>OY756379.1:2500-1202500 GCA_963576895.1 Ceraclea dissimilis | reverse complement strand
CAATGCAGATAAATTCCGGTTCCATATCTAAAATGATTTAGGTACGTATAGTCGTATATCCCATATCAGGATACGATTAGATTAGGAAATCGATCAATATTAAATCTGAGCAATTCTGATATGTCGTAATCCGCAATTTTGGTTTATATTGATGAAAAATTATATAGCAACTATAACGATAAAATGGGGTTAACTGGAAGAAATCGCAGCTTTGCGATGAGTTCTTCCTAATGAATATTTTTTTTCTTTTCATTATTAATTATTAAAAAAATATACAATTTTCACGATGCTTCATGATTTGTTATATGACCACTTTTTGTTCTCTATAATTTGTTCTATTTGTGAATATATAAAACAAAAAACCAACCAAAAATACTTACAACATTCGTTCTGCACAAATGTTAATATGATCTTTAGAATGGGAGTGAAACATATTGCTGAAAATATGAAAAATTTCTTATGTATGTTTTATGGATACGCGAATCTTCTTTTTCGCTTCGCGAAAATTCTTTTAAAATTGTGAGACAACCCGCGAAGCGTAGATTAAACATCGACTACATCTTAATGTCGTAGGGCTGTTGTTACGACAAAGCTATTGAAAAATAAACACTGGAGTTTTTAAATTGACTTCGTGGTTGCCTCTTGCCTCCGTGCTCTGAAAAATATTCCATCTTTTGTCTGTCAATTCGTCGCGTCGCATCGTAGATTCCATCGTCCAAGTTAAAAATTCTAAATCGAAATCGTAATCGGAAATCAATGATCGTGGCATCCCTACTACTAATACTAGTATTGTAACAATGTCTTACGATGTCTAATAACTATTACAAACAGACAAACACATAAACACAACTATCTTGTTGAATGTTATAATGAATAATTATCTATTACATGGGCGGCTTTTCTCTTAGCTTATATTGATATACTGTTGAGAATTTTAGATGAAATTATGGAATTTTGACAAGCATATAAGTTCCACGTGTGACATTTTTTATTGCCAATTTGGGAATATTAAATTTATGACGCCGCCAGACGCTGGAAAAGAGATTGTATAGATTTCTCAAAAAAAAATATGAAAAACACCTCTGATCGTCTTTCTGAAAGATAGCAACTCGTTTTCCGAAAGTCACGGAGAATTTTTTTTGTACCTATTGATAAATTAATCCATTAAAATCTAGGGAACGACCGTAATCTTTTTTACGATTTTATACGATTGTTCATGCCATTTTGAACCTTAATGCCATGGGAAATGACCGTGACTTCATAGTTGGGTCGCAAGTCTTAAGCGTTCAATTGCTGAAACAATCGGAAAGTTTATATTCAAAGATTAACTCATTTAGTACCACTCTCAAAAATAACAAAGTATTTATTTTTTAGTTGTTAACCTATTGAGCACAGATAAATAAATAGACTTAACCTTTTCAACGCTGGTGATGATTAATACGTCCGTCTCTGATTGCTCCACGCTACGTTGGTGGTTTAACCGTTAACATTATAAGTATTTAAACGTCGTTTTTGTTAATTACTAAATATTTCCAAAAATACTTTATAATAATTAATTGTGTGTAATTTATAATAAGGAATTATCGCTTAATTTTACGAAAATATAGGGTGTTGTCTTTCATATTGCAAATAAAAGAGCGTTGGTAAACAAATTGAGTACATTGTTGGTGCAGTTGGTTGAGGCGGCAGTCTCTCAAATGGGAGAGGTGCCAGGTTCAAACCCCGGCGCTGGCGATGTATTCCACACTTTGCGATACAGGCTTTTATATGCACTTTTATATTTTATATACAGGTTTGCATATGCAAGCCCAGTTCTTAAAACAAAATCAAATCCAAAGTCAGATTATGTCCAGTTCAAGCCATCGGGACACTGAGCGATAAGGATAAGTTAATATCCATTTAAATCTGTTTTTTTTCCCCAAAAAATGTAGGTATATTAAGTATGTCTTCTAACCGGTCATTGCCAAAAAAGTAATAAAGCATTTTTTGCAAGATCATCTAATAAGGATTATTTTTGTCATTAACCACTTTCTCCTCTCTCCTATCACATTTATATAAAAAAAATGAAAGGAGGTGTAGGAGGGACCAATTCGGGGGCCAGGTATGTGACGCGGGAAGATGTGGTGAGCATGTGACGATGTATAGGACACTATATTGTGTAAACTCACATTTAAAACACATTTCGATTGAAAAACATATGAGTCATATTTTTGGCTGTCGGAACCTAAGGTATCACCACATAGGTGTTTGTTGTCCCCTGAAAGTGATTCAAGAATGTAATTTTTAGTATTTCTATTTTATAAAAAGAATCTGACCTTGTGTACACAAACCCAAATACTTTCCTGAACACTTTGCACTAGGCTAAAAGCCTGTATCGCAAAGTGCGGAATAAAATTTTATACCATTATTTTACTTTTTTATTATACCCTACCCATCTCAGCTTTTTAAAAAGCCGGTAGTATAAGAAAGCAAGGACGGGCAAAAGCCAAGTCCTTGCTTTCTATAAAATTTGTGGTTATGAATGATTGTTTAGAAATTTCCGGACTATTGAACATGTGCTAATTATAATTGATTTTTGAAACTCTTTATATATATTTTTGCCCAAATCCAAATCTTTAATTGCTTTGTGTAACGTTTTTGGTACGACCCCCGTAGATGAAATTATTACCGGAACCACCCTTACTGAATTTTGATGCCACATATCCCGTATTTCTTCAGCCAAATTTGTGTATTTAGTAATTTTGTCTTGGTGTTTTTGTCTTAAATTTTGCGTATTTGGTACGGAAACATCAATAAGAAAAGTCGTTTTTGTCAATTTAATCGTTAAAGTCAAATCGGGTCTATTATTTGGTATAGTTCTGTCATTTTACTTTTTTATTATTATTATTATTATTATTATTATTTGTTATTGGGTAGGCAGCTTTCGCTGTTTTGACCCAAGTCCCAGTTAAGTTGTGTTTATATTATCTAGTCTATTTTTGAAGGTGTTGGTGGTAGGAGCAAGCACCACTGACTGTGGCAACTGATTCCAAGCACTGACAGCTCTATTGGTCAAGAAGTGTTTCCTTGGGTTGGATGCGAATCTTATATTATACATTTTCAAATCTTTTTATTAATTTTAGGCCGAAGTTCTTTAAAGACACTATCAGCATCTATTGATTTTTTATGGAACTAGATACAGGCAAGCGTTTTATTACAATATAAATAAACAGCTGTAAATGTGGTAGTCTTATATAGATATAGTAGTTACAGCTTACAGCTTACCACCAACGATGCAATAATTACAGTTGTAAGTAATTGGTGGCATGAGATAGCCTCAAGCCAATATATCACTCACCTAACGAAATATAGCAATTATTGTAGTAAAATAATAACTAGGTACCAGGCACTTACTTACTTACTGCTAGCCACTTGCGTTCCACTGTTGGACATAGGCCTCTTCTAAACTCTTCCACTGTCTTCTATCTTGGGCTATCTGCTGCCATCTACGACCCGTAAGCTGGACAATGTCATCTGTCCACCTTTTCTGTGGTCTTCCTACGCCTCTTTTGTTCTCCTAGGGCCTCCACTTCAGGATTTTAGGTGTCCATCTGAGACTGTCCTGTCTCGCCACGTGTCCCGCCCACTGCCATTTTTGCTTTGCTGTTCTTTCTGCGATGTCGGCAACTTTAGTGCAACTACCAGGCACGAAGCTTCCCAAAAACACGATTCCCATCGAGTTACCTTTTGGATAAAATGATAGGTTTGACGTAATGTAGTTCTGGACAATTTACATTCAGACCCGCATCTAACTCATCCACACCTTTTTTATAATTTTGTTTTTTCACCATGTAATTATTGTTTCCATTCTTTTTTAGCTGTAACTGTTTATAAGTTTCCAATTTATAAGTTTGCAATGTATAAATTTTGTTCAATATGTAAACCTGACGATTCCAAACGCCTTAAATAAGCCCTAAGGATGATTTAAAACCAATAAATAAACCAATATAATAGTGGCTAATTTGGCGTAATCCAATAAAAAATGTTAGCCCCGGCTTTCCTTCTGCAGAAATCCACCCTTCGTCACTGCTATATAGGTATCAAATGTTTTTCTTGCTATAAACGCTACCTCTATATATCCAGCAATTCATGCTATCACGTCATATTCTGTAAACGGGGACAGCTGTGCGGGTAGGTCTATGTACCACCCAATCAAAGGGTGTAGAACACAGCCCAACGGGAAAACTGAAAACGGGAAAGTCGAAATGATTGAAACATGTAGAGAGGATGAATGACGAAAGGACGATGAAGAAAAAATTACCTGGGAGAAAGAAGAGATGCAAAGAAGCACGGTCGTCCATGAACCACATAGCTTGACCATGTAGTCCAGATTCTCAAGGACGGACGTGTTTTGAGTAAAATGAATCGGAGAGTGCGTATGACGAATTGAATGAATGTGACGTCAGCAAGTGTGTGTAAGGATAGGAGAGTCTGGCGATCTTTTCTCTCTGCATACCTCGAAAGGTAGATGAACTATTTACATATTGATAAAAGTCGCTATAACTTGAATTAAAATACTCATCTATGTTTGTATGTACACTGAAATGACCGAATAAAGTATCGTATTCACTTACTGCTAGCCACTAGCGTTCCTCTGCTGGACATAGGCCTCTTCTAAACTCTCACTGTCTTCTATCTTGGGCTATCTGCTACCATCTACGACCCGTAAGCTGGACAATGTCATCTGTCAACCTATCTATCTACCTATCTATAAAAAAAGGCATGCGGCGTCAATGCAAAGAAGAGAAAGTTTAAGAATTGGTTGGAGGGCTGGCGTTAGTTGGTTTGGTTGAACAGACGTAAATAAATAAATAAAAAGCCCAATCGCTCTCTTCTTCTTCTTCTTATTTAAATATGGCACGCACCCGTCTGCGGGTGATTTTGCCATTGTCAAGTGTTTTGGTTATTTACTTATTTACTTACACTGAGAGTGACGAATCATAGTATTTTATATTTAGGTAACAAATACTAAATGCAGTGTTATAAAATGTTTCAATATCTTCAACATGTACGACAAACATGTTATTTATATAACATCAATGAAAAAACTATTGTATGACAAACACAGAATATATACAACAATATCTCTCTGACCGCACAGCACAGTTATATACAGGCCGTAGGTACACTCAAAAATACAATTCAATTCCAGGAACTACAGGCAAAATTAAAGTAAATGGAATATAGAGTCGGGCAAAATGTTTTTTTTTTTTTTTTTTTTTTTTAATCAATGTTATGAAAAGGATTTTTTATTTCCCGATTTCAAGTAACCCGTTTTTAAAACACGTTTGGTAGATTTTAATACAAATTACACTTATATGATTCCAAAACTCGGTTACACCTTTTTATCATATTTCTTCAAGTGTTTTACAATGAAGTTATTCACTTTCGGAGAATTCAGAGCTAACAGCGATTGAATGTTAATAGGCAAGGTCTTGCACACCCCGCTGATGTCCTTCAGGAATTCCTCGTTCGGCAAAAGGGGACAACCGAAGAATATGTGGTCAACAGTTTCAGCATCTTCTCCACATTCACATAGTGGGGAGCTCACGACATTAATTTTGAAAAGGTGTGCGGCTAAGATGACGTGACCAATTCTGAGTCTGCACAGTAATGACACATTTAACTTTGGAAGTTTGCTTTTGTTAAACCATGGGTGCGATGGAACAGACGGTTGAATACTCCTATAATGGGAACCAGTAGTAGAATTGGAGTAACACTCATTCCACTCGCTCATGACAGAAAGTTTCATCACTCTCTGGCAATCCGCAATAGGAAGAGCAAACATAGGAGGGATAATACTACAGCTGCATGCCTGCTTAGCAAGAGCGTCAGCACGCTCGTTTCCAGCTATACCAACATGGGAAGGAATCCAACAGACTGTAATGTCTAGTTTACGAGAAGAGGCCACGTAAAGAAATTTCAGAATATCATATATGAGGTGATTATTTATTGATGATTTCTTAACAGAACACAAGTTATCTACAAGGCTGAAAGAGTCTGTGAATATGATTGAGTATGGGGTGGTAGTCAAAAGGATCTCCGTTAGCGCCTCCCGAAGGGCAACACATTCCGCTGTGAAGATGGATGCGGACCGTGGAAGTTGGAATTGTCTCTCGCCCAATCGCTCTCACGGCAATAAATAAATAATATGAGACGTAGATCCAGCAAACAGCCATAGATGTAGTACATACCTACTTGTAATATGTATATTGCATGGTTCCCGGAGAAATACCCATAAGAATATTGCTCAACATGAATAAATCTCAAAAAAGACAAAATAACCTGATACTTTCTAGTTGTATTCCAGTAGATGAATTATTTATAAAATGTTGACTATTTTATTGTCTATACCATTTTAGATCAGCTTATTTATTTGTTTAATTTTGTAATCTATGCTAGTTTCTAACACACTGAAAGAAATCGTATGCTAATAGATTCAATTAATTTTTCTACACGTATATACCTACTACGGAATGTAGAAAAAATCCAACGTTTTACAAGAATGATTCGTAAACCAAAAATATTTCAAGAATCAATTAATTTTATTTAGAAAATCCGATTAGATTTGAGCTTTTGTCCCTTGAGCATATTTCTAAAGGGCTTTCGATTTTTTGGGATTTATATAAATAATATTGAAAAATATTGAAGTTAAGCAATATTGAACATGAGTTTAAGAACAATTTGTAAAAAAAAACTGTGTTTTTTAGCATACTTTATTGAAATTCATTATTTGGGGACATAAATGAGATGGTCGGTAGCACGTTGCTAATGCGCGCGACTTTTAATCCAGTGGGCGCGGGCTCGATCCCCGATGTCGACCTACTCCACTGCACGACAAAAGATTTTCAAGCTTACTGTGAAGTGTACAAAAGTGTATTTGAGCTTATTTCGATAAACCCAGAATCATTTAAAAAAAATATCTTATGGGTTTATGTCCGGTCACGATTGCATAAACCTACCTGGGATACGTCCAGGCCAGGCATATCCAGGCAAAAGGCCCCCGAGTAGTTTTCGTACAGAGACACAGATCCAGAGGTGGGCACCGTTAATCAAAAAGTTAACTTCGTTAATCGATAATCCGTTAACTAAAAAGTTAACTTCGTTAATCGTTAAAGCGTTAGATTTTGAAAAATGTAACGGAAATTAACGTTAATCCGTTAAAGCGTTAATGTAAAAAATCGCAGTTAAATGGCATGAAATAGAACTACATAAGTACGACTACTATCATATTTACACTATCGCGATGTATCCCAACAAAGTGAAATTTCTTTTCTAACTCCCAACCCACATACGATACCACACATAACCCCATACTACCCTTGGATTATCTAATGCCAGAGCCTCCAGTGGATGATGTCTATGCAAAATATCAAATATTAACGGACTTAATTAACGGAAGTAAAATGTAACGGAAGTTAAATAATCCGTTAATAATTTTTGGAGGTGAGAAAAGCGTTAAATCGTTAACCAAAATGTTAACTTCTTTAATTAACGATTAACGGATTAACGCTTTTCTGCCCAGCTCTGCACAGATCTACAAGTAGTTTGTATGAATACAGAATACAGACTACTCTTGAGAGTTCCCTGATGAACACAGTGTACCTACTGTAGTTTCACTTTGATCTACACCGCACTCATTGATCTTCAAAGAATTGTGCCGACTACATTAGGGTGACGTACATTTCAATTTAATTTAGTTATAGTCCAAGAGCCCGCTGCTTAATTTATGACGTATCAGTTTTTTGATCGAAATGTGGTATAAACGATAGCTTACCAATAGGGTATTACATCGCACTAGGGTTGCCTATCAAAATCTTGCCGCAACCCCCCCTGCCCCCCCCCCCCGAAAAGGTCCCTCTTCGCGGTTTTTCGCATTTCATAGGAATATGGTAAGAGATAGGAGAAAGTAGTCAATGACAAAAATAATCCTTGCTAAATTCTCTACAAAAAATGTTATGTCAATTTTTTCGTAGAACTAGCAGTTTACCCGCAATGGCCGGTCCAAAACCGAAATTCATTTAAAATACAAAAAAAATGTTTTTAAACTAAATTGGTTGAAAATTGATACAGGAAAATAGTCAGCCGAGTAGCCCTCAGAGCAGAGTAGCCCTCTACCATCCGTCGTGACCGCACGTGTTTCTTCTCGATATTGTCGTTAATACTATTTCGTGTATTCCACCTTCTGTGTCGTTCCTTCAGTGATTTTCCAGTCAAAATCGTGTTTGTGTGTCTTCGAGTGCTTTTACTCAAAACCCACTCAGTGCCGGAATTAATAAGCTTTTTCCCCTAGTATTACTGGTTTTTGCCTTCGTACGCCATCTTGTCCTCTGTTTTTCAGACGCCATTTTATCATACTATTCCATACGCGTGGTCCCCAGGCGTCCACTGAACGCAAAATCAGTAGCCCTCTACCATCCGTCGTGACCGCACGTGTTTCTTCTCGATATTGTCGTTAATACTATTTCGTGTATTCCACCTTCTGTGTCGTTCCTTCAGTGATTTTCCAGTCAAAATCGTGTTTGTGTGTCTTCGAGTGCTTTTACTCAAAACCCACTCACTTCCGACGAAAACGCTGACCTTGAGGACTTTCAACGGCTGGTAGTGGGATACTTCTGGTGGTGGTAGTTCTATTTATTCTATTTCTATTTCTATTCTTATTATATTATTTTGTATATATATATATATTTCTACTAACATGGTGGAGGGAAACCAAGACACGGGACCTATAGGTCCTAAGATGTAAGAAATTAGGTGGTGGTCTTGACGCATGGAGTCGATGAGGCTCGCCACCCATCACGCCGCGTCAAGTACCAGGGAGGGCGCAAAGAGGAGGGCAGAATGCCGGATTGGTGTGTGGAATATAAGAGGAGATATGGAAGGTAAGATGAATGAATTGCGTGATGTTTTGCATGAGAGGAACTTAGATATATTGTGTTTATGTGAGACGAAAAGAAAGGATAGAGATTGTGATGTGGTGAATGGAATGGCAGAGATGTGGTCTGGAGTGCCTGAAAATGAACATGGACGTCAGGGAGTGGGTGCTATATTATCAAAAAGAATGACTGAATGTATGGTGAAGCGTAATCGGTATGGACTGGTAGGACCGAGACTCATCTGGATTCGTTTCAAGGTAGGCATGACCAGGCTGTTCCTTATTATAGGTTACGGTCCAGGGAATGATGCCTTGGATGATGAGAAGGATGAGTTTTGGAACTTAGTGCGGGAGACAGCGGATAAAAGAAGAGCGAATGAAAAAGTAATATTGGCAGGTGATCTGAATGGTTGGGTCGGTGTCAGAAGGAAGAATTTTGAGAGAGTGTTGGGATTGCATGGCGATGATAGGGTGAATGATAACGGGAAAAGAGTGTTAGAAGTATGTTTGGAGTTGGATCTCTTTGTGGCGAACACATTCTTCGCACACAAGGAGATCCACCAGTACACTTGGCAAAGAGAGAGAGTTGATCGTATTGAAAGGTCGATGATTGACTTTGTATGTGTGGACTCTGAGCTCCGGAAGGCGACAAAGGACACCCGGGCATTTCGGGGCGCCGGACTGTGGACGGATCACTTCCTTGTGATAACAAGGATTGATCTTTTCTCCGGTTGGCGCTCGAGGGCTCGGAAGTTGGAGCCTGTCCGGAGAATCAGGGTCGAAAAACTGAAAGAGACGAATGTTAGGGATGAATATGAAAGACTGACTAACGAAAGGCTAGAAGTACATGATGATGAGGAACGCTCGACGAGTGAACTATGGAATGTTATGAAGGAGGTGCTAGTAAAGAGTGCAAGAGAAGTATGTGGAGAAGCGTTGGTAGGAAAGAAAAAAGGTGATGCGTGGTGGGATGATGAGGTGAAGGATGCTGTAGTGAGGAAAAAGAAAGCGTGGAATGATGTGCTTGGTGCGAAACCAGATGATGGAGGTGAGAAAGAAAGAAAGAAGAATATATATAAAGCGTGTAGGAAAGAAGTGAAAGAAATGGTTTGCCAGAAAAAGAGAAAACTTGAGGAAGAGGAATGTATGAAATTATCGAGGAACGCCGAGGAGAATTTGAAAATATTCTGGAAGGAAGTAAAAAGAAAGAGATCTGGAAGTGAGAAAAACAGTATGAATTGCATCAAAGATAAGAATGGTGATTTAGTGATGAATGGAGAAGAAGTTGTTGAAAGATGGAAAGAATACTTCGAAGAATTGTATGAAAGTGGTACTAGTACAAACCAGACGAATGTAGCAGATAGTATGAATGTAAATATTGCTGAGGACGAGGAAATACGTATGAATGAAGTTGTGCTTGCATTGAAAAAAGCAAAGAATGGTAAAGCTGCGGGACATGACTGTGTGGCCATAGAGTTCATCAAGCAAGGTGGCCCGAAGATTCTCGAGTGGTGCCTGAGGCTCTTCAACTTGTGCTGGGAGAGTGGCTGCACTCCTGAGGATTGGAGGAGGGCAGTCATCTGCCCTTTGTACAAGGGGAAAGGCTCAAGGTTGGAATGCGGCAGTTATCGGGCTATCAGTTTGCTGAGCTCTGTGGGCAAACTGTATGGAAAGGTATTGATTGAAAGAGTAAGAAAAGTGACTGAAAGTAAAGTATGGGATGTGCAGGGTGCTTTCATGAGTGGCAGGGGGTGCACCGATCAGATCTTCTCCCTACGGATGGTCGTGGAGAAGCTTCTGGCTAAACACCAGAGGCTCTTCTGCGCGTTCGTGGATCTGGAGAAGGCATACGATCGTGTGGACCGAGAAAGACTGTGGCGTGTACTGTCGGAATATGGGGTGAGCGACCGACTGATTGGCGCAATCGCGTCTCTATATACGGAGAGCTCTGCTTGTGTCAGGGTGAATGCTGCGTTGTCGCAGTGGTTCACTCTCACAAAAGGGGTTAAACAGGGTTGCGTCATGTCGCCTTGGTTGTTCAACCTGTTCTTCGACTACTGCATGCGTCCTCTGAATGAGCTGAATGTTGGTGTGGACCTAAATGGAGTGAAAGTATGTGCGTTAATGTTTGCAGATGATTTAGTGTTGATGGCTGATGATGAATGTGAGTTACAACGGATAGTATCCTGTGTGTACGAAAGCTGCGATATGAATGGTATGAAAATGAATGTAAATAAAACGAAAGTATTAGTGTTCGAAAGAGAGGAAATAAGGACAAATTGTGTGATAAAGGTTGGTAATGACTGTCTGGAGCAAGTGAATGAGTATGTATATTTGGGAAGTTTGTTTACTAGAGATGGACGCTGTGATGGAGACATTGAAAGAAGGAAGCTGGCCGGTACTAGGACGAATGGTGCGCTCGGTCCGATTGTTAGTAGTAGCAATGTGTCTATGAAAGCAAAAGTGCTAGTGCACAATGCTGTCTTGGTGCCGACCCTGATGTATGCTAGTGAGACGTGGACGTGGATGAAGAAGGATGAATCAGGGTTGAATGCAGTAGAAATGAGGTCATTAAGAAGAATGTGCGGGAAAACGCTGAGAGATAAGATAAGGAATGAGGTTATTAGGGAAATGAGTGACTGCAAGACTGGTGTAGTGACAAGAATGAAAGTAAACAAACTAAGATGGTTTGGGCATGTTGAGAGAATGAATGATGACAGGATGACAAAAAAGATATATCTGAATGAGCGAAGAGGGGTGAGAAAGCGCGGCCGTCCGAGACTGACCTGGTCCGATCATGTCGACCAGATCCTCAAGGATGGACGCGTTTTGAGTAAAAGGAATCGGAGAGCGTGTATGACTAATTGCATGAATGTGACGGAAGCTAGGAGTGTGTGTAAGGATAGGGCTGTCTGGCGCTCTGTCCTCTCTGCCTACCCTGCAAGGGATGTGGCGTGAGGGTATAGATAGATAGAGATAGAAAATAGTCAAAGAACGAATTAATGACCATAGTATTAGCTACAAAACGAGCTATAATTTATGTTCATACATCTAATAATTTCGGAGTTATTATAACAAAACTCAGTGACGAAAATTCTTAAAATTTAGTTTTTCATAAAATAACCAGTGATATAGCGCCGCAGGCCAAATTTTTTTTTCCATAAAATGTTAGTAATAATGGGTGGAAGAATGTGATAGAAAAAAAATCAAACTTTATTTTTTATTTTTTCAAAAAATATCCTGTTTTTTGACCGGCCATTACGGGTAAACTACTAGTCCTATGAAAAAATTGACTGAACGTTTTTTGTAGAGAATTTAGCAAGGATTATTTTTGTCATTGACTACTTTCTCCTATCTCTTACCATATTCCTATGAAATGCGAAAAACCGCGAAGAGGGACCTTTTCGGGGGGGGGGGGCAGGGGGGGTTGCGGCAAGATTTTGATAGGCAACCCTAGTGCGATGTAATACCCTATTGGTAAGCTATCATTTATACCACATTTCGATCAAAAAACAGATACGTCATAAATTAAGCAGCGGGCTCTCGGACTATTATATACGAAATACATTTTTTTTAAAAAGGATCTGGGCATACACAAACGCAAATACTTTCCTGCACACCTTGCACTTGGCTAAAAGCCTGTTTCTCAAAGTGTGGAATACATCGCCAGCGCTGGGGTTTGAAGCTGGCACCTTCCACTTGAGAGACTGCCGCCTCAACCAACTGCGCCAACCATGTACTCAAAACTATTAGGTGTACTCATGTACTTGTATCATGTACTCAAAGACTTAGAATGTTTTCTACCCAATTTAGTATGAACTCGAACACCCGGTTTAGGTACATACGACGCGACGTTGGCTGCTTTTACCCCACTTTTTGACATTTATATTTAAACAACAGACACCTCACCCCAAGATCCAACTGCTAAAAATATGACCTAAGTAATTGTTTTTTTTTATAGAAATGTGATTTGTACATTTTGATGAAACAATCAAAATGAACCCCCCTCCCCCCCGAATACGCCACTTCGCCCATTTTTTGGAAAAAATGGTAAAAGACTGGAGAAAGTGGTCAATGGCAAAAATAATCCCTACTAAATAGTCTACTACAACAAAAATTTATTCAAATAAATACCGCCCGGGTAAAATCCAAAGTCTCAATGTTTCTTTCATCCCGTTATGATGGTCACCCTAGGCGGCACAGCTTACTACCTGTTTATATTTTCTTTATAAATTGTACATACGTAGTTTCCTATGGTATATAGTTGCTCTGCTCGTCATAATGGCGCTAAGGTAATAGGGTGCAGTGCGTGCATATGCAGATTTTAAACTAGGTAGGCACATGCAGTATGCACCGTGACCGGACAAAAACCCACAAGAATATTGCTCAACATTAATAAATCCCAAAAAAACAAAAGCTCTTTAGAAATATGCTCAAGGGACAAAAGCTCAAATCGAGTTGGATTTTGAAAACAAAATTATTAGTATACGATTTTTTTCAGTGTGTTAGAAACTAGCATAGATTAGAAAATAAACAAATAAATAAGCGGATGTAAAATGGGATAGACAATAAAATAGTCAACATTTTATAAATAATTCATCTACTGGAATCCATCTTGAAAGTTTGAGCTTTTATCCGTTGAGAATATTTTTTATTTATCATATCAAAATTTGTGCTAGGTGGCCCCTATCTTCGCTGTTCCTCATCTAAAAAGTTGGCGAAATCCAGTAAAAGTATAGGACAGTCTGACATTCTATTTCTTTGCCTACCCCTTAAGGGACGTGGCATGATTAGATTGCTATAATATAGCATACACGGTTTTTGGTAAGTTCGTCTAAAATCAATTCGTCTAAAATCAATTAGTCTAAAATCAATTCGTCTAATTATCAATTCGTTATCAATTAAAACAAATTGATTTTAGACTAATTAATCTTAGACGAATTGATAATTAGACGAATTGATTTTAGACAAATTCATTTTATACGAATTTACTGGACACCAGCATACACTGTCTCCGACCTAACATGGGTTTCTAAATGTATTTTGATGCATCTTCAGGCGCCACTAAAAAGACATAGTGCTTAGTACTAACTGCCTAATATTAAAGAATTATACGCATAAGTGAACTTACAAATGTTTTTTTCTTCTTTTTCTTATATTCTCACACAAACAGAGGTCGTAAACAGTTTTAAACGGTTGTATAATTTCAATTATTTGTTACAGTTTTTTCCTCAACAGAGACGAGAGGCATCTTCATTCACATAATGCAGCGTTATGTGAACTCCCTTGGGGAGGAAGCAGGATGGGTGTTACGACGCTTACGAGTCGGCTTTGGCTGGCTTAAGTGATTCCCGGTTTCATACCTACCTCCTTGGACAAGGATATTGAAGGAACGTAATTCGGGGGTGGGGTTTGCCGGGGGGCTCCCTTAAGGCTAACCCTGGGCCCACCTCTTAATAATATTTTGCTAGAAGTGCGGGTAAAGAGGTCGCTATTAATGCGCCTGAGCTACCCGGGGATGTGGAGGGCCTTAAGCCCGCGGGATTTTCCTTCATACCTAAAATAATTTAGGTATATCCCAAATCATTCAATTATTTGATTCGTTTTTTTAATACTCTTACACTATTGCGGCCCCACCAGCAACCCAGCCAAGAAGTGTCAGAAAATCATAGATTTTTTTTTAAAAAAGATTTTAGTGTAGTTACATATGTTTTGGCTTTGATTTTTTTTTGTTTTCTTGAAAGTTCATTTGGTTTAAGGCTCACGAAAAAAGATCAGAGGTGTTTTTCACATTTATTTTTTGAGTAATCTATACAAGATATAAAAAATCTTTTACGGTCATTCCCTGGATAAAGGTTCAATGTATCTACTCTATATTTTTCCAAAGCATATTTAGTAACAGTTGTCGAGATCTAAGGTCTCCCGTTTTTAGAAATTTTTGAAATGTCAATATGCTTATAGGTACTCTTAACTTTTTTTTACACTTACTTTTATTTATTTACACTTTCGGTGAACAAGATACAGACATATGTAAACATTAAAATAAAATTATAACATTTGTTCACTAGGGCGAGCTTATCGCAGTACTGCGATATCTGCCAGCTAACCCCGACTAACTTCAACATAACGAATGTTAAATGATGTAGGCGTGATGTTGGCCATACGATTAATAAATTACTCTTATGCCCAATCCCACCAACTTTTACCTAAGAAGGAGAGCCCTAAGAAATTTCCATACAAAAACAGAGATAATATTCTATTTAGTGACACGCAGGCCTACCAACCACACCCTAATTCCATACAAAATGCAACACGCAACTCACCTACGTTAGGTGCCCAAATATCTCTGCCCAGGCTAGGTGAGTTGCGTGTTGCATTTTGTATGGAATTAGGGTGTGGTTGGTAGGCCTGCGTGTCAATAAATAGAATATTATCTCTGTTTTTGTATGGAAATTTCTTAGGGCTTTCCTTCTTAGGTAAAAGTTGGTGGGATTGGGCATTAATGTTATTGAGATGTGGGCTGCGGGACATGTTTTACGACCCCTGTGGTAACAGAACATAATGAAAGTAGATATGCGTGTATATTATGAGAGCAATAAAGATACGAAGTATTAACTAGGTGCAGGCATGCATGTAAATGTTGTATTTGGGTGTCCACCTTGTTCTCTGGAGCTGTCTCTCTGTCTATCCTGAAAGCGGTGCACATCAAACGGACACCAGGTAGCCGAACTATGATAAAAAAAATAAGCATAGACAGTTGAAGATATGTTTAGTACCTATCAGTGGCGATGGGTAAATTACTGCAGAAGGGAAGCCGGGGCTAACATTTCTTATGGGATTACGTCAGATTAGACACTATTATACCTTATACCTATCACTTTATCCAAAAGGTAGCTCGATGGAAATCGTGTTCTTAGGTAGCTTCGCGCCTGGTGCCTATATACCCACCTCCAGTGTCGAAGGGTGGATTTCTGTAAGAAGCAGGGGCTAACATTTTTTACTGAATTACGGTCAGATTTTCGTCGTTGACATCAGAAAATTCATAAAATTAATAGGCTCCCCTCTCCCCTTGAGATTGGAATAGGTATATATTTTTTCATACTAAATGATAAAACCTCACAAAAAATCACATTATTACCACACATTTTCTCGTTATATCGTAAATTTTCTAAAATTAGTATGAAGATCCATCAGTTTCATTAAAAAAAATGGCTTGCGGGGCTTTTTTTATGTACTTTTTCATAAAAAAACATTTTCATGCATAATTATTATTGTACAAATAAGTAAGATTATATAAATTTTCAAATAAACAAACCACATCATGACCTCCTTCACTATGTCTCGCAAAAAAATTTCCCCTGCGGCGCTATTTACGCATTTTTTATGCTGCATCATTTATAATCGTAGAATATGTATGAGGAATAGCATGAATGTGACGAAAGCCTGAAGTGTGTGTAAGGATAGGAAAGTCTGGCGATCCGTTCTTTCTGCCTACCCCGCAAGGGAGGTGGCGAGAGGGTATAGTA
Organism: Ceraclea dissimilis; assembly: GCA_963576895.1. Lineage (NCBI taxonomy): Eukaryota > Metazoa > Arthropoda > Insecta > Trichoptera > Leptoceridae > Ceraclea > Ceraclea dissimilis. The sequence continues at coordinate 1,186,060 of OY756379.1, read as the reverse complement.
TATTATCATTTTTTACAATTTTAATTGCCCTTCCTAGCTCAGACGCTCATGTAGTGTAGGTATGATAAATTGTAGGTATGAATGTGGCGGAATCAACGATAGAGCAGTCTGGCGTTCTGCCCTCTCTGCCTACCCCGCAAGGGACTGGCGTGATGAGATTATAGCACAAGTAATTAATGATTTACCAGTATGTACACTATCATTATATTACATTTGTTAATTTATATTATACTGCCATCCCCCAAGCTTAGATATCTCGGAATGGGGGGTGAGTTCTAAAGAGGGTGTGCAAGACAAGAGGGGATGATGGTATAGTCTCACCCTGGAGTCTGGACAGGAGTCTGATGTCTATTTTCCAAGCAATTTCACAAAAACTCTGTTAAAAGTGGGGTTGAATTTATTTAACGCAACTATACAGTGTAACAAGTAGTTATCTCAACAGATACACAGTGAAGGATGGACTTTCCATCAATGCTTACGTGTCTGATCGTCGGCTGGTTTAATGTGATCATTTTGCACTTACGTAGTTACTGTTAACATTCGCCAATTCCAGTCCATCCATCCTCCGATAAAAAGAATGCGAATTAAGGGCTTGGCACCAGGAATGACGTCACAGTCATTTCCCACGGCATTAATGTTCAAAATCGCGTGAACAATCGCATGATAAAATAGTAAAAATAGCGTTTTTTCCATTTTTTGGGGTTAATATTGCGTCTATCAAAAAACTTTTACGGTTATTCCCTAGATTTTAATGCATATTATCAGCACAAAAAAAAAGTTTCCCGGCTTTTACGAAACACTCGAAAACTATTTTTGACGGATGAATAAATAATTTATACCTCCACCCTAGTAGTATTTTAACACATCACCCGCAGCCGAGTGATATGTGACGGTATGCTCTGAAAAAAGGTCCTATGTTAAAATAGAAATGTAGGTAAGGTTCAGAAAAAACCTTTCGCTTGAATAGGTCAGCTGTAGATATACCGAAAGTTGTGTATACAATATATTTATTATGCTAGAGAAAATATCCTTCCCCTTCTATAGGCCTGACAAGAAAAGACGCATTAATTCTCGTACATACGTTGCGTGGGTACTATACCAGTGACAAAAACACGTTTCCACATATCTCGCAAGAATACTAACGTATGTACAAATATGTGAATTCATATTTTAATTTTTAAAACTACTGTTGGTACCGTGAAAATGGGTAATTTTTCTAACATTTTACAGCCCGGCGATTCTGGGTTAACTGGGATAAATCCCGCTATTTCGGTAAGTTCGCCCTAGTGACCAATTCTGTATGATTTATACCGAATTATGCCTAATTTTATTGTGCCTATTCAGGTACTTTGTTAATTTGAAGTATACGTAAAAATTATATTCTATCCCTTCACTCCGCGTCCCTTGTAGTGCAGGCAGATAGGACAGAATGTCACACCGCCATATCCTAACCCACTCTTAATTTTTATCGTATTCATTCAATTTTTCATCCGATTCCTTTTGCTCAAAACGCGTCCATCCTTGAGACTCACCCATAATACTATAAGTAGAGGATTTTTTTTAGTCTTTCTGTCGTCATTCATTCTATCAACATGCTAAAACCATTTAAGTTTATTGTAACCCAGAAAAACATTCAGATGCCTTACTATTGAAATCAACCAGAATTAACAAATTACCCATTTTTGAAAAAAAAGTCGTCTGCGGCGCTATTTACGCCATTGGTTGTTACTTATTTTCTTTGGTCCAAAGCTTGAACCCCTCGCCCGATATGAATTCCTGGCTACGTCCCAGCACCCAAAGTCTATACAGATTCCCAAATTCCTAGCAAAAACACATTAGATATAAGCGAAAAAGAAATAAGTTAAAAAATTCGCTTAATTAAATTCAATCTCCATTAAAAAAAACAATGTTACCATAAATAAAATTTATTAAGTGTTTTCCACTAAGGGCGCTGTGTCTATATTGTTTGTGTCTGTGCTGAGAGCCAACAATGTCTTTTCTTTGTTAGGAAAGGGAGGAGGAAGAAGAAGATGTATATAATGTTAATATATAAACAGAGAAAGTACATTATATGTTATACCCAAAGATTGAATTTAACAATCAATATCCGACTTACGTTGTTTCGAAATACAATCAGTGGCGTATATAGTGGGGAGGGCCGAGGGTGCTCGCCATCCCCCCCCCCCCCTCCCGAAAGGTAAAACAATTATATAAAAACATTTAGAAAGACATCCGCCCATTTTTAAAAATAATTGCCTTCGGCGCCTTTCTTTTGTTTTGTAGTTTTTGTACACCACGACTACAATATTAACCTTTTTTCACAATTTTGACAGCATAAAACAGGACCTTTTTCACCCACATTCACGAAAAATTTTGCCTGGGGCGCTATTATTCAGATTTAATAGCTAGGTTTAGTTTTCATTCCCCCTCTCCCCATAGTCAAATATTATATAAATGGACATCTTTTCATTTCATTTATTTATTATCCAAAGCTTTACAAAGTAAAAACATAAACATAAACATAAAAGTACTGGATTTTATTGCCCCATTAGGCGATAGCCTGTTCCGGGGCAATACTAACCACAATAAAATAGCTCAAGGTTACATGTATGTACAAAAAATAAATAAAATAGTGACAAAATACTGAATTATAAGCAAACGATTAAAGAGATTTGTATATACTCGCATACCTCATAATATAATATTATACAAATTACCCTTAGATCATAAGGTTTTGTTTATTAGCTCTGCGTGTATAGCGAATCGTCGTTAATATTTAGTTGTCGTGTATATAAATGCGTGGGTACATATAATAATGTTATGTTGTATATAAGTTGTATATATAATTGTATATATTGGGTTTTTGTATGAAAGCAAGACGTGTATAAAATGGCGCCTGTTGTATCGCCTACTCTTCTCCTAATATCCTTCGTACAGTCAACCAAATATGCTGGAACCTGGTACGCATCTGGAAAATTATCTTATGCACTACTTTTTTCTGCAATAACTTCTAAACGTAACGCCAAGCCGCCCTGTCCTTACGCATACTTTTTGTTTCATTTATCTTACTCGCTCTCCGATTATTTGTATTCAAAACGCGTCCGTCCTTGAGGGTCTAGCCTTTTATGTCAGTCACGGACGGCTGCGCTTCCTCACACCACTTCTTCCACTCAAATATATATTTTGGTTATCCTGTCCTCGTTCACTCCCTCAACATCCTCAAACCATCTAAGCTTGTTAGCTTTCATTGTACTATATACATAAATATCACAATCCTAAGATTGGTCTGAACCAATTCTGTACCTCCATTTATCTCTGTCACCTGCCAGCCTTTTCATTTCTTGGGAGCTGCTACAGCGCACGTCACCCTTCACCTGGCTTACGTATAGCGATCTCTGAGGCCCTTTTTCGGTTTTTGCCTTCCGTCGTTCTCTCAAGGATAGCAACGAGCAGGCCAGGATACCAGGCTAGCAGGCCAGGATAGTAGCACCAATCCTGACATTTGATTGGATGGTTCTCTATTGGTGTACGTGACGTATCCGACAAAATTCAGAAAAGCAGATTACGCTGGTACGGGCATGTGAGTAGAAGACCCCCCGAATACATTGGTAACAGGGCACAGTCCTTAGTTATCCCTGGTAGGAGATCTAGAGAAAGACCCAAGCGGAGGTGGCGTGAGGTTGTGAGTCAAGATATGAGAGACTGTGAAGCATCCCCGGAAGATGTACGGGATAGAGCCGAGAGGCGGCGGAAAACAAAACAGGCAGACCCCACCATCATGTGGGAATAATAAATGCCCAGGGAGAGAGAGGTTCTCTCGAGAAAATAGTGCAGTAGTTTCCCCTTGCCTTGTATAATGGTCGTATAGATAAGAAGAATAGAGAAAATTATGAACAAACTACAAGAAAATAAGAAAAGAAAGCTGAATCTTTTTCCAGTGCTGTACATCCTTTATAGTCTCACGTTTATCGCCACCATGAACCGTTGGACCGTTACACACCCGGCAGTTTGTCAGTGACAGATCTCGTGTCCTGGGGATGGGGGTAAGTTGGTGGCAAGAAGAAAGAAGAGGGTGGCTCGTGTGACTGAAGAATACAAGGGTGGAGGGTGTACCTATTATACAATGTAACGCCATAATATATTTAGAAGATTACTACTGTTAATTTTGAGCAAGCAACTCAAGATGATGGGCCCAAATCAGCATTTGTGGTTACTGGTTTTTGAGGACTTGAGATTATAAATAAATAAATAATATGATTTCATAATAGAATCAGGACAGGACACAGAAGATCGCAGACCTAATGTATCGATTTGAGTCCCGACTGTGAGTGGGTCTCCGCCAGATAATGGGCCATATAGTGTCCAATTTTTGGTTTCTGGCGCGGTCTTTCTGAAATTCACGGGTCACTGCTGACGCTGCCAATTGGCTGAAAGTTTACCTTTAAATCTGTTGTAGTCGCCGGGTCTTATGTTTTGCCATATGCATTAAAAAAACTTTGAGAAAGTTCAGTTTTATTTTATCTAAAAAGATTATTTTTCGTTCTGAATGGTTCGAAAGTTTTTCCTCATCCACAAGTTCTCGTGCTAAAGGGCGAAAAGTTAAACAAAAGGCTTTTTTCCGAATAATAAACGTTGTAAGAATAAAATATGCTTGTTTCATAAATTGCAGCATCCTGGTCAGAACTACAACTGAGACTTGACAATGGTTGGCTGCCTGTATCCGGATGGGTAAGAACTGGCAAACTACATAAGTAGGTGGTTTTTACGTGTGGTTACACTAAATACTTGTGGGTGGCTTAGGGTGCAGAACCCCCTTAAGTTAAGGGGGTTAAGTAGCAACCAGGAACGCTTTTATTGCCATATATTATTTTATTCCAAGAGACTTTTACTTATCTTTGTTGGCACTACTTAACTTTCTATTGTTTTATTTTCTTTTTCTTTCATTTGTATTTTTATTTTGGATTAAGAATTTAGGTCACTGCAGTGTTGGAAATAAATGACGAATTTCCCACTCAAGATCTCAGATGTTTTTTTTCCTGAAATCAGTTGAGTACCTAAGATTTTCGAAAAATGAAGCGAATTGTTTGGTATTCCACAAGGTCTTTTTTATTGGCCTGCCGAAAGACACGGAAGTGCCCATTGAATAGTTCCACGTCCTTCGTCAGGCAAAGTTCTTTTTTAATATGCCTTTGCCTGACGAAAGACTTGGCATTTATTGAATGAAATTTTTGACAGCAGGACGGACCTACTTATTTGTACTCTACCTCAATTTCCGTTTTTTCTTTTTGGGTTGGCTTGTAGAAATTGGCACCTGGAAATAAATTTGTGATTTGGCATATTATGTGTTCAATAAAGAGTAGGTAGGTATTTTTATATGACAAAAATTTGTCAGTAAAATTAATTTTATATTCAAATATCTGTTTTACGTGTCGGCCTCAATGGGGGCGTCTTCGATTTTTTTCGCCACCAGAGTGCGCTGCAGTAAATGGAGGTCCGCATAGATACGGCAGGTACTATATATTATTATTCTATGGATAATAAACAAATGGTTTGTTTTGTTATGACAGTATTGACAGTTGTGAAGACCTCCATTTACTGAAGCGCCATCTAGTGAGTGGTAAAAATACGCCCCCATTTGCCGCCATATTGATTTTATCTGTCAAGTAGTAATAATAAACGTCAGCCATTACAATAAACTGTCTATGGTTGGGTTATAAACAAAAGACGAATGTAGCGAAAAAATGTAATCTAATTATTAGAAAAATAACATATTTTAAGATCGTATCATAATTTTATGGTTTGAAAAACCCCCGACAGAGGGCGGTGGTGTGATGTGATGGTGTGGTGTGGTGGCCTCTTGCGTTGAGGATAAAGTAATAATAATATTCCGGAGAGGCGAAACTAGCGCCGCCAACGACACCGGATAAGCGATGAACTAACTCTAGCAAGACAGGGATGAATTATATAAGAACACACATATACAATTTTTTTATGTATTTGTTTATTTACTCGTATATAAAATATCTGAGGAGATTGCTTGGTTTCTTTGGGCATATTGTAAGACGGGAGCTAGACAATTCAGAAAAAATGAAAATGACTGGCCGAGTTGAAGGCAGGAGAAGTCGCTGACGTATACCAATGAGATGGTCCGACAAGGTGACAGATGCCACTGGAATAACGTTTGCAGAGTCGTTTCGGCGGGCTGAAGGAAGACAGACCAGGGTGGGGCAGACTGCTACTAGAAGTACCGCATGAGGGTCATGATCCTCAGCATAGAGGGACCGATTTGGAAGAAGAAGATATAATATATATATACATACATGGACATCTTATTAAGTATATGGTTATCTACTTAACCCCGCATAAGCTCGTACCAAGGAAGATTGAAGTGGTTTTAAAAACCCTTTTTACATATAGTGCGACGATAGCTATTCACCCTATTTTTTTACATGTATTTCAGACGTCTCATAAGACGTGATACTTCAAGTCTTAAATCAGATGTGCTCAGAAATCTTGTAACCAATTATAGTATACTATACCCTCACGCCACATCCCTTGCGGCTTAGGCAGAGAGAACAGATCGCCAGACTTTTCTATCCTCGCACACACTTCGGGCTTCCATCACACTCATTCGATTCCTCATACACACTCTACGATTCCTTTCACTCAGAACACGGTCGTCCTTGAGAATCTGGTCTACATGGTCCAGCCATGTGGTTCTTGGACGGCCGCGCTTTCTAACACCTCTTCTATCACCCAGGTATATTTTCTTTGTTATCCATTCATCGTTCATTCTCTCTACATGTCCCAACCATCTCAACTTGTTCAATTTGTGATTAAAAAGTCACAACATCCGTTTTACATTCACTCAGATCTCTAATTATTTCATTTCTTATTCTATCTCTCAACGTTTTTCCACACTGCAGTGTTCACTTACCTCCCAAGTATCAGCAAGCTGTCCTGGGCTCTGGTAAGTGTTGCTAGTCTGGTGGTCTGCAGGGAAGTCGCTCTGCTCTGGTATGCCTGGAGCCTCCTGGACTCACTACTACATTATATGGTGCAATAGTAGGAGGAGCCAGTCCTATGCCACCGCTTCCAGTACTATGGATGTAGACTATACAGTAGGAGGAGCCAGTCCTATGCCACCGCTTCCAGTACTAGGATGTAGACTATACTGTAGGTACTTACTTGATGTGGTGCAATGCCTCTCTAGAGCCTATATTCTGTATGTACTACACTTGGCTTCTAATACACAATACACACCTCATTCCTAATTCGATCTTTGCATTTATTTATTTGTCTTTCCATCCTAGGTCTCTCATGACCCTGACTGAAGACTTTTTTCAGCCTTTTCATGCCCACTCAACCCTGAAATAAGTATAAATCCTTCCAATGCTTGTAGGAGAAAATGGGAGAGATGGAAGATGAGAAAAGGGAGAAGATATCATCCCACGACCACCATCAAGACGACGGGAGAACTTGATGTCGACGAATATTGGATGACCGTGGGCGAAATAGGAAACTGAAAATAAACTTCATCAACTACAAAAAGATTATACTTCTTCTATTCAGGTTTATCGAAATAAACCCAAATTAATTCACCTTTGTACACTTCACAGTAAGCTTGAAAAGCTTGTGTCGTGAAGTGGAGTAGGTCGGCATCGGGGATCGAACTCGTTTCTTGCATGGTAGGCAGAGAGAAAAGAACGCCAAACAATTCAATTCAAATGCACATTTCTTGTTGTTATCTCAACAGATACACAGCAATGGCTGGACCTTCCATCAGGCTTATGACTGATCGTCGGCTGGCATAATGTGATCGCTTTACACTTAAGTAACATTCACCAATTTCAGTCCATCCATCTGCCGCGGCCGGGAATCGAACCCTGACCTCCAACGTGATTCGTTTTACTCAAAACACGTCCATCCCTGGTCGACAAGATCGATCCACCTCAGACTCCACAAATCCATAAATCCAAGGGCAATAGGGTACGTCATGATACTTCCGAATTCTCTGTACAAAAGTCGTACACATAAGAAAGAAGAAGAATAAGTTACAGATGTGAACAATGCAAAAGAGTGTTGTGACACCAATTTTTGTCTTCTGCGCATTCCTAATTTACTATCTACTGTAAGTTGCTTCAGGGGGCGTTCTGGATCCGTTAATTTTCACCAGACGATTCGCTCAATTGTTTATGGTTCTATTGTTGTCCGTTCTACCATCGGTGCGAGTCAACCAGTTGTGCGATTCAACGTGTTTCATATACGTCAGTTGACATGCTCAGTTGTTACGAATAACACCCAACAAAATCGCAATGTGGTCAGCACGCAGTGAACAGCTGCAGACCACTCTATTTATCTATGGCTAGTGAATAACCCTACGAATGTGTTGGGTGTTATACGCAGCAACTGAGCGTGTCAACTGGCACACATAGAACACGTCGAATCGCACAACTGGTTGACTCGCACCGTTGATAGAACGGACAACAATAGAAACATAGACAAACGAGCGAATATCCGAGTGAAATTTAATGGATGGTAAACGCGCTCCAGCTCTATTGCCAAACATCACGTGACTTCGCCATAATATAAAGGCTTATGAAATTTAGTTCTGCGAATACTGTCAATAGGATTTTTTTTACTGTAAGCCCTTGAAGCCAATTGAAGGGTTCACCAGATTTTTAAGTTTAATTTATGTTTTTTTAACCTTCTGTCAGTGTTTAATTATTATCGTTCGGTATCAGCCACTGAAAGGTGGCGACGTCAGAAGATAAGAGAGTCAAATATTTTTCGCTGTTACGTCCAGGAGACACTAGAGAGCAACATCCAAATCATCAAAACATTGCATGGCGTTTGGAGTGGCGTTATGAATGTCGGTATATGTGCCAGAGAACGCTCTCAGAGGGCACGTCTCCACGATGTGCTGGATAGTCTGTATTGGTTCTGGCAGGCAGGGGATTCCCACATCTATGAATTTGAAATTTCAATTTCCGAACTGCGACACTAGCGCCCCCCATTTTCTTCATAATTGAATGAAACTGTCAAGTTGGAATGTACTATGTATAGCTATACGGTACTTGGATGACCGTTACGCCGAATGGGGGGAGCATTTAGCTTCTGCGGCTTGGGGGAGGTGGGCTGTGATGATATTACTGAGGAGGGTTGATTGGGAGAAACCCTCCCTCCCCCCGGAGCAACCCAACTCCATATCCTGCTGTTGGAAGGACAAAAAGGATAGTAATATGGTACCTACATATAGAATTTTATACATACAGTGTTGGAATCCAGGATACGAAATATGTCAAAGACATTTTCTTACATGAATGGAGAAGTTTTTTCCAGTTTGGAATCTACCACTATTTCTTTTAACTTTGAAATATATGAGTCAAATTTTTTTGAGAATCCTGCGTACATACCGGACTAACTATAGTTTCAAACAAAATTTCAGCATAGATTGATATATTTTGCAAAAATTGGTAAAGATACTCTTCAGACCCATCGACATTTAAATTTTTTCAAAAAAACTGGAGACCTTTTTGATCTCAACAACCTTATTAAATATGCTTTGCAAAAAAATAGGGTAGATACATTGAACCTATATTTAGGGAATGACCGTAAAAAAATTATATCTTGTATAACGTTCTCAAAAAAAATATGTGAAAGACACCTCTGATCTTTTTTCCGAAAGGCAGAAACTTTCCCAAAAGTCGCAGAGATTTTTTTTTGTATTGATAATATGCATTAAAATCTAGGGAATGACCGTAAAAATTGAAAAAAAAATGATATTTTTACCATTATATCGTGCGATTGTTCAAGCGATTTTAAACCTTAGTGCCGTGGGAATTGACCGTGATGTCATAGTTGGGTCCCGAGCTTTAAAATGGAACAACAGTGCATTCTAATTATTATTTATTTATTTATATTGACTGTTCTTTTGAGATCAGATCTTCAGAACTTCATCCTGAAGATGGCAGCAGAATCTTTGTCGAAAGCTCGAGACAATTAACGTACACGCAGCCAACACCCGAACAATCTAGAAGGAAGAGATAGATACCATGCTGCGAAAACCTACAAGATCATCATGCTGGCGCCAGACGCTCGCCGACCCTCGCCGTGAATGAGTAAAAAGGCGCGTGGATGAAAATGTTTGTCTTGACGTGAACGTAACCGACCGTTGACGCCTTTCTACTCATGAACACCTAGCCTTCGCGACCCTACACGATCATGTGGCGGGAGCATCAGATCTTCTGTTTTGATTTCTTCTGGTTGATTCGGTCACCCTACAGAATGATTACAACTACATATAAGGGTGTGTGTTTTCCACCCCCCGCTTGTCCCCTACAGGGTGCTCTGGATGGAGTATATGGATAGATATGTGTAGCATAACAATAACTGTACATATTTTATGTCTAGTACACGTACTATAATGTTGGGTGTCCTTCTTAGCCGAGAATTCCTTCACGGACCGGGAGAAAATGTCCATTCCTTAAATAATCCTTCAGCAGGGGTGACATTTTATAAAGAAAAAAATATTGTTTATTAATTTCACTCTTAACGTAGCTAAAATGCATAACTTTTGTGAGTTGTATCCATGGGCGTTGTCAGGGGGGCAGGGGGGGACCCCCCCTAGATATTGGAATATTATATTGATTTGTTGTGTTGAAATGGCAATGTTTTTTGTATTTGATTATGTATTTGAGAATATTAAGATTTGACACTGTGTACCAACAAGAAATTGTTAAAGGCTTTAGCCGTTGATGTGTAAATAAATAAATAAATAGGCATATATTTTTCCATACTAAATGGTAAAACTCCACAAAAAATCACATTACTAATAAACATTTTCTCACTTTATCATACATTTTCTAAAAATAGTATTAAAATCCGTCAGTTCCACAAAAAAAATACCTGCGGCGCTTTTTTTTATCACAAATTTTTACAAAAAAACATTTAATATTATTGTGCAAAGTATATTATTTGCATTTTCAAATAAACAAACCACTTGACGACCTTTGCTTCACTATATCTCACAAAAAAATCGTCTGCGGCGCTATTCACGCGTTTTTGTGCTATATTTATTTTTTTAATTTTTGTTGCCCCCCCCCCCCCCTCAGCTCCGAGGCTGGCAACTTTCATGGTTGTATTCATAAACTTTTATTATATGGTGTACTCAATGCTAGTATGGTAAAGTAAACTGGTGAACACAAGCTTTTTTTTTGGCTAATGGAGATTTATTCATAAACATTTTGAGGACTAATTTCAATCAAACATTTTATAAATTAGGCGCGCAGGTATGTTAAATATTAGCCAAATAAATAAGTAAATTTAATCAGTACTTATATCTCAACAAATACACAGCAAAGGATGGACCTTCCATCAGGATTACATATGACTGATCGCCGGCTGGATTAATGCGATCACTTTACACTTAAACAACATTCGCCAATTCCAGTCTATCCCCGGGAATCGAACCCAGACCTCCAACCTGACAAGCCGGTACTCTACCGCTGTGCTATGAAGGCTGGGAAATTTTTTGATGTTCTAACAAAACATAAATTGTGTTTTTCAAAATAATCTAAGTTTTAAATAAGTTTTTGGTGTGTCCCTATTGTAAGGAAACATTGAAGGGAAATTGGACATATGAAAGTCCTCTCTGCTTTTTCATGTTATTAGTTTTATGGAAAATAGGTATTAGGGGTGGTTTAGTACAAGCTACATGGGGGTGGGGGGCGGGGGTGGTCAGGGGGTGGCTATGGCTATGATATGGAGAACTTGAAATGAACACTATAAACTTACAACTTTGTGAGTATGGTATAGTTACAAGAACACAAAACGAAGCGATTCCAAAAATTATTCGTAGCTTTTATTGAGAGTATGCAAAAAATTCTAAAAATGGGAGACCTTACAAAATATGCTTTGGGAAAAAATAGGATAGATACATTGAATCTTCATCTAGGGAATGACCGTAAAAGATTTTTTATATTCGTGAAGATGAGTGGAAAAGAACGAGTTTTAGGTTGGTATTAAAATTTTTGTGCATAAATAACGCATAAGAAAAATAGCACCACAGGCGATTTTAAAAAAAAAAATTGATGGGGCAGGGCTCGGCCCTCCTTTTATACGCCCTTGTATGAAATAAATTATACACAATTAATGACAAAATGTTGCTCAGAAGCACAGATTTGTGGGCAGGAGACCTCTGAGGAGACCAAGAAAATCTGAGCGTATTAAATGTTGGTTATGACTGGGAGTCCGTTGCTGCAGACAGGAAGGCTTGGAGATCCATTGTACTGGGGGCCAAAACTCTACCGGAGTTGTACGGCCATCGGAAGTAAGTAAGTAAATGACAAAGAATATGATATAAGAAATAATAAACAATAACATAAAATGAATAAAAACATATAATAATAATCTATCACGCCACGTCCCTTGCAGGGAAGGTAGAGAGGACAGAGCGCCAGACAGCCCTATCCTTACACACACTCCTAGCCTCCGTCACATTCACGCTCTCCGATTCCTTTTACTCAAAAGCGTCCATCCTTGAGGATCTGGTCGACAATAAACGAAAAATAATTACAAGATGGCTGTTAAAATAAAGGTAATCGCACACTTGGATGCACACAGATTGTGACAATAATAAAATATAATATGAATATTGAATTTCAACCAATAATAAAACCTCATGTTCCTTTATATTGACCCCATATTACCCTCACATTTAGTGTGATATACAATGTTTGTACTAAGTACTGCAGTACCAGGTACTTGAACAATGATATTCATATTGTCACAGCCACCTGGCGTTCACACCCCTCCGCCATTTTGTCTAATGTGGGTAGCCATATTTTTAACACTCAACAATATGTAATTTTATCCATATTCATTTTTTATCAATGGATTTATGCGGATATTCGCCGGTGTGATTTGCGCCTCCAATGGATGTAATTTTTGCGCCTCCCACAACTTTCCACCGAGAAATGTAACTAGACTGGACTATGTTAATCCATCACCTATTCACAATTCCTTCATTTTTTTTTGGCTGCGGCACTAATTGATACCTGAATGTGGTGTGCACTCTTTAAGCTTAAATATTTTTATTTCATGAAAAGTAAAACATGGTTTTCACGGCCTTTTTTATCTGAGTACCTTAAGTACCTACCTACATATACTGATGTTAAAAAACACCTCCCCCACTAGTTAGGTTAATTAATTCACCAGTTTCCTAGTAAATTTTGCCTGCGGCTCTTTTTCAGATGTTTGCACTAAATCAATACCAAAATCCCAGTTGCCCCCCCCCCCCCTCCCTCCAGCTTGCAAATTGAAGAAGCCCGTGTGCGTGAGTGCTTCAGGTATTTTTTTTTTATTAATTTTCTTTCATTCTCGTGGCAACCCAATTTTACATCCACTCACCACATTTCTTATGTGTGTTTCTTAGTGACTACATATTTACAAAAACAGCGTTGTCCATTTATCTAAGTCTCCTATAGCATAGCTATCTTGGCACCTTGACGAAACATTGATCAATCACTTGACGCAAATCGTGTGGCGCATATATGATTACACAGACGACATTAAAATGTTATCGCTGATGATTATTTTGTAATCTAGTATTGTCACTGAAGGCGGGGTGGGGAGGGGGGGTTATGGGGCGGAATGGGAGGGGGGCGATTATCTATTATTTAGGTACTACCCTTCGTACTATAATTTACCAAGGTAGAAAATACCATCCTGTATGGTGTGTGGGTATACACTACCCCACGTGACACAGTGGCGTATATAGGGGAGGCCGACCCCCCCTAAATGTAAAACAATTATATGAAAAACATTATTTTAAAACATTTAGAAAGGCACTCAGGCTTACACTTCGCCTATTTTTGAACAAATAACAAAAATTTGCCTGCGGCGCCATTCTTTTTTTTTAGTATTTGTACACCACAACACAACTAAGTACAATATTTACCTTTACTTCACAATTTTAACACCAAAATATAACCTTATTCACTCATATTCACGAAAAATTTTGACTGCGGCGCTATTATTCAGATTTAATAGCCAGGTTTAGTTTTCATTCACCGCCCTCCTCAAAGTCAAATACTATATTGTACCCCCCCCCCCCACCCCGAAATTAAAAACTATATACGCCACTGACATGACACGAATAGATATATAATTTTATTTATTTTTATTTTTTATTTTATTTTATTTTTATTTTTATAACACAACAGCTTGTAACATTTATAATATATACAGAGATAATAAAATACTTAAAGCCTATTATAGTGTTACCTTATTAATATATATAATTAGTTAAGTAAAGTGATTCATATAAATGTAATTATCGATTAATAATCAATAGTGAGCATTGGGAAGGGGATGAGGATAGGAGAGAGGGAGGGTTACAATCTTATATAAAAAAAAAATATAATATGTGTTCTTATAATAAACCAAACGTATTTATAAAAAATATTTAAAACTAATAATTTGCAATCTACTTTCAATAATATACTATATATTAGGTATTTTATGTGTAGGTAGTTCAATGTTATTTATTTTCATTTTTATTTTTATAGGGGTGATGTGATGTGTATATTGTACTACATCCAGGTATTGTGCAAGGGACTAGGTACTTACTAGACGATCCTGGTTAGTTAGTTAGAAGACTGATAATGTGGATTACATATATTATTGTTGAGTTTTGCGGTGTAACACTTTCGATACCCGAATCATAAGTTGTTGACTGAATTTTTAATTGAATTTAAAACACTTCTCAATGCGTTCAGCTACGGTCGAAATGTGTTTGAAAATTGAAAGCTATTATTTAAAGACCAGTTAAAACAAGAAAGTACGTTAAAAGAGTACATGGTTGGCGCAGTTGGTTGAGGCGGCAGTCTCTCAAGCAGAAGGTGCCAGGTTCAAACCCCGGCGCTGGCGATGTACTTCACACTTTGCGATACAGCCTAGTGCAAGGTGTGCAGGAAAGTATTTGGGTTTGTGAATGCAAGCCCAGATCCTTTCTTAAAATAAATAAATAAACTACTATAGTGAGTCAATTCTCACGTTTAGAAAATGAAACGTATTTTCTATATTTATAAAATCATTTCATAAGTTTTTTCCCACAGTAGTCACCATATTCACTGTGTAACTAAGACAGAGATATATAGCCGTCTCACCACTTTCCAGTGGGAAACGCACCACACGTAGAAAATCCTATATTCTCACAAAATATAAATTGAAATTCACAAAACATTATTTTTAGTTCATCTAAGTATGTATTCACCAGGGCAGGGAGATAAAGTGTTTAATACTTTGACGATCGCTCCCTTTACCTGTGATTTTGTAATACCTAGTATCCCACACAATACATAGACTTATAATATTATTATCAAAATGCTATAATATACCTGTACAGAGCAAAGGGGTTGTTTCAGTCACACCCTTCTGCAAGATATTATGTATGTACACTGTACAGTGGCTAAGTAGATTCGTATAGCCCATAGAAATATGTATATTTATCTATCCCCTCACGCCGCGTCCCTTGCGGGGTAGGCAGAAAGGACAGAACGCTAAGCTACCCTATCCTTCGTCATCATCATCACTGGCGCTACAGCCCACTGTGAGCCCTGGCCTCCTCTAGAATTCTTCGCCATTCTATTCGGTCCATCGCCCGTACCTTCCCGTTCGTCACTCCAATTGCCCTGAGGTCCCTCTCCACACCATCCATCCATCTCAGCTTAGGTCTCCCCACATTTCGTCTCCCATCTGGTCGCGTGCTGAGAATTTTCTTTGGTATTCGGTTGTCCTCCATTCGCTGGACATGTCCCAACCATCTTACCATATCCACACACACTAAAATACTAACGTACGGATGGATGGTAGATAATATGATAGATTTTCTAACGCTATAATTATATTTTTTTCCTCAACAGAGACGAGGAGGCATCTTCATTCACATAATGTAGCGTTATATGAGCTCCCTTGGGGAGGAAGCAGGATGGGTGTTCCGACGGTTACGATGGATATTACAATGCAGATAAATCCGGTTCAAAACCTAAAACAATTTAGGTATATCTCAAATCAAACTCTATAATGATATACTAAAATTATATATCTAATAAATTTTTGGGTATAATAATTAGTTATAGCAACAGATGTACAGCACAGGATGGACTTTTCGTCAGGCTTATGACTGATCGTCAGCTGTTTTGATTCATGTAAGTATTGATTCTAAGAACCCTAGTACCTACGTAGCAAATACGTAACTGTAAGATAGCATTTAAGAGATTGTACATATTAGTCCATATGGACCATTTGTAAACGTTCACGGTTGCTCTAAATCGGGGAGGGGTTTGTTATGGGGAGCCCTTCAGGCGATCCCTGAGCCCTCCTCAGAATGTATTACTTTGCATAGATATTGGATGAAATAGGAACTGGTGTTCCTATACCATCCAAGAGTAAGTGGGAGGTAGCAACCTTTAGCGGGTGATCGTCAGCTGGTTTAATGTGATCACACTACATGTACCTAACATTCACCAATTCCAGTCCATCCATCCCCCCCCGATTCGTCACTGCCTTAGGTTCCTAATTTTATGCCTACATGAATTATTACACCTGCTAAATTGAAAAAAAAGACAAGTACCTTACGTTTGGGAAGTTTTTTTTATAATGTAGAACCTACCTATTATTTTTATTAAATAATAATGGTGCCCACCTAATTATAAATCTGTCATATCATATCATTTTCATCGTCCTCTGATTTTGTTTACTGGCAAGCCGCCCGTCAGAAAGTCACTTGTTTAAAAAATTGAACATGATTTTTTGTGTTCTTTTTTTGAACTCGTTCTAATGATAAAATTTACTTTGAAGCAATTCTGTAATACGATATTATTAACCTATTTTTTTTATTCCAAATTCAAATTGACATTCGACTCGATCCATTTTCACAGACGAATCATAAATCGTTACAAATAAATAAGTACACTTTTTTGAATTAATTACTTATAGCAACCCTGGCATTATTTGTGCCCTTTTACACGTTCTATGCCCCGCCACACGCTCGTGAGCCACCACGAGCCAATGGTGTTTATGAGTAAAAAGGCGTCAACGTTCGGTTACGTACACGTCAAGACAAACGTTCCACCCAAACGCCTTTTTTCTCGTGAACACCAAAAGCTCGTGGTGGCTCACGAGCGTGTCGCAGGGGCATTATAATTTTATTTATTTCTCTACAATACGAAATCATTTAAAGCACCGGCAGTGAAAGCCTACGAATTTTTGATATAATGTGTAAGTATATACCTTTTTTCAATAAAAAAGGATCTGGGCTTGCATACACAATTACACATACCCTTTATCGTGCGATTTTTCACGCGATTTTGAACCTTAATGCAGTGGGAAATGACCGTGACGTCATAGTTGTGTCGCGAGCCTTAACATTTTGTGTAGTCGCACACGGCAATTTTCGTTGCTTTGATTTGTGCTTCAGAATATGATTATTGATCAAATCTAATATCGACGAGATCGCATCGAAAGCTAATCGAACCTCTCGATGCATAAATGTCAGACTCTGATCATCAGATGATAAAGATCCTGAAGGGATTAAGATAGCTGTGACAGACCTACTGGGACTGAGGACTCACATATGATACTGCGTTAGAACATGTGTAAAACATTGTGTTCTGATGTATTCACTGCGTATTGATGTAGGTATACTCTACTTCACTACGCAAGCTTTTTGCTTACTGTAAGTGTACAGAAAAGTATCACAAGCCCAGATCCATAAAAAGTATAATACACGCTGTAACGCTGATCACTATGAAGCAGGGCGATTAGGGACCTCAATACCTATAGATTTAACCTCCATGTAGGTATGTTCAGCATTTTTTTTTAAACAAGATTTTATGACTTTACACCATATACTAATTATTCCTACCACCAAGAACGGCCAGAATCAAAATTTGTAAAGAGATATGAGTTGTACTACTGAAGCACTTTCTTGGGATACCAAACACGACGGTATGCGGTGACTGGATCCTCTCAATCGCTCGATGTCTCCCGAGAACAAAATCTGACTTAAGATCTGGATTTCTTTTCCAACGCCCTTTCATACGATACCACACATAATCCCACACGACCCTTGGATCCCTTTGAAACCCTCTACATATTTTTTGTCTCTGGAGTAGGCTGATCCAAAGTGATACAGGATTATATTGTCAACGATTTTACGTATGTTTGCAAAGTTTCAGGTCTGTAAGTAGTCAGGAAGTGGTCGAAAAATCAATTGTAAGATTTGCGCACAAACAAAAAAAAGACAAATAAAAAACTCCACAGTGAAGTCAGATAAAATCTTGTAAAAAAATGCACAATTTCAGAAAATTCTCTAATCATTACGTGAAATAATTCTATGTAAAATTTGAGATATAAGTACCTAAATTATTTTAGGTATGGAACCGGAATTTATCTGCATTGCACAGACGGAAATACATTACAGTTTTTTCCTCAACAGAGACGAGAGGCATCTTCATTGACATAATGTCCTAATAAAGTGATCACTTAAGCCAGCCAATGCCGACTCGTAAGCGTCGGAACACCCATCCCGCTTCCTCCCCAAGGGAGTTCACATAACGCTACATTATGCGAATGAAGATGCTTCTCGTGTCTGTTGAGGAAAGAACTGTAATTCTATATGTAAGATATTTGTACCATCTCAAGAGATATATGTAGGCATTGGTAGGTAGTAGGTATATGTCTTATAGATATTTAGTATAAAGGTAGGTGGCATAGTGGATATACAGTCGGCGCCTGTTCGAGATAAGATCTTGTGGGAACTGAATCCAGCCCTTTCTCCGTCTTATTATAAGAATACTATTGTAGGTACTTACCACTATTAGATAGGTATAGATATAGATATTTAAATTACCTACTTAGTAGAGACTTAACGTTATAGTGCCTGACATATCAAATGTACTTTTTTTTTGCTTTTAAATGTAGGCATATTGACATTTCAGTGGGTGAAAGAAGTGATGTAAGGAAACGCGACCGTCCAAGAACCACAAGGCTGGATCATGTTGACCAGATCCTAAAGGACGGACGTGTTTTGAGTAAAAGTAATCTTAGAATGTGTATAAGGAATTGAATGTGACGGAAGCCCGAAGTGTGTGTAAGGATAGGAAAGCCTGGCGATCCGTTCACTCTGCCTACCCCGCAAGGGAGGTGGCGTGGGGGTGTAGTATACTATATTGACATTTCCAAAAATTCTAAAAACGGGAGAATTACTTTTTAACTAGTTTTTTATTAACGTTTAAGACCCTGTTAAAAAAACATAGGCTATATTATGCTAATATTGAAGCCTGAATTTTAAAATAATTAAGAGTCGTTTACAGAGTTAGGAAATTGCTGAAAACACTTTTTATGTTGTACGTTGACAAAAATTTCATTTAAAGCCTCCCCCCCCCTGAAATGTAAAACAATTATATAAAAAACGTTATTTTAAAACATTTAGAAAGACACCCAGGTTTACTCTTCGCCCATTTAAAAAAAATATAATTGCCTGCGACACCGTTATTTCTTTTTTTTGTAGTTTTTGTACACCACAACAACAATATTTACCTTTACTTGACAATTTTAACTCCAAAACACGGCCTTTTTCACTTACCTTCACGGAAAATTTTGCCTGGGGAGCTATTATTCAGATTTAATAGCCAGGTTTAGTTTTCATCCCCCCCTCCCCAAAGTCAAATACTATATCGCCCCCCCCCCGAAATATAAACCTGTATACTCCACTGGCACCTATACTAAGTATAAATCAACAATAAAATAAAATTTGACTTTCCACACTCGTCTAAGTGATTTAGAAATACAATAAACCGCTAATTTTCCACCAGCTAAGCAGATAAGCCTGATTATAGTGAAATCTTATTAACACCATACTATATTGTTTCATTATTCTACTAATAATGTCTAATTGTGTCGAAAACTTTAAATATCATTTTTAATTAATCACTTCTAATCATATATTTGTAATAATAACAGAGATCAGCAACATTTGGTTCTTTGTTATCTCTGCAATACAGGGAAGGATGGACTTTCTATCAGGACTATGAGTACCTACTGTATAAAGACTGGAATATTTCGCGATCGCGATAAAACGAATTTATTCGCGAATTTGTTGCTTTTCAAGCGATTAACGCGAATTTCGGGTTTTTTACACATATAACGCGAATTTTAGCATTCTTTTATAGGAATAACGCGAATTTTCGCATATTTGAAGCGGATTTCGACAGACTTTGAATACATATATAGAAGAAGATTAGACGTGGGGGCATTTGGGGCTCACACAATGACCTAATTAAGGTGTACACATTTAGAGTCACATATATAGAGTCACAACAAATAAGAAATTTAGAAACTAATCTACGATTAAATATAAAATGTTAAGTCAAGAGAAGAGAAGAAAAAATCTAACCTAAAATTAATATATCAAATTCAATTAAAATTACTTACACAAATATACAAGATTGAAAACAATTTAATTGGTTATCAAATGCACCAATCATTAGAAGGGTGGGAGAAGATAGTATGGGATATGGAGAGGAAGGGTAGGATAAAAGGAAAATCATTTCATATTTACATATCACATTGAAGAGTACCACGTATTGTTTTTTCAACTGGTGTTCTCTTTGCCTACCTTTAAAGGGTCGCAGCATGAATTGAGAATTATTATTTCTACCTCTCAACCATGGTTGTCAGTCCACGACATGATAATAGGATAGCAAGTTATCACATTTTATCGCATCTGTATACGTAGAAATTACTAATGTATGAAATTATTTAAGAATTAACACACACAATACACCATTCTTGCCAATGTCTACTTAACGTATGTATTTTTCCAAATTTTATTTTATTTTAGGGTGTTACAAAATCGGTAGGACCTACACAACATCAATTTAATTTAATGATAAGTACCTAATCGTAATTTCAACAATTTCTAAAATCGGGAGACCTTATAGATCTCAACAACCTTACTAAATATGTTTTGGAAAAAAATTGAGTAGATACATTGAACCTTCATCTAAGGAATAACTGTAAAAGATTTTTTATATCTTGTATAAATTTCTCAAAAGAAATGTGAAAAACACCTCTGATCTTTTTTTGGAAAGATATCAACTCGTTTTCCGAAAGTATTGATAAAAGGCAGGTATGTATTCAAATCTAGGGAATGACCGTAAAAGTTTTTGATTGAAGCGAAATTAACCCCAAAAAATGGAAAAATCGCTTTTTTTATCATGCGATTTAGAACCTTAAAGCCGCGGGAAATGACCGTGACGTCATTTATTTATTTTCATTTATTCATGCATATGGAAAAGAGAGTCACAAAACAAATATTTACGGGTACATCAGTAAAAAAATATGCAATACACAAGACCAATAACATCCGTTCACAATTAACACACTAATAGCTGGGTCGCGAGACTTATAACTGGACAAAAGTTTCGTACCGAGGCAGACCGAAAACAATGTGATTCTCTACCACCAATTTTATACCACCGGGAGACGAATAAATGATAAAACTAATTATTTCTCATCAAATGATGCTTGGTCGACCATGTGTGTCTACATAGACCGCCCACACAATACACAATATAGACACCGTATATACAGAATATAGACAATAATACAGTATAGATATTTATTATAGGTAATGTACTCCGCACTACAGCACAAGCTGACGCCTACAAAGATACGTATGAGTTAGTGTTATATCACATTACTTGTGATGGATGTGATAGCTGTGAAGCGCTGTGATTTGTATTTTTTTGAAAAGAGCTGTGACAACTGCCACTCTGCCACTCAGGGCTGCGTTTTTTGTCGTTAATTGTCACCAGGCGAGTCAACGGACAATTATCGCCCGAAGACAGAACGCATTCAGGTAATTGTTCCAATTGGAATTGTCAAATAGTATAGAGGTATGATTGCGTTTCAGAGGCCAGCATACCGCCCATGGGTGTCGTCATGGGGGGGGGGGGCAGCTGCCCCCCCCCCCTAGAGATTGGAATAGGTATTTATTTTTTCATACTAAATGGTAAGACATCATATAAATTTTCTAAATTTAGTATGAAAAAATAATTTTTCATTAATATATATATATATTATTGTGCAAAGTATTATGTACATTTTCAAATAAACAAACTACATAAAGAACTTTTTCACAATTTCTCAGAAAAAAAAAATCGCCTGCGGCGCTATTTACGCGTTTTTTATGCTATACCAATTTTTTAAATTTTAGTTGCCCTCCCTAGCTCACTCGCTGTGCCTCACATCTTGCTCAACGCCTCGCTCCGTGCTTATGACTGCACCTAGGTACTTAAAGTTGTTCACTTGATTTAGTGTCTGCTTTCGAATCTTTACTGTACCGCTGGTTTGTTGTGTGGCTGGTAAATTCGTCAAGTACATGTACATACAGTGAAATAATTTCTGAGACTGTTATTTTTCGCAGTGATATAATTTCACAGTGAAGTACGTGCTACCACAAGACGTCCACACATACCTATTTTATTAGTGATTGAAATGATAGTTCAGGTGGCGAATCTGATTGGCTGGTAGGAAAATGATACTTACGATATCTAATTAGGTATATATATCTTAATTAGTGTCTACACTTATGTGTATGAAATGCGTATGTAATGTTTTTTATTAGGTAGGTACTCGAATGCAATAGCGTGACACACCTATAACCAAAATCTACCTCAACAGATGGCGGTAGTATCTAAATATTGGTTAATTGTGAAAAGTTCTCAAAATAATTGAAAATATATAGCATATAGGTACTAGTACTTCCAAAAAATACACGTTTGACAGCACGATTTTTTAGAATGGGTGAACGTTTACCGATGCCGACTCGTAAACGTCGGAGCACCCATCCAGCTTCCTCCCCAAGGGAGTTCACATAATGTCAGTTGCAAACATGAGATATCAGGGTAAATAGTTTCTGGAGGGCTGTGTTGAGAGGACCCTTCCGGCACATACCTTTGAAAAAAAAAGACCTTTTTCACATGACTGGATGACATAGGAATGCATTTATTAAGATAAGTACCAGATGATAAATTTGTTTACCTATATTCAGTGGCGTGCTTCGCAAGCCTATCTGAAAATTTTCAAACAAAACTTGTTAAATTTGAAAAAAAAAATTGGAAGTACAGTCCGTCAAGAAATATATGGTCTCGGATTATTATTTTTTATTGAAATTCAACAAGTATTCTCACTATGGTTTTCAAAAAGCTACAAGTGGCGCCCTAATCAAAAATAATATATTTGTTGACAGCATGTCAAAAAGGTTTTTATGAATATACCTACGTCCTACATACATATTCTCTCTCTCCTGTCGATTTCCTCACTGCTGAGGGTCGCGATCTCCAAACCCAAACACCCGTTGCTTGACCAATCCCCGCCACGCAGCTCTGTCCTCGGCAAGATGCACTGCCCTGTAGATGGAGGGGGCAACAGTCTGCGTAACTTGGTCCGTCCATCGCAAAGGTGATCGCCCTCTGGGTCTCCGTCCCGGCGTGTTTCCCGTGATTATTAGCTTCTCGAGACTATCTCCCCCTCTGCGAGCGATGTGTCCAAAAAATTGGAGAATTCTTTCCAAGCATAGAGATGACAATCTCGATGTGATTCCAAGTTCTTGTAGGATAGAGGCATTTGTCCTTCTTGCAGTCCATGGGATCCGCAGCATGCGCCTCCAACACCACATCTCGAAAGCGTCAACTCGAGCTTTGTCCCTCGCTCGCAAGGTCCAAGATTCCACCCCATAGAGGAAAATAGAGAACACAAGCGACCGCACCAATTTAATTTTTAGCCCTCTGGATATACTTCGGTCCTTCCATATTTTATCAAGGCGTGTCATAGCGTTCTTCGACATCCCAATCCGTCTTCTGATCTCCGCCTCGCATCCTCCTGCGTTATTTAGCATGGATCCGAGGTATGTGAAACTCTCGACAACCTCCAGGTCAGTGAGTGCACCTGTTATCTGGAGTTGGTTATTTCGGTCTACGATCATTAGCTTACATATTATTAACAAATAATATTATTAACAAAGAACATACATATTATTAACAAATAATATAAGTATACAGTACTGAGTACCTATAGTAAATAATAATTATAGGTAATAAGCCCTCCATATCCTCCTAACCTCACTTTCTCCCTTCCTTGTGTCAACAAAGCATCAGCAAGCCATTCATTAATAAACATACAATGACTTCACACAATTTCAACACTTTCCCTACCCGATACACAAAACACGTCCGTATTTCAGAACTTTTCAGATTTTTAATCGCGTTTGCTGTCGTTTTAAAAGTTTCAATAGATGGCAATCCATTTCGAACTTTATTTATTTTAAAACATATTATTGACCTTTGATCTCGACAACCTTGATTTGAGAAAAATAGGGTAGATGCATTGAACCTTCATCTAGGAAATGACCGTAAAAGATTTTTTACCTTGCATACATTTCTCAAAAAAAATATGCTCATTTCTAATTTCAAATGGCCCTTCATCCAAAAAGTTTGCCCAGAGAGTTTGCTATCGAAGGGCAAGCAGGATTAATTTTTTAACACACCTTCTAAAAAAATTCGCCTGCGGCGCTTTTTTTATGCAATTTTTATTTAAAGAAAATAAATCAAACGATAGATATGGGTACCATGACCCTCTTCACTCCGTCTCAAAAAAAAGTCGCCTGCGGCGATATTCACATATTTAGTGTCACAAGGCCATATTTGCATGTGACAACCTTCAGCCACTATTGAGATGGATCCGCCACTGGCATAGAATACTAGTTTTTCATTATTACCTGTAAATATAATCATATAGTCATAGTCCGGCATTGAAAGTGTTAAAATTTAAAGAGGAAACATTCAAATAAAAGAACATGGAACACAAATATTTAAATAGAGAATTATAGAACACCAAAGTATTCATTTGAAATCGTAACAATATCTAATTATATTTTAATAATAACCAACCATAGATACTACTGGCATGATATCACCATAGATATATCATACCTATAGAAACTATAGACACACTATCTATGGAAAACCTAACCGACTACATTCAACTATCTTATCTTGGCAGAAAAATATGTACCCCCCCCCCTCCCCACGAAATGTAGACAAATTATAAAAAAAATGCTTGTTCAAAACATTCACTAACACTACTTTTACATACCATATGATGAAACTTCACAAAAAATCACATTACTATTACCACACGGTTATTCGTCATATAAAAAAAAATAAAATTAGTATAAAAATCTTTCTTTACTTATTACGGCTCTGCACTCGATTTACGGGTGATGCTGCCTTAGAATAAAAATCCACTAAAACACAATTGCTCCATAAAAAAATTGCCTGCGGCGCTAATTATGTCTACCTATTTTTAAGTTGTTTTTTATTTCACGAAAAATAAACGACTAAAAAAAATTTGCTGGAAGACACCCTTTCCGAAACTACTACTCTCCCATGTATTTATTTCCGTGTTCGTTTCCAGTCTAATTTGTTTTCTTTACTTTTTTTGTATCTGTAAATAATTGTAAATATGTTTCCATCCTTGGACAAGGACACTGAAGGAATGTAAGTTAGGGGTGGCGTTTGTCGGGGGGCTCCCTTCTGGCTAACCCTGAGCCCACCTCTTAAAAATATTTTTCCAAGAAGTGCGGGTAAAGAGGACGCTATATGCGCCTGTGCTGCCTGGGGATGCGGAGGGCCTTAAGCCCGTGAGAGTCCTTCAATGAGTCTAATTTATTCTAGATTATGCGTGTACTATTGTAGACTTAAAAAAGACATGTTTTTTTTATTTCGTGTCATGTCCACGGTAGTAGCCCACTAAGGTATGAATGAATGATTTCATTTTTTTGTTATGGGCGGAAGTGTCATTTGTTCCACTTTGTTCGACAAAATGGTGTGCTGACAAATTACTTAGATAGGCAGGTTATGTGAAAAAATTATACGCTCAAAGGGACAGCTCTAGGCGATTCAAAATATTCTATTACAGATTTTCCTCAACAGAAGCGGGAGGTATCTACATTCACATAATGTAGCTTTATGTGAACTTCCTTGGGGAAGAAGCAGTCGGCGTTGGCTGGCTTAAGTGATCACTTTGTGCCCGGGGCAACGTTCACCTATTCCACCACATCCTGCTGTCAATTGAGCATTTTTTTGGAAGTTGTATACAAATACTACAGACCGAAATTATTTCAAAATGAACAAATTTTCCGATACTACCGCCATCTGCTGAGGAGTGGATGCAATATTCTACTTACAATATTCTATTTAGGTATTCCTTCACGGTATATCTCATGCTGGGTGTATACCGTATAGGCAGAGAGAACAGAGCACCACGCACTTCTATCCTTACAAACACTTCTTGCTTCGGTCACATTAATGCAATTTACCATACACGCTCGACAATTCCTTTTGCTCAAAACACGCCCTTTCTTGAGTATCTAGTCAATCAGGTTTGTAATTAATATACAAATCAGTCAATATTTTTAAAAATCCCTCACTAGGCAGTTGCAGATAATATTTTTTTGAGTCTGTCCCCTGATTCGATGATTTCCCATAATTATGAGGTACCTGCTGACAACCGTCATATATATGACAATAAGGATGAGACGGTTGGTTGGAAGAATGTGGCGTGTGGTATTACAATTAATTAATTACATATGTATTCATTTTAGAAAAATACATAAATATCTGTTACTTCGCCCCTTAATGTTCCTCAAAAGAACGTACGCAGGTCACAAGACGTTACGGCCCCACCCGTGACCGGTAAAAGAATTGATAGATTGTGGAATAAACATCATACACAAATTGTTTTAGAAATCAATACAAGACACATATAATCTTTTAGGATTATTCCCTAGATAAAGGTTTAATGTATCTACCCTATTTTTTTCCAAAGCATATTTAGTAAGATTGTCGAGATCTAAGGTCTCCCGTTTTTAGAAATTTTTGTAAAGTCTTGAGGACATCGTAAGATGGAGCAGGAAAATAAGACGATTCTTAAGGGATCATGTTGAAAGGATGGACCCCACAAGAATTCCTAAGCTTGTCATGCAAGAGATCCCTGAAGGACGCCGACCACCGGGACGTCCACCGAAAAGATGGAGAGAGAGTTAGACCTCTTCATCACAGGAACGAGAGACTTGAGCCCTGACTAAATAGATCCAAGATCTATTCAATGAAGAAGAAGCTTACTCTTAACACGAGTCAGCACGCATAGACAATAGAACGCCAAAATACGCATAGTGAGCGAATCGCTCACCCTTTTATAATTGCTATAATTCTGTTATTAATTTACATATTACTACAAAAATCCACCAATACATACCTTAGAGTATCTACTACTAAACTGCATATACCAAAATTCTGTAAATTTCAACATACAATAAATAATAAATATAATGTGAGACCAATCAACTTTCACAAATATCAAGACACATTTACCTACCATGAACACACGCGTGGTGAGAGATTCCCCGCGTTTATTACTTTACTCGGAAGGGCTATCTCCAGGCAACATCGTGTATTCTCTATTGTTTCGGGCGCTCAATACATTTGGCGCAGGAGATTTTTATGCCGACATAGTAAAATAATAAAACAATCTGTGTTGTGCCGTGGTAGTATACTTTTATGAAGACTTCGAATAATGCCATCGTTTATGACTTACTTTTAGTAGTTGGAACAATGATAGATATTTGTATAAATACTCAATGAAACAAAAAATTTCAATGCAACCGACATTTCAAAAGAACATAAAAACCTAGGAGTAATAAATTATATTATTTCGTCGCTAATAAAAGTAATAAAAAAATAAATAAAGTCGCCTTGTTTCACTTTTGCAACTAGTAATTTTTTGTCGCAATGAGAATATCTATCCTCGTTTTATTATTGCGTTCGCCTTAGAAAAATAAACAAAAGCCGTCCTAGAATCGGACCCTGCTGTATAGTTTTTATACTTAGAGGACAGAATAGTACCGTCGTGACACGCGTAGGCGGTGAATCTCCGCCGAAAAAATTAAAACTCGAAAAATACGTATAAATTATAATTATAATCAGCGAATTTCACGATAAACACATGTTCTATAGTAAAGTAGAGGATATCCTGAAATGACAAAGTGTAGGGTCTCGTTGTTTTAATTTTATATCAAAAAAAATCTCCATAGCGGCAAAATGCCGCTGACGCGTGCGAAGGAGTGTTAAGAGTATGCATACCGACATTTCAATAATTTCTAAAAACGGGAGACCTCATATCTCGACAACCGTTACTAAATATGCTTTGGAACAAAATAGAGTAGATGCATTAAACCTTTATCTAGGGAATAACCGTAAATTTTTTTTTATCTTGTATAGATATCTCAAAAAAAAATCGAATAACACCTCTGCTCTTTTTTCCGAAAGACGGAAACTCGTTTCCCGAAAGTCGTGAAGTAAATTTTTTTTGTACTGATAATATGCGTTAAAATCTAGGGAATAACCGTAAAAGTTTTTTGATAGACGCAAAATTAACCCCAAAAAATGGAAAAAACGTTATTTTTACCATTATATCATGCGATTGTTCACGCGATTTTGAACCTTAAAGCCGTGGGAAATAACTGTGACGTAATTCTTGGTGCCAAGCCCTCAAATAATAAATAAATAAATAAAAAGTCGACTATTGTTAAAAATCACTAATAATAATCGTAAAAACAAACATCGATCAATCGACATATATTTTTATGGCATTTTTATAGTAATGTAATTACATAGTTACCGTTACATATTTGTATACAAATTATAATTATTTTTATAAATTACCCGTTAATGACGGAGGGTCCCGTACGAATTAGGAAGTAGTAATGATTGTAATGAAATGAAGTGGTCCCGGGTTGTAATGTCCATGTATTTATAAAGGAAACAACTATAATTTGCGGTTTTTCAAACATGTATTTAAAAAAATGTTGGTAGATACCCGTCAAATTTCACGTTATCAAGCAAAAGAAGCGACGTCTGACAAAAAATGTTTCAATACATTCATGGACGTCGGCAGCCTTAGAGCTAGGAGGGGAGCAAAAAATTTCAAAAATTGATTGACTGTAACGCGTGAATTGCGTCAAAGGCGAAATTTTTATGAACCAGTTGTATTTAATGGACTTTTCTACTAATTTTAGAAAATTTATGACATGCTGAGAAAATTTGTGGTAATAATGTGATTTTTTGAGAGGTTTTATAATTTATTATGAAAAAATATACCTCTACCTATTCCAATCTCTAAGGGGGCAGCTGCCCCCTACTCCCCCATATGACGCCTACGAATACATATATTTTACATATGTAGTTTTGTAAAATGTAACGAGTCGTGATAAGGTTTTATTAAAATATAAATAAATCTTTTTAGACACATCAGAGTATGGCAAAGGGCGAACTTATTGCAAAAGCAATGTCTTACAGTCAACCCGATAAAAGAGAAGAAAACTTATACATACTTATTACATATATCTGTGTAGGGTTTGAAACTAGAACTATTTTTTTCACAACATTTTGATTATGTCAGTTAGACCCTTGTTATTCTTATCTATTTGTGTTTGATTTGGCCATGAAATATATCCATCAGGTATATAATAATAGGTACTGGCACATGGGCGTCGTCAAGGGGAGGGGGGGAGGGGGCAGCTGACCCTAGAGATTGGAATAGGTATACATTTATTCATACTTCTATCAAAATACAATTGTTTCACAAAAAAATTGCCTGCGGCGCTATTTTTGTTACTTTTTATAGAAAACATTTTTCATACATAATATTGTGCTAATTATTATGTACATTTTCAAATAAACTAAACCACATCAAAACCTTCTTCGCTATATCTCACAAAAAAATTAGCCTGCGGCGCTATTTACGCGTTTTTCGTGCTACATACTTCTTTAAAAATTTTGTCGCCCCCCCCTAGCTCCAAGGCTGGCGACGCCCATGTACTGGTATATGTTGTACAATAATTGTAGATTCTAGGTTTAGTAGTGTGTATACCTATATAAGAAACAGCTGTGCATTTTTATTGTGTGATTTGGGATCATAAGATTATATAGGTCGTAACCGTACAAAAACCCATGAGAATATTGCTCAACATGAATAAATCCCAAAAAGAGAAAAGCCCTTATAAAATAAGCTCAAGGGACAAAAGCTCATATCTAAAATTGGATTTTGAAAATAAAATAAATCATATCTATTAGTACGAGTATACGATTTCATTCAGTGTGTTAGAAACTAGCATAGATTAGAAAATAAACAAATAAATAAGCGGATCTAAAATGGGATAGACAATAAAAGAGTCAGCATTTTATAAATAATTAATCCACTGGAATCCAACTAGAAAGTTTGGGCTTTTAACCGTTGAGGATATTTCTGAAGGGGTTTTGTCTTTTTTGGGATTTAATCATGTTGAGCAATATTCTTATGGGTTTTTTCTCCAAGAATCGATTATACGTATATATAGGTATACTTACTAAGCGATTAATAGTTAGCTATACCTATAATATTAGTTTAGTTTTTCCCTTATTGTTGGTATATACCTGTAAATTGTAGAAACATGCCTACCATTTTTTATTCTATTGAAATACCTGACCTATGTGTTGTATCAGAATTGTTGGAATACTAGCTTGATTCATAATCTTATCATCCTCAGCCCGCTTTTGCCCACTGCAGGACATAGGCCTCCCCTCTCCTCCTCCAGCTCCTGTGCGATTCCCATCCACTGGGGTAATAATCTTATAGACTTCTTTAATTTTTTCTAAAAAACGAAGCATGATTTCTGAAACCGGTAGACTTTTTGTCTATAAAATATTATTTTAAAAACGCCTCTTTGGAAGATTTTTTTTAGTATGGTTCTTCTTACTTTCAAAGCCGCATTCCTTTTGATAATGTTTCAATCATAATAATTACCAAAATAAAGGTCGAAATTCGCGTCAAGTATGTGAAAATTCGCGTTATATTCCTGTAAAAGAGTACTAAAAGTTGCGTTATATTCCTGTAAAAGAGTACTAAAATTCGTGCTATATTCCCGTAAAAGAGTACTAAAAATCGCGTTATATTCCTGTAAAAGAGTACTAAAAGTCGCGTTATATTCCTGTAAAAGAGTACTAAAATTCGCGTTCCATGTGCAAAAACACGAAATTCGCGAATAAATTCGTTTCTTCGCGACATCGTAATTTTCCAGTATCTACCTATAAGCTACCTATCATTTGCTACACCTATTTGAAGAAGTTACCTTCCATATATTTACATTGTAATTTTCATGATGGAATAGAATAGGCTTGGTGTCATTATATGATACCTACTGTCACTGATTACCCTCGTGTGTGTAAGGACTATTATAACATGGTGCATTCATTAAGTTACGGATTTCAGATTGGAATAGGTATATATTTTTTCATACTAAAACCTCACAAAAAATCACATTACCATCACCACATATTTTTTCATCATATCGTAATTTTTCTAAAATTACTATGAAAATCCATAGCAACAGAGAGCGCGATGGATATATAGGCACCCCGACCTGCTCATCACCATGGCAGAAGGAATGGTAGAGGGCAGTTATGTGAGAGGTCGCTCAAGAATCAGTTATATGGACCAGATTATTTAGAGCATGCTCTGTAGCACTTACACGGAAGTGAAAAGATTAGCGAGTGACAGGACGGCGTGGAAAGAAAGAACGAAAATGCTTGGTACAAACAAATCTGCAAGAATGTTTCTACATCATCATCAGTTCAAGATGTTTTCACAAAGCTCCAATTCTTTTCGTTCTGTTTTTATTTATGAAGGGAGCTTCGATGACTTCCTATACCTGAATGAGCCAGCGACTGAATACATAAAGAACGTTCAGTTTAGTTTCTGACGACCAAGCTTGCTTGCGAAATTTATCATTGCCCAATGCCCAACCTTCAAACTTTTTTCCTTTGAGGGATGTGATATACTTCTTTTGACCATACGATAAATAAATAATAAATATTTATGCAAAGGGCGTTTCTTTATGAACCCACAACAATTTTACATGCATGTATGTCTAATAATACAATAGTTACCTAGCCACTAGTTACATAGATATATCTACCTAGTTACTAGTTACTAGTCAGGCGACTAGGTAAAGTAGTCAAGTAGCCTCTTTGTAATGACACCGCATCACAGTATGAACTTTAACTATTAAGTCGTCGTCAATTGCTGTAATTCAGGACTTAAACGCATAGACACATGCGATAGGTACTTTATTATGTGATGAAATAATTCGTTTTGAGTGTTATTGTACTAATGCCTTGTACACAGGACTGTTACCATGATTAGAAAAGATAACAAAGTTGAAGTAAAGACTGTTCAATGATCGAAATACATACCTATATGGTCGAAATAGACCTTATACACTGGGAATCGAGAAATTACAACTTAGGTAGGTAGGTACTAGGTACCACAATTAAAATGAATTTCATAGGTACCTACAATCTTCTCCTTCTTCTGCCCTCGGTCCTCCACTGTTGGACATAGGCCTCTTCCATATACCCTCTTATCTCTTACGGAATACTGTCGGTTGTTGCTTGCACCCACTTTTTACCCCCCACAGCGGCTATGTCGTCGGACCATTTCTTTTGGGGTCTTCTGACGCCTCTCACATTTTTCTAAGGTCTCCATCTTTAAATTTTTGGGGTCCGTCTTATGGGGTCTTTTCTTGCAACACGCTACGCGTTCCACGATGTCTGCTACTTCTATTTATTTCATACAATAGCATGAAAAATATATTCACATTTTTTGCTCTTCTGTAGGTAACTTGCCTATTCCTTATTCTTCACATGGCACGTACTCCACATTACCATCAATGACTCGTTAATTGAAAAAATAAATAGGTAGGTACCTAGTACATAAATATTTTTTACAATATCTTCTCCATTCTTCTCGGGTGTACCGTGTGTGGATTGTCGATGTTGTCGATCTTCATGAGGCCATCTTCAGGACTAATGTACCATTTATGAACCATTAGTCCTGAAGATGGCCTCAGCAAGTAGGCCGAAAGCTCGACAACATCAACAATCTACACACGGTACACCCGAGAAGAATGGAGAAGATATTAACAAGGACCGCGGTGAAAATCTACAAAGCTATTTTTTCCAATGGCATGCAGTGTTTCCACAAAGCTTCTGGTCGTTTCACAAAGTGCCATATTACAGCATAAGACTACTACCTAAGCACTACACCTATACATAGATGAATACATAAAGCAAGTGTAGACACATGTATGATTTAGTAAATTCACATATCGTGACATTTTACATATTAAATGGACGATTTTTATGATTATTTTATGATTCGTTTAAAACACTGCCTGGCGTTGAACGTATTGCTTTTGAAATAATAAAATTAGGTATCTAGTAGGTTAATTTGACTAAAACTAATTCGACTAATTAGTATTCGAATTAGTATTTATTTTACTTAGTAAAACTTTATTTGCTCCAATTTACATAAAAAAACAATTTTAAATTTGCCACCTAACTAGGCAAAGCCCGTAATTAGTATTCGAATTAGTATTTATTGTACTTAGTAAAACTTTATTTGCTCCAATTTATATAAAAAAAACAATTTTAAATTTGCCACCTAACTAGGCAAAGCCCGTAATTAGTATTCGAATTAATATTTATTTTATTTAGTAAAACTTTATTTGCTCCAATTTACATAAAACAACAATCGTATTTTTGCCACCTAACTAGGCAAAACCCGTACTAAGGTGACTCACTTACATTCGTTTAATTTCAGTATTTCACCTATACACATATGTATATTTCACTTACGTGTTTAATTTATACAATCACAAGCATTAGCATGAGCGTCCCCAGCCTCGGAGTTAGGGGGAGGGGCAACAAAAAAAGATAAAAATGATGCAGCACAGAAAATGCGTAAATAGCGCCGCAGGCTAATTTTTTTTATGGGATATAGTGAAGATGGTCGTGATGTGGTTTGTTTATTAGAAAATATAGATATAAAACTTTGCTCAGTAATATGTATTAAATATGTTTTGTCATAAAAAAGTAATAAAAAATAGCGCCGCAGTCAAATTTTTATGAAACTGATGGATTTTCATACTAATTTTAGAAAATTTATGATATGATGAAAAAATGTGTGGTAGTAGTAATGTGATTTTCTGTGAGGTTTTATCATTTAGTATGAAAAAATATATATCTATTCCAATCTCAAGCAGCTACCCCCCTGCCCTCAATTGGCGACGCCCATGAGCATTAGTATTTCATTTCTAAAAAGGTAGGTGCCTACCAGTGGCCAAGGGTTGATTTCTGCAGAAGGGAAGCCGGGGCTAACATTTATTATATAGGGTTACGTCAGATTAGACACTATTATACCTATCATTTTTTTCCAAAATGTAACTCGACGGGAATCGTGTTCTTATAAGTAGCTTCGCGCCTGCTATGTACCTACCTATATATAAAATTATAGGTAGGTATTCTAGGAACCTATGAATTATGAATATATATTATATCGTTAGTGCTACCTACGATTTCCTGTGCCCCATTCATAAGAGTGAAATTCAATCGACTGCGGTTTACCTATGTTACTCAGTATGGTACCAACTAGGTACCAACCCACCATGCAGTATTCAATTCGTACAACAATGTATGGATCAAAAATTATATACCTAGTAGCTATACCTACTACAGGGTGACTCAAAACACCCGTAGATATCAACCGTTTATTTATTTATTCATCTACGGTCGAAGCCTTTAACAAAAAATACATCAAATCAACAGATGACATCACCAACGCCATATTTTTCTACGCAATTGGTTGTATAAAACACAATATTATAGTATAACAAAAAGAAAACACATTCTATGAAATAACACATAATTTTTCCCCTTAAAATAAATAATAAATAAAATAACACACAATTTTTTCCTAAATGAAGAGTTTGGTGATATTTTCGGTTTTCTTACTGATTTTCAACCTAATTTCTTAATGATTTCCAAGCGGAAAGGGGTAGGGATAGGGGGTAGAGTATCGTTAATAGGTTTTAGAAATGAAACATATATTTCAAAAGTTTCTTTTAAGTAACTATGACCTAACAAGTGCCAGGTGAGGAAAGTTTTTAGGTAACAATGACCTAAAAAGTTCTATCATTTGCACATTGGTTGGTAGGTATAGTTAGGGTGAGGTAAGGAAAAACTTTTAGGTAACTATGACCTAATGAGTGTCAACATTTGCACATCGGTAGGCAGATTATAATAGGTGAGGAAGAACTTTTAGGTAACTATGACCTAATAAGTGCTATCATTTGCACATTGGTAGTTGAATATAGGCAAAATGAACAGGAGAGCATGTAGGTACGACAAATTGGGTGCATGAATGTGACGGAAGCTAGGAGTGTTTTTGGATGTAGGGCTGTCTGGCGTTTTTTCCTTTATCTCTACCCCGTAAAGGATGGGGCGTGAAGAATTGATCTATATAATTTTTTTTTGTAGGTTCCTACTACTACCTACTGAAGTTTTAAAATTATATGTATAGATAAGGTAAAGGTACTCAATAAATTATATACCTACCTAGGGTCTTTCTACAATACCTATTATCTGTACCATCCGTCTTGTCCACCGTTCTGACATTACCTGCAAGTGGAGTTTAGATTGTATTGTTGGTAGCCCTGATTGTCGAATCTTGTCGTAAGAGCTGTCAAAGGTTCCCAATATTCTCACATTGTATCTTTTACAAGTAACTTACAATGCCGAAAATATTACAAATAGGCGCTAGAGAAATCATTTTAAAGGCAGGATAGTTTTGCGAGTTGGAAAAAGAAAAAAATACTCCGATAATACTTTTAAACCGCCATCACAAATTAGAAAAAATGTTGCCAGTTTATTCTAATAATTCGAAAATCGGCAATTTTTTTTAAACAACAGTTCTAAAATATAATTTTAAAGTAGCGAAAAAATATAACCATATCTTATTATCACATCAAGCAACACTAAACCAAGTTTGCACCAGGGGACTTCTAACGCGAAATGCATTGTACAAATCCTTGCATTCTAAATTTAAAATTCAAACATTCAAAACCGAGCGGGCGTTCCACGTAACTACCGCCATGTTTTTATTTTTAGAACACATTTTATTGTCATTTGATATCTGGTACCCACCAAAGTACCTACTCTGACTACTCATACATATATATACTTATACAGTATGTAGCTCTATTCATGGGCGTCGCCAGCCTCGGGGCTAGGAGGAATGAAAAATGTCTTGAAATCATAAAAAAAACTTACATAGCGCCGCAGGTGATTTTTTTTTATACATAGTGAAAAAGGTCGTGATGTAGTTTGGTTTATTTGAAAATGTGTATATTTTTTTTTGCACAATAATAGATATGTGCGAAAAATGTCTTTTATAAAAAAAGCAATTAAAAATGGCGCCGCAGGCAATTTTTTTTGTGAAATAACTGTATTATGATGGATTTTCATGAAAATTTATGATATGAAGGGAAAACGTATGGTAATAATGTGATTATTTGTGAGGTTTTATCATTTAGTATGAAAAAATATATATCTATTTCAATCTCTATGGGGGGCAGCTGCCCTCCTGTCCCACCCCCCCTGACGACGCCCATGGCTCTATTTATTATACGTGGGGATCCAAAACTACAAATTTACTCGCATCAAAGATAGAAATAGGAAAAAAACTTTTTTTGTTGTTTTTCTGTGTATACCTAAAATGGATTTTGTTCTGTATTTCGTAGTACCTACCTACTACCTAGATATGTACCAGGTATGTACTAAAAGTATGAGAATTGAGTAAGGTTTTATACCCAGCAATCAATGGTTTGAGCTCATGACATGGCCAATTAGTGAAACCCGATACTTTTTTGGGTATTCGATTATAATTGCACCATACCTATATTTTGTAGGTACCAGGCGCGAAGCTACACCAGAACACGATTCCCATCGAGTTACCATTTGGTAAAAATGAAGGATATAATTGTGTCTAATCTGACGTAATCCAATAAGAAATGTCAGTCCCGGCTTCCCTTCTGCAGAAATCCACCCTTCGCCACTGGTAGGTACCTACCTAGTACCTATATCTAAATTCATATAAACGTGTGGGTACTGGGTAGATAGATCTACATAGACAAAGGTATGTTGTTC
This sequence comes from Ceraclea dissimilis, assembly GCA_963576895.1. NCBI lineage: Eukaryota > Metazoa > Arthropoda > Insecta > Trichoptera > Leptoceridae > Ceraclea > Ceraclea dissimilis. The sequence continues at coordinate 1,148,849 of OY756379.1, read as the reverse complement.
TACCATACCTAATCTTTAATCTAGATCTTACAGAACACTCTAAAAAAGTGAAAGTATGACATCCCATTCCATTATGTTTTGTCTTATATAACTTTTTTTTAATGAATCTGAGTTTATCGAAAGAAACCCAAATACAACTTTGTACACTTCACAGAACTAGCTTAAAAAAACCTGTGTTGTGAAGTGGAGTAGGTCGGGGATTAAACCAGCGCCCACCGAATTAACAGTCGAGCGCGTTACCAACCAGGCTCAAAACTATTCCTACAGATCTATTTACTATGTTCAGCAGTGTGGCTCATCACCCATTACTCTATATTTAGAGTTGGGCAGACAGTTCGTCACCCGAGAATAAATAGTTTGTAAGCCTTACTAAACTTACAAGTTAACTGAGGTAATAGGTACTTGAATAGGAACTTTTACCTATCTGCCTATTCTATCTATCTATCTATACCCTCACGCCACGTCCCTTGCAGGGTAGACAGAGAGGACAGAGTGCCAGACAGCCCTGTCCTTGCACACACTCCTAGCCTCCGTCACATTCATGCAAATTTGTCATAAACGCTAACACGCTCTCCGATTCCTTTTACTCAAAACGCGCCCATCCTTAAAAAGATCTGGTCGACATGATCGGATCAGGTCAGTCTCGAGCGGCCGCGCTTCCTCACCCCTCTTCGCTCACTCAAATATATTTTTTTGTTATCCTGTCATCTTTCATAGAATAGTTACTTTTACCAATAATTAGTAGATCTTACCTATTTATGTCGAAAAAAATAGGTAAACTGAACTATTTTTTTGGTCGATAATTTCCCTAAATAAGTCCAGAAAACTCATGCATAAATAAGAATTTAGATCAAATAGGTATCAAATACCTACAAAACACAACTGCGAAAGGTATAAATCTTTATAGATCTTTCCATCATTTGTAATAAGAAGATCGGTAATTCGACAATTGCAGTATAAAATGCATTCATATACTCACGAACACAATCGAACATTACCGAAGCGGAGCCGAACGATAAAACGATAACAATATAATGCGCCAGCGCATCCCAATCGATGGTTCGGCCACACCCATGCCGGCCAATCACAGTCAGGCCACGCCTATAAATCATTTTATTTTTATTTATTGCCCCGTTCATCTTTTCATTTCTTCGCTGCATTTCGGAGAAGCGTCACTGAGGCGTTTTTTATGTTTTATTTTTTGTATGTTTTATTCACTTTTCAACATTATCTGCCGACTGGGTACCTACCTATTTAATTTACATTCAGTTTAATTTTTTTTATTGTTCATGTGTGTTTTTTTTATGGCGTTATCGTTTTTTTTTTATTTTGCGTGCAACACTTAGGTATCTGCCTACTAGATTTCAGGCACGTATCGCCTCCTACATAGAATCCAAAGTGTATAGAGTGTTATACTATTTAGATAGTGCAATGAACTGATGTATGAATGTGACTAAAGTCATCAGTGTGCGTGTAGAAATATAACAGTTTGGCGTTTTTTTTCTATCGTATATATATTTATTATATTTATGATTAAATAAACCTTTTTTCATGGAAATGGTCACACATTTTTGAAACATGTTCTAAATCTCACACATAAAAAGTACGATTTCATAATTTATCTTTTAAAAATCACAATAGTGAAAAAAAATTTAAAAGCTTTTTTTTTATTGCATAGTAAAACGGCTGTCCCACTTCATTCCCATACCTACCGATGTCCGTTTTGTAACGAAACATGTATACAAAATTCTTTTAAAATTGTGTTTTTTAAAAGATGAGTTATGAAATTCTACTTTTTATGTGTCAAAATAAAAAAAAATCAATTCAAAGTGAGTGCACGTCATAGGTACAGAAAATTTGACAATGTCCTATTTACCTAGTTAGGTGCCTCTACACCTGATGTCTATGAGGTTTAGGTAGATTTATGGTAGATTCGCCTACCTATAGTCATACCTACTAGGTACCCACAGAAATCATGGTTGATATATTCGTACAATTGTAAAAACATGGATAACACTAAAGAAATGACCTGAGGTTATTATATGTATTTAGTAAAGTAATAAAATGAAAAAACTAAATATTTAGAATATAATGCACAAAAAATGACTTTCGCTTTCGCGACTAGCATTCGAAGATTTGCACCCTCATCATCAGGCGATTGTAAATAAAGAACTTTATTCACAATCGCCTGATGATGAGGGTGCAAATCCTCGAATACTAGTCGCGAAAGCAAGTTTTTTTTTGTGGATATCAATCTAAATATTTAGTGTTTTCATTTTTTCCTTAAAAATGGATTTCCACCGAGTACTAACGGTCGAAAACATCGAGATATTCAGTAAAAATATATGGGGACTACGCTCCATACTTATTAATTTCAGATACGTAGCCCGTGCAAAGGTACATGAGTAAAATTACTCGATTTGCAATCTCTATAATGCACATATACGTTTATATAACTTGTATCTACCTATCAGTGGCAAAGGGTGGATTTCTGCAGAAGGGAAGCCGGGGCTAACATTTCTTATTGGATTACGTCAGATTAGACATTATTGTACCTATCATTTTATCCAAAAGTAACTCGATGGTAGCTTCGCGCCTGCTACCTACCTATATTCTACCTGAAAAGATTATCCATAGGTAAGTATAGTCTATGATATGCACACAAGCTTGTGTCTTACTAAGGCTTCAAACGCAATGAACCATGTCAGATTCACTTGTACTTGAGTAGACTCAGGTGTATAGGTTGTGACTTCTTGCCACTAATATATACCTATCTAGTGGCATATAACTTATATGTAGATTCAGATACCTATCTGCTACCTAAGTTCTAAGGTAAGAGGCAAGTACAACAGCAATATCCACGTCAAATCTCAGTCCTGTAGTAGAGTTAGCTGGCAGAGATGGCAGCATTGTGATGAGCTTGCCCTAGTGAACGAATGTTATATACCTAATTTATAAGTAGGTACTTACGTAGGAAGTGGTTAAAAAATCGATGTCAAGATTTGGTCCAAACACCACCCACAATGAAGTTAAATGAAATAAAATTCAATTTCTGTTTGAAAGTTTTTTATTTTAATAATAAATACATAGACATTTCTTCTTACCTATGTTTACATTTTTTCAAAATACCTCCCCGATAGGTATAATTTACAAATTATTGACCAATTAGGTACTTGATGAATCTTGAAAAAATATTAAAAATGCATAGATAGTAACTTATTCACCAGTTACCTACCTGATGGTAGAAATCTGGGTCCATGATGTGAATAGTTCGAGTAATACCCTGTGTTCCTATGAGGAATGTATGGGGTTAAAGCGTGTATGCCTTAGTAGGTTGGTAACAGTGGCGAATAGTGGATTTCTGTAAAGGGGAAGCCGGAGCTAATTTTTTTAACTAAATTATGTCAGATTGGATCAACTACTTTAAAATGTAACTCGATGGGAAACGTATTCTTATGTATCTCCGTCGCGTACCTACGTATTTTTGTATTAATGATTGAAAAAGCATCAATAAACTGTCCTAATAAGTCAAACATATCCCAATAAATCCGTTTAGTCCTCGTTAGGTCGCTATCGGGGAGCCAATCAGAATGATCGCTTTGAATAATTCGAATAGAATACATTTAAATAACTGTCATAATGACAAGCCAGACTTTGAATTCATATTTGGAATATTTTTTGGCGCCCGTTTTTTCATACGCGTGCGCAGCGCTGATTCCGAATTCAAATGTTTTGGATGGCGCTCTCCATTGTACTAAATAATATTATTATACACTATACGGACCATAGATAATATAAACAATATTCGGCTGTACAGTCAAATCCTGCATAACGCAATGTTGTAAAACGAACAAAGTATATTTTTTCCATTTCCCGCTTCATTATAATTTAGGTATATCCAAAACAATTTCATATGATAGTCATCATCATGTTAGCCCCCCTGCGTTCACTGTTTAACATAGGCCCCCGTCATCTCCACAACTCCCTGTCCTGGACAGACCGCATCCAACCGCTTCCCGCAACTCACCTTACATCGTCCGACCACCGTGCTTGAGGCCTACCAACACTTCTTCTGCCTGTTCTAGGTCGCCACTTCATTTTCTTTGTCCACGTAGAGTATGTAGTACTGGCCACATGACCAGCCCAACTCCATTTCTGACAGTACTTACAACAAACTTTATGATACTTACTAATTTTTTTTAAACTAACTCACACTCAGCTAATTAACATTTCTCGTCGAAGTTAGGAACCGTTTTGAAACTTTTCAAATTAAATGAAGAGTGTTTAAAATTTATTTAGGTACCTAGATACTATGAAAAACTCGAAATTTAAATAAGAACGTCTACTTAATTAGTCACAGAATTAGATCTATTGCGAATATTCTACGGTATGTTACTTTGACTAATAAGTTAAAGAATTGTTACTAAAAAAATAAACAGGTACCTAAGTAAAAAATCCTTGAATCGTGACGATGTCTGGAAACTTCGACCTATCGACCTGTATGGTGAAGTTGACTAATCCTAATAATTGTCTAAGTCTGACATTTGGTTAAAAAAAATGCCAACACTTCTAATTTTTCTTCTTGAATCAAGTTTTTTGTAGCGAGCGATGTAAAACACGGTGCGCCTGCAAAATTCAAAATTCACTATGACGTTCCATTCTAAATTCAAATAAGAGAATAATCTAGATGTTCGGTAGCCATTGTTATCTTAGCTATTATGTATATCTACGTTAGTATCTATATGTTTTACAGAATCACATACATATTAAGAGTACGCATACCGACATTTCAATAATTTCTAAAAACGGGAGACCTTCTATCTCGACAACCGTTACTAAATTTGCTTTGGAACAAACTAGGGTAGATGCATTGAACCTTTATCTAGGGAATAACCGTAAAATATTTTTTTTATCTTCTATATATTTCTCAAAAAAAAATTTTTTAACACTCCTCTGACCTTTTTTCAAAAGACGGAAACTCGTTTCCCGAAAGTCGCGGAGTAATTTTTTTTCTTGTACTGATAATATGCATTAAAATCTAGGGAATAACCGTAAAAGTTTTTTGATAGACGCAAAATTAACCCCAAAAAATGGAAAAAACGTTATTTTTACCATTTTATCATGCGATTGTCACGCGATTTTGAACTTTAATGCCGTGGGAAATGACTGTGACGTCATTCCTAGTGCCATGCCCTTAAATGCACATACGTAGGTATTAGGTCATTAGGTCTCATATGGATATGTTTTTATATCATTCCGCGAAACTCTCATCAAAATGACCTATTCTAAGAATCGAACCCAGTATGCTACCAATCCACATCTGAGAATAACAACGTTCAAAAGAACACAACACAATAGCGATGTTTTCGACCGTTGGTCCATTGTGGAAGTCCATTTTTAAAGAAAAAATGAAAAACTAATCGCCTGGTGATGAGGGTGCAAATCGTCGAATAGGTACTAGTCGCGAAAGCTAAAGTTATTTTTTGTGGATTTTAATTTAGTTTTTCATTTTTTCGTTAACAACAATAGGTCTAATTTTGTAACTTACTGAACGTAAATTAATGTGTATTAAAATTAAAATATTTTTTTTGGGTAGTCTGAAATACTAACATAATTGAAAAAAAGAACGTTTTATTTTAATTACTAATAGGTAAGTACAAAATTAGTTACAGAATTCGGATTCGGTCCATGTTAAATTCTGGTTGCAATCCGGTCGCAACCAGATTTATTTTATTTTTTTATTTTATTTATTGGATCTTAACATTTGATATACATTGTTTATATGTTTGCCTCCCCCACTAGGAATATCCTGTGTCGGGAGAAGCAAACTCACATATAATTATAATAAAAAAAATAACACTACAAACAACACTGTCACATTATGTGTATATCTAGTGGTTAGTGAACGTGATTGTAAAAAAGTTGGGTAAATAGCCATCGTCACGCGGTGTGTATACCTATTACCTAGATGAAGTACCTACTAAATTTTAAGATTTTTGCTATTTGCGTAAAAATGTCTATAAAAATGTCGACATATCTATTACCTAATCTATGAGTAGGTACCTACAATTAAAAATAAGACCCTAAAGTGGAGTAGTTTTGTAAATAACGAGACTAATTAGGTTCCATCTATGTGTAAAATATACTTATGACTATGAGTGCTTGAAATTTTGATCTCATTTTCCTAAAAAAATTGGTCTCGTCAGTTAGAACGTTGTTTATCTCGAGTGACGATATATTGCTATAGGCGAGGTGGATTCCTGAAGAACCAGGCCTACCAAGTTGGTTAGCTACTGGTGGCGCCACTTGTTATTTTTGAAATTAGAATAATGATCCTCTTTCTTTTGCTTTTGTGTGTATTCCATTGTTTTATATACTTACCTACGAATTAGAACACCAATGCATTTACAAGTTCACGATCATCGTACGTATTTCTTTGGTTCATGTGGGGTGCCTGTGGTTCTGAAGTCAGGTAAACTGATAACTTTAGAAATTTCCCAAGGGACATCAAAGCTCAAATCTAATTAGGTTTTGAAAATAAAATTAATTGTATCTACGATTTCATTCAGTGTGTTAGAAACTAGCATAGATTAAAAAAATAAAAAATAAATAAGCTGATCTAAAATGGGATAGACAATAAAATAGACATCATTTTATAACTAATTCATCTACTGGAAGGCAACTAGAAAGTTTGGACTTTTATCCGTTGAGCATATTTCTGAAGGGCTATTGACTTTTTTGGGATTCAAATGATTTAATCATGTTGAGCAACATTCTTATGTGTTTTTCTCCGGGAACCACTGGTAGGTTTAAATCTGTGTGCATGGTATACCATTTCGTAAAACTTGTAATTTTGGGCTTTCGTTAAAGGCACACCGACGCATGCCACTTTGGTTTTAACTACCAGTGGTTAAAGTAGATTTCTGAGGTAACTCGATGGAAATCGTATTTTTGAGTATGTTCGCGCCTGATGGGTAGGTGTCCAATGTCCATATTTAAATCCCAGATATTGTACCTATTGGTCCATTATTGGTTACTTTCTAAGTGATATTAAACTTGTAGAATTCTATGAAAAAACATTAACTAACAAATTACCAAAAAGGGACCTGTAAGTGGGTGAAAGTAAAAAGACAGATATCACACCTGTTTCTGTCTCTGTTTACACCATTTATTCTGCCACTAATCAATGTAATTAAATTCGTACAAAAAATGTTCACCATACTCACCTAGTTTAGATTCGAACCATTGCTATCGCAAAATACCGTTACTGCCATCTAGCGGTGAGGGGGAAAAGATGCCACTTTCCATACAGTACGGCACAATTCATACGGAAACTTTAAAGTAGGTACGACTACTTATCTACCTATTCTTGTATAGGGAGAACGAAATGACCAAAATTCTCTCAGCTGTGAATAAGTACCCAGTGGGTAGGTAGGTAACGATACGTTCTTTGGACTTTGTCTTTCGTATAAGTGAGTAAGAATTGTAGGTACCTAGATACTATTGATTTTCCAAAGGACAGTCAAGTATTAGATAGGTAGAAGTAACTATCATAGGTATCTATCCACTTACCTACAAGTGGACTTGGAATAGATATGCTGTAGGACTTTTGTATCCCGAATATTGGGGTAACCTGAAAATGTAACAGATAATATTCTACAGTTTTTTCCTCAACAGAAACGAGAGGCATCTTCATTCACATAATGTAGCGTTGTGCGAACTCCCTTGGGGAGGAAGCAGGATGAGTGTTCCGACGCTTACGAGTCGGCCTTAGCTGGCTTAAGTGATCACTTTATGCCCAGGGCAACGTTCACCCATTCAATCACATTCTGCTGTCAATTGAGTAATTTTTGAAAGTTGTATATATATAGTATATACTATATGCTACTGTTGGAACTTATATATCTCAAATCCGAAAATATTCTCTTTGCGAAAACATCGTTCATAGCTGGAGAAGATTTTCTTGTGGAAGTTTTGCAAAGACTTGACTCTTACTGGACTCTCTAAAACAATATTAAAATTTGTATTGACTATACTGTATTGAGTATGTTGTGACTTTACCAATTTTTTGTATATTTTATTTTGTATTTTTATATGAATATGTATCATAATATGGACCTGAGAGGCTTGCACATCCCACCTCCACTCTGGAATAAAGATATTATTATTATTATTATTTCACATTGACCCAATGTTTCAGATGCTAACGCCATCTGCTGAGGAGTTTAACTGTAATGTATTTCCGTCTTCTTCTTCTTCTTCCTCAGCCTTCCTCCCTCCACTGCTGGACGTAGGCCTCTTCCATTTCCTTCCACTCATCTCTGTTTCTCCCCCTCCGCATCCAGGTTCTTCCGTCTGTGCAATGCTAATAAATTCCGGTTCCATACCTAAAATAATTTAGGTACTTATATCTCAAATCAGAAAATATTCTCTTTGCGAAAACATCGTTCATTGCTGGAGAAGATTTTCTTGTGGAAGTTTTGCAAACACTTGACTCTTACCGGACACTCGAAAACAATATCAAAAAAGAATTTTATACAGCCGAAGATCAGTCATAAGCCTGATTGAAAGTCCATCCTTCGCTGTGCATCTGTTGAGATATAACTTTTAGGTATAACATGGAACACAGAATATTCTTGATATTGCTAGTCGAAATCAAATGTTATTAGCAAAAGAGAAAAAAATTGGTATGTAGGTAATGGCATCCGATATACCTACCATGTAAGTATTTGTACCTACACCTAAATAGGTTTAGCCAATTTCCGAAATTTATTCTGCTTAAAGAATTAGGTGCTATAAACTCTGGAAAAACTGCAACAATATGAGATCTTAGGTAGTTACTTGATCATAAGTAAAAAATAATTTGATAGCTACGTAGGCTATTAGTAGCTGGTTCCCGGAGAAAAAACCATAAGAATATTGCTCAACATGAATAAATACCAAAATCGACAAAAAATCTTGAGAAATATTTTCAACGGATAAAAGTTTAAACTTTCTAGTTGACAATTTTATTGTCTATCCCATTTTAGACCCGCTTATTTATATGTCTATTTTCTAATCTATGCTAGTTTTTGACACACTGAAAGAAATCGTATACTAATAGATAAATTATTTTATTTTCAAAATCCAGTTCGAATTGAGCTTTAGTTCCTTGAGCATATTTCTAAAGGTTTATTCATATTGTGCAATATTCTTACGGGGTTTTAGTCCAAGAGCCCATCGTTGAAATCATGACGGATGTGTTTTTTGATCGAAATGTGGTTTAAAAGAATGTTTAGACATAATATAATACATTGCCATAGGGTTGCCTAGCAAAATCTTGCCGCGAGTACCTTTACCATGATGATTATTGACACCAATTTTGAAGCGAATTGCACCCATCTGTTTTTTAAGTAAAATTAGCACCATCGGAAAGAGGCCGATTTGAAGACATAGAAAAACATGGGTTGCCTGTCCTCAGTCTGCCGCAACCCTAGGCAACCCAGGCCCAAAGATGCCATTTTTCGAAGTAAAATGCACCCATCTGTTTTTTACACGAGTGACACATCAAATTGAAGCTACTGTCTTCCCCGATACGATGGTATAGGGTTGCCTACCTAAAACCTGCCGCAAATTAGGGTTGCCTGCATTTGAATGATGATATTTGAATGATGATGACCTAGTGAAAATGTGGTGGCATATCCAGGAAAATATTATATTTGTTTTTTTCTTGATCATTTCTTATGTTTTTTGGGGTGCTGAATCCGAATTTTAACTTTGCAAGCTTCTAACTATGATGGTTTTCGCGAAAAATACGAAAAACAAAGAGAAAATTGTTTTTCTTAGAGACTTTTTTTATAACTCGAAAAGTATGCACTTTAGAGCAAAAAATGTTAGGACAAAAATAATCTTCAATAAATTTTCTATAAATTTTATCACGTGACATTTTTTCGTCAGACCAATGGTTTAGGAGCTATTACCCTTTAAAACTTTATGAAAATCAGAAAATTGTTCCAACTTTGCACTTTATTTAGATTTCTGCCTACAATAAAAAAACTGCATACTTTTAAAGAATGAATTATAAAATAAAAATGAATTCTCTACGATTATGCTTTTGGGTACTTTACGCTAAGATGCACCATTTAAGAGATAAAGAGTGTTAAAGTTTGATATTATAATTCAAAATATGAATTTTCATAGATGAAGTAGATTAGAAGTTTCTGGTTGTCACATCATTACCAATACATACAAAGGTGTATTAGCGCCAGTATATACAATCAGCTAGCGAAGTTTTATAAACAGTCATGACACTACGTAATAAGAGTAATATCATTTGAGAGTCATTTGTTAAATTATGATGAAAATAAAATAACACTTTTTATAAAAAATAATTATATTCACGTCAAATTGTATCCAAGGCGAAGTTAGTAGATACATTAACATTATACAAGCACATGGAGGTGTGATAAAAAAATACCGCAAATTAATAAAATTATTTATTATTTTATGGATGTTAATTATGGATGAAAAAACATAAAACTGAGGAATTAAGGGGGGGCGGTTGAATTTCACTCCGCTCGGCTGCGGGTGGAGCCGTGCGCGATAAGAACCTTATTTGCCCTTGACTATTTTTAGCTATACTCTTCCAGTCCCATGTTGCAACTTTGCTGGTAATATTTTCTGTAGGTACTTGGCATCACCCGCAGCCGAGTAAAAAAGGTTATAGCAAAATAACGGGCCTGTCAACCTAGAAAAACTCTTTTAATAACTCGGTAATATTTACTGTAGGTACTTGGCATCACCCGCAGCCGAGTGAAAAAAGTTATAGCAAAATAACAGGCCTGTCAAATTAGAGAAACTCTTTTCATAACTCGGTAATATTTACTGTAGGTACTTGGCATCACCCGCAGCCGAGTGAAAAAGTTATAGCAAAATAATAATATTTCTCGGTAATATTTACCCCGACCCCGACCTACTCCACTTCACAACACAAGTTTCTTTAATTTGACAGGCCTGTTATTTTGCTATAACTTTTTTCACTCGGCTGCGGGTGATGCCAAGTACCTACAGTAAATATTACCGAGTTATTAAAAGAGTTTTTCTAGGTTGACAGGCCTGTTATTTTGCTGTAACTTTTCTCACTCGGCTGCGGGTGATGCCAAGTACCTACAGAAAATATTACCAGCAAAGTTGCAACATGGGACTGGAAGAGTATAGCTAAAAATAGTCAAGGGCAAATAAGGTTCTTATCGCGCACGGCTCCACCCGCAGCCGAGCGGAGTGAAATTCAACCGCCCCCCCCTAAATTCCTCAGTTTTATGTTTATTCATCCATAATTAACATTCATAAAATAATTAATAATTTTATTTATTTGCGGTATTTTTTTATCACACCTCCATGTGCTTGTATAATGTTAATGTATCTACTAACTTCGCCTTGGATACAATTTGACGTGAATATAATTATTTTTTATAAAAAGTGTTATTTTATTTTCATCATAATTTAACAAATGACTCTCAAATGATATTACTCTTATTACGTAGTGTCATGACTGTTTATAAAACTTCGCTAGCTGATTGTATATACTGGCGCTAATACACCTTTGTATGTATTGGTAATGATGTGACAACCAGAAACTTCTAATCTACTTCATCTATGAAAATTCATATTTTGAATTATAATATCAAACTTTAACACTCTTTATCTCTTAAATGGTGCATCTTAGCGTAAAGTACCCAAAAGCATAATCGTAGAGAATTCATTTTTATTTTATAATTCATTCTTTAAAAGTATGCAGTTTTTTTATTGTAGGCAGAAATCTAAATAAAGTGCAAAGTTGGAACAATTTTCTGATTTTCATAAAGTTTTAAAGGGTAATAGCTCCTAAACCATTGGTCTGACGAAAAAATGTCACGTAATAAAATTTATAGAAAATTTATTGAAGATTATTTTTGTCCTAACATTTTTTGCTCTAAAGTGCATACTTTTCGAGTTATAAAAAAAGTCTCTAAGAAAAACAATTTTCTCTTTGTTTTTCGTATTTTTCGCGAAAACCATCATAGTTAGAAGCTTGCAAAGTTAAAATTCGGATTCAGCACCCCAAAAAACATAAGAAATGATCAAGAAAAAAACAAATATAATATTTTCCTGGATATGCCACCACATTTTCACTAGGTCATCATCATTCAAATATCATCATTCAAATGCAGGCAACCCTAATTTGCGGCAGGTTTTAGGTAGGCAACCCTATACCATCGTATCGGGGAAGACAGTAGCTTCAATTTGATGTGTCACTCGTGTAAAAAACAGATGGGTGCATTTTACTTCGAAAAATGGCATCTTTGGGCCTGGGTTGCCTAGGGTTGCGGCAGACTGAGGACAGGCAACCCATGTTTTTCTATGTCTTCAAATCGGCCTCTTTCCGATGGTGCTAATTTTACTTAAAAAACAGATGGGTGCAATTCGCTTCAAAATTGGTGTCAATAATCATCATGGTAAAGGTACTCGCGGCAAGATTTTGCTAGGCAACCCTATGGCAATGTATTATATTATGTCTAAACATTCTTTTAAACCACATTTCGATCAAAAAACACATCCGTCATGATTTCAACGATGGGCTCTTGGACTATTTTGTCCCGTCACGATAAGTAGGTATGTACATATTTATTTACCTCATATACAAGTAAACTTGAAACAAAACAAAAATGTATGATAAACTTAGTTTTGGTTGCCAACTTTAGTAGGTATAGGTAGCAAATAGGTACCTAGTAGGTTATGCCTACCTATTAGGTATTTTGTTATACTTACATACTTACCTATACGCAACCTAATAGTAATATTTTATAAGTTTCTTGGCAGCCGTGGCCCGCAAACTGAAGATTTAATTCCGATTAGTTAAGAAAGTATTGGAACCGCATAGGTACAATTCGGTGGTTACGAAGGTGCCAATTTTTTTATTGCTTGGAACTTGTAGGTAGGTGATTTATACCTATAGGTAGGGACTGGAAAATTTCTCGATCGCGATAAAACGAATTTATTCGCGAATTTTGTGCTTTTTACGCGAATAACGCGAATTTCGGTTTTTTTTCACATATAACGCGAATTTTAGCATCTTTTTATAGGAATAATGCGAATTTTCGCATATTTGTCGCGAATTTCGACCTTCATTTTGGAAAACCTCGTAATTGAAACATTATCAAAAGCAATATGGCTTTGAAAGTAAGAAGAACTACGCTGAAAAAAATCTTTTTTTGTTCTTCTGAAATATTTTTGTTTCATTTTATTGTTTTAGGGATTTTTGTATAAAATATTGTTCACGTTCAAATTTTTTTTATATTTTTGTATTAAAAGATGCAAATTTGACCACTTTAATGACATAAATGTATGAAAAATAACACCACATTTTGCCATAATTGTGAAAAATAACACCACATTTTGCAAAAAATAACACCACATTTCCCGAAAAATAACACCGATTTTTTCCAGTCCCTACCTATAGGTAATTTAGATATTAATACTGAAACTAGTTTCGCCAAATGCATCAAAATAATTTGTCAGCACTGAGATTCGATCCCGGCATCTCACGCTTGGAAGACCGCCGCACCAATCAACTGCGCCAAACATGTATTTATTTATTTTCTGCACTTCGAGTTTAAAAAAGGATCTGGGCTTGCTTACACAAACCCAAATACTTTTCTGCACACTTTGCACTAGACTAAAAGTCTGTATGGCAAAGTGTGGAATACATCGCCAGCGCCAGGGTTTGAACCTGGCACCTCCCGCTCCAGAGACTGTCGCCTCAACCAATTGCCCCAACCATGTACGTACTGGGATTCATATAGGCACCACCACAAACTAAAATATAGATAGGTACATAGGTAGGTAAATGGCATAAAATTGAATGTCGTATGGTAGGTAACTGAGATCAGATAACATTTTGCTTGTTGGCAATGCTTGCCTGTTCGAGCTTTTTGAAATATTTGAATAAAAAAAAACTAAGTAGGTACCTTATATGATAAAGAGTAGGCATATTAATTGACATTAAAAAATTTCTAAAAACGGGAGACCCTAGATCTCGACAACCTTCGTAAATAAGCTTTGGAAAAAATATAGTAGATACATTGAACCTTTATCTAGGGAATGACCGTAAAAGATTTTTCATATCTTGTATAGATTTTTCAAAAATAAATGTGAAGAACACCTCTGATCTATTTTCCGAACTCCTTTTTCGAAAGTTGTAGAATTTTTTTTGTGTTGATAATATGCATAAAAATCTAGAGAATGACCGTAAAGGTTTTTTGATTGAAGCGAAATTAACCCCAAAAAAAGGAAAAAATATATCATCAAATAAAAGGTATCATGCGACTGTTCATGCGATTTTGAACCTTAACGCCGCGGGAAATAACCGTGAGGTCATAGTTAGGTCGCGAGCCTTAAACTATAGGTATATTTTTGCACTACCTAAGTATATTTAAAGTAGATTAATATTTCTGAACACTTAGGTATCCACAGAGTACAGATATTGGGGTATTCATCAGTGGGATTTTCGCTGCCTAGGGGGTGGTTGTTCGGGAGATAGGTAGGAATTAGGGGTTGTTGGTGTGTTTGGGTGGTAGGTAGTATGATCGTGGGAGTTGAATGTTGGTATATAAAATTCTTAAACCACTTAATTGAAATTGTACCATCAAAAATACAAAAGTGTTTATTACCTGTAGGTACTTATCACCAATAACCATACCTGTAGGTGTTCTCAGCAATATTTTGGTTTAATTGCGTTCTTTTTGTAAAATGCAGAGTATTTCTTTTTAGTTTTTCCCAAGAGCATAATTAGATACTTTTTTTTTAAATAGTGTGGTAGGATTTTATCTAAATGGACATCTTTGAACAGCAAAACATGAAAATTGTTATAGGTAAAAATTAGTTACCTGATGTAGGAAATTACTTAAATAAAAAAATGGAAATGAGTCGATAGTTTCTACAAATCATCTGTGTGAAAAACTGGTAGGTATGTGAGCATAGTTTTTTTTTAACTATTTAAGTAAATATTTCCAAATTCGCGTTCAAATTTCTGTAAAAAATGAATTCGCGTAAATGTATCTAATGAAATTCGCAAATATTTTGCGAAACTTTCCAGATGAATGTTAAAATTAGTGGTGATTTTCCAGCTCATGCAGAATGTTAGAGCGGCTCTTTCAAAACATCCGGTGGCCTTTTCAATAGGTGCCAATCATGCGAATTTCCTTATTATTTAGGTGAAGTTATTTTTTTTTTCAAAAAGAATTGGGCTTTTTCTTTCACAACACATAGTAGGTAAGTTATAAGATTGTGTCACAAAGTAAACTGCATAAGTACATATTTCTAAAACTTTCTTGCAACCTACTTAAATTTTGTTGGTTGGCAGATATTTCCAATGGCACTAAACCCGCCATTTGTTAAATACATGTCATTACTTCAATAAAATTTTATTATTATTATTAGGTAAATGAATCTACCTAATTTCCCAATTTTAGCAAAATATTACTTCAATTTAGTAAATGCGGCTCCTTTACCTATCCTCTATCTCCTTCCAGGGCATAGAAAAAATCTTTAACATGCCTATAAAGTTATTTTTAGGATCATAGGCTTACTAGACTTTGAAACCCCGGTACGTTGCTACGACGTCATAGCTACCTATCTGGCACCTAATTTTTTTTGTCTTACTAAATCACAAAACGGCTTGATATCGAAGTATTTTGTTTAGGGTAATTTTTCTAACTACTTACAAATAAAAAAATAATATCTAACAAAAAACTCAATTTATTTTTAAAGGTTGTCACAAAGTAAGAAAATTGTCACTTAATTATTGTATAGGGGATAAATAAAAACCTCTCACATAATAAAAATACACTCAAATTAATTAAACACACAGTCCGATAAGATAAGAAAATAGATAATTAATTTTTATAAAAAAAAAATAGCACGTTGAATTAACGCTGCGGTTCGCATCCCTATTTATCACACACACCCACCAAAAACACCACACACATCCGCGAATACTAACACGTCTAGCCTGTACGAGGACACCACAAAATAAAAAACGGTGACCGCTAGAAGAAGAAGGAATATATGGAAGAATCATTGTGAGGTTCTGGGGGAAGTGAGATGAGTATAGGTCGTGGTAGGAGTCGGGTAACGCCTTTTGTCATTGGTTAGTGGGGGTAAACTCGCTTTCCCATTGGTTGGATGGCGCCAATCGCGTCGCGCCTGTCCGGGCGAGTGTTGACGCTTGAAGGTGTTGGGACGACGCCTTTAAGCCGGCAGTTCGTTGCTTACAGCGTTGGGCTTATAACCTACGGACGGTTCGCGTCGCGTGATATCACATCGAACTATTATACACAATCACACATTATAATTAACACACATTTTCAAAAATCTGTTCGGTACGTACACGTCAAAAAACAATACGAACAGAATTTCAAATCGGCAACAAAAAAACGCGTTCGAAATTTGAAACGTTCGAATTTTCAAAACAAAACAATCGCGATGTTGTTATGATGCAGCAGTGTTCTCATTTTAAATTTTTCGTTGTTTATTATTCAAAATGTGATTAAAAAGTGTTCTTATTTTATCAGTGTTTTGTTTATTATCTATGGATCTGTCAGTGTGATGTCGCAAAATCAAATTTAGTTTGCGAAGATAATATTTGCGTGCAGTTTTGCCGACGCATGCTGCATACTGCGAAATTTTGCACTATATTTGTAAACAAAATATCGCGGAATAGTCTATTTTGTAATCTATATAAACAAAAGATAAACGTTAATGTGACAGTTGTGTGTGATCTCAACAAAAGAAATCGTGGAATATTTTTGGATAATTTGTGAAATTTGAAACACAAACCGAACGCTCGGTATGAAGTGTGTATTGAAAAGTGGGTTTGCGTACTATGAGTTACACAATTTTTAAAAATGTGCAGATGGCATAAAATGGAAACAATCCGTGGAGGAGTTATTGGAAAAGATTATTCCATTACGAAGATGTGACATATTCCAATAAGAATTCCTTTAGCATAGTCCTTCGATTTTTTCAAGCTCGCCAACAGAAGAAAAAGGAAGCGCATTTTTGAATTTGGAACGAGGCGCAAGGAATCAAAGTTTGATTTGAAAATGGAATGGAAGCGAACGAACGAATTGATGAGAAAATAACCGCCTATTGGATAAATTCAAATTTTTCGTGCTGATTCTATTTTTTTTTGCTATGCAATTCGTAACGATGATTTCATCAAGATGAAAAGTTGCTGTGTAATTTTGTGACGGTTTAATATTTTGCGCAGTTGTTTTTGTTCGTTTTTTCTTTTTTTGTTGTGAATATTTGTCACCCTTGAATTGGCGGTGGCGGCATTCAGGCCCACGGTACGGAACCCGATGAGATTCGAGCAGGTCGACAGCGGGACGGCCAACGGCGCCGCCCGCGACGATACGATGGCCTACCATCCATTCCTGCAGCTCCCGAGACCGACAGACTTCTCAGTCTCCTCATTACTGACAGGATCCTCGGCCTCGCCGAATTTCAACGCAGCATTAGCAGCTTTATATCCAGGGGGGCTCCTTCCAAAACTCCCCCATCATGGACCCATGCACCCTCACGCTTACGCCACAGCGGAAGACGTTGTGCTAGCCGTGGCTCACCATCATCCTTTAAGGCCGTTGAGGGCTTTGCAGCCTGAAGATGACGGAGTCCATGACGACCCCAAGGTCACCCTGGAAGGGAAAGACCTCTGGGAGAAGTTCCATAAGCTTGGAACGGAGATGGTCATCACGAAAAGTGGCAGGTCAGTGACATTCTTCATTCTGTTCTAAATTTATTTTTTTAAATTGTCTGCAAATTCATAGTGTTCAAAACTACAAAAATCAAAATTATAGTAAATATAGGTACCTAAATGTAAGGATATATCTCTAAATAAATATTTCTAGGGAGGTACTGGTAACACGGTTATTCTGTGTCAAATAAATTTGAAATAGGTATCGAATTATATTCTGTGTCAAATTTGGAATATCGAATCTTATTCTGTGTCATATTTTTAATATCGGATCTTATTCTGTGTTAAATTTCAAATATCGAATCTTATTCTGTGTCACATTTCAAATATCGAACCTTATTCTGTGTCAAATTTGGAATATCGGATTTTATTCTGTGTCAAATTTGCAATATCGAATCTTATTCTGTGGCAAATTTCGAAAATCGAATCTTATTTTTTGTCATATTTCAAATATCGAACTTTATTCTGTGTCATATTTCAAATATCAAATCAGTTCTGTGTCAACAAAATTCTAAATTCGAATGTATTCCCCAGCAAACATAAAAGGTTGTAATTTGGAGTTAATTACCTTTATTATGACACTGATACTCTGGTAACCTCACCTAAATCGGAAATAAAGACCTTGATTTGATGTTCATTTTAACCAAAATGGGGAACGGAAGCACGTGCCTATGACGTCTAAATGGAGGTAATCTAAGAAACTCTAACCAGACATTTTACAACCAATTTGGTCGCCATAACCAGTTTGACCTAAACTTCACGTATACTTTACCGATTAATCGACCTGTTTAAAATTTTATGACCTAATGCGCGCATGCGCAGATTATAGAACATATAACCAATTCTTTATTTTATTATTTAGCACACGCATCCATTTACGTTACAATACTTTTACAATGGCGTTTATAATATTCATCAAACTGCATAAGCACTTTTTTTATCACTGATTTTACGCGCATATACAACAAAAATGACGTGCGGTGCAAATCTAATCGTATATTATGGTGATTGGAGATCGAAAAATACTAACGGGCCCTAAAAATATTGAGAAATAAGGAAATACAATAATATTCGTATTATTTTTATATGTCTTAAAAATTCTTAAAATTGAATTTTGTGCATGCAAAATTGTTAGAAACATTGATTTATAATGTTTGCTCCCCTTAGTTTTGATAATTGAGCATTAATAAGGGCATAAATAGTAATCATAACATGTTAATTATTCCGCCAAGCTAAAACGTCAGAATGAAAAAAATGGCGTCCACTCTTAGAAAGAGATACGACTTCTATTCGTCAAATAAGTCATGAAAACCAGTAATTCTCGGCTATCAAGAATGTTTTACCTACTTTAGTGATAGAATTTACAAAGTTACCGACTATGATGTCTAATGTAGGTCACCAAAGTTACCACTGTCAGATAATCGAGCGTCACGTGATATCTAGTGATGTGTTAAGCCGCGTTTTATACTAACCATAGCAAAAATTTCTCAAAAAACATAAAATCCAGTAGAACAATTCAGTGGCGCACCTAGGGTAGCCGGAGCCTGAGGCAAACTATTTAATTCCCCCCCCCCCCTTTTAATAATACACACCACGATTATACAAATCAAAATAATTATTAACGAAAATTATTTAAATTTTCGCTAGGGCGATTAAATATTTAGGTTAATGTTTACAAGGGCGAGCTGATGATTAAAATGAAGTCATCGGCTCGCCCTAGTGAATAAAATACTGAAATAATTATATTTTCTCACTTAATTTAGATCATCAGCTCGCCCTAGTAAATGTGATTTTTTTTTTTTTTTTTTAATTTATTAACAACAAACAGGTACACTACATAACATATAAGTACATAATATTACATAACATCAAAACAATATACATAGTGCCCCAATTACTTGTTGTCTGTAAAATTTAATCGAAATTAATATAAAAATAATATTTTTTGTGAACATTTACTAGGGAGAGCTGATGATCTAAATTAAGTGAGAAAATATAACTATTTCCGTAAATTATTCACTAGGGCGAGCCGATGATCGAAATTAGGTGAGTAAAATACATATTACATATTTAAGGGCAACACCACTATATAAAAATATAAATAAGTAGGTGTGTTGTGAATCATGTGCACCTGCGCACCTGTCGCTGGTTACCGCTCATCGTGGTAAATATCGTGATCGTACGGTATGAATCCACATACTATTAAGATTTGCCCATCTCTATTGTCCGCACACACCAACATTATACGGTAGGTATGTATCATATTTCATCATGGCGTCACAATTATAAAAAGAAACTCCATATTCGTCAAAATATCCTGTGCTACCAAAATACTTCCAAAATATAACTAGAATTGGAACACTTATGTGGAACTATAACCTCTAGGTTAAATTAAGAAGCAAATCCTACCATAAAGACATAATAATATTATTGTCCGTAACCTATTGGTGTTCAAAATGACCAATAAGTCATACCTAACCTACAAAACACAACAGATACCGAGAACGCGATCAGCTGATCAATGGCCGCCATTTTGTGGAACTTGTTGGTCGTAATTTTGTCTCAAATGAAGTAAAACAAACTTCAATAACGGTCATAAATTAGACTAGTAAGTTTTTTTTCCAATTGGTTGATTATATGGTTATAATTTCGACGCAGAAACGATTATTTCAACCTATTAGTAGGAATAGCTCAGTGGTTAATAAGAGAGGTAAATACCACGTCTTTTTATGCTTTTATTCTACCGAGTGGCTATTTGTTCTTTATGGTTGGGAAATAAGTAAAAACGATGTTCTTTTTTCTTTGTATTCACCATTAGAGTCAAAACTTCTGAAAAGTTTAAAATGTCAGAAAATATTACGAAATTTTACACCAAAATAAGTTAATCTGCTATTAGACCAGAATTATTGACTTCGCAATGTTTGCTGGGTCGGCACCGAAACTTTTCTTCCTAGTCGCACAATAGGTAAAATATGTAGGTAGAAAAATTGTTTTTTTTCATCGCCCAATTGAGTGGGACTTATTATGCGGTTTTACAGAATAAATGATTTTATTATTGTGGTTAAGATAAAATAAATAAATGGGCAGGTTCGTAATGGACTGTGGGAAACAGAATTCTACATTCTTCGAAATTTGTGATAAGTGCTTAGGTCAATGTTACTTATATTTAAATGTACACATTGCGTAATTGGTCTTAAATTACCTAAAATGATCGTCATTTCAAATACCTACCTACAAAACTATAAACAAATTTTAAATTCTAAGAAAAATCTCAACAAGCACCCATAAAAATGCATTTCGCATGCATATTTTTTTTACAAATAGGTAGTAGTATAGTCAAAATTACCTACATATGTAAATTTTACGTTAGTTATACCTAACACGTTAAATAGATGTAAAATGAAAGATAAAAAAATGTTTTGGCGAATACGTAAATAGGTACCTCTGTAGGAAATTAAACTTTACTATGACCTATTTTAGATGTTTGGTGAAAAAAGCGTTTTTAGGTTGAGTATTTAGGTAGGTAGAACTAAGTTTGACATTGATCAAGGACTCTCAAACAGTATTTTTCATGGTTATTCCCAAAGTGCACCTACTAAAATATGTAATAGGTATTCATAAAATGCATGCATAGGTATTCAAAATCCAATTTTACACTTTTCTTTTTATTGGTAGCTGATTAGGTACCTACAACTAAAAAAAAAACACTTATCATTTGTTATGCCTACTTTGTTGTGTACTTACAGTTTTACAGCCCTACGTTATTTTTTCTTCGCACGTTTTTGCGTGTCACCTATTGGTAGATATTTCGTAATTTTCTGCAATCATTTGTCTACCAAAAATTTAAAACTAATGTAGGTAATTGGTAAAATAATACTTATAAATATGTAGATATCTAACCGATATGAATGTGATATAAACAAGAACTTTCATAAAAATGCACCGTTTAGGAGTTATTCTGAAACTGAAAACTGAAAGAATTCTGGATTTTTGGGACACCTGCAATATAGGTAGCACAAGTGGAAAATTGGTGCAAATTTCAAAAACCTCATTTTACATGCTTCTTCTCTCGTATGTGAACGACCATTGTACTGCAGTGTAGCTGAGAGTCAAAGCTCCATACCTATACATGCTAAAAAGGATATTAAAACCATTTCCAGCTTTCCGAGAATTAATTATTCCAGAAATTTTATATTTCCTTGTTTGTAGGTGGTTATATTTATATCCCTTTTACAAAACGGTCAAGTCATGCATATTTATTTTTTAAACATCATTATATTATACAATAATGATAGGTAGGACTTAATAGACTAATTTTAGGACATCCACAACTATAAAATATTAAAATAACTAAAGTTTTGTTTATCTAACCAGACCCTACACACTTATTACCCAATATAAACCGTGTAGACCAGTTAATTTGTGAGCAATTTGAAACGATTCACCTCCCAAAATATACCGCCTAACGATCTACCGCTTCTATTATAAATGAAGACTACAGGGGAAAAACAAGAAATGTCAATCAAAGGCACATTTGTGTAAATCAACATTTAATTTTTAAGCGTCACCGACATTCATTGTTAATGCTTTTTCCTACCATAGCATAGGTACTGTTACTAAACTATTCCAGTAACATCGACGGTTTTTGATTATTGCGCTCGGACCCTCATGATTATTGCCGTGTACAAACAACCAATAAAACCGTCATAGTCGGTGACAACGACTTTCGTTGCTTTGGCAATTTTTCAGGATTATAGGTACACACAAATGCCACTAGATGGCATTATTACTTTAATTTTGAATTTTTACTAACATTCCTTGCTTTTCCCCTGTAGTCTTCAAATGCGACAGCGTCTCTTTAAACGATGCGAGGCATGGAACTCGTTTTCTCAGAGTGTAGTGACTACATTTGTACCACAAAATTCATTTTGTCGCTTTATGTTCCTAATTCAAAGTTCTGCATGCTATTCGGTACCTGAAAAATGCCTCACTGGAATTGCGCCTTAATTAATTCAAATTTTGGGATCAATTAGAAATAAAACCCCGAATCCTGTGGGATCCCCGGGTTGTCGAATAGATCCCCAATCATTTTTAGTATTTGTAAGACTTTTTCCTAAACATTCTCATCTTTTGGATAGGTTTAATTTAAACTTTGTAGGTATTTATGACAGCTGTTCTCAATACAAAATTCTAATAAAGCGTTAAGTTACAACACGATCAAAGTAACGTATAAAATCTTCAAAATTCACTTCATTTATCAATGTCGGAAGAATGTAGTGGCGGCATAATTCGAGCGGTGAATATACCGAAGAAGAATTTCGACCTTAAACAAGCTTCATTATCAAGATGTTATCAATTTAACTAATAGATATATCTGCTAGAGGCATGTTTAATTTGAAACAAAAAAAAAACGTACCTACCTAGGTATTTTTTAAAGTCCAAATTGGGCATCACCTGCTCAGTGGCGGGATGGTAGTAAAATTGTTTTATTACCTATCTTAATTTTGAAAAAAAAACGGAAAAAACAATGGGTCCTTAAATCGATCCCTGTGGCACACCTTTTTTATTTTTTGTTTTATCGTTTTTCTTGTGTTTTTTAATCACTCAACAGACCTCCGCATTGAAGGACTTCTATTTTATTTCAAAACCAACACGACTACCTAGTTTTTAATGTGTTTTTCGTTTTAATGATTATTCTTAATTAAAGTTTAAATAAGTTATCAATCTTGGGTAGTAGGCATATGTTTCTCGTATGTTTATGTGAGGTGGGTACTGTTTAGTACGAAAAAATTTCAAAATGGATCAATATTTGAATGTTTTTTTAGACAAATCCAGAATGTTGGTTTTGAATTAACTCACCTATGTAGATTTTGCTTATATGCCACTTTGTTCAGAATAAAATCGTAGAAATATGAATGATATCTATTAATTACATGAGATAGAACAAGAATAATATTCAAAATTAAAGAAAAGTCCTGACGCCGTCATTTCGTTATGGACAGAAGGGATCACAATTTAGTATGAAAAATATGGATAAAAGTTTATTTACAATAAATGTCTGCATTTATTCTATTTCTGCCTCTTTGCGCTGATTTCCTTTTGGGGTAGGCAGAAAGAACAGAATTCTGGGCTGTCCCATCTACCTACATACCTACCAGTTTATAATTTCATCAAATTCCACACTAATTCTACATACGTAGATTAAGGCAGGTGGGCAAAATAATTTGATTTGCAAACTTTATAACGATATAATAATAATTATAGATTATGAATTAAAACATTAAAAATTAATTACAAAAGTTAATTATTTAGATATTTTAATAAATATCAATTATTTTTCAATTTAACCAATAGGTCGTAAGTTGGTACCTACCTTACCAAACGTGTTGACAAATTGACGCAGCATTCCAAAACATATGTTTAATGGTTTTAAATTTAGAAGGTATCGGGTAGGTAGATATCTACCGGTGGTGTACCTATACCAGATAAGATAAGACTATCTTACTTAACTTAAGGTCGTTTATACGTCTAATCGACGAAGAATGGTCAATCGAAATATTAGGTGAAAATGAGGTGTAAAAACGCTTGATCGTTAACCCCACTTCTACTCCACCCACAAAATATGAAACTGTTTTCTTAAACAGTTGTTTTTTTTTTAGAAAAAAGGCGAAAAAATTATAAAGAAATCTCAGTAGAAAAACGCATATATTCATCCACATATTTGGAGCCTTGTATCTTAAAAGATTTGCAGCATTACAACGATTTTATTAAATGTCATCTGTCGTAGTCTGCGTATACGTATTCCTGTCCAAATTTTAAACATACCAATGTTCCAGCACTTTTAAATTTGCACACTAAACTTGACATATTGATGTATATGTTTTTTATGCACACACAACATTTGCATACTCTCCTTCTTATCAGCCCACTCTCGTCCACTTCTGGACGAAGGCCTCCTCCATCTGCTTCCACGCCGCTCTATCTTGGGCTCTCTGGATCCAGTTGACACCAACGCACTTGACTAGGTCGTCTCTTCATCGTAGTTGTGATCTTCCTACGCTCCTGGTAGTCATTCTAGGTTTCCAGGTTAAGACCCTCTTCGACAACTTATCATCTGGATTTCTAGCCATGTGACCTGCCCACCGCCATTTACATAGTAGTTATTCAATAATTATTTATTGGGATATATCTATGAGGTGGTCGTTAGCCTGGTTGGTAAAGCGCTCGACTGTTAACCAGCGGGCGCGGGTTCGACCCCCGATGCTGACCTACTCCACTTCACGACACAAGTTTTTCAAGCTTACTGTGAAGTGTTCAAATATGTATTTGGGTTTATTTCGATAAACCCAGATTCATTAAAAAAAAATTATATCGTGATGGTTCAGTAGTAAAAAGAAGACGGAGAGACACTCCTCCGTATAAGAAGTCTTAGAAATGCCTTCGTAGGGGATCCATTTACCTAGGCATTAATTATTGCTTTTAATTATTTATTGGTATTTACTTATATCTCACGTTTAATTTTAATTTGCAACTTTGTAACTCTGTTCCGAGAAAATCTAATTAAAAACTATTAAGTAATTTTTACTAATAGGTAATAAGTAATTAAGTGCGTGCTAACTAAAATACGACGTTCTTTTTTCTCTTAAGTATTTCATAGTAGTTACCTCCTCCTGAGTGCCGAGAAATATTTTTGTTTTAATAGCAATAATTTTTGGGGAGTGAATTTTATAGGCCTTAAGGTTAACCAGAAAAATATTAAAAAAAAATCGGAAGGTAAATGTGTATTTTCCATACGTACCATATAAAGCACCATGGTATCCAACACCATCCAAATGTTAATGGTGGATTTTTTAAGGATATTTTTATTTTTTAAGTACTATGTGTAGGACCTTGGATTTGGAAGGATTTGGTTATATTAATTTAAAAACACACCTATTTTAGTTCGAAGGTTACAGAATTGTACCATATATTTTTGGTTTTAGACATTTTCAAAAATATGCATTTACAATGTATCTAGTGCTCACTAGGGCGAGCTTATTGCTGTACGGCAATATCTTCCAGCTAACCCAAGCTATTTTAGTTAGTACCTACGCTCCAAATTAGTCACAGGGTTGAACCTGCTATTTTTTATATTTTTTTAATGGAAAGCCTTCTTCTTTTCTTCTTTCTCAACCGTTTTAATTCCAATGCTGGACATAGGCCTCCCCTTTGACTTTCCACAGATCCCTATCCTGGCCATGCTGCATCCACTTGCTTTCTGCTATTCACCTCACATCGTCAGCTCATCTTGCCTGAGGTCTTCCTACGCTCCTTTTGCTTGTTCTAGGTTGCCACTCGCGAATCTTTTTGGTCTATCTAGAATCTGAGCGTCTGATGGCAACGTGTCTTGCCCCACTCCGTTTTACGCCATCTATTGAAAATTTGATCACCATGGAAAGCCATCTATTGAAAATTTTCGTAAACAGACATTGCGTTCACTAAAGATTTTATCTAAAGATGGATGCTTCAAATTATTGTAAAAATAAATGGAGCTGACACGTTTGACAAGAATGGCGCACAATGATCATGTAATTGTTGATGGTTGGTTTAATTTACTTAGTATAGGTAGTTTTAACTAAACTTAAGGGAATATGTATACTTAATGATAAATATAACATTTTATTATGTGCACGGTAGCGGAAAGATGTAAATATGATTTATTAACAATTTTTAGTACTAATATTACAACAATATTAAGTTTAGAGTTGGAAATCACATGCACAAAACATCGAAAGGATAGGGGCGTACAAACAATCGTTGTAGTTCGTTTACACGTCGCATATGAAGCGAGTAGAGTTACAAAATACATAAATGTTACTAAAAAAATGAGTCGTTAAATACTGTATAGAGGGCATCATCGAAATTGATGGCTAAATGTGTGAGATACCTATTCGAAATTCGGGAGACACAGAGGTTGTGTAATAATTTCAGGAGTGCGTATGTAGCAACGATCTTTTAAGAATTATTATTTTATAGTTCCATCCAGCAGTGGAAGGATCAAGGCTGATGATGATGAAGAAAAGACGAACTACTTATCATATTATACGCTTTTTAACCGCAATTGTAACTGCTTAATGCTCCTTTTACTAACACATTCATGTGACCTCTGTAAAACTTCGAATAGGTATTTCACAATTTAGCCATTGCTTTCGATGATGCCACCTAGGTATGCAGTATTTAATTACAATTGCAAATATTAAAACAAAAAGTTATTGTCAATAAGTATTTACAGTGCAAACATTAAATAATACTCTTTCTACAGGGCCACCTTTTCGATGTTTCGTCAATGAGACATAGGTATACATATTTTCGATGTTTCGATGTTGTGGTTAGCATCCTGTGTCCTGTAGAATTTTCATTAGGTGCAAGTATTAATAAATATAAAACTGAGTAGGTACACAGGGACCTGATGTAATAATAGGTGTTGAAGGTAATGGCGACTCCATTGGTTACGCCACTGCACATTCAGATATTATACCTAATACCTATCTTTCACTTTTATTAAATTTACTGTTTTTAGATACGGTTTGTAAACAGAAGACTGCTTTACCCGCATTGAATATTTAAAAAAAATTAAAGAATATTTTCATATCCTAAAAACTAGTATGCAAAGGCCTTCTCATAGACATTGCTCATTAAGTAACTACGAAATGTCAAAATTCTCCATAGGATTTGACATTTCGTAGGCACCAGTTTACTTCACTACTAGCATTGAGTACGCCATCTAGGTACTTACTTAATATAAAAGTCTATGGGTCTGCTTAATAGAAAATATTATAATTTGGTAGTTGCACACAAACTTGATTAAATGATTATATCCCTAGTAGCTCTATCGTCAAATCTCGTATCCATTTATGCGACAAATAATTTTGAACGTGGGTTAGACGTATCTACGTCTAGCTAATTATGTAATAGATAGTTTAGGCGGTAGGTGGTGGGAATATACCTACTTGCCTACACGCCCAGGAGTGTTTAATAGGCAATTAATCATTCTTTATTACCTATTTACGTTTTTCGACGCCATTTTGATTCAGACATATAGGTACTGGCGATAAATTAAGAAGACCTTCGAAACGTTGAATTTAGAAAAAGGAACTCTATTTGAATTAATTTCTCAGGACCAATTGAGAATCTCGGTTTTGAATTCATTTGTTAGATTTTGTTTATATGCATCTCGGTTTTGAATTCAGTTGTTGGGTTTGTTTATATGCATCTCGGTTCAGAATATTTTCAGTAATTCTTGAGTTGAAACAGCAGCAAAACTGTCACTTTTCTATGAGAAATATTCTATGACTTCTTGCTCGGCTGCGGGTGGGGCCGCAATCTTCTCTGCTTGGTTTCATACACTCAAAGGAGTTAACACAATGTGTGCCTTGTGTAAGTGATTTTACTATTTCATCTACTCCCTAATCATAACAAAAATTGTACGGAGCATCTCTGTTAGGTATAGTAGTTCACATTTTACTCACATGTTTGACTTATGGCGCTGGTTGTAGGCAGATATTTATGATTGATGAGTTTGATGACACAATGATATTTTTATAGTAACTTGGCAGTTGGGTACTTAATTATATGTATTACTAGTAGTTCTATTGTTAAATCTCGTATCCATGCGACTTATCAAAATGAACCCATAGATAGATATAACCAAAATAATTATACGGAGCATCTCTGTTAAGTAGAGTAGTTCACTTTTTACTCACTTGCTTTGACTTATGGCGCTGGTTGTAGGCAGATATTTATTATTGATGACTCACTTGACATTTTAATAATAAGTCGGCAGTTGGTACTTGATTAAATTACTAGTAGCTCTATTGTTAAATTTCGTATCTATGGTGATCTGTGCGACTTATCAAAATGAACCCATATAACCAAAATAATTGTACGGAGCATCTCTGTTAAGTACAGTAGTTCACTTTTTACTCACTTGCTTCGACTTGTGGCGCTAGTTGTAGGCAGATATTTATGATTGACGACACACATGACATTATAGTTATTTAGTTGTCAAGGTAACTAGAACAGCATAAAATTGTTGATAACAAAGGGAAAAAAGAAAAAAACAATTTACAGGTTTAACAATGAATATTATTACTTTAGCTATTATTGTCAACACGTTTGTTATAATCGTAATAAACTTAATTATCTTTCCATTTGTCACGATTGTAATTTTTATTTTATGTGCAAAACTTCATAGCGTGAACGTATTGTAAAAAATATATTACGAGTTATTGTTTTTTAACACTGAAATCGTGTTGAAACTAACGAATACTTAAGTCATAATTAGAATAAGGCCGAAGGTCAATTTTTGGGGCGAAGCCGAAACCGAATTTAATTTTTTTATACACTTTCGGGTGAAAGCGAATGATGTAGTGTTGCATCATAGTTGATTAAAAAACGCATTGGAGTTAGGTATGAATAATTGCAAGATATCTTCATTGTTTCATTGTTGTTTTAAATAAAATAAAATAAAATAATCTTAATTGCATATCATAATATTAATTGGACTATTTTGGGCGCCGTTTAGCGATAAAATCGCCACAAGTGCACCTTACATTTTTCTTTATCACCATATATGTAGGATCGACACAAACAGTAAAAATGATGAAATCACCACATAGGATCAGATAAGAAACAAACAAAGGGCGGGCTTATTGCTAAATGGCAATTTCTGCCAGCCATCCAATCTGAATACGAGTAGGTATAAGGTATCCGGGGAATATCACTAATTAATTTATAGTTTGTATTTATGCTATTTCTGTTGTGAAATTGTAACTTTTAAATGTAGTATTAATAAAAAAAATGTGAAGGTAGGTACTCTATATTAAACATTCGACATCGGTCAAAATTTCGGTCAAAACTATGGCCGAAAGCGAACGTGCAGCGGAAATTGTTCCTACATAATTTTTCAAACTTTTTTTTCCGCTTTAGACAGGTTATCTTCCATACATATTGATAATTTCGTTTTGCAAAATACGTTCCGTTTCCGCGTTATACAGGTTTCCGCTTTATACAGGTCATTTTGTATGGAAAACGTGACTGTTTCGAATAGAAGGTTTCCGTTTTATACAGGTTCCGTTTGAGACAGGTTTTTACTGTATTATAATGTGACTAAACCCGAATTTTCGGTCAAACTTTATAATGACAAAAGAGTTGTTTTTATTATTTTTAAACGATATAGTTTTATTGGTTGGAGTATAATGGAATTGTTGCATGATAATATGGAAGACATAAATTTGACAGGTCGTTTTCTTTTCTTTTGTTTTTCATTGTTTCGAAATTCAAAATGATTAAGTTAATTTTATTTAGGTAATTATCTACCTAGTTAATTAACTAAACTTTTTTTCTTTTTTTAAAAATCGTTCTGATTTCGAACGCTTTTGTTTAAAAAAATGGGTTTATCGAAATAAATCCGAATACATCTTCGTACACTTCACCGCGATCTTGAAAAGCTTGTGTCGTGGAGTAAGTCGGCATCAGGGATCGAACCAACGCCCACCCGATACAACAGTCAAGCGCGTTACCAACCCAGCTAATAGCAGTTGGTATATGTCTGTCTGAGATTGAGAAATGGATTTTAAAGTTATTTTGTTGCATATTTTTTAGTCAATTCGACGTAAAAGTGTTTGTTTCATAAACTTCACTTAAAAATAGGTATACTTACATAAATTATTTTTTTGAAATTTAATAAAACGATTTGAATAAGTTTTAATACCGCGTTAAAAATACGCCACAAAAGTAGTCATTTTTGGTCTTACGTTCATCCTGGTTTAAATACACAAGTTGCTCAATACATTTGTATCAGTTTGAAACACCCAATATGCAGATTTTGCGATCTGAAATGAAGGGACAATGCAAGACCACCAAAGACAATGATCATCCGCACATAGTTGCCTCGGAGGTTCGCATCTCATAAACATTACATACTTAGTTCTATAGGTAAACCTACCTATGTTTTTCTCTTTGCCACGATTTCAAATGTTTTTGTGTCCGTTTGTGAAAAATTTCAATAGATGTCATAGGCCATATTTAGTACGATTTCATTTAAAACTTCTTCAGGAGAAACTCTTAGAGATGGAGATTTTCCTACAATATTTTATTGTAAAACCTGCCAGAAAAACATTTCATTCCAAAAATGACATTCAGAATGGGTGGCGAAACTTATTGAGGATATTTTTCAATGGTTTTTGTCTTTTTTGGGATTTATTCGTGTTGAGCAATATTCTGGGTTTTTCTCCGGGAACCACAAAAAAATGGAGGTGGGTATTTTCCAACTCATGTTTTAAACGGAGGCTTTTTAATAATTTGTAGTTTTTTAAAAGTTCACTAGGGAGAGCTCACCAATGGCTTAGCATTAGTTCACGCGTTTGTTCTATCATTATATTATGTGTAAGTATTGAACCAGTAGCCACCTTTTATGTACTGGACGCGTGACTAAAATAATTATCATAGATTATTTTATGGTCCATGTCACGCAGGCATACTACAGCTTAAACAATAACTACACAATCTGATCTAATATGTACCTCATTTAATTTGTAATGACAATTGTAGTACCTAATCCAGATTACACATTACACATAGACAGATATATAGCAAGTGTTAAATTCTGATTAACATCATAATACCTTGATCATTCTAATTGCAAGGACGTTCTAAACAATTAGATCCAGTTTTACCCAGGGCTCTTCTAGTTAATTTTATATGCTATTAGTGTAGGCGCCAGGCGTGAAGCTACCTAAGAACACGATTTCCATCAGTTACCTTTTGGAAAAAGTGATAGGTAAAATAGTGCCTAATCTGACGTGATCCAAAAGGAAATGTTAACTCCGGCTTCCCTTCTGCGGATAACCACTCTTCGCCACTGGTAGGCGCTGATAGTAGTTGAGCGTGCAAAATATGAGGACCGAATTCCATCAATGGATTACAGTTGAGGATAGATCTTTTTAAAGTTTTACGCGTACTGTGTGATTCGGTTTTTTATTTATAACTAGTTATGTTGCCCGTGCTTCGCAATGGCACGGTGTCTCCCGATGGTTTTATACAAACTATGACAACAAATGGGACAAAATATGAGTTATGATCTGAACTTCTTTTCCAACGCCCTTTCACACACGACCTCACACGGTCCTTGGATCCCCTCATCATCATGGCATCTCTTAGGAAATGCCTTTTCTCCAAAAGCCGGTGACGTTAGAACACAGAGTATATTATCGCAAATGTTATTCTTAATTTTCACAGATACCCGTCGTTAAATACGGGATATTAGCGAACACTTACAAAAATCAGACTTTATTATATATATATATATATATAGATATGTAAGTTGTATAGCATTAAATTTTCACCAATTTTCACTGGTCAAACATTTTTCGACCCCATAGGGTTGGCTGTTTTGCAAAAATTGTCACTCGTGTTAAATCTGTTATTTTTCACAGGCTCTCGTGATGAAAAAACTGTCATAAATACCTTAGCAATAATTAATAAGATTTATCTGATCCGCATATACCTAGTTGACAATATGTTAATTATCACAGATATTGTGTTATCACGCATGCTGTGATGATTTAATCCAGGCCCGGACAGGCCTCAGAGGGATCCGGGCAAATTCCCGAAGGGCCGGTCGAGTCAGAGGGCCGACGGGCCGGTCTACCCGAGGCCGGCGCCATATTGTTCATAGAGGCCATGCCCAACTGACATTTGACGATGATTACACCATCAAAATTGTATGGGAAAAAATATTCCGTAGTTCAAGTGTTTGTCACCGAGACAAGGTGTTTGTCACCGATACAAGGTGACGTCACCAATCATGGTGGTGATGGAATTCGAGGATGTAGGCTTGTACTATACTATCGCAGGCTTCGGTCTAGCTAACAACGCCGACTGATTACATCCCAAAAAGAAAACACGCAACAGAAACTGAATTTTACCGCCATCTAGAAAATGTTCTCTACAATTGGGGACAGTGTAATAAGGGGATAGGTCCCAATTTTCATTTCTCTATCTTCTTACGTTTTATGACAAAATTTCGCCTGCGGCGCTAGTTCTTTATCACGTTGTAACCCAGACATATATCCAGATGCCTTAGTATTGAAATCAACCAAGTTCATCATTTGACACATTTTTGAAACAAAAAAATCGCCTGCGGGGCTATTTACTAGTTTCGTGGAAAGTAGAAATGCCCGGGCTAGTATGAGGTCCCAGTCCGAGCCTGATTTAATCATTGTGTGTTTTTCAATACTTACATAATTATTTTTATTTGCATAGCATAGTGTTGGTTAGTTGGATAATTAAAAAAATAGATAATCTAATTAATATAATTAGATCTAGGACAGTAATAATTATAGTATATTAGTAATGTCAAGGTTATAGTAATTTTATCACGTGTTTTAAGGCTCGCGACCCAACTGTGACCTCACGGTTATTTCCCGCGCCTTTAAGGTTCAAAATCGCATGAACAATCGCATGATGAAATGTAAAAAATATCGTTTTTTTTTCATTTTTTGGGGTTAATTTCGCTTCAATCAAAAAACTTTTACGGTTATTCCCAAGATTTTTATGCTCAATATCAATACATAAAAATTCTCCGCAACTTTCGGGAAACGAGTTTCTGTCTTTCGGAAAAAGGTGGGAGATGTTTTTTTTTATTCTTTTTGAGAAATCTATACGTTTAAAGTTTGTATATAAAAAATTCAATAAGGGATGACATCTATTCAAAAATTTTACAACGCACGGGCGACAACCGAGAGTGCAAGAAGTTTTTCAAAATGTTGCGGTGTAGACTATTTATTATAACTTCCAAGTTGGGTACATGATTATATATCCCTAGTAGCTCCATCGTCAAATCTCGTATCATTCATGCGAGAAATATGTAACTCCAAACAGGGATTGGACGTGCGTACGTCTTGCTAATTATGTAATAGATTATAATTTCTATCTTTGTAATTTTTTACAATAGGTAATATGTGACGGGTATTTCAGCTAGTACACACAAATTTGAAATTGCCTACACCGAGAAAAAAATACAAGTGCGAAAGTACACGGGGAAAAAAACAATAAAAAAATATTTGTAATTTTGTTTTGTATATCAATTTATGTAAGACAAATTTCTCCCCTTCACACAAATAGAGGGAAAGTATGAATAATATGGAAGTACTCGTATACGAACGAAGTCGTTGCCTCCTTAGAGAACACAAGTGTCATTCCAATTTTAAATTTGAATTCCTTTTCAATTTGGCGGGAGAAATTTGGCATTTTTTTATCACTCACTCACTTACGGCATCCCCCCCTCCCTCGATGATGCGGTGAAAAAAAAAATGAAAAAAAAAGTGTTATGTAGGCACTTTCTAACACTCTTCAAAAAAGAAGCGAGAATCCCTCGAATTGTTCGATTTTGAAAATAGGTGGGTATACTAATTTTGTAAAACGTACACTCGAAATAATGGAATGATGTTAGAAACCGTAGATGGTATATGTATGGTATAGTAAATCTAACTCTTACATTTTTTTTTACAAAAACTGATAAATACATTACATTTATCGAAAAAAAAAAGAAATATTTGGGAGTATTTAGGATTCAATTGCTGGTAATTTTTAAAATTTACTAATTGGCTTAAATAAATCAATTTTTTTTTTTTTTAATTGAACAGTTAGTTCGAAAATGTATTGAATGCGTACATTAAAGTGGATATGACTCTTTAATGCTATGTTAAACACGATAAAAAAAATATTCGAAAAAAATACCTGCGGCATTGTAAGGTTGATTTTAGCACTCCAGTATACAATTTATTTGATTGTTATCGACAGACGATTTAAAACGATTATTGAAGATAACGCTTTGACGTAAAATGCGCGTAGCTTTTGTTTTTAATTTTTTTTCAAATTCGCACAACTTGAAATCGTTCTAAACGAGATTCATCTCAGTTCTATTGTCTCACCTTCTCACTCCGACACATTGACATTACAGTGAATTGTGTATTTTCTCTTTCTTTCTTTTATGCACTCGACTATGGAGGTTTGTGTCACCTCGCACAGATAGCTCAGAGCTCAGGTGAGAAGAGTGAATGATAAAGGGGGCGAAGGGGGGGGGATTCTTTATAAGGGAGGAAAACTATATCTTGATGCCTACCTACTTACGTTATTGGCGTGCCTGGGTTTCCGAAGTCAGGTAGGCTAATAAGTAATAACTCGAAAATCAGAAAAAACTTTGGGAGTATAGGCATATTGACGTTTCAAAAATTTAAAAAAAAACGGGAGATCTCGATAACCTTACAAAATATGATTTGGAAAAAATTAGGCCGAGCAAAATACATTAAAAAGGGGGTGTATCGTAAATGATTCTCGGAAAGCTGGAAACTATTTTAATCTCTTCATTAACATGAAAATAAGGTTTTTTAAGTTTGAACCAATTTTCCGCTTGTGCTAAGTACAGGTTGTCCCAAAAACTTTTTTTTTTTACTTATCCATTTTTCACTAATAACTCCTAAACGAAGCATTCTAGGAAAATTTCTTTTTCTATGAATTAAAGTACATAAAATTCTTCCTCTGTTGAGCACAAACGTTACTCTGTATTTTAAAAAATAACTGAGAAACTATTTTTCTCAACAAATTACAATGATATAAGCCAAAATCTTGTATCGTGACGTGCAAAATACATCGTCAACACTGATATTCGAACTCAGCACCTTCTGATTAGAAGTCCACGCTCCAACCAACTGGGCCAATTACCGTGTACTATTATTGATTAAAAATCGATTCTCTCCTTTTGATTAAGAGAAGGAATGTGTCCAGAACCAGATGACGTTGCGTGTCTTCTTCAGGGTTCAGGGTAGTCACCTTCATCTGAAGTATTCTCTGTCTCCCACGGCACACTCTCACACCCCTTTTAGGGTGAAGGGAGATGCAGCGACGAAGCGTTACTTACTGTGACCGTGAGAAAGATTCTCAAACTTTTACTTACAGAAAACAATAATGCTGGATTTCACCAACTTCTTAGGTGAGGAATAGCGGAGATAGGAGCCACTTATCATTATCTTTCATACAAAATTTTGGTATTTCTTACCGAAAAAGTTGGTGAAATCCAGCATTACTGTCCCTATGTTTTATTGTGAAGATTTTCAATTGGATATCTTCCAAAATTAATTTTAAATTAAATTTAATTTAGAAATTCTTAAAAAAAAATAAATCTACCTATGATTTCCATTTAAAACTCATTTCCATTTGGTAACACATAACTCTTTATACATAACTATATTGGTTTTACAATAAAACTTTGTAAACTTGAGTTGCAGGTATTACATACAATTTTTCTCTCTAAAATGCATTGTTAAAAAATTATGATCTATAAACTGAAAAATGACCGAAATTCCGGCACTTTTTGGCTCGCCCTAGTGAACGCACAAAGATTGGGAGGTCGAAAATTTGGATTCTAAACCACAGTACCGACCTATATAACATCAAAAAATCAGAACTACTATACATTTTGCAAGGTAAGGTACCATTTTTTGTCTTACCCGGAGTACCAGAACATTCTTAAATATTTGTTTATAATCATCTAAGTTTGAGAATCATTAACCAAGGGTGTTACGGTTTACTCTCTTCAAGATGAATATTCACTGGTGACATATCGTACGATGCACAAATCAGTGACAATTATAAAGTCCATCCTTCGCTGTATATCTGTTGAGACAACTATACTTGTTTTTAAATTCTACGTTCTCACAAAATATAAAAAAAATGTAACAGAAAAAAATGAATTTAGTGCATGTAATAATTGTATATGTATCTACCAGGTACCTATTGGTTGATCAATGATCATGTATAGACGGACGTGTTTTGAGATAAAGGAATCGTAGCGTGTGCGTACATATATGACGAATTGCATGAATGTATAGTAGCGGAAGCAAGAAGTGTATGCAAGGGTAAGGAAGTCTAGTGATCTGTTCTCTCTGCCTACCGCACAAGGGATGCGGTGTCAGGGAATATAATAATGTACTTAATTTCGATTTCATTTTCACAGGAACGGCGTACATTAAAAGAAGGCTACACAGTTGATTTTAATTTTGACAAAATCACAGCATCGCATAGAACACATTCTGAATGGGGGAGGGGGTTGAGAATTCTTCACTCGAGTGGTAGGGGGGGGGGTGCGAAGTTGGAGGGGGGGCAGTAGGTGCTTGCTCTTTACTACTAGGTACCTACTGCTAACAACAGCTAAACAAGATGAAGAAACTATACCTAATAGTGGAACTAGGATAGTTTTACGTTTGAGTGGCGCTAGTGTCGTCCGTATTTTGTACTTAATTTCTATAGAAAATGTGACGTCATTTTTTGTTTCAAAAGTAGGCATATTGACATTTCAAAAAACATCATTTGTAAAAACGGGAGACCTTAGATCTCGACAACCTTACTAAAATATGCTTTGGAAAAAATAGAGTAGATACATTGAACCTTTATCTACGGAATGACCGTATAAATGTTTTTTATATCTTGTATATATTTCTCAAAATAAAATTGAAAAACACCTCTGATCTTTTTTCTAACAACTGTAGAAAGTCTATAGTCCCAACCCGTCTAACAATCAAGCTTCTCTCTAAAATTACATTAAGTAAGTACTTTAAAATTTTGAGGTTAGTTTCGCGTTAAGTTTGTTAATAACACCCTATCATTACAAATCCCCCCAATCTAACTCACCCCGTATAGTCTCCCCCCAGTTAAATAGATACACATCTAAATTTCTATACAAAAGACGAGAAAATGTTTCCACGGTATTAGAGCGGGGTTTGTTACAAATCCTCGCCACCCCATTGGCCCATTTCAAATACATCTCCCGTGGAATTAGAATATTAAATATTTAAAAATAGAACTGATTCTATTAGGTGAGTACTGACCTACTGTATTATTAGTATTTTTTTTCTCTATCGGCAAGGCACCCGATCACGAGTACTTATTTTACTTTAAATAGGGGAGATATTTTATTGTTATAATTCTAGTAGATTTTTTTTGAATTTGGAACTCTTGTAAGTATAATTTTATTAGAACATTCTTTGAATTTGGAACTCTTCTAAGTATATTTTAGTAGAACGTTCTTTGAATTCGGAACTCTTGTAAGTATTTTTGAAAAAGGAATAGAACGTTTTTCTCTCATAATATAAAAAAAAAACTAGTTATAGTTATAAAGACTGTTTCTGCGCTTATCAATGCATAAATTGGTGCATACCTCAGAAAACTATTTTTACATGCTGATGAAAAGATTAAAACCGTTTCCAGCTTTCCGAGAATTATGTGCGCTATACCCCCTTTTTTTAAAATAATGTTCAAATTCGAAATTGAAAAAATGAAACAGATGACAGTCAATGCAAATTGAAAATATCCGCCATTTTTCAATCGAACGAATTCAAATTTTTACATTTGGTACGCCACACTTTACATAAGTACGGAATATTTTGGTACTAGATTTCATACTGTCGGTAAAACAGTTAAGTATTTACATTCGTTATTAGTGTCGTATCACATAAAATAGCTAAAAATGTTTTTTTTTCAATACAGAAGGGTTAGCGGGAAATCCTCCGAGAATTAATATACTATATAGATATCTATAGTTCTATACTATGCTTATGAGATTTATACCACGTATAGAATTGTATAGTACTTATATCAACATCATACTTACTTGATTTTAATAGGTACATGTAGATACCACCTTTTAAAAAGTGCATATGAACATTAGTTCTCAAACTGTCCGTCTTATAATCGATGGCGTTGTAGGTACTTGTAAATTTTTAATTATTTTATACATTGTAAGACGATTTCTTAATACTGATAGTTCAGGTGAAATGCTTGTATTTTAGGCCCCGCGCTTAGCCTAATCCTTTGATATCTGTGATATCTGGATAGGCGAATTTTTCCCAGCATTAGGCTGATGAGTTTATATGTATGAATAATATGTAGACTCTTCTAGCTAATAATACTGAGAAGTCTGTTGGCAAGTCTTGCCTCCGCGTAAAAAAATAAATAAGTGAATCTTTATTGGCCAAAGAAAAATATACCTACCTACATAGTTACAAAACGCAAACTTTGAGAAATCCAAACAAGATACAAAAATTCTTTTACGTAGGTCGTTTACTAGAAAAAGGTTCAATATATCTACCCTATTTTTTTCAAAGCATATTTAGTAAGGTTTTCGAGATCTAAGGTCTCCTGTTTTTAGATTTTTATGTACCTAATGTCAATACTCAATAGCTGTGCCTAATTTGAAATGTTTGCCCCATTCCTGTGTTTATATTGTGTGTATGAATTTAAGTAAAAAAAGTTTGAGAACCTTAGGCCCTTGGGACGTAGGATATACGGGGTATCATCAGCCCTCATTGAACTACATAGGGGTAAATTTTACCCTGGCATCCACAACACACACACTCACACACACTTTTTAACAATCTTATTGTGTAGATATTAAAAAAAATATGTCTGTGTAGTAGTGTGATGGTGTTAGTAATATGTTAGTAAGAAAAAAACACACACTTGCAAAAAAACACGCGGCCTCATACGCTACCGTCACAAGTAAAAACCACGTATAAGCCAAAAGTTAAAACTGAGATAATTGCGAAAAACATCTAAGTATACATTTTTTAAAAATTGAAACACTACTTCTACTACGTTTTACTTCCACTATTTATTTATTGTGTGTATACTCAAAATAAATAGTGAAATTAAAACACAGTGTTTTTATTTTACAAAAAAAATACAATGTACATCCATAATGTTAATAAATAAACAAATAAATAAAAACTTTATTGAAGTAATGACATGCATTAAACAAATGGCGGGTTTATTGCCATGGGCAATATCTGCCAACCAACCACTTAACAAAATAATGAAAAACATAATGTGCGTACAAAAATGTACCTGAAATGTCTAAAATTAAATAGTTATAATAATATTTATTTATTTAATCTTCAAACAATCAATAAATCATTTATACATATTGTCGTCCATATATTTCCTTACATATGAGCGCAAAAGAGGCGTTGGAAAATAGGAGCTATATATGGAAATTCAGATTTTGTATGATTGAAATAGATAGAAATCTAAGGTATAAATACCCATTTATATTGTTTTTATTAACTAAATTAATTTATTAAATAAAAACAATTTACTTATTAAATAAAAACAATTAATTAAATTAAAAAATTGAAAATACATATTGAAAAAATATCCTAATGTTGGCTAATACATGG
Organism: Ceraclea dissimilis; assembly: GCA_963576895.1. Classification (NCBI taxonomy): domain Eukaryota; kingdom Metazoa; phylum Arthropoda; class Insecta; order Trichoptera; family Leptoceridae; genus Ceraclea; species Ceraclea dissimilis. Next base: position 1,108,805 of record OY756379.1, on the reverse strand, counting down.
TTCTTGCTTACGAGGGCAGCTCATATAGACCCACAATTTGAGATTCTATAATATGCATAGATATTAAAAAAATGTTTGCAAGTATAGGTGTAATAATAGGAAATGTAGGTATGAAATTATGTCAGTGAGTTTGTTAGGAAAACATGTATGCATAATGCATCTGCACTACAAATACACACGCACGTATGCACAACCACTCACACAATATTATCCACTCTCACTCACACATATCCACTCACACTCACCAACCCGCACATGCAATGCAGCATGGACGTCGTCAGGGGGGGCAGGAGGGAGCAAAAAATTGGACTAGGTATATATTTTTTCATACTAAATGATAAAACCTCACAAAAAATGACAATACTACCACACATTTTCTCATCATATAATATATTTTTTTTTAAATAGTAAGAAAATTCATCAGTTTAAAAAAAAAATCCTGAGGCACTATTTTTTATAAAAAGCATTTTTCACACATATTATTGTGCAAAGTATTATATACATTTTCAAATAAACAAACCACATCACTCTTCTCCACTGTCTCACAAAAAAAAAATCGTCTGCGGCGCTATTTACGCATTTTTTATGCTATATCATTTTTAGTTGTTGCCCCCCTATCTCCGATGCTGGCGACGCCCATGCAATGCTGTGTGGTATAAGTATCAAAATATAGGTAATACTCATTTTTTTTATTGCGTGAAATCCGTGGGGATTCTAAAAGTAAATAATGTAATTTATATGAGTTTATCGAATCAAGAATCTAAGGTGCGTCTGCGCACTGAACATTTTGAGGATTAGCTGGAAGATATCGCTGATAAATGACGGAATGACGAAGTTGGTAAAATTTATTAAAAGTAGGCATATTGACATTTCAAAAATTTCTGAAAACGGGAGGCCTTATATCTCGACAACCTTACTTAACATGCTTTAGAAAAAAATAGGGTAGATACATTGAACCTTTATCTCGGTAATAACCGTAAAATATTTTTAATATCTTGTGTAGGTTTCTTTAAAAAAATGAAAAAAAAACACATCTGATCTTTTTTCCGAAAGATAGCAACTCGTTTCCCGAAATTCCTGGAGATTTATTTTTATTTTTACTGACAATATGCATTAAAATCTAGGGAATGACCGTAAAAGTTTTGTGATTGAAGCGAAATATGCGATAGTTCATGCGATTTTGAACCTTACTACTTCACTTAATAAAATCATAGAAATGAGATTATTTTGTAATTTAAATTCTACAGTTATCAATTGTAGTGTAGGTAAATAGCCATCGACGCTCTGTATTTATAGGCTCGTGGTCAGTTTGGTAAATATGAGTTTTATGAATAATATTCAAAATTGAATTTAAAATATATTGTACACAATTTTGAGGGTATTGGTCCCCCAAAAAACCACACCCCTATATCTTTTATATTTATTTGGAAAATATATATTCTTGTTTTACAATGTTTAATTATTTCAAAAACATCTATCATCTAATATATAAAACGCTTGTTGTTCGTATGTCCAGTCGAGAAAATTATCAATAGATGGCGACCAAGTTATTTCGAACGGTTTTAATTTTACGATTTTTCCTCCGTAGAAACGAGAGAATATCTACATTCACACAATGCATCAGTATTATGCGAACTCCCTTGGGATAGGCACAGGATGGACATTTCAATATTTACAAGTCGGAATTGGTTGGCTTAAGTGATCACTTTATGTTTTTTAATATCTATGTAAATTCGAATTGTACTTCAATTTTATATACATTTCAAAAATATCTTAAAACGAGAAACCTAAGATCTCGACAACCTTACCTACTAAATATGTTTCGGAAAAAATTGAATAGATACATTGAACCTTTATCTAGGGAATGACTTTTAAATATTTTTTATATCTTGTATAGATTTCTCAAAAAAAAAAGTGAAAAACACCTCTGATCTTATTTCCGTAAGGGAGAACTCGTTTCCTAAAAGTCGCAGAGATTTTTCTTTGTATTGATACTAAGCATTAAAATCTAGGGAATGACAGTAAAAGTTTTTTGATTGAACCGATATTAACCCCAAAAAATGGAAAAAAACGCTATTTTTACCATTTTATCATGCAATTATTCCCGCGATTTTGAACCTTAATGCCGTGGGAAATGACTGTAACGTCATTCTTGGTGCCAAACCCTTAAAACCTAGAGATTGACCGTAAAAGTTTTTTAATTGAAGCAAAACGCTATTTTTAACGTTTGTTTTAAAGGAACAGTTTGTAGAAAATACTCTTGTTTATTAGCAGGCTTTTGAAGACTAGTTGTACATAATGTGCACTTGGTAATTTTATTTTAATTTATGATGTTTGAATGGGCGCCTAATTTGCATAAATAAATAAAATATGTTAATGTTATTAATGTTATATTAGATAATTACATAGTTTTTATGAACCGGGCCTATTAGATACGAGTAAATACACATAGGGGAATCCATGTCTTGCACCTATTATCTTCTGTGCCTATCCCATAAGTAGTTTTTTATTTTATTTTTTTTATTTATTTAAACTTAAAGTAAACAACAAACACATATAAATATACAAAATGGACATAGTACAGATTATAAAACGTTGTTCACTAGGGCGAACTTATCGCAGAACTGCGATTTCTTCCAGTTAACCCCAATTAGTAGTGCGAGTCATACGAAGAGTTTTGGGTACTATTGTACAATTGGAGCCCCAACCATAGAAAAAAATATCAATATTGTTGAGTAAGGTTTGTTAGGTTGTTTTTTTTTCTCGTAAAAATACAAAAAAAAAAACTTGACAAACCTAACCCAACAATATTGCCGGCGAATTATTTTCTTTTTCCATAGTTCTTATGTCACTTTTTAGTATATCTATGGTTGGGGCTCCAATTGTACAATAGTACCGTCTCTCAAGCAGGAGGTGCCAGGTTCAAACCCCGGCGCTGGCGATGTATGTAACAATTCCTGGCTTTGACCCCCCAAGGCGCCAATGGGTAAACTTAAATCGTATCCGCACGGAACGCGGACGATGTGCTCAAATGCTCCACAAATGGCACATGCGAGATTCTATTGCCTGTGACTGCGGAGAGCCAGTGCAATCCATCAAGCACATTGTCGAAGACTGTCCTCTAAGAGCATTCCCTGGACCATATGCAGATATCCACAATGCCACACCCAATGCCCTTGAATGGCTTGGAAGCCTGGATGTTGCTCTGTAGGGTACATGTCTCCTGTATGTAGCAGATAGCATGATTCTCTTATCTTCTGACGTTGCCGCCCAACGGTGGCAGAAGCCATACGAAATAATTATTTTATTTTATTTCATTACAAACAAAAGCACAAAACAGACAACAACTATAGATATAAGTAATAACATGAAGATTAGTCCATTCATAATTCAGCTGTCACCCACAAGCATGCGCCACAGTTAGGTATAATAATAATAATTCCTAGCACAGCACATCTCTTCCACACATCACAGCACATCTTGCATACAAAACTAGGAACCTGTAAGAGCTCCATAATAATGTTTTAGGTACCCTAGTACATGATATAGGTACGTACCTAATTGTATTAACCTATCTAATTCCAAACATTGTTAGTTAGCAGATGTGTGTTGTCTCGTCCTTAACCCAATTAGCAACAATTGTATGTTTTAACACCAATTCAAGTTGGGGAAACATTGATTCTAATTAACTTATACGTCGCTGATGGAGAAACTTTGGAATAAACACTTATCACTCAATTACTTGTTATACAGTTCCACCTTGAAACACAAGGAGGTAATACTATTAAAGAGTATCTAACATTTCCCGTGTTTTAAACGTTCAAAATCGCGTGCATTGAATTGCGGACTCTTCTGCTAGTTCACGGATCAAATTTTAGAAATGGGGCTTTTTACGCCTTTTGAAAGGAATTTAGCTTTTTTCAAAAAAAGTTTAAGTAGTTTTTAATGCATTTTAACACTATAAGATTTTTTCTTTACGATTTACCCGCACGGAGCTATTTTCTCTGAGAAAATAATATTTATGAGGTATTTTTTAACATTTCTTTCAAGATATGAAAGATCTGTTACGGTTTTGTTCTAGAGGAAGGTTCAATGTACCCATCTACCTTATTTTTTTTGCAAAGCATATTTAGTACGGTTGTCAAGATATTAAGTGTTTTGAAAAATATTATTTTGGGTGTCACCCACTATTTTAAAAGTCAAAGGTGTGTAAAAGTCGAAGGATGTTGCTCGAGTGTAAAGTGATCACATAAGCCGGTCGAGGTCGGTCGTCAGTCCGACAATGTTCACCCTTAATTCTTCTACGCTGTTTAAGGGATTCTGCATCAAAGGTAGATATTTTTTCTAAAGGAAAAATAAATATATGTATATATAAAAAAAAATATTTTTTTTTTCATAGGCATTCCTAATACTATGATCCATGTGAAGTTAAATAAGCGTTTGAAATTAACCCCGTTTGTGTTGATTTAACGTTCATACTGTTATTTGGTACTTATTTTGAAAGCGTGGGTGGTTCTACGTCACCTTGTCTGCCCCTAAATTAATTAAATTAGAAAGATACGGCTGTGTTTCATGCTACTGTATACTATCTGTTTCTAGTATAGCTCTTGGTATGAAACACACCCCTCAAACTTTGACGTATAAGTATTTATCTATGTAGAGCAATTACGGTAGGTACATATCTGATGCAATGGTATCGCTATAAAATATGTCTACTAGAGGCGAAGCATGGATTTGTGTAGCAGGGAAGCCGGGGATAACATTTTTTACATGGTACATACGCATACGGTTCGTGCAGTTGGTTGTAGCCGGTCTTCTAAGCAGGAGGTCCCAGATTAGTATCCCAGCGCCGACCGGTGTAATCTGCACTTCACGATACGACCTACTGTAAATTGTGCAGAAAAAATCCGATTTGGGTTTGTTTTTGGCCCAGATATTTGTTTTTTTTTTAATTAGGTTTTAAAAACATATTTCAATTTTTATCTAAGTAAATATCTATCTATACCCTCACGCCACGTTCCTTGCAGGTTAGGGAGAGAGGACAGAGCGCCAGAGAGCCCTATCCTTACACACACTCCTAGCTTCCATAACATTCATGCATTCTGTCATACACGCTCTCCAATTCATTTTAATCAAAACGCGTCCATCCTTGAGGATCTGGTCGACATGACATGACCAGGCCAGTCTCGAGCGGCCGCGTTTCCTCACACCTCTTCGTTCGCTCAAATATGTCTTTTTTGTCATCCTGTCATCCTTCATTCTCTCAACATTCCCAAACCATCATAAGTATTTTTTTTTTTATTATTTACTAGAGCACATCAACAACAAGTGGACCAGTAAACACTCAAGAATTACCAATTTATATACGAGTATATTTGAAATTCACTTTCATTCTAGTTACAACAAGTAAATATTTATTTAAAAAATACTGTATATCTTCCAATCAATCATTACGTTATTATTACACGTGTTGTAAACAACCAATTTAGTGAACATTTTGGGTTAATAGCGAGCACCGCATTTGACATCACCTGTTTTTCGGGTTAGCTTCCCGATGGGACCCGGAGATAAGACAACATTTCCAAATGCCGTCCCCTTGTCTTACAAGACAGACAATCTACAGCGCCGGTCGGTTGCGTACCAAAAAGGACCTATAGATCTCTATAAAATTATATAGATCCCGAAAAAACAAAACGCTTCACTGGATCAGTTTTTTGTTCTGCCAGTTTTCTTAGTGATACAAATGTCAATGTCACATTTTACCATTATTTTCAAGAGAATTGGATCACAATGCATAGTTAATATTTTTTATATCTATAAAATATTTATGGTAGGGAAGAAGGAATCATGGGAAAATGGATAGTAAAGTAAAGGAAGCGACGAAAGAAGGATTAAGAATTATTACATTAGATAATTTAAATAAAATAATCTTTATTGTATACTAGCTGAGTGCTGAGTCCCGTGCTTCGCAACGGTACGGTGTCTCACAACGGCTTGAGCTGGACAAAATGTGACTTTTAAGCTCTGAACTCCTTTTCTAACGCGCTTTTATACGATACCACATATGACCCCACACAACCCTTGGATCCTCTCATCATCATGGCACCTCCTAATAAAAGCTTCTTTTTTCAAAAATGGCGACGTTAAAACCTGAAGCAGACCGGTACGAAAGTTTTTGTGAATTTTTACAGCAATCCATCGTAAAACGCGGGAGTTATTCGAACACTTACAAAAAAACACAAAACACAAAACTAATTACTATAAACTTAGTACCGAGAGGGTACCTTAACTTAACAATAATTGAATACATAATTACATACATATATTATAAATACATAAACATATTATACATGTATGATTCATGAGGTAGTTGGGAGCCTGGTTGGTAACGCGCTCGACTGTTAATCCACTGGGCGCAGGTTCAATCCCCGACTTACTCCACTTCACAACACAAGCTTTTAAGCTTTCTGTGAATTGTACAAAGATGTATTTGGGTTTATTTCGATAAACCCAGATACATTTTATAAAAAAAAATTACACATAAATGGGATATATATGTAACATTGGTATTTATATTTCCAAATGTTGAGGACATATTTCAACGTCCTTTCAACTCGAAGATTTGTACAATGCTAGATAATAGATTCGTGTAGCTGTCGGTTCGTTTTATTTTATTTATTTATTTATTCACAATGATGGCGCACAATGGTACGCCACTGTTTTTATTGGTTTTATACAAAAGATGAATATTGCATCATCGACAACCGGGAGTGGGCTAACGACTGTTGAAAGATTGATGGAGTAAATTTATCAATGCTTGTAATCTTTTAGATGACAAAAATGATCTAGTATTTGTTGTTTTTTTTTAATTTAAAAAACGATTGTATGTTCTCCCCTTCTCGGCGAATGTATGAGCAATTTATGACGTGTATTTGCACACTAAGATGGGAAGGCTGAGCAGGTAGGGACATGTGGCAAGAATGGGTGAGGAGGGAGTTCCTAAAAAGGTGCTCTATCCCAAACCCCAAGGTAGACGCAGCGTTGGCAGACCCAAGCTCATATGGTTGGACGGAGGACGGAGTACAGAAGGATGCACAAGTGGTCGGAGAATGGTTCGATTCCCGATGCCGACTTACTCCATTTCACGACACAAGCTTTTCAAGCTTACTGTGACGTATACAAATATGCATATGGGTTTATTGAAATAGATTCAGATTCATTAAAAAAAAGGTAGCCAAATCAATGGAGATATAAACTAAGGCAGTAACCAAAGATATCAAAATTACAATCAATAGTAAAAGGTTGCAAATCCAACAGCTTAAGATAGCAAAATTATTAGCAAAAAGTAGCAAAACCACAAAGATTGTAAAGCTGATAACCAAACTAAACTATTAAAATTTGAGATTTTTCATGAACTTACGGAGACAAAGATTGAAATATGTGTCGTTTGGCTCTCTCTTCTTACCCCTAAAGAGATTAGACGTGACAGAAATGAATTGAATTATTTTTTTCTATCAAATGCCATTATTCATTATTATTAGTTATTGCTTCCTATCCCACTCGGCAGTCGGCGTTATTACTTCTTATACTTTGTACTAAGCAGGCTTCGAACCGACAACCCGTGACATAAATCATGTAAACATATAACATCACTCATCACTTGCTGCCTTCGTTGCATGTTAGGGATGTCGAACATCGATCAATAACATCGAAAAAAGTGCAACTGAAATTCCATCAACTTCAATTTTAGTACAGAGATTTTCTGCTACCTTCGAAATATCTACTGGCAAAACCATTGAATTTTTTCTCGACTGTCGCCTTCTTCTTCTTCTTCTCAGCCTTCTCGCGCTCAGTGTTGGGCATAGGCCTACTGTCGCCTACTGTTAATATTTTGTAATGCATTTAATATATCGATGGATTAGTGCACAGACATTTGCATGTCCACTGTCCAGTTTAGTAAGTGTTTAGAAAACCAATTTTTAAGTTTTGAGAGGTTTGGAAAAGTAAAGATTTTATATTTAAGCTTATGCACAATGCAAGAACAAGTATTTTGACAGATTAGCATAAGGCCAATTTGTGATTTTTACAGATTATTATTATTATTCTTTACAGCTATCCACTCGTCTGCGAGTCTTTTACAGATTAATGTAATGCCAATTTACAATTACAGTAACAGATTAGCATAGGGGCAGTTTGTTGCTACGACAGATTAGCAATGGGGCAATTTGTTACTGTGACAGAATATCATAAGGCCAATTTTTGTGCAAATAATTAGTGGAAAGGACATTTGAATAAGGCTATTCTTGAAGAAAAAACTTATTTGGACAGACGATGTGAGTACATGTTTGGCGCAGTGGATTGGACCGTAACTTTTAATCATGAGGCGCCTGGTTCGAATCTCGATGCTGAGTGATGATGTAGTTTGAACTTTACGACACAAGTTTTTAGCTTATTGTGAAGTGTGCAGGATAGTTTTTTTTAATAAATAAAAACTTATTCTTACTTTATTGCATTTAATGCATATTTTTCGATGTTTTCTAAATATTCGATGTAAATTTTACATGCCTATTAGCAAGCAGCGGTACAATAATATCGTTGTAACATACAGTGATGGAATAAAAAACACTAGTATTTTAATATTATTCACTTGATAATTTTTATTTAATTTTCTCAGTATTTATTGATGTAGTGTTACATTTGTAATACCGTGCATTTGACGGGGCATCCGCTATAACTTTTATTAAGTAAGATCAACTCTTCAAATTTCCATAGAGTTTTCTTCCTAGACACTTCTCACAATATGGGGTAACTAGCGATAGTTGATTATGTAGGCACACAAAACAGCCTCGCCGCACCCTAAATAGAGACATTCAGAATGAAATTTGAAACGAGATTTTTTCGCTGGCAACAATCACATTTCTATTGAATGTTTCAAGTGTTGCCATTATGATATCCATAAGCTGCATGCAGCGCCCTCATTGGAAACCAACTGCATATTTCTTGGGAGACTGTAGTGTCATACAGTCTCTCAAGAAAGAGATGCCTTCCAATGAGGGCGCTACATGTAGCATTTTGGCAACTAAAGTGGCAACACTTGTTGAATTTCAATAGAAATGTCATTGTTGCCAGCACATAAAATTGTAGTTCTAAATTGATCGGAGACACCGCCACCTTGACATTTCTCTCTTTCTCTAGCCATGATGTAGGATTAATACATAAAACGTTATAGGCGAGGTTGCCATCACCGTCGCTAAGGAAATGTACGGAATAACAGTCCCTTAACAACGAGTACGACGGACCACGTATTATATTCTGTTAGGAGATTTGACAGGAGTGGTGGTCCTGTTTGATCATTATGCTATGTTGCCAACTGGTACAGCACGGCTAGAGTACCTACTCTAGGAGGCAGTGTCGGAGACCATTTCTTTCTTGACAGATTATACTTACATACAGACATCGTGAAGTCCCTACTTACAAGTTATTTATATATTTATTTATTTATACACAATATTTCATGCATTTTTTCTTACCTATACATTGTACAAGTCCTGATGCTTGCTATCGACTAAACTAGATTTTTATTATTACCTATCGATGTGTTTTTTTGTAAAATGTGTGATGTTTGAAACATTCTGAATTAAATATTTGCACACCTGCCTGGCATATTGGCTGATAAATAAAATATCTTTCATTTCTTTCTCTTTATTTATTTATTTATTGCAGTATTCCAACAACAGTGTATTTATTTGTCGTTTGGCAACGTCAAAGTATTGTCACATCGTTAAATTCTGACATCCAGTTCCTCTAGCTACTGGAGGAATTCAGGGGACAGGCTGGCAGCACTGTCAATGGTACCGGGGTAAGCACGTATGGGGCAATCACGCAAGATGTGCTGCATGGTTTGCTTCGGGTGTCCACAGTCACACTGTGGATCATCCCTCATTAAAATTCATAAGAATTAAGGATGAACATTGTCGGGCTAACGACCGACCTCGGCTGACTTAAGTGATCACTTTACACTCGAGAAACATTCGCCATTTCAGTTCACCCCGGCTGGGATTCGAGCCCAGACCTTTATCTCGCATGGTAGCACCGCCTCTTAGAGTAGGTACTCTAGCCGTGCTGCCACAGTTGGCTACATAGCATAATGATCAAACAGGACCACCACTCCTGTCAAATCTCCTAACAGAATATAATACGTTGTCCATCATACTCGTTGTTAAGGAACTGTTACTCCATATACATATCTTTAGCGACGGTGACGGCAACCTCGCCTATAACGTTTTATTTATTAATCCTAGTTAAAGAAAGAGAGAAATGTCAAGGTGGCGTTGGTAGTATAGGGATCATATCCACTACACCGCCAGGAGTGACGACTGTATTGTCGAATTCCGTATACATGAAGTACCTACGTATTGTTGCCATTACATCTGTGGGGACTGTGTGGCGTTCTGTTCTCTCTGCCTACCCCGTAAGGAACATGGCGTGAGGGTATAATATCTGATAGGTACAAAAATGATATGACGCAACGATACATTTTAAGTTGAGATAAAGGTCTCCATGTGACAGACACATAAGGATGATGACAGGTCGTACTATGCTTTGTTGATGATATCTGGCGATCATTCTGAATGTCGCAGACAGCCTTAACAATGGTTAGAGTTGCGTTGTGATGCCTCCCGCTGGGAGGAAAAGGCACCTGTCCTTAGTTGGGGAATCATATCAGGTAGACACAACAAAACAAATATTATTTATAAAATAGGTATTAAGTAAGTTTTTTCATTCTGTCATCATTCATTCTCTCAACATGCCCAAACCATCTAAGTTTAATGACTTTAATTCTAACAAGTAGTTATCTCAACAGATGTACAGCAAAGGATGGACTTTCCATCAGGCTTATGACTGATCGTCGGCTGGATTAATGTGGTTTAATGTGATCACTTTACACTTATGTAACATTCACCAATTACAGTCCATCCATCCTCCGCAGTCGAGAATCCAATTGGTGAATAAAGTGATCACATTAAACCAGCCGACTACCAGTCATAAGCCTGACCGAAAGTCCGTCCTTCGCTGTATATCTGTTGAGATAACTAAGTACTTATTATTCAAACTAACTAGTAGGACAAAGATTAAAACGTTTAGTTTTGGCACTAAAGGTTCACGGTGGAAGTCCACTTTTATAATAAATCTAATGATTTAGGCTCGCGAGCCAACTATTACGTCATGCTCATTTTCCGCGGCAATAAGGTTCAAAATCGCATGAACAATCGCACGATAAAAAAGCTTTTTTCCTTTTTTTGGGGTTAATTTCCCTTTAATCAAAAATCTTTTACGGTCACTCTCTAGATAAAGGTTCAATGTATCTACTCTATTTTTTTCCAAAGCATATTTAGTAAAGTTGTCGAGAACTAAGGTCTCAGTCCGTATGCCTACTCTTAAGGACTTCTGTATAAAGAAATAAAATTCGACGTAAAAAAAAAAACTGATCGCAGTATTTAAAAACGATCGTGAACAATAACACAATTAGCTGAGACACGAGGTCCGGCCCATGCACGCGAGATGGGAGCAAGGTAGATAATAATATAAAATGTTGATTGCGTCTGGGCGCTTTGAGTGACCATGACCGCCCCTGCGCTACCCGCTGAGACCCGGTCCCCAGTTCTATAAGGCGCCAGGTCTTAAAACAAAATATTCAAAAAATTTCGTCTGGTCGTTCGATAGAGGGAGATGGATGATTTTAACATCAAAATCAGTCATCGGCAACCCATGTTTTTCTGTTTCTTTTTTTTTCGTTTTAATTTGTTACAATGGGGTTGCTGGATCCTGTAACTTATTTAGTGTGTATTATCAAAAACAAGATGTTCTTTTTTCAATTATTTCATAGTAAAATAAATTTAAAACACACTTATTAGAATTGGCCCTAATGTTTGCAAGGAAAACAAAATCGGTGATAAATTACAAAGTGCTATCTCTAGAGACATTTTTTTTTTTAGATAAGCTCGGTGAAAATAACTTTTATTTGTGACAAATTCTTAATAGCCGTTTTCTTAGTTTTTTGAAAATTTATTTGAAATTTATTTTGAATTTTTATGAAAATGGGTATTTCATCCAAATATACCTAGGCTAGGTACAACTATTTTAATCATTAAAAGTACAAATTTCCATAAGGAAACTCTGTTTTAATATCCCCATATTTTGCGTATAGATATAGGTATGCTGAATTATATTCTTATAGTTCTTAACTAGGACGGCATCAGTATGACATTGACAGCTGTCAAAATCTTGTCGATCACGGATAATGTTATAACAGTTCAAAATCTTCAGAATTAGATCAGTGCCAATGGTTTGCGTCATCTGTATCGCATCTTATGGTAGTTATATGGCCGGTACATTTTATTTTATAAGTTTTTTTGTGCAGTATGCATGTATGATTAGTAAACACAAGAGTTTAGATATGTCGGGACATTAAAATCGTCAGCGGGCCTGTATGCTGCGTCGTATTAATAAGGGACATGGGATACATAATCGATTTGAGTAGAACAGGACATCCATTCTAAGAGAAATTGTTACATGTATATAAATAGGGCATTTTATATGTTTTTTGCTGGACTTTCGGGACTTAGATATAATAGATATATTGCGGGTAAGCTGCTAGTCCTACAAAAAATCGACTTTAACATTTTTTGTAGAGAATTTAGCAAGGGTTATTTTTGTCATTGACTAGTTTCTCCTATCTCTTACCATATTCCTATACAATGCGAAAAACCGCGAAGAGGGACCTTTTCGGGGGGGCAGGGGGGGTTGCGGCAGGATTGTGATAGGCAACCCTAGTGCGATGTAATACCCTATTGGTAAGCTATCATTTATACCACATTTCGGTCAAAAAACAGATACGTCATAATTTAAGCAGCGGACTCTTGGACTAATAGATTGGACTGTTAAACATATCCATCCTTATTGAGAGATCCTACACTATTTAGGGGCTCGGAATTTGCCGCAAGACGCTCACAAATGCTTCTTCTTTTTCAGTTTCAATCCTGCGGATTGGTTTGCAGCAATTTTTTGCATCTTGATCTCCATTCTTTTGTCACTTCCACCATATACCGATGGTCCAAAACATCGAGATTCTCTGTAGGTTAGGGGACCTCTATAAATATAGTTTCCTCAGGATAGGTAAGATTAGGTGGTCACACAGCTGTGACATAAAAAATACCTTTTGTATAAATCCGTAGAGATGGCGTCATCGTCACGTTGTTAAAAGAGTCCCAATATTATTAATTGTTTTATTAATTACATATACAATTATTTTTACTGTATTATACCTTCATGTTTAAACACAGGTTGATCTAAAAACTAGTTATATCTCAACAGATACACAGCAAAGGATGGACTTTAATGTGATCACTTTACACTTAAGTAACATTCACCAATTCTAGTCCATCCATCTGTCGCTGCCGTAATCGAACCCAGACCTGCAACCTGACAAGCCGGTATTCTACCACAATGCTATGGCGGCTGGTAGTTGAGTCGAGGTGAAATGTACCCACAGAGACATACATACATCTTTTTCCCCTTCTATCCTTGGTTGGGTCGGGGGCTCAAAGCATCTGTGTATCTTCGCCAGAGGCCCCTGTAACTTGAAGCTTCCAGTACCTCTGATGGCCACTCCAACCACAGTTTCTCCTCGCACACCTTTGTCACTTGCTTCTGCCGCAGCTATTTCTGGGGCGGTCCACGGGTCTTCTGCCTGCACCCTCGGCTTTCAGAGCTTTTAATGGTGTCACATGTAAAATAAAACAAATAATAACATTTGATCACTAGGGCAAGCTTATCGCAATGCTGCGATCTCTACCAGCTAACCCCGATTCATCTTATAGATTTTAGAGCATGCTGTATGATCAGTAAGTAGGTACTTTAAAGGATTATAAAGGTCCGTCCATACCACCCGCTGGATATTTTATTTAAGGTATAGCGACATCTATGTGTATAAAGTGACATCAAAAGATTGTCGCGCCGAAGGTTTTGTTTTAAATCTATTACAACTTAGAGAACTTACAATATTCTAAATGACTCAAATATTTTAGAGTGTTTATTTGTACTACAGTTTTTTCCTCAACAGAGACGAGAGGCATCTTCATTCACATAATGTAGCGTTATGTGAACTCCCGTGGGGAGGAAGCGGGATGGGTGTTCCGACGCTTACGAGTCGGCTTTGGTTGGTTTAAGTGATCACTTTATGTCCAGGGCAACGTTGTATATTTATGAACGAATTCGTTTTTGTGCATTAAATTAACGCCAGAAAACTGCCTGGGCATTTTATTTTAGTTTAAGTTGTCGACTAAGCTATACTACTATAAAATAGAGTGCCCTTTCTTTGTCGTATATAGACTCCTAAGCCGTTCATCCTATTGATATGAAACTTTAGAAAATTGTTGTAGTTGCCCTAAGGATGGTTCGTAGGGGGGTGCTGGTACGAGGGGGCACGAAAAAAACGATTTTTGACGAATCCATATAGTTTTTGGTGTCGAAAAGATGAATAGTAACACTCCCGACATCCTGATTTACAGATGTTTGTAACCCACAATAATATTGTTATAATGATATAACTACGTTGTAGATAAACCCAGTCATTTAAATAAATTTGGGAATGTCTGGAAGGGATCGCAGCATTGCGATAAGCTCGCCCTGGTGAATGTTTAAATTATATTTGTAGTGTTAACATATCTCCGTATTTTGTTCACCAAAAGTATAGGCAAATAAACGAATAAATAAATTAAATAAGAAAAAAATCATCCATGCTACACCGGGCAGTAGAAATTAGGAATATTTATCATATGTAAAATTATCTGTAAGTTCTCACAGTAAACACAGCTGTAGAATCCATTATTTCTAACTATTTTCTAATACTACTTAGGTTTTAATTATTTATTTATAGTCTTTTTATAATTATCAATTTATTTTATCTATCTGTCCCATCACTACGGAATCCTCACCGGGAAGTCGAAGGTCATGGCCTTATTCAAAATTGGAAATTATCAGTCAGTTGGAAGATTACAGTTGTGAGCTTGCCCTAGTGGAAATTTTGTGTTGAATTTGTCGTATTTAAGGCTCGCGGCGCAATTATGACGTCACGGTGATTTCCCTAGGCATTAAGGTTCAAAATCGCATGAACGATCGCGTGATAGAATGGTAAAATTAGCGTTTTTTCTATCTCTTGAGGTTAATTTCGCTTCAATCAAAAAAACTTTTACGGCCATTCCATAGATTTTAATGCATGTTATCAATTCTTACTTACTGCTAGGCACTTGCGTTCCACTGCTGGACATAGTCCTCTTCTAAACTCTTCCACTGTCTTGCCTGCTGCCATCTACGACCTGTAAATTGGACAATATCATCTGTCCACCTTTTCTGGGGTCTTCCTACGACTCTTTTGTTCTCCCAGGGCCTCCACTTCAGGATTTTAGGTGCCCATCTGACACTGTCCTGTCTTGATCAATACAAAAAAAACTCTTTTTTATGCTCTTTCTAATGATGTACATAACATTATAAAAATACGTTAGTTTCATAAAACCATAAGGTAGAATAACTTTTAGGTTATTTTTAAAGTAGGTACATCATTAGTGCTGAAACTTGAAATCTTCAAATCACAATGGGCTATTTAGGCCTTGTTCACACTAGGCTAGTAGTTTAGTCCAGTAAGTAAGAATTAGTACACTCATATAATGGCTATATCCCACGGAAAGTGAATCCTGCTTCGTCCGTAGATTCGCATGCCGTGGGAAGGAGTGAGTCCGTGAATCTACAGACTTTTTCATAGCGATTTGTATGGCGGTACGTAATATCGCAGACGTGCATGGATCGTGGGAAATAGGTTGCCTGTGAATCCGCGGACACGCCTTGATGAATCCAGATGAATCCGTCTAATCCATAGC
Source organism: Ceraclea dissimilis (assembly GCA_963576895.1). NCBI lineage: Eukaryota > Metazoa > Arthropoda > Insecta > Trichoptera > Leptoceridae > Ceraclea > Ceraclea dissimilis. The sequence continues at coordinate 1,092,870 of OY756379.1, read as the reverse complement.
GTTTGGATAACTTGCAATACAAGTGTTGAATCCAATATACATATACGTAGATATTTCTTTAGGAAACATCCCAAACAGACAGTTTTTTTCATTTTATTTCTTCTTCTCTATTTTAAAATGTATTTTAATTAAAATTAAACTTTTTTTTCAATTATTTCAATGTTAATTTATAGTTTGATAATTACAAAATGTGTAATATAATTATGTGTGTGTGTGCGTGCGTGCGTGCGTGCGTGCGTGCGTGCGTGCGTGCGTGCGTGCGTGCGTGCGTGCGTGCGTGCGTGCGTGCGTGCGTGCGTGCGTGCGTGCGTGCGTGCGTGCGTGTGTGTGTGTGTGTGTTGATTCTCACAAAATAAAAAACGTTTTATTAAAAAATATAATTATGTATATATTTATGTACCTATTAGCTTATTACGTTACTTCATTTTCTATAGTATAACTATTAAACGTAATACATATATATTCCATTTGTCGCCGTCCACAAGTTTTTTGTGTATATGAGTAAAAAGGCGTGTGGATGAAACGTTTATCTTGGCTCGTTTGCGTAACAGACCGTTGACGCCTTTTTACTCATGAACGCAAAAAACTCGTAGACGCTCGCAAGCGTGTGGCGGCGACATTAACTTTTACTTAAAGTATTATACCGAATCGGTAGGTATTACCTATATAATTGGCACCAGGAATGACGTCACAGTCTTTTCCCACGGCATTAAGGTTCAAAATCGCGTGACAATCGCATGATAAAATGGTAAAAATAGCGTTTTTTTTTTTTTTTTGAGGTTAATTTTGCGTCTATCAAAAAACTTTTACGGTTATTCCCTAGGTTTTAATGCATATTATCAGTACAAAAAAAAATTTTACTCAACGACTTTCAGGAAACGAGTATCCGTCTTTCGGAAAAAAGATCAGAGGTGTTTTCCATTGTTTTTTGAGAATCTATACAAGATATAAAAAATCTTTTACGGTTATATAAAGGTGCAATGCATCTACCCTATTTTGTTCCAAAGCATAATTAATAACGGTTGTCGAGATAGAAGGTCTCCCGTTTTTAGAAATTTTTGAAATGTCGGTATGCATACTCTTAACATTACTTACTGTAAATTAATACTGATTCAAAAGTTATTCATAGGTACAAAAATACATAATACAAGAATATGATACTAAATTGATAACATGTAGCTACCTACATTAACTGAAAATAACGTGTTGTAATTTTTGCTAGTCGGGTAATTTGTATATTTTTGTAACAATTTTACAATAAAAATAATTATTATTCGATATATTTTCGGATATATATTCACTAACAACGAGGGTTGTCAACCGTACTAGAGTATAATAATAATATTGAAAGTGAGTTGCAAGAAATATATGGATCGCAAAATACTATATATTTTTTTTTTGGCAACAACTAAGAAAATATCAACCAAATCCGCTTCACTTGTAAAATTTAAACGTAGTTTAAGAATTATATCATTGCCTGCAGTTTTCGACTGACGAATGAGTGTGTAATTTACATTAATTTGAAAATTGAGAAAACCACACTTTTCTAGCAAATAAAAATATTATAAAATTCAAGCAGTTCATAAAATGACAGTTTTTATTTAAATAGATAAGTAGATATTTATTTATTTATTGCACATGGAACAGATACAGTCACAAAAACAAACATTGGCAGGTACATCAATACAAAAATATCAATACACAAGACCAATTACATCCGTTCACAATTAGCACACACGCAAAACAAATAGATTACATTACATAGTTAAAAATATATATCTTATATCTATAAAACATTTATGGTAGGGAAGGAGGAAGCATGGGAAGAGGAAGAAGAAGAGGAAGAAAGGAGGGGACAGTGAAGGAAGCAACAAAAAAAGAGTTAAGAACTGATATCAAGAACAATAAGATAATGTGTATGTTTTCTTTTATTTTCATAAAATTATCGAATTACACCCTGATACATATTTGTAAACTTCATAACAAGCTTAAAAGCTTGTGTCGTGAAGTGGGGTATGTCGGCATCGAGGATCGAGCGCGTTAGCAACCAGGCTTCCAATAACTTTTTAAAATTACTTATTGATGCAGATGGAATAATCAGCTGAAAAAATGTTGACAACCCTACTTACATGTTTCAGCGCGTGTATACACAACGGTTTCCGAAGAAAAACCCATAGGAGTATTTACGATGATGTAGTATGAACCCCAAAAAACACAAAAACCCTTCAGAAATATGACGTACTTAATGTAGTTCTGGACAATTTACATCCAGACCTGCATTAAATTGTACCACAAATGTGTTATAGTTTTGTATTGTCTATGTGTTTATTGCTTTCATTCTTTTTTGTTGTGTTTATTGATTTATTGCATTTGATTTTGTGTTTGTAAACCTGACGATTCCAAGTGCCTTAAATATGGTCTACAGATGATTAAAAACCAATAAAAAATCCTCAAATAATAAAAGCTTAAACTTTTTAGTTGGATTTCAGTAGATGAATTATTTATAAAATGTTGAAATCATTGTCTATCCCATTTTAGATCCGCTTGCTTATTCGTATTTTTTAATCTATTCTAGTTCCTAATATAATTTACTCGAATACTAATCGATACAATTAATTTTATTTACAAAATTCAATTAAATTTGTGCTTTTATCCCTAAAAAAAATCCTGTGTGGCTTTTGTACGACTTTTGTGGGGTTTATTTATTTTGAGCAATATGCTTATGGGTTTCGTACTGTTACAATATACAACGAGAGTGAGGGAGACAGACATACCCGCATAATTCGAAAAATAAAATCAAAATAAATAATGTATAAATTTAGATTCCCCAGTTGCCATAGAGTGGGGAACATTATATTTTCTTATTATTTATTGAATTAATTTTTCTGGAATTTTGTTACATAGAATTATAAGTCCATGTGGTGCATTTTATCAGTATGATGCCAATCTTTCAAATGTCTCCCTTCAAAAATTATGTACCTAATCTATTAGTCTAAATAACACACGAATGATAAAGAAATTATAATTTTATTTAAAATGAAAAAAAGTTTAAGGTACCAATCATTATATTTTTCTAATACCACGGACCTGAAACAGCACAATTTTTGCACTGATACTGGGCCGGTATTCTTTTATTCTGATAATATCGACATTAATAATATTAAAAATAAATAAATAAATTATTTAATGGGTTCTCTAATTTCCAGTTATGGTAGACATTTTTTCCCGTACAAATAAAATATAATGTACACCCCGACACATAATGCGCCCGCTACACGCTCGCGAGTCACCGCGACCTTTTGGTGTTCATGAGTAAAAAGGGGTGCGGATGGATCGTTTATCTTGACATGTACGTAACCGACCGTTGACGCCTTTTTACTCATGAACACCAAAAGGTCGTGGTGACTCGCGAGCGTGTAGCGGGCCCATAACGGGACTGAAAGAGATTAGCAGCTAATTTGAGAAAAACCGGTGTTGAAAAATAACGCGTGATACAAGATACAAAAACTCCGTGTGACAAACTTTAAAAAATATCACCCACAAACAAGTTTAATTAATGCCGCAGGCAATGCTTTCTTTTATTTTTTTTTTACTAAATTACAATTAATATTGGTGTAAAGACAATAATTTATTCTCGTACCTGATCGATCTAATTTTTAAACACAAAAACAGAATTAGTATATATTCAACAGTATGACAGAGATAATTATTATTATCTATTTATTATATTATCTATTTATTTATTTATTGCTTCAACGGACTCAAGATATTTTCAAAATTTACAACGTTAAAGTTAAAAATATTAATACAATGAATTATTATATTATTATAAAAATAGGGAACTATTTCCCCATACCCCGTGCACGAAATCATCCATCCGGAAGGGATTAATCCAGATTCGCGTACGAATCCGGATTCACTTGTCGTGGGAAGGCACCAATCTTATATCTGGCATTATTACTTATTCACTACCTATTCGACTAAACTACTAGCCTAATGTATAGGGGACCTAAGACGCTTTAGAAATTAGAAGTGACACTATAACCAAGTGAGCCAACCATGTCCTCGTTTTTAAAAATTTAACATTTAATTAGTCTAAAAAAATGAAAGTGTTTTTATGTGTGCGAAACGGGTTTAAATCCCACAATATTTTGAATTCAACACATCGTTACAAAACAAAAAAGGTGATATTTTTAAGTCATTTAAATCATTAGGGTTTTGAGAACAACTGTTTTTTCACAACCCCCCGGAGTTTGAGAAGCGAATTGTTTAAATTATTTTTTCATAATTAACAGTAGCTTTTACATATTTAATTAATTAAAAAAAACTGTGAACTTTTCACGATTTCTAATCTGCGTCTCAATGCCTTCATTAGCGAGACATTTAGAATAAGAGGCACAGTTTTAAATGGGTTAAGTTAATATGTACCTATTTATTAGGTGTGGTCCTACAGCAGAATTTTAGCAATTTCTTGGAGTGATCACATAACGAACGAAGAAGTTCTCAACAAAATCAAAGGAGGAAGACACCTGCTCAATGCAATAGCAGAAAGACGTGCCAGATGGATCGGCCACATAGTGCGTCAAGAGGGTCTCTTTATTTAAATTAATTGAAGGAATGAACGACAAACTACAGATGACGATCAGGGAAAGAATACCTGGATGACCTGTGCTAGGATTTGGGCTTCAACTCATATAAAGAGTTAATAAGAACCACACAGAACAGGGATGAGTGGAGAAGGAGACATGCGGCATTGCTGCAAATCGATAGTAACGATTGAAACTGGAGAAGAAGAATATTGCAGAAATCATAAAATTAATTATGTATGATATACCTACATGCATGTTCATTGTCTACTTCATAGTAAGCTAGGAAAGCCTGTATCGAGAAGTCTACGCCACATTATTACCCCATCCCACTCGACACTAGAAAAATGATGTCCCGTTAATAACCCAAACCCCTATGAATAACCTAGCTTTTGTGACCGGCCGGCCTACACCGGAATTTTAGATTTAATACAATCACTATTGCATACATGTTGTTTCGTAATTAGAGTCATTTTTCTCTTTAGCCGTAACAGGTATTTAACTTTTTTATAGCACATTTCTTAGCCTGGATTCTGCTTTATCGTTACTTAAAATATGTAGTCTGAGAGTTCTCCCGTGTTTGGCTAATTCCTGGACATAGGCGATTCAGTACCTATGCTACCTTACTAAAATATTATGTTGATTTACCCGGGTATGTACAAACTAGTACCTATATTATTAATTATTATAAAGTAATTATTAGATGTGTGTGTGACAACGCCGACACACGAATGTGTTTATAGCTCGGCATCTATGTCTTAAAATGCCGAGTTCAAAACCAGTCGGGATCCAAGCATTATTAGTTACCTATCTCTCTCATATCAAATTAAATTTACCTATACAATGTGTATTATACAATATCTAAAATGGACAAAGTTTGTCATCACGTGTACTAACGAATATGAACAGGAATAGAATCAAGTAGTCATATCCCAACAGGCGAATTTTTTTTTGTGAGACATAGTAAAGAAGGTCGTGATGTGGTTTGGTTTATTTGAAAATGTACATAATAATTTGCACAATAGTATGTATTAAAAATGTTTTTCTTAAGTATCAAAAAAATAGCGCCCCAGGCAATTTTTTTATGAGACAGTGGTATTTTGATGGATTTTTATACTAATTTTAGAAAATTTATGACATGATGAGAAAATGTGTGATAATAACACGTTTTTTGTGAGATTTTATCATTTAATATAGAAAAATATATACCTATTCCAATCTCTAGGGGGGCAGCTGCCCCCTTGCCCCCACCTGACTACGCCAGTGCACGGTGATAAAACAAAATATGAAACAGGTGTGGATTAATGCAATGAAAATCTGGATGTAAGTTGTCCAGAACTACATTACGTCAATGGCAACAGAATTTGATAAAGAAATCTGCATAAAATAGAGACATACAAGTATTATTCGATGCAGGTCTGGATGTAAATGGTCCAAAGCTGCCATGACAAGCCAATATGACACTCAATCATATGCTTGTAGCTATGGCGTCCACCATAGAGTTGTCATAGATAATAGAAAGGGCTCAATGTTCAATAGTTCTTCCCACCTTTATATAGATTCCTTAGGACAAACAGTGAACAGTTTACGCCATCTGGCGGGATGTGCGAACGAATGAAGTGTGTTCTTGCCATTACCTACTCAATTTTCTTCAAATTGTGACAAGTCTTGAATAAATATAATTATGTAAGATTTTTATCAGTCAAAAATATGCCAACTTTACGCAATTAAACGTAAAATGAAGAGAAACTTATAATAATGAATATACAAACAAACACACGAACAGTTTTATATATAATTATATAATGTGCTGTAGTGTGAGTATTGTGTCACTCTGCTACTGTTTTATTTTTGTAAGATGAAATGCCCGGCATTTGTCGTCTTTTTTTTTTTTTTTACTAAATAGTAGGCCATATTGACATTTCAAAAATTTCTAAAAACGGGAGACCTTATATCTCGACAACCGTTACTAAACATGCTTTGGAAAAAACAGAGTACCTAGATACATTGAATAATCTAGGGAATAAACGTATAAGATTTTTTATCTCTTGTATAGATTTCTAAAAAAATAATGTGAAAAACACCTCAGATCTTTTTTTCCGAAAGACAGAAACTCGTTTCCCGAAATTCGAGAAGTTTTTTTTTGTTATGATAATATGCATTAGAAGCTAGGGAATAACCGTAAAAAAATTTGTTTGAAGCGAAATTAATCCCAAAAAATGACCGTGACGTCATAGTTGGCTCGCGAGCCTATCATGAGCAATGAGCATACACATGCATGAGTCATGCTATATCCCTAAGATTATGCACATCCGCACGTCTGTCGCTAGCTACCTCGTATTGCAAGAAATTTCTTATGAACATAAATAAAATAAATAAATAAAATGTTTATTGGATATAAAACATTATACCAAATGGCGGGTTTATTGCCGTAAGCAATGTCTGCCAACAGTGCCAACCAACCACTTGTGACAATAAAATGGAATAAATAATTGTACACATGGTTTGACAATTGAACATAGGAATCTCCTTGGATGAAGACACTGAAGGAATGAAATTTAGGAGTGGGGTTTACCGGGGTGCTCCCTTAATAATATTTGTCTAGAAGTGCGGGTGAAGAGGTCGCTATTGATGCGCCTGAGATACCCGGGGATGTGGAGGGCCTTAAGCCCGCGGAATTTTCCTTCAATGAACATACGAACAGATATATTTTGAATTAATTAAAATGATAAGCTGAATACCTTTACATTACATTGAGACGACAGAAATAAATAAATAAGATATTTTATGTAAGTGTGTGGCTTGGCTAGATAATGACGCGACGTTGCCGACTATCACGAATGTTATCAACATTTGGTGATCTACCAATCATTCAGGACACTAGCTATGACCCGGCAGAAATACGGCCGTCATATTTATCGCTTAGGGCACACACATGCACTGGTTGCACACACACAGTCAGTGATCACGTGCATTATGCAGGTAGTATTAACAAAATTGCCAAAGTAAATAAACTGTAGATATAATATTTTTGTTCACTCTACGTTAGTCCCAGGTGCCTATAAAGCATCGAATGTCCTGATGTATAGTAATCACTGAACAAGAAAAACAACTAACCTACAAAATCATTTTGAGCGTACATAGGTAATTAACAAATTTTCCTCAAATGGGGCAGTTTTGCTATTTAACGAAACACTAATAATAAGGTCTAGTTTTTTGTACCATTTACGTTCGGGATTTGGTTGTGTGATTATTTAATGTATCTGTTTCGTTTCCTGATAACTCTTAAATAGTTCACGGCCGATATCACTCGTGTTTTATGGGTGGAATGCGCTTGAATAAATAAATAAATTAAAATTAGCTTCTATTGGTAGGTTTGAACTTGTAAATTTTTTCGTAACATTTTGGTCTTGTGAGTCAGAACTTTACTATTATCGGGTGACAAATAATCTTCTCGTAAAGTTCACGAGTAGGCAGTGTATTAATTAATTAAAGTTGATGATAGTGCTTCACAACGTTCGCACATCGTTGTCTATTGAATTATGTATATTGATGATTAGGTTAGGATGAAATAACCGGCTGGCTACCTAGAAATTCTTATTTGGAAGCCAAGAATAATTATAATTCTGCTAATTATTGTAAATATTTGACGCCTAAATTGTCCGCGGCATCAGAAAAAAAGACTTTTTCTTATCTTTATTACAATCGTGTTGATCAGTCAACTACCATCTGCACATCATTAATTAACCACGTAATGCTGGATTTCACCAACTTCTTAGGTGAGGAATAGCGGAGATAAGAGCCACTTATCATTATTTTTCATATAAAAATATGTGCTAGGTGGCCTCTATTTCGGCTTTTCCTCACCTAAAAAGTTGTAGAAATACAGCATTAGTTTAGTATTGGTTGAAACAAGTCAATTAAAAAAAATAATGGTGCTTCGTACTACTCGTGAAGCAACTCTGAGATACCGAACACGATGGAAAAAATGAAAAACTAAATATTTAGTTTAAAATCCACAAAAATGACTTTAGATTTCGCGATTAGTATTCGAGGATTTGCACCCTCATCATCAGGCGATTGTGAATAAAGTTCACAATCGCCTGATGATGAGGGAGCAAATCTTCGAATATTGGTTTCGGAATCTAAAGTCATTTTTGTGGATTTTAATCAAAATATTTAGTTTTTCATTTTTTCCTAAAAAATGGACTTCCACCATGTACCGACAGTCATAAACAGCGAGATTAAACATGGTGGTATGCGGTGACTGGATCCTCTCGATCACTCGGTATCTCCCGATGGCTTGAGCTAATGGGCAAAAAATCACCTCCAATGAAAATTGGTTTGCCCCACACAATCCTTGCATCGCGTCAAATGGTTTACATATTTTGTATAGCGATAAGCTCGCCCTAGTGAGTTTTACTCATTCTTATTGTAAACGTGTATTATATTGCTAAATTCTATGTTAAATTATTTCTTTTATACGCGGAGGCAAGACTTGCCAGCACACTTCTCAGTATTATGAGCCAAAAGAGTCTACATATTATCATTCATGATTGACATATAAACTCATCAGCCTAATACTGGGAAACATTCACCTATCCAGATATCGCGGATATCACAGGATTAGGCTCAACGCGGGGCCTAAAATACAAGCATTAAATAAATAAATAAATTTTGAATAATTCGCCGACGTATTATTAAGAGGGACGATTTCGGCGACAACAATTAATTTTAAAAAAGCCTACTTAATAAAAAAAGTAGTCAATTGTCGGTTTGTTAAGTAAACAAATAACATGCTGGGTTTTTAATGTCGAATGCGAATAATAAAAAAATAAATAAATAAATAAAACAAAATAATACATTGTTAATAAACTCTGCCGGCAGGTGTTCTTAAAATCGACATTCACTCAATTTTGTTACCTTTTAATCTCCGCGTTTTATTGCCATAAATAAAAAATATATTAACCTACCTAAAAATAATATATATCTACTATGTTTAAATAATAAAAATAACTGTGGGAATTGTTTTTATAACCCTTCCATTTATTAGCGACAAACTACGTTCAATAAACACATAGTTAAAAGTAATTGTTTTTTTTTTGTAATTTGCTATCGCAGTGGTAAATGGGTTAAGATATATTATATGAAAACATTTGCATATTAAGATTTTGAACCGACAATACATGGTGGAAGTTAATTTTTAAAGGTTAAAAATGAAAGTAGACTATAGAATGTGTGTTTTGCGACTTTTTGTAGTTTTTTTTTTAATAAACTTGCAATACATTATTGGTCGCAGGGGCACGAATTAATGAGATAGGTACATGTTTGATTTTTTTAAGGTAGTTGACAAAACCTTGCAGATACAGAAATAATTGTGGGCCTATCTTATACCAACTTAAAAAAAACATTTTTGACAAAATGAAAACATGACAATTTCATAAACCATTTATCCTATCCTAAATTTTATTGAGTTTTCTCTATGGCATAATACTAATTTTTGATGAAACTCCGTACACAATGCACGGGGAAAATTTTTCACAAATTTACATCATCATCAGTCCGCGTTTGCCCACTGCAGGACATGGGCCTCCCCTCTCCTCCTCCACTTCTCCCGCTCCTGTGCGATTCCCATCCACTGGGGTCCGGAAAATCTCTTGTTGTCGTCCATTGTTCATACTTAGGTACAATTTTCACAATCGCAATTAGGAACTTGCAGTCTTTGGGTAAAAATATGTAAAAATGACTATAAATAGTCGTAACGACTGGTTGCTCTTAATAAATAATAAATTTGGTTAGGAAACTACAAACATTTTAAAGTAATATTTTAATGAACACATTAAAGTGTTATCACAAAATAAAAATCACGGTAAAATTAACAAACAATTAGGTTTATTATTCAGAAATACCAGTGACTGCTCGCGTTTTGATAAGGTTGCCAGCTTAGATGATAGACTGAATAAAATTGTGTTGCCAGATTGTCGGGGTGTTAGTTTAAATTTAAAAAAAAATGTTCAAATCTTGGGTTTACGGTAGATTCGTCTAAGATCAATTCGTCTTAAATCAATTCGTCTAAAATCAATTCGTCTAATAATCAATTCGTCTAAAATCAATTCGGCCAAAATCAATTTGCCTAACGATCAATTCGTCGATTTTAGACGAATTGATAATTAGACGAATTTATTTTAGACGAATTGATTTTATACCAATTTATTTTAGACGAACTTACCGGATGCCAAAATTTTGCTTTACACCACAGTTTAACGAAGGGGGTATTTTTTTTTTTCAAATATTTAGAGGTATTTTCTATGTGACATTCACTATTTTCTAAAAGATAATTCACTAGGGGAAAGTTCAATTAGTTATCTATTTATTTATTTACTCTTTAAGTGAGCAAGAAATACGTATACTTAAACATAAAAAAATGAACATAGTACAGATTATAAATAGTTGTTCACTAGGGCGAACTTATCGCAGAACTGCGATTTCTGCCAGTTAACCCCATCTAGGGTATTTTTTATAATGCATGTAGGTATATATCGCATCTTTCAAATGGCGGTGGGCACGTCACATGGCTAGAGACCCAGACGATAAGTGGTCGAAGAGGGTCTTAATCTGGAAACCCAGAATGACTACCAGGGATGTAGGAAGACCACCACTAAGATGGAGAGACGACCTGGTAAAATACGTTGGTACCAACTGGATCTTAAGAACCCAGGATAGAGCGGCGTGGAAGCAAATGGAGGAGGCCTTCGTCCAAGAGTGGACGGGAATAGGCTGACGAAGAAGAAGAAGATGTTTAGTAAGGTTACCTAAATATTTGTTCTGAAAATTCCCTTTTGGCGACATTCACTACACACAAAAAACTGGCAACCCTATTCACATTAACTAGGTACTTAGGCACTAGTTTTTAGGTCCATTTTAAACATACTTAAATAAATGTTTTAAATTAGTTAAATATGGTTTTACGACTTAATATTACGATTAGCTAACAACGGATTAAGTACGCACCCATCGTAAAATATATTAAATTATTAAACGTATAAAAATTATATCAAAAATATGTTTATTTTTAATTTTCTTTTAATTGTCCTGCAGTTTAATACGTTTTTATCAACATTTTTCATATTTTTTTTATATAATCGTAAAACTATGAACCTATTGTGTATTTTTCGGTTGTTAATTTTTTGTCTAGGTACACATGATGTTTAAATTTTTTTAATGTATGCATGTGGTTAAATTTCTGTTCAGCATTAAAATTATTTAAGAGTACGCATACCGACATTTCAAAAATTTTCAAAAACGGGAGACCTTATATCTCGACAACCGCTATGCTTTGGAACAAAATAGAGTGGATGCATTGAACCTTTATCTAGGGAATAACCGTAAAAGATTTTTTATATCTTGTATAGATTTCTCAAAAAAAATATATTTAAAAACACCTCTGATCTTTTTTTCCGAAAGACGGAAACTTGTTTCCCGAAAGTCGCGGAGTAAATTTTTTTTTGATCTGATAAAATGCATTACAATCTAGGGAATAACCGTAAAAGTTTTTTGATAGACGCAAAATTAACCGCAAAAATTGAAAAAACGCTTTTTTAACATTTTGTCATGCGATTGTTCACGCGATTTTGAACCTTAATGCCGTGGGAACGTCATTCTTGGTGCCAAGCCCTTAAATTTCATTCACCTTTAGATACATGAATTTCATGTAGTTATCTCAACGGATGTACAGCAAACGATGGACTTTCCATAAGGCTTATGACTGATCGTCGGCTGGTTTAATTAAATGTTAACATTCACCAATTCCAGTCTGTCCATATGCTGCGGCCGGGATTCGAACCCAGACCCAATTTCATAGTTGGTTCAGTTACTCACAGCACCACTTTTGAACAAATTTACTAAATGCTTGCTATAACTTGCATTCATAAATGCAAAAAAAAATGCATTCACATCGAAAGTCAGATTTTGTCCAGCTCATCAAGCGATCGAGAGGATCCAGTCACCGCATATACCACCTTGTTTGGTGTCTCATGAAAGTACTTCACGAATACAACTCAAAATAAAAAAAAGACTATAAAAGTACCTTTGCCATATTTTTAAAAATTTTGAATTAGGTACCTACTAGCGACTAGTGATAATAATAAGGACGGACGTGTTTTGAGTAAAAGTAATCGTAGAATGTGTATGAGGGATTGCATGAATATGACGGAAGCCCGAAGTGAGTGTAAGGATTGGAAAGTCTAGTGATCCGTTCTCTCTGCCTACCCCGCAAGGGAGGTGGCGTGAGGGCATAGTATAGTATAGACTAGTGATAATACCCTAGTATTGATCCGGTACTCTGATATAACTCAATTTAGAAATATTTGAAATATTTAAAAGTCGTAGGCGTAAGCGTTATTATACGCAGATAAGGAATCTAAATAAAATATTCTTGCACATACTAAATAGTAAATATACTGATTGGTGAAAATAACTATTATAGGTAGAAATTACATCACGGGCGTCGACAGCCTCAAAGCTAGTGGAGGGGAAAAAATTAAAAATCGTAAATAAGCGTAAATAGCGCCGCAGTCTTTTTTTGTGAGGCATAGTGAAGACGGTCGTGATGTGCTTTGGTTTATTTTGAAAATGTAAGTACATAATAATTTGCATAGTAATATGCTTGAAAATGTCTTTTATAAAAAATAATAAAAAATAGCGCCGCAGGCGATTTTTTTTAAATGACATAATTGTATTTTGATGTAATTACATAAAAATTTATGTTATGATAAGAAAGCTTGTGGTAATAATGTGTTTTTTTGTGAGGTTTTATCATTTAGTATGAAAAAATATATACCTATTCCAATCTCTAGGGGAGGGGGAGCTGCCCCCCTGCCCCCCCTGACGACGCCCATGAATTACATAGATTTTAGTTATTATCGCTTTACTTTTAATTAATTTGTTACCAAAAACGCAAGAATATTTCTAATATTTTAATTCTTTTAATGATGTGGTGCATTCATTTAGTGATGTCATCGCGCGATTTTTTCCACAGATAGCGGTGTGTTCATAGAATAATATTGTAATTGTAATAATTACCATTGTAATAATTTAGGATTTTTATTTATTAACTTACTTGATAAGAAAAAATGTGGGTCGAACATAAATTTTAGTCCGCCCACCTTTGAAAATCGCTTCATTCGTTTAGGTTAGATTTGTGTATGTCATTTTGTATTCAAGCCGGCTTAAGCCTTCATTTTTCTTTATTCTGAGCCAGTCGTTTCTCTAAATCGGCAGATACGTTAGTTCTTACTATGCATATCACAATTATGGGGTCACAAGAAGGATCTTTGTCGGTTTTGGAAAAAAAAGTCTGATGTCTCTGTAGTGGATAAGATCCCTACTATGCGAGATGAAGGTCTGGGTTCGAATCCCAGCCGGGGTGAACTGAAATGGCGAATGTTTCTCGAGTGTAAAGTGATCACTTAAGCCAGCCGAGGTTTATTCTTCTACACTGTTGTAGGAATACTGCATTTAATATTAGGCGTTTTGTGAGAGAAGATGCTTCTTAAGATGACACTTTTCTACTAGGTACCTTTATAGGTACTTTTCTGCTGCTATGGATTTTTTCTCTTTCTTCTCCCAAACAATTCCAGTAAAGTCATTATTCTTTAAGGCAGTGCCATTCTTCCAGAACCCTTTTGGCATTACCGCCTGGAGCAACAGTGCCAGTATAGTGCCATTCAATAGCCATATTATAATATGAACTAATCATATAAAAGGGGAATAATTCAAATGACAGATACGCAGGTATTCTTTTGTTTTTATTCTTAAATTCAAATTCACTTTTTAGAATAAAGAACGTTTTCAAATTGCCGCGTTCTTTGATTCGATAGTTTAGTGATACGAGTACTAATGTTGTTTATTTCTAAAATTCTGTCTTTTATCATACTCGAACTGTAATCGTTAATTGCAATTGGGTTAGCCGGAAGATATGTGTAGCAATGAGTTCGCCCTAGTGTACATTACACTAATTATTTAAAAAATACATATATTTAAAAACTTAACTAAGCATGTATGTGTGTGATATATGTATGAATGAGTGCTTTTGAATGTTTGTTTTTTACCATACTTTTTTTTCATGTTATTCATTTCATTTTTTTCTGTAATGTCTGTTAACTTTATGTACTAATGGCCTTCCGCCGTGTATTATTTAAAATAAATAAATAAATAAGCATGAGCCCGTATCGAGGGAGACCAAATCAGTTTCTAACGACTATTTATTTTTCTATTTTAAGTATGGAGGTAGCTAGTTCAAGTTGAACAGCCCTGTTTTCAATCACTCCTACGTTTTGTCCAGTTATAGCAGCGCAATTTTCATTAATGCTTACCCCTGCTGTGGTCTACCTTTGCTCATGCTCAGTTAGGTAGATCACATTAAGTTCTATGTACTTCTAAGACCTCTTCTTCTTCTTCCGCTTATGTTAGATATGGGATCTGTTTGTTGCTCCTTCTTGGTATGTGGAAGACCAGCTATCCATCTTTTTGGTGGTCTTCCTGGCAGCCTTTGACCTATGGGGGATTTCATTCGCTTCTAAGACCGTTGTTATTTATATTCAAATATAAAATATGTACATCTTTATCAGTTTGTTATTAAAATTGACTGCTCCAGTGCTCGTCCAAATTTTATGACATTGATTAGTGTATCATTGAATAATGTAAAGCCGGCCAATAGCCAATCACGACGGAAGGAACGCCGCGGTTCCAAATTCAAACACATGAAATTTGATATCCTTAAAATGGCGCCGATTTCCATGTAATGGAGTTTTTAGCACTCTTTCATTCATTTATTTTCTATTGGATCGTTTATTATTTTATGCTATCAGTATTTTTTTTTAAATACTTAATTAATTAACCTTTAAAATGCATCCATAACTTTTTTTATTATTACTAAACAATCAATTTAAAATCAAGGTAAGTCAGGGCGAGCTGAAACTATAGTACTTACCAACTATCAGTGACGAAGAGTCCTAAGAACACGATTCCCATCTTTTCGGTTTAGAATGATAAAATTATTCGTCTTATTCTTCTTCAGCCCTCTGTCCTCCACTGCTGGATACAGGCCCCTTCCATACCCTTCCATTTCCTTCTGTCGGTTGTTGCTTGCAGCCAATTTTTAACCCCCACAGCGAATATGTTTTCGGATCATATTTTTAGAGGTCTTTCGACGCCTCTCTTATTTTCCCAAGGCCTATATCTCAAAATTTTAAGGGTCTTGTCTTCCAACATGTCTAATCTAACATAATTCAACCGATAATGCTAGTCCCGGCTTCTCTCCTACAGAAATTCACTCTTCACCACTGCCTACTATATACAGTAATTTGTGAAAATACTATTTATGCCCATTGAACTGAGTACATACTACCTATTAACAACACTAGCTTTTTAGTATAAGAAAACCAGCAAATCAGTGCAACGTCGGATGTTATAGATTAGATAGCTAGGTAGATATTTACCTAATAAAATAATATACCTGCGTAATAGTTTTTTATCTGTTTCAAATTAAACTTGGACAAGTTTTTTCTTTCACTAGGTTTTTCCCACACCTTTGAAGTATGATATGAGTATGAAATTGTTCAGTTTTTGCTAGTAGGTGCTACGTATTTTTTTTTTTCATAATTTCTGAGTATAATTATTATAAAATGTGAACCTATTTATTGTTTTCAAGGACAGATTCGTTTTGAGTACAAGAAATTGTATGCATAATATATTCTATTCTATCCCCTAATCCCCTCACGTCACATCCATTGCGGGGCAGGCAGAGAGAACAATTTGCCAGATTTTTCTATCCTTACACACACTTCTTGCTTCCGTCACACTCATGCAATTCGTCATACACACTCTACAATTCCTTTCACTCAGAACACGTCCGTCCTTGATAATTTGGTCTACATGGTCGAGCCGCGTGGTTCTGGGACGGCCGAACTCCCTTACACATCTTCTTAGGTACAAACCCAGGCATTTGTTATTCTTTCGTCGTTCATTCTCTCTACATGTCCCAACCATCTCAACTTGTTCACTTTCGTTTTAGTCACAACATCTGTTTTACATTCACTCATGCATATGTCTATATGCATAATTCTGTAATTTTGTTGATAAAATCTTAAGGGTAAGACGCAGTGACTCTAGCGGATATTTTTTTGAAATCCTGGCCCCTTTTTACACAACAACCCAAAATAAATTTAGTTGCTTATTTTTCTTATTTTGCGCTAACAATCTCTTACAAGATTTTAGTTATACTGTTTACTGTGTAAAACTGTATAAAAATAACTTTGAAAATTAAATTAAGTCATTAAAATTGATATTAATTTGTTTTACAATGACCATTACTGTATGTACGTCAGTCTGTTAGTCAGTCAGTCATTCAGTCAATTACTGTTATTAATAGTATAATCTGATTGCGATTTAGATCACTTCACAGATAACAACATCAGAGGAAGTGACAACAGTAGTATGATAAAATTATTAAAATCACAGATTGGAACTGTTATAAATCACATTTTATACATCGGGAATTGACGTGTACACTATGGTTCCCGAAGAAAAACCCATAAGAATATTGCTCAACATGAATAAAAGCCCAAAGAAGACAAAAGCCCTTTAGAAATATTCTCAAAGAAAATTCCTTTTACTCAAAACGCGTCCATCCTTGAGGATCTGGTCGACATGATCGGACCAGGTCAGTCTCGGGCTGCCGCGCTTCCTCACTCAAATATATCTTTTTTTGTCATCCTGTCATCTTTCATTCTCTCAACAAGCCCAAATCTTAGTTTATTCACATTCATTCTTGTCACAACACCAGTCTTGCAGTCACTCATTTCTCAGCGCCTGGTCTATTTAAATATTTTTTTAAAACGCGTTTTGTTTTTGGAGTAAAAAAGCAAAAGGCAATAATTCCAGTAATTAATTATAGAACGTCTGGATTTTATTGAGTGTCCCGTTTGAGTGGAGTGTTGTAGCTGTAGGTACAGTGTTGGCTGGTATAGAGTAATAAATGAATATATAATTATAGGTTATGATGTTTTATGGGCTACAATAATTATGCACATTTTCGCCCTCCTATCATATTAAAAATCGTCGCACTGACATAATATAGTAACTACATTTGTATGTAAAAATAAGTAATCCTATTTCACATCCTAGAACTGTTTTTCGCGCCCTTCCAAACGATACCAAACACGCCTTTCCGAGGCGCTTGGATTCCTGCATTCCAAGTGCTCCTCCCACCAAGTTAAGACAGAGTCCAAATTTGTGGAAAGTTGTGAGTTTTACTCGTGAAGCACTCTCGTGAGATACCAAACACGGCGGTATGCAGTGACCGGATCCTCTCGATCGCTCGGTGTCTTCCAATGTTTGAGCTGGAAAAAATCTGACTTACAATCTGGATTATTTCCCAACTCCCTTTCATACGATACGACACATGACCCCGCCCGACCCTTGGACCCCCTGAAACGCCTTACAACTTTTCTGTCTCTGAATAACGATGATCCAATGTTATACAGAAACGTATCGTCACCGAGTTTATGTATGTTTGCAAAGTTTCAGGTTTCTAAGTAGTCAGGAAGTGGTTGAAAAATTGGTTACAAGATTCCGGTATAACCCATGTGTAGCGAAAATTTCAGTGGTACTTTCAAAGTTATTTTTTATTCAGGCAATTTAAAAATATTGTAATTCTGGATATGTCAAGTTGTAGTCAATACTATCATCTTTACTTGTCTTCAATATCAAGACGATGTTCTCGGTATTGGTTGAGAAAACCATGTATCGCCAAAGCCAATTTAGAGCATAGTAGAAGACATTTTTTTTTCAATTTCTTTGCAGGACTCATAAATTTCTTGCGACATATTTACTGGAGCGTAAAATCAGTATGATTCAAGAAAAAAGTCTTAAAACTTGTTAAATTATTTTATTAGTAAAAAATGTACATACGTGTTTCTTGGTTTGTGGTTTGCAGATAGGATAATAAAACGAAGGTATGGGTATGGGTCTAAGTGTTGTGGTATATTTGAGTATTGGGTTTGTGAGAGAACAACAGCACTCTGTAAAAAAGGTGGTCGATCCCGTAATAATGGGGTAGGCTAACCTAACCATCCCAGAGGTACTATCTTCATCACTTAAACAAATAAGAGATAACCAGAGAGGGGTAGGGAACCTTTTTATTAAATATTTACTAATTTAATTTTTATAATTAAAATCTTGTACATTGATGACGAAATGCTAACAGAGCCTTTTACACTCTCTTGGTATTGGTATCATTATATCTGACACACACTGGAATCTTTCCCCTTCTGTCTCTTAGATAGGATCCGAGGATATGTTTGTTGCACAGGGGTCTCCTGGGACAATGTACTCCAATTGTCTGGCCACCTCTTTGCTGACCTTCCTGGTTAGCGGCTTTCAATGTCAAATATAAGTGTCATCTTCAATTGTCATCTTTCGAATCATTTTCTCTCACCATGAACCACCTAACATTCTTCCTTTTCATCCTCTCTATTTGTTCCCCCTCCCTGTCCTGACAGTACATATGTACGTACAGTTGTACACTGTACAAGCTTTATAATGCCTATTTTTTCATTTTTTTTTTGTTTATTATGTAATATTAGCTGGAGTAGAGATCATACCATCGTTGGTAAGTCTAACTAAGGTCTACTGAAAAAATATTATTGCATATGTGAACACATCCTGTGTTTGCAATTTTGCATACGAAGTGGACAAAAATAAATGAAAGAATGTCAAATTTTCCTATTTATATTGAAACCTTGGGCCCATCTCGATAGGTTCCAATATACACTTACCAAAAAACGTAGAAAAATATGACACGGTATAAAATCAAAAATAAAAAAAACATAAAGATTAGTGATTGGCACTCGTGCGCGATGGTTTTCCATCGAACGTCCGTTCCCTCGACAAGTCAGCCATAATAACACCATGTCCGCATAAAACAAACTCATATTTTCGCTCAATTGCTAGTTTGGCGCTGACCGCGGGCGGTCCACGAATCACCTCTGAGTATACACACACCAACATATCTAGATACAACTGTATTGGCGCCACTGGTCGATAAAACATTACATTATTCAAAGTAGTTACCTTATGATTGATTATTTTCGAGTAGCAAAATGGAGTTAGCTGGAAGAAATCCCAGCATTGCGTTCAGTTCACTATAGTGTCATAGTCATGTGTTGCTCGATCATGTTTTGTTGATTAACTGTTCTAGATACTGCATCTTTCTATACTTCGTACTCCTCCTTTACTGTACACTGTTTCGTTTCAATGAAAAAAAAATCAGAATAGGTATTATGTGAATGATGTCTGGGATGAGTGGCAAAATCTGGCTACTTTGTAATTTTCTCACAAGCAAGATTGGTTGGGGTTAGCCGGCAGAAATCGCATCGTAAGCTCGCCCTAGTGAACAAATGTTGCTGTTTCTATTCCTTGCATAGTATATATATTTCTATATATTATTTACTTAAAGTGCAGAGGTTAGCTGACAGAGATCGCAGCACTGCGATAAGCTCGCCCTAGTGAACAAATTTTATAGTATCTATTAAGTTAACATACTTCTATATTGCGAGTATCTTCACTTGAAGTGTAAGTAAATAATGGATTGAAAAGAGTTAGTTTTGATTTTTTTTATCTTAGTTCAAAATTTTCCCGCAGGTCACTCTGCGTTCGTTTGGCTCTACGTCCGTTTATCTCATTAGACAGAGAGGAATGTATGCGAGATTTATGAGGAATGAATGAGAGGGGAGTATAAAATAATAATGATAGGGATTATACACACAAGGCGTTTTGCTACATGACTGTTGTTTGTTTTGTACTAGGGGTGGAAATTCATTCATCGAAGCATGGAATTGTCGCATTATTAATTAATTTAAACAATTTCATCGACTCTCTGAAAATAAGTCAATAAATGAAACTCACTATTATCACTCACGGTGAGCCCTCGTAGGGTAGGCAAAGAAAACGTCAGACTCTGTATGTATGTATGTCTATCCTAGTGCTTACATGGTTGGCGCAGTTGATTGAATCACTGCGGTATACAGTTATCTACGTATTACATAACTTACGTACGACTTTCGAAATTTTTCGGAAAACATCGTTTGCACTCGGTTATTGTTCGTATGTTGTAAACATTTTGTATACATGCCGTCCGTTATTAAATTTATAATATACGACTATGAGTTTAAAGCCTAAATATTTTCGTCCAATTTTGAAAGCGATAGATGGTGCTTTGTTCATGTTTTATTTCATTTAACTTCTCAATTAATTACAATACAAGTAATTTCCTCTTCAAGACCCTGTTGAAAGCGCAGGATATTATGTCAATTTTGACGCCTCTTTAGCAGCCTTTTTGACCCTAGTATTACTAGTACTAAAGTGCATATAATTAGTTTCTTCTGCCTACTCCGCAAGAGATGCTTCAAAACGGAACATTTAGACAGTAGATAAATATATTTATACACGGTAGATTGATATGTACCTATGTCGAACAGCATCTGAGATAGTATAGTGTCATTGTTATTTGTACTCGTAAGTGTATTGTTGAATTTATTTGTGACATATTATGTCATGATGTGTTGTAATTGTTTACACCTAGCGACGCAATGTTGCTCGGTGTAATGTTGCTCGGTGTAATTTTAAGTTCACAAAAATAAATAAATAAATATATCGACATTTTAGATCGATGAGTAACAACCATCGAATAATCATTTACATCACTAACCTTCACTAACTAGCTGGGTGTATTCTGTAAAGTGTAGATGGACTGTTATATTATAACGTCCAGGTATCATTTTGTGGTTATTTTTTTAACGGGCAGTTAGTTGGCTGTTGTGTAGACTTCGTCGTGTATAGAGCCTATATAGTATAGCCACCATAATGTTATAATATTATAATTTGAATTGAACTTTGGGTCGGGAGCTTTAAAATTAATAACGGAACAATAATAACTTAACGTCTCAATCTAGTGTTGAAGCTTTTGAACTTAATATGAATTAGACTTACGAAAGTGCTTGGATATATGAATTAGACTCGTGAAAGTGTATGGATATATGAATTAGACTTACGAAAGTGCATGGATATTGGACATAATAATTAGACGTGTAAAAGTGCATGAATATATGAAGTGTATGGATATATGAATTAGACTTACGAAGGTGCATGGATATATGAATTAGACTTACGAAAGTGCATGGATACATGAATTAGACTTACGAAAGTGCATGGATATATGAATTAGACTAACGAAAGTGCATGGATATATGAATTAGACTAACGAAGGTGCGTGGGTATATGAATTAGACTTACGAAAGTGCATGGAAGTATGAATTAAACTTACGAAAATGCATGGATATATGAATTAGACTTACGAAAGTGCATGGATATATGAAATAGACTTACGAAAATGCATGGATATATGAACAAGACTTACGAAAGTGGAATGGATACATGAATTAGACTTACGAAAGTGCCCTTGTCGCTCCAACTTTTTCAAATTTTGTTTGAGACTGTAAGCGCAAAAAAAAACTATAACGTGAGCGACAAAATCTTTTTTTCATAGTGTATAAAAAAAGGGACCAATCAGTAAAAGTATTCTCCCAGTCTGTCCTTTCGGTAAGAGAGACGGAGTCACTATTTAGTTTGAAAAAATGTGGGTGGCCAACTACTAATTCTATACGTACTAAAATGCCATCCAGATACGTTAAAATACTAACGTATTTGCATTTTCCATGTTACAGATTTTTAAAAAAAATATTTTGACTTTTACGCGAGTATTTTGTATTATGTTTTAAATTATGAATTGTTTGTTAAAGATACGTAGGTATAGATAGGTATACTTATTTCCAATCAGATAAAAAAATATATTGCTCGGAGGTACCGCCCACTATCTCATTTGACCACCATAGTCGTCCGTTGTGTTGGTACGAATGTACGTAGGTACAATTCGTTGCAATGACGATAATTACATTATACTCTATTCGACGAATCCGTGAGCATCAATTCAAAATATTTTACAAATTCAGTGAACAGATTATACCAAATTTTTCTTCGATGCATATGAATTCTACTCGCAGCGTACAAATGAGGTTAGCTAGTAGAGAGTATTGCGATATGCTTGCCCTAGTGAACCAATATTACAGCGTGTAAAATGTACACCTGTAGAGGTACAGACAGCAGCCTGGAGCACTATGTCATCTGCGGCTCCCGGAGAAAAATCCATAAGAATATTGCTTAAGACGAATAAATCCAAAAAAAGACAAAAACCCTTCAGAAAGATCCTCAACGAAAAAAAGCGCAAACTTTTTAGTTGGATTCCAGTAGATGACTTATTCATAAACTGTCGACTATTTTATTGTCCATCCCATTTTAGATCCTTATTTATTTGTTTATTTTCTAATCTATGCTAGTTTCTAACACACTCAAAGAATCGTATACTAATAGATACAATTAATTGTATTTTCTAAATCCAATTAGATTTGAGCTTTTGTCCCTTGAGCATATTTTTAAGGGCTTTTGTCTTTTTTGGGATTAATTCATGTTTAGCAATATTCTTTTGAGTTTTTGTCCGGTCACGGCTGTCTGCCTACCCCGCAAGGGACGCTAGGCTAGACGTGGCGTCATGTAATACATTAGAAATGGGCGGCGCCTGTCATCACTAAAACTGTTTATTATTTATTTATTTATTTATTTTCTAACTAATTGAATTGCCCATTCAACAGCGGATGTGTAGAAGATATGTTTACCTACAGCCACGATTCAAATTGTTGATTTGATATTATTTTTTTATTATTCAATTTTGACTAGTTTTTGTTACCCTGGTGACCTGGTGTATTTCAGGTGAATAATTTGGAACTATAAAACAATTAATTAGAGATATACCTAATTTTTTCTAGGTATTGAACTAGATTTTTCTGCATTGCGCAGATGGAAATACACAGATGGCGGTAGTATCAGAAAATTGGATAATTGTGAAATTAATTATTATCTGTAGTATATTGTATACAAAAATACACAGTTGACATTGTTCTTTTTTTGGTGTTATGATTGTGAAGTAAAGGTAAATATTATAATCGTCGTGTACAAAAACTACACAAAATGAAAGGATAGCGCCGCAGGCAAAGTGAAAAACCTGTGTGTCTTTCTAAATCTTTTAAAATATCGTTTTTTATATAAGTAATTGTTTTATATATCGGGGGAAGGTGGTAAAATGTAATAGATTAGAAGACATTCGTTCACTAGGGCGAGCTTCTGGCAGCGCTGCGACGGATGTCTAGAACGTCTAGAATTGTATATGTAAGATATGATGATACTACACACTGTATTCACATATATGCGCAGTGCAGTGATTATAGTATAGGTAAGTAAGTAAGTAACTAGCTACTTACCCGCTCTCCCCGTGGTGATTAATAATTGAGATGTTGAAATAAATTATTAATATAATTGCCAAGTACATACGTATGATTTATTACATTACATTATATAATATCTACATGTTGTATACTACAGGGTGATTCATAAATATCAATTCAATCATTTATCTGAAGACTCAACTTTTTGTGCGCACCTACGGGTCGGTCACTGGTCAGTCAATGACGAGAGTTACCCAAAACTGATTAGATTTATTTTTATTATTTTGTTTGTGACAATCCTATATGGTGATAAAGAAAAATGAATGGTGCTCTTGGGGCGATTTTATCGCTAAACGGCACCAAAAATTGTCTAATTATTATTATTAAATATTTCAGCTGCATTTAGGTTGGGTATACGAAAGTTTGAAATAGTATGTATACCTATATTTCCTCACGGGGGTAGGCAGTGAGAACAGATTGCCAGACTTACCTATCCTTACACACATTTCTTTCTTCCGTCACATTCATGCAATTCATCATACACACTCTACGATTCCTTTCACTCAGAACACATCCCTCCTTGAGGATCTGGTCGATATGATCGAATCAAGGGCCGGTTGCTCGAAACAAGATAGGAACAGTGGATTACCATTGCCGTTACTGAACAGTAAATGTATTAAATGGGTTGCTTCAAAATACCGATGACACCAGGTAAAAAATAGCTAACTATACTAACACACACTGACGTTTTGTTTCAAGTTTCGCTTTTTGTTACGCGCGCAAACGAGATAGCAATACTAGGTTTGACAGAACGCATTTACCAGTATAGCGCGCCAGTACACGTCGTTACTATGCATTTACTGGACCTGGCGGCAACGGTGAATGGATACTAAGAAATCTTACCATAGCATATTACTTTTGTTTTGGAGCAACGATTTCTGTCTCTTTGTCGTTACCAGCCGATTCCATGTCAAAATCTCAAGTGACAAAATCTCACATGTCAAAAGGGTAACCTACTATTGACAGAATCGCAACTCAACACCGGGAAATCTGATGCCGTTGTTTTTTTTTGTTTTGTTTTTGTGTGTAAAAAAAAAAAAAAACAACCTAACGAACCTAACCCAACAATATTGAAATTAGCGGCAACAGGTTTTCCGGCGATGAGTTGCGATTCTGTCAATAGTAGGTTACCCTTTTGACAGTTGAGATTTTGTCACTTGAGTTTCTGTCTGGTTACCTTACCAGCCGACGATACTATTCGTCGAGCAACAGTGTCTCAGCCTGTATATCATAATGCTTGTAAGAATATCTGAATGAACTCTAGTTGTATATCGTTATCTAATATCAAATATCCATACACCTATGCAGTACATACGTAAGTACGAACTGATTGATTTATGATCGATATTTAAATTTAAAAATTGGAACACAATCCAGTGCGCCACCCACTTGATGTTGACACAATGTCAAAACACCTCCTCTGTTCTGACACCAACCTACTAAATACTACTAATTCGCTCTGATATGTTCCTCACTAGAACACATAGATGACAGTAGTCGTAAATAAAAAAGCACCGTAACCCTCCTCACCCTCTTTTATTCTTTAAGGAATACAACTTAATTTGAAAATTTGACACTACAGCCGTTGCTCCTCGTGGTGTAGTGGATAAGATACCTGCTATGCGAGACGAAGATCTGGGTTCAAATCCCAGCCGGGGTGATCTGAAACGGCGAATGTTTCTCTAGTGTAAAGTGATCACACGAGCCAGCGGAGGTCAGTCGTAAACTCGAAGATGTTCATCCTCAATAATTGAATTGGGAACAATTGTTTTTCTACACAATTGTAGGAATATTACCTTAAAAACAGGATAATAGACATTTTTACAAAAATAATAAGTAATGCTCACTAGGGCGAGGTTATCCCTACACAGTGTTCTCTTCCAGCTAACCCAAATTTTATATCGGTACCAGTGGCGAAGGGTGGATTTCTGCAGAAGGGAAGCCGGGGCTAACATTTCTTATGAGATTAGGTCAGATTACACACTATTAGATATACCTATCATTTTTTCCAGAAGGTAACTCGATGGAAATCGTGTTCTGATGTAGCTTCGCGCCTGGTAGGTACTTATACAAAGAATACTGTTTTTAAGCATGAAATCAAAATTCTTGAAAGCTGTCAACATCTGTAAGTGAATGCAGAGTTCTGATGCCTTCTGTAAAATAAAAATTCCACTCCTGTAGGCTTGGGCTCGGCTACACCATACTGATAGATGACCCAAAATAGGTACCTACATAGCGGAAGCACACTTTTAAGTAAAAATCTATTACCTGTACCATATGGCTCGACCATATCAACCAGTCTGATGTTGATGCTACCAGATAGAAGGTAATTTACTGTACTATCGAGTGCATAAATATATACCATAGATACTAATTATGAAGTAATTTACGATTGCATTGAATAATATCGCTGTGTGGTCACTAAGATACCAGAGATATGATTGTTTTAGACATTTCTAACCACATGCTGCCTCGAGGGTCTACAGCAATCCAATCCAATCGACCATAAATTATTATGGATTTCCAATACTAATTCCAAATAAGTTGTTGTTTTCGGGGCACTCTGTAACGATGTGATATAAAAAATGTTAAACATTTGAATATGTGTTTTAAAATGTGTTGTTTTTCGTTGTGTAAACACCTATTTATTTATTAAAAAATGGATGTTTAGACCAGCCTTCTTCTTCATCATCAGCCTTCTTCCCTCCACTGCTGGATATAGGCCTCTTCCATATCTGTTTCCACTCGTCTCTGTTCTGACCATTCCGCATCCAGGTTCCTCCAGCGATTTGGACAATGTCGTCGGTTTAGACCGGCCATTGCGGGTAAACTGCTAGTCCTACGAAATAATGGACAAAGCATTTTTTGTGAAGAATTTAGTAAGGATTATATTTGTCTTAGACCACTTTCTCCTATCTCTTACCATATTTCAAAAAAAATGCGAAAATCGGCGTAAGGGGGGCAGGGAGTGACGTGGCAAAATTTTGCATGTAGATTTAAACAGTAGTCTTCATTTGGTCATCTAAAAATGGATTTCCACTATGTACCGTCGGTCGAAAATCTTACTTAGATCTAAGACCCATAATTTTATTATATCAAGTAACGATAAAACAATTACCCATCTAATAAAATGGATATATTGGATATCAATTTACAAAATCCAATTGCCCCTCCTACGCGCCATGTTTTGTCTACGAATGTATGTATGTAGTAGCC
Source organism: Ceraclea dissimilis (assembly GCA_963576895.1). Taxonomy (NCBI): domain Eukaryota; kingdom Metazoa; phylum Arthropoda; class Insecta; order Trichoptera; family Leptoceridae; genus Ceraclea; species Ceraclea dissimilis. The sequence goes on along the minus strand of OY756379.1, from coordinate 1,065,614 downwards.
CTTAGGCACTTCCTACTACCCTAAATTAAATTGGACTGATTCATATAATACAAACCTAAATTGTATTCGTGGGTATTTTAATGGGATGTAATTGTACTTGAGTGGGATGCTTATTTTAAAAGGATTCAGTTGGTCGGATCACAGACTTTTAATCAGGAGGTGCCGGGTTCGAATCTCAGCGCTGACAATGTATTCTAAATTTGACGACATAAGCTTTTAGCTTACAGTGAAGTACTACCTTCTTTCGTGACCGGACAAAAACCCATAAGAATATTGCTCAACATTAATAAATCCGAAAAAAAAGTTCTTTAGAAATTTGCCAAGGGACAAAAGCTCAATTCTAAGAAATTAAAATAATTGTATCTACTAGCATATGATTTCTTTTAGTGTGTTAAAAATTAGCGTAGATTAGAAAATAAACACATAAATAAGCCGATCTAAAATGGGATAGACAATAAAATAGTCAACATTTTAAAAATAATTCATCTCCTGGAATCCAACTAGAATGTTGTGTCCTTTGAGAATATTTCTATAAAGGAATTTTGTCTTTTTGGGGTTTATTCATGTTGAGCAATATTCTTATGGGTTTTTTTGTGGGGGTCACCTTCTTTACTGCCAACAATCAAAATGTTGTAACTGCAAAAATCGTGCAGATATCAAAAGTGTGTAAAAAAATTCCTTGGTATTTTGTATTGCAAGAAACAGGCTTATTAACGAGTGAAGATATTTGAAATATGTTAAATATATGCTTTTATGAGCTATTGTCTTCACTCACTCACTGAGTGATAGCCCCCCATTGTTATGTAGCACGCATTTCTGCCAGTCAATCAGCGAATCACAAACTTTGAAAAAAAAAAGAATCTGCTTACAAAAATTACACAAATCCAAATACTATCCTTACTATTTACAAAAAACCTTGGGGTTAACTGGAAGAAATCGCAGTTCTGCGATAAGTTCGCCCTAGTGAACAACGTTTTATAATCTGTATGTCTATTTTTTATATTTATATGTGTTTGTTGTTTACTTTAAGTTTAAATAAATAAATAAAAATAATCTTGTAGGTTTTAGCATAGTGATGAATCCATATCTTCGTTGTTGGTTCTTTGGGTTTACTACAGCACGATTCATTTTTAATTTAAACATTCTACACGCAGTAAGGAACCCTGAAGAACCAACAACGAAGATATATGGATTATCCTATATCCACTTTGCGCTAGGCCAAGGGTGGCCAACCTTTTTCAGCAGCCGGGCCAGATTCTAAAAATGAGATGGCTTACCGGGCCGCACAACCAATTTTTTGAAACAAAAAAAGTTAGACATAGGTTCGTCTCGGGGGGGGGGGGGGTTGGCAACAGAAATTAAAATATTGTTATGACCTAAAACACCGAAGTAGCGCCGCAGGCGATTTTTTTCTTGCAAAACTGAGTGGAGTAGGCTCGTAACAAAATGTGTGAAAAACATTTTGTAATCAAAAAGATTACCCAAAATAGCGCCGCAGGCGAAATTTTTAAGGGAAAATGGGTGAAGTGACGAATCTGATTGTCTTTCTGTAACAGGCAATGCATACGGTTATATTGTAAGACGGCTTCGCGGGCCGCATTAGTGTAGTATACATCGTCAGCGCTGGGGCTCTAACCCGGCACCTCCTGCTTGGTAGACGGGCGATCCAATAACTGGGTCAACCATGTATTCACGAAACTATAGCGTTCAAAACTGTAGCATTTTTTGCAATGTTTTAAAAATGCCGAGTGATCGTAGACCAAAACTAGCGTTTTTTGTTTTGTGTTTTCATCAGTGTGTATGACGAATTGCATGAATGTGACGGAAGCCTGAAGTGTGTGTAAGGATAGGGCAGTCTGGCGATCTGTTCTCTCTGCCTACCCCGCAAGGGATGCGGCGTGAGGGGATAGAATAGAAACTAGGTATCATTCTTGACTCTTGTTCTCACACTCTTGTTCTCAGTACTAACCATTGGAGTCTACCACAATAATGGGATAACCAGCGAATGTTGTGTGTAGTACATAAAAACACACAGAATATCCTCTTTTCCTAGAATTAAATTGACATTCGGAATGGGTGGTGAACGTCATTGCTTCTGAAATAGGTGGAAAACGTCTTACTGGACTTTTACAAACACGTCTCTTACAGCGAACATTCGAAAAAATATAAAAAGAGTGTGTATGCCTCCATATAATTCCGTTATATATCATATCTACATTCAGAATGGGTGGTGTCGTAAAAAAAAGAAAAAGTTAATATAATTTCGTGTAGGTATTCAAGTTTGAGAAGCACTAGTACAACTGACAAAAAATTACCCTGTAGGTAACATCCACAATGTAGGAATCTACTTAATCGACATGTTTATTATTGAATTTGTAAAAAACTTACATTGGTTGTAATGTACATTTTACAATTTACATCATAGTTAGGTACGTCATTTCAGACCACGAAGAACCTTCTACATAGATTGCGAGATGGTTGGTCATGCTGTTGTTGACGTACTCCTCTCTCACGCCACAAGCGTTTACGTTACGTGTTATATTACAAGACTAACATAATATGAAATAGTACTAGTTATGTGCCCGATCCCACCAACTACCACCTAGGAAGCAGACCCCTAAGGAATTTCCATACAAAACCACAGATAATTTGAGTGATTATTATAACTGTCATAACCTTTAAGATATAAATCCATACAAAATACAGCATGCAGCTCTACTTAGTTAGGTGGCCAAATATCTCGGCCCAGAATCTCCCTCACTTAAGTAGCTGCATGCTGTATTTTGTATGGATTTATATCTTAAAGGTTATGACAGTTATAATAATCACTCAAATTATCTGTGGTTTTGTATGGAAATTCCTTAGGGGTCTGCTTCCTAGGTGGTAGTTGGTGGGATCGGGCATAGATCTGTCAAAAATGAAGGTCATCCCCATTTACTCTATCATCAGTGACATATAAAACTACACTACAGCAATGTGCTAGAAAAATAATTGTTTGGTAATAAAAACTTTACTGATTACCTCAGTATTGGGATACGATTTTATTAAGTTATTTAAAAAATTACTAAATTATTTATTGAATTTTTGCCTTACCTTACCTCTGTTTAACTTTCTCTTTGACTTTATTTTACTTGTTTTATATTATTTGATCTTATTTTGGTTTATTTTGTTTTGATCTGCTTTATTTATTTACACTTTTGGTGATACAGACATATGTAAACATTAAAATAAAAATAACATTTGTTCACTAGGGCGAGCTTATCGCAGTACTGCGATCTCTGCCAGCTAACCCCAATGTGAAACAAAAGTTTTATATAATTTTGAAATACATACAACATAGAAATAAAAAGAAATACATACAAATACATATTATTTTGTGCTATTTTATTTCTGTTTTATTATTGTTGCACATTTGAGGGATTGACCAAAATACAGGTTGTACCTAGTTGGGCAATTCCGACGTAAACTGTTTTGTAAGCTATATTGAAAATAAATAAAGAGAAAAAAAAAATAATGTTAGTACATAAAATATCTACCAGCTACTTATTTCATATACAAACCATCCGCCATGATCGGCGTTAGATTTTCCCACTAATATTCATAATAATTAATTACCAGACAATGTACCCGGCGTTGGTAGTGGAATAATAATCGTTAAGGCGCATCAACACCTCATTCACGGAAATATAAATAATAAATAAATAAATATAAAAAAAAATATAACTTTTTGTCGTAATAAATCTCTATGCAGGCATACAAGGGGAATATATAATTGATAATGAGAAATAATATGTTTCGTATTAACATAATTATATTCTGTTTATTGTTAATGTATTGAAAATACAGTAATTCTTAGTATAACGTAGGTTATAGGCAATGATTTGTCGTAAAGCGAGTAATGCATGCATAATTGCATATTGACATTTCAAAAATTTCTCAAAACGGGAGACCTTAGGTCTCGACAACCGTTACTAAATATGCTTTGGAAAAAAATAGAGTAGATACATTGAACCTTTCTCTAAGGAATAACCGTAATAAAAATTATCTTCTGTAGATTTCTCAAAAAAATGTGAAAAACACCTCTGATCTTTTTTCCGAAAGATAGCAACTCGTTTCCCGAAAGTCGCGGAGTTTTTTTTTTTTTTTGTATTTATATTATGCATTAAAATCTAGGGAATTAACGTAAAAGTTTTGTGATTGAAGCGAAATTAACACCAAAAAAAGGAAAATAAACGCTATTTTTACCATTTATCATGCGATTTTGAATCTTAATGCCGCGTGAAATGACCGTGACGTCATTGGTTCGTGAGCTAAATATGTTATGATATCTGATTCTACTGTTGAACTAGCTGTTTGAGCGTTTGGCGGCCAATCGTGTTTCCAAGCGAACGTATACCGAACTGCCGTTTATCTAGGGATTGTTGCACATTATAAGATTAATTAAATTGTACTTATTAGCGCTTGGATTATAATTTATGACATGAAAACTTTACATTTATGAATATTTTGTATAATTTTTATGATATTTGTGCATCTTTACTACACTATACATTAATTAGCGCTGGAATTACTTCATTCTTTCATGGAAATATATCTATTTTATTATTGAGAAAACATTTATTTGGGCTTGGGACTCACTGAAGACAGACCTGTTGAAATTAATAATAATAAAGCTTCGTTAGCCAAAAAATACATACAGATACAAGAGAACATATTTTTTTATAAAAAGGATCTGGGCTTGCCTACATAAACCCAAAAATTTTCCTACACACTTTGCGCTAGGGTAGGAGTCTGTATCGTAAAGTGTGGAATACATCGCCAGAGCCGGGGTTTTTAACCTGGCACCTCCCGCACGAGAGGCTGCCGCCTAAACCAACTGTGCCAATCATGTACTCAATTCAAAGAATATTGTTGGCTAAAGGGTGGGCTTATCGCTGAACTGCAATGTCTTACAGCTAACCCTCAAGAAAACTAATCTAAAAGGTAAAAATATACAACATAGCAATTGTATACACATAAATACATAATAAAAATAGGAAGTAAGACACAGGAGTAGGTGGTACATACATGGGCTAACTATTGAAAAAAAATAATATTTATAACAAAACATTGAAAACTCTTAAAAACTAAAGAAATATTCAGATTTTGTCCAGCCTAAGATTAGAAAAATAATACAAACTTGTCATTTACACGTTTACCTAGAATAACTTTAGAGTTTTTTTTTATTATTGCCGGTCAATTGATGATATGATGACAAACGCGAACCCTTATGTTGAATATGATTTTAAGGGAAACCATATTAGTCGCTGCGGTAAAATGAACCAACGGGGAATAGGAACGAATTGGTAATGCCAATCTTTGAATTGTGTCGTAAAGAATTTCTGAATATGATCTAGGTACTGCAGATACGAGTATATTGGTTAAATTCTTATAATACGAGGGTCGGCTGAGAACTTCGCGGCTTTGAGAAAAAAATGTACTGGAGCATGGTTGGATTTTCTTATTATTTTTTTATACGATCTATTTGAAGTTGAGTACACTTTTGCTAGCCACGTTTCAAAGCTAGGATCCTAGTTTTATAGAATAAATTGTAAAGGTCTTCACAATATTGCTCCGCGTTCACTGTATCACCGTTAACTGAGTGATTTTTTTACATGTTAAGATTTTTATTGGCTTAGGGATGAGAGGAAGGTCTGACGATTCCATTTTAGGTAAATAAGGCAGATTTTTCACCAACTTTTGCCATTGGCATGCAATTTGGCTATGAAAATTGTTTTTCTGTGAACTGGCTCAGAGTCGCGGTGAAAGATGGCGACTTTGGCCAATTTTCCGGGTCTTTCCGCGTTGGTAATTTACCGCAATAGAATTATTAGATTAGCATAGTATTTCCTACTTCTTTTTTTGCCCTTATTCAAGTAGTCTATTGTAATGCTAGCCATAAATTCTCAAAAAACTACTGCCATCACTTTTCCAGTTGACAAAGGAGACATCGTTTCCTTTGAAGACGGAAAATCACCATGCTGCCACTATTTTGATTATTTTTGGGCTCAGTTAGATCGAGGCCTCATCCATGGTGACATGATGAAAAAAAAATCTTCAGGATCAGCTTCAAACCTGGGCAAAAATTCGAATGAAAATCGAAAACGAACACATGTTTTTTCGACCTTAAAAAGGAGTCAAAAGGGTTGGCACCCTGCAAACAGAAAGCTAATACAAGCCCTGTCCTGAAGTTAATATGAAATCTATTCATTCACATAAGACCATTAGGATCTCTGCTATCTGCCAGGTACTAATTTGGCGATCTTTATGAACCACATCCATGATTTTATCGACGTTTTCCGAAACAACTGCAGTTTATTGCTTTCCACTGCGAGGGTTTTCTTCAACACCTTGCTGACCACATTTAAAATGTGATACCCATTATTTGACTACCGCATATGATAGAGGAGACTCCAATTATGTATCTGACATCTTTTAAAAAGTTTGTTGTGATAATAAAACATTTTATCGTGGATCATGGTTGAAAATTTCTCATTTTCACAAAAATCTTAAACACGTTGGATTAAAAATGGTGCCAAGAGTGCCAGTTTAGTCCTATTGATGCCAAATTTTGCCAGTAGCCTTGTAAAGGTTCAAATTATCCATATCAATAATAAATTGAAACTGGCTAGTACATTTTTTTCTCAAGGCCGCGAAGTTCTCAGCCAGCCCTCGTAGTTCAAAACGTCTAATATAAGACTAATATAAGACTAATATAAGACTGATATAAGACTGAAAAAAGATCAATATGCACCGGTTATATTAAGAGTTATAATCTTGTATGCTGGCTTTTATGAAATAATTTTGATTTGAAACGAGTGACTGCAAGACTGGTGTTGTAACTAGAATGAAAGTGAATAAACTAAGATGGTTTGGGCATGTTTAGAGAGTGAATGATGACAGGATGACAAAAAAGATATATCTGAGCGAACGAAGAGGTGTGAGGAAACGTGGCCGACCGAGACTGACCTGATCCGATCATGTAATAAGTGCGTTTTGAGTAAAAGGAATCGGAGAGCGTGTATGACTGCACGCATGAATGTGACGGAAGATAGGAGTTTGTGTAAGGAGAGGGCTGTCTGGCGCTCTGTCCTCTCTGCTTACCCTACAAGGGACGTGGCGCGAGGGTCTAGATATATAGTTTTTTTTACGATTACTTATTTCCTATTTCTCTCCTGTCAATTAAGTTTGTAAGGATGACTGTAAGTAGTAAAAAATCGCTGAGTATTTCTTGATAGTGACAGCGAACAAAACGTTGCGGTTACTGTGCACTTCTCTAGTGTCACCTAGGTAGCTAGGTAGGTACTTCAGAGGTAGACTACCCGATGTAAATTATCATAAAAAAATAAATTATCTGGGTTATTTTATTCTTTTGTTTTTTTTTTAATTGTTTATTTTTATTATTGTTTCTTTGCATTGTACGTTTGTACACACTTCGTGTTTCTACATGTAATCTCGCATTTGGTTGGTTGGAAGATATTGCCAATGGCATTAATCCCGCCATTTGTATAATGTATATTATTATGACAATAAAGTTTTTATTTTATTTTTTATTTTTTTATTTATTTATCGTTTGGCTATACAAAGTACATCACATCAATATAATAACAATACATAATAATTAGACAGACACTACATGTATATTGCACGATGAAAACTGTTTGTCAGAGTTCGAAATCGAGTGTCCTATACTCCTATTATCGGGGTATTGATTGAGGACTTAGAGCCGGTTGCTCAAAACACGATAGGAAAAGCAGATTACCATTGCCGTTACTGATCAGTACACGTATTAAATGCGTTGTTTCAAAATGCCGATGACGCTAGGTAAAAAAAAGCTAACTTTTTATCATTCATCATATTATTTTTATCAGTTCCTCTGGCTTGCATATGCAAACCGAAATACTTTCTTGAACATTTTGTACTAGGCTGGTTGGAAGAAATTGTGTGTGTGTGTACAATTTCCTAACTTTATATGGTTGCTACAAAAAGTCTCGTTTTCTTTTCTAGTTAAACTTTTTATAATTTGGGGTAACTGGAAGAAATCGTAGCTATCTTGAACAATATTTTTTTTTTTAAAAATGAATCGGCGATTATCAACAGTAAGCTTGAAAAGCTTGTGTCAAATAAAAGTATAACCTTTTTTAAAGTAGAAGATTTTTTGTAATTCTGTAGACAACGAGTACCAAAGTGAATAGACATTTAAATTTTATTAAAATTGCTATTGGGGTAGTGTAGGCCCTTAAAATATACACATCAGCGTCGAATACAAACCTCGTTATCGGCTGTTCAAAAGAAAAACACGGGAGCTACATACATTAGTGTAAGTTGTCTAAGGTATAATTAAAATTCAGTTATGTAGTATTTGCTTGATTATCATATGTTTAACAACTACATTTCCATATAAATGTTTCAATAAAATTCTTGTAATCGATATCTAAGTCCGTCATTTATACCATTTGATATTTCAATTTTGTATTGCGTTGTTTTTTTATTTGTTTTAGACGTAGATATATGTAGTAACCTGATGTTGCGGCCACATGCTTGTAAGCGTCCACATTTTTTTAATGTATATGAGTATTAAAGGCAAATCCCGCGGGCTTAAGGCCCTCCACATCCCCGGGTAGCTCAGGCTCATTAATAGCGACCTCTATACACGCACTTCTAGCAACATATTATTAAGAGGTGGGCCCAGGGTTAGCCTTAAGGGAGCCCCCCGGCAAACCCCACCCCTTAATTACGTTCCTTCAATATCCTTGTCCAAGGAGGTTACAAAATGTACAAAAAGACTTGTGGATGGAACGTTTGTCTTGTCTCGTGTACGTAACAGACCGTTGAATACAATAGTATGCGAGCTCTTTTGGGAAAGATGCCGGGTCGGGGTTCCGATAAGTATTTGTCAACCCTTGCTAACCCAACTAGCAAAATTGTCGTAGGTCGAGCATCTTATTCGACTAATCAGTCGTATAAACGTCGTATAGAAGTAATTCTTTTACCATCATAATTATTTAAAAATTGTAGTTTGGACACTATGAAAATTTGCATATGTTTTTTATTATTGTATTTTTATGTGTTTAGTGAGCATTTTTTGAAAATTGTTCCATGATTGTTATGGAAGTGAGGCATGGACGTGACTGGTTAAAAAAAGGTCGAGATGAGATCGAAATGTGTGGAAAAAATGAGGATGGAAACGAGGGAGATAGAACTGTGTACTAACCCCGCGGGGGTAAGATAGTAGATAAATGCTATGAGTTGTATGAAAACAAAGCAATATTTATGTCATTTTACAGGCAAATGTTCCCGCAGATGAAATTCCGGGTATCAGGTCTAGACGCGAAAGCCAAATACATTCTTCTTCTGGATATTGTAGCGGCTGACGACTACAGATATAAATTTCACAACAGGTACAACAACCACTATGCCACGGAGCACAGAAACATTGACACAACAAAATGGCTTTCATGTTTTTCTTTTGTTTCAATTATAATTTCATTTGTTTTATTTGTGTGCACCCGCCTTGTTCTATTTTTTAAAATGTGATTAATTTTTGAAAAATGTCCATTGCACTGTTTTTTATATTATTTTTTAATTTCACTACCGTACAATAAAAAAATAGCTGTTCACCGTCTCGAGGAACCGCGTATAGACTTGAACGCACAATGGATGAAATTCGTGAAAATCGTGGCATAATATATTTTTTAGTTGTACTTTCAAAGTATTTTTGATGTATATTGTACATTTTTTTATGGAAATCTGTTAATGTGAATCTACAATTTTTTAAGTGTACAATTTCGAGAACGGGTCCTTGTAATCGAGTTATGGGCATTTTTCAACTGTTTTTACAAAGGCGTCACGCTAATAGAACGACTGAAATTATAATAAATCTGGTTTTACGGTGTGAATCCAGAATCATCCCCGCTTATGCTTAATTTTTTTCACCCGCTGACGAATTCTCTGTCTGCTCGTTACAGGCGCATGTTTCCTGCCTACAAGGTGCGCGTTTCAGGGCTCGATAAAAAAGCCAAATACATTTTACTCATGGACATCGTGGCAGCTGATGATTGCCGATATAAATTTCACAACAGGTACATTAAAAAAATTAATACTTTGAGCAAAAAACTGCTCAAAAGTATACTTTTTTTTGAGAGAAAATACGGTGGGCAAACATTTTTACGAGACTTTTTATACAAAAATTAAAATTGTACATTTTTTTTTAGAAATACCCCATAGAAGTACGACGAAAACGCGAACAATTTTTTTACATCCCCATTATAGTTATTAAAAAAAAAATGAGGTGAAAATCAAATCAGGGCAAGAAGCATGCGCTGAGCATTTCTATAGACTGCCATTTTGAATTTAAAAAAAAAACGATTGTCATTTATTACTAGCAATTTTTTTTTGTTACTCATTTGTCTACATCACTCATGTTATTTATTTTTCATTTATTATTTTCAATCACTTTTGCATCTGCCATTCATTCACCTCACAAAACTGCCTTTTTTATTTCAAATCATTGGTATTTTTTAACCTCACTTTTCTGCTTTTTGCATCACAGTTTAATCACAAAATAAATATTTATTTATTTATTTATTTATTTCAACTATCCTGCTTCATAGTAACCGTTGCATGTATATCGGAATACACGTCACTGTTGGAAATGTTTGTTCACCACACAATTGTTTTTTTATTTATTTATTTTGCAATATTTAATTGTTTGCTTGCCACTATTTTTGAGAATAGAATTATTAATTGATTAAATTTTAAAAAGGAGAACACAAATTGTTTTAAAAAAATAATGATTAAAATTTAGAACTTTTCTGAATGAATTAAATATATATTTATTGTTCAAGTTAATGACATTCAAATCTTTGTAAAACCATGTAATTAAAAAAACAGTAATTTACAGAAACCTCAGTAAAAATTACTTCTTATACAGTACCATGAAAAGAGGTTATTTTGCCCTAAAAAACATTTGAAAAAAAATAATAATACGAGTATTGGATCATTTTTGCAAGACTGTCAAAGCTATTTCTTTTTAATTTGAGAAAATTTTAATACTTACATTAATGAGTACATGGTTAGCGCAGTTGGTTGAGGCGGCAGTCTCACAAACGGGAGGTGCCAGGTTCAAACCCCAGCGCTGGCGATGTATTCCACACTTTGCGATACAGGCTTTTAGCCTAGTGCAAAGTGTGCAGGAAAGTATTTGGGTTTGTGTATGCAAGCCCAGATCCTTTTATAAATTTAAAAAAAAATGGTCAGTAGCTAATTGTTTAACTTATTTTTTGTGTGCTAATGTTTGTTTTTGTGTTTTTAGTCGGTGGATGGTCGCCGGTAAAGCGGACCCTGAAATGCCAAAGAGGATGTACATTCATCCAGACTCCCCGTCTACTGGAGAACAGTGGATGCAGAAGGTCGTCTCATTCCACAAGCTGAAGCTGACGAACAACATCAGCGACAAGCACGGCTTTGTAAGTACTGTACGTTGTATCGCATTACTAAAATATCCCCACTGCACTAAAATCTAAAATTATCCTCAACAGATGGCGTTAGCATAAAAATTAGGTTAATTGTGAAATCGTTTCCAGCTGTAGCATATATATATTACATATACAACTTTAAAAAAATGCACGATTGATGGCAGGATGTGGTGGAATGGGTGAACGTTGTCCTCGTAAGCCCAAAGCCGACTCGTAAGCGTCGGAACACCCATCCTGCTTCGTCCTTAAGGGAGATTCGTCCCTAAGGGACTTCGACCTAATTATGTGAATGAAGATGCCTCTCGTCTCTGTTGAGGAGAAAACTTAATATATTGAATAACTTAAAAATTTCATGTGAAACAGTCAATAAATTAAAATTAATTTATAACACTGTTTGCTCAGTTGAGAATGAACCGTAGAGGGTGAATTCTAGATTGTGACGGAAGCAAAAAGCGTGTTTATTAAGGATAGGGAAGTTCGTCGATGTGTTCGCTCTTATTATTCCATAAGGGATGCGACGTGAGGGGTTAGAAAACAATTCTTAACCACCCTCAATATTTACGTCTCCTCCTTGCTTGCTCACTGTTAAATGACTATGGAATGTAGTAAACATTTGCTCTGACGTTTCGGCGAACCTACTGCCGCCTTGGTCACGGATTGTGAACTCGAAAAACAAATCTGCAAAGATTTATGGATCATCGTGAAAACCTTTAAAAACTATTGACAAAAATATTTAGTTTAGATTTTGAAATATTTAGGTAGGCACCAGTGGCGAAGGGTGGATTCCTCCAGAAGGGAAGCCGGGACTAATATTTCTTATGGAATTACGTCAGATTAGACACTATTATACCTATCATTTTTTCCAAAAGGTAGCTCGATTGGAATCGTGTAGCTTCAATCAGGTAGCTTCGCGCCTGGTAGGCACCATCAAAAACCAATTATTTATTTGCACGACGAAATATCACATTTTTTTTTATTTTTATCATTTATATTGGACACTTTTAATTTCGCAAACCTCAAAAAGCCCGGTCCCACAAAAGATGATCAATAATTTTGACGTTTTACATTTTTTACGACCATATCTAAACTAAATGAAACTATTTTTGGAAAAAAAAATTACCCATCAGTGACGACACGACATAAAATGGTAATAATTACCTATTAATCTCTAGCTTTGCTCACCCGGCGAAGCCCGGGTACAACTAATTGCACTTTTATTTTTTTATGGTTACCTTAAATTCCCACTCTACACCAATAAAAGGCTTACATACACTTCTTGCTTCTATCACATTTACGCAATTTGTCATATTATAGGTACACTCTCCGATTTCTTTTACTCGAAACGCGTCTGTCCTTGAGGATCTGTTCGGAATGATCTATTCAGGTCTGTCTCGGACGGCCACGCTTCTTATCTCTCAGTGTTTTCTTACACATTCTTGTTAACGATCTTATTTCCACCGCATTTAACCACGATTCAGCTTTCTTCAACCACAACCAAGTTTCAATCAAGATATCCACTATTTGTATAAAATAAAATTATCTAATTTTTTTTCAAATGAATCTGGGTTTGTCGAAATAAGCCCAAATAAATCTTTGTACACTTCACAGAAAGCTTAAAAGCTTTTGTTGTGAAGTGGAGTAGATCGGGGATTGAACCCGCGCCCACTGGATTAACAGTCGAGCGCGTTACCAACCAGGCTACCGACCACCTCAAATGTATGATATATTTATATATACGTACAATATACATACATATAGCTTACAGACTTTTTATATATTCTATAGATTTTAATCGATTATATTATGAATAGATATTTTTAATGTGTGTTTGTTTTTAATAGGCCATTTAGATCATTTTATTGATCTATGAATCATTAACACAGAACGCCAGCTGACGTTAAATTGCTATTTTAATCGAAACCAGGCAAACAGCGAATATTTTGGAAATTACACCTATTTTAGGACCCCAGCACCAATTCAGATTTTACACAAATATCATATTATACAGTTGAAACCGTCGACCAGATCCTCAAGGATGGACGCGTTTTGAGTAAAAGGAATCGGAGAGCGTGTATGTCTGCATGCATGAATATGACGGGGGCTGGGAGTTTGTGTAAGGATAAAGCCGTCTGGCGCTCTGTCCTCTCTGCCTGCCCAGTAAGGGACGTGGCGTGAGGGTATAGATAGAATCCGTGGTATCCTCGGGTTGTTCATTGGGCCACCACTCTTTTTTTTACAAGAATTTATTTAACTTCACCGTGTAGTCTTATTTTTAGTTTGTGCGCAAATCTTGCAATGAATTTTTCAAACACTTCCTGACTACTTAGAGACCTGAAACTTTGCAAACGTACGTAAAGTCGATGACAATACAATCATGTACCACTTTAGATCAACCTACTCCAGAGTCAAAAAAATCTAAAGGGTTTCAAGGAGATCGAAGGGCCGTATGGGGTCATGTGTGGTATCATATAAAAGGGCATTGGAAAAGAAATCCAGATCGTAAGTCAGATTTGGTCCAGCTCAAGCCTTGGAAGACACCGAGCGATCGAGAGCCGCAAAAATCAACAAGTACTTGAAAATATGTCGGCACTGAGATTCGAACCGCGACATTACACGCGGAAGCCCAAATTGATCATTAATCATAGTAGTATCATTCAAAATATCAACATCAACAATACAAAAACCAACAAGGCGTAACCTGTATTATATTAAGGAGAAAAGGTACCCCACTTTAAGAAAAAATCGAGCCCCTTTATCGTATTGTATAGACGGACTTATTGATATAATAATTTGTATATTACATGGTCTCCATTGTGCTGATTCAATGGTAGAATAGTGTTTATTAGCCGTTCTTATAGTCCAGGTATGTTTATAATCTCAACAGGGGCCCTATTTTTATTTAATTTTTGTATTTTGAAATGTGCCCTTTATACGGTACCGCCCCCATTGTTGAAAAATTACGGTTGAAATATAAATTTTCATATTATTAAACCATTATCCTCTTAATTTTTTTTAACATAATTTTGGTAGCGCCTATGCTTTGCAATAATTTTGGATCATCTAAGAATTCTTTAAATTTTATCAATCTATATATCCCTTTCGCGGGTATGCAGAAAGTACAGAACGTAATTCATGCTATTAATCATACACAATGCAGTATTCCCACAACAGTGTACAAGAATTAATGGTGAACATTGTCGAGCTTACGACCGACCTCGGCTGGCTTAAGTGATCACTTTACACTCGAGAAACATTCGCCATTTCAGTTCACCCCGGGTGGGATTCGAACCCAGACCTTCATCTCATATAGTAGGGATCTTATCCACTACACCACGAGGAGCGACAGCTGTGTTGTCGAATTTGTAAAAACCAAAATAATTCAAGTTGTCATACACACTCTCCAGTTTCTTTTATTCAAAACCTTGAGGGTCTGGGCGCCATGATGAGTCTGAATATCGGAAAAACCGTCATGAATGCTGTGTCTATATAAAACAATCACAACATTCTCTTTGCGCAAACATGGAAATTCAGAATGGGTGGCGAATCTCGTGTCTGAATAAATGTCTTATTGAAAAAAGACACTTAGCCAGTTGAAAAAAAATCGGAAGAAATGCGGGTAAGAAAAACTAGTATCAGATTTTTTTTATTGGGTTCTGTAGCGTTTAAGAAATGTTTCTTCGGATCCTCTCCATGTGAGCTTCTGAAGGCAGTGAAGTATCTTCAAGAAGACATCTCTATTGTGCCCCTATTGTCAGGAGATTAGGAGCCCCCATTCTCACGCTGAGCGGGGGTGCGTATTATAACGCTTCTGTGGGCCCTTTGTCCCTAATTGGCAAACTCGAAAAAAAAGGACAGCACAAAAATGTAAAAACATAAAAATAGTATCCCCTAAGATGTATTCCATACTTTTCGATATAGGTTTTTAGTCTAGTGCAAAGTGTACAGGAAAGTATTTGGGTTTGTGTATGCAAGCCCAGATCCTTTTTTTTTAAAAGATAAATATAGTTTTTTTTTTCGAGTGTTCTGTATTAACTTTGTGGTATAGTTCTGGATTGGGTTAATCTCAGTCGAAAACTAGGAAATAAATAAGTCGAAAAGTTTGCCACTGTTTTACAGGATCGACCAAAATGCAACTTGGGAATGACAAAAAATAAACTTTTATGAAAAAGTTGCAATAAAAATGTTGTTATTCAGCAAGTTATTAATTCAAGCAAAATCACTTTTTCTACCACAATTTTCCATTATTAGAAGCAAAATCACTTAGCATTTTTACGAAAACAGAATATTTATACCACAATTTTCCATTATTAGTAGCAAAATCCTTCAGCATTTCTACGAAAACAGGATATTTCTACCACAATTTTCCATTATTAGTAGCAAAATTATTTTAGTATTCCGTGAAATAACGATGTTCTATACCACAATTTTCCATTCTTAGTACCTGACATAAATTACTTATTACGAGTACCTACGCAAAAAACGATATTTGTACTCGTACCATAACTTTTGGCTTATTCGTAACACTGTTTACAATGCTGTTATTGAAGTTTTAAGATTGGGTGTTCGTTGGTATATATTAAGTAGATAGGTGAATATAGGTATTTTTAGATACCGGGTGTTTAGCAAAAGATTGAAGGATGTTTTTGGAAAGAAGGGACGCCGTAGTGCATTAATGCCACCTGGTTGATTGCTAAAAGTGGTCACTGGTGCGTGGCGAGTTGCCATTATTCTGTCTTTCGTCCCGTTCTGTTCAGTGTTCACCCTACCACTTCAGGGGTACACCAATATACTTAACTCGGTGAACTTATTTTATTAATTTATCGATTGAAGTATTCCTACAACAGTATAGAAGAATTAAGGATGAACATTGTCGGGCTTACGACCGACCTCGGCTGGCTTAAGTGATCACTTTACACTCGAGAAACATTCGCCATTTTAGTTCACCCCGGCTGGGATTCGAACCCAGACCTTCGTCTCGCTTAGTAGGGATCATATCCACTACACCACGAGGAGCAACGGCTGTGTTGTCGAATTTCATGTACATTAAGTACCTAAGTATTGTTGCATTTCTTACTGTTGAAGGGAGAGGGTGGTATTTTTTCAATGTATATACTACGGCTATAGAAAAAATCCAACGCTTTACAAGAATAAAAATTTGTAAATCAAAAATAATTTATATTAATTTATCGTTTGGCAACGTTGAAGTATTGTCACGTCGTTAAAGTCTGACATCCAGCGCCTCCAGCCAATGGAGGAATTCAGGGGACAGGCTGGCAGCACTGTCAATGGTACCGGGGTAAGCACGTATGGGGCAATCACGCAAGATGTGCTGCATGGTTTGCTTCGGGTGTCCACAGTCGCACTTTGAATCATCCCTCATTCACCACTTGTGGAGCATGTCACCGCAGCAATCATGACCCGTCCTAAGCCTATTGAATGCGGTCTTTTATAAATTAAAATCTAGGGAATGACCGTAAAAGTTTACTGATTGAACCGAAATTAACTTCAGAAAATGGATAAAAACGCTGTTTTTACCATTTCATCATGCGATTGTTCATGCGATTTTGAACCCTAATGCCACGGGAAATGACCGTGACGTCATAGTTGGGTCGCGAGCTTTAAATTTTTGAGACCCTTTGGCGTGGACCAACCTGTCCTTTCTACAAAAACAGATAGTTTTAATTTTGTCGTGAAGTTATAATATAAGCATGTGGTTCGCACTGGAGCCAAATGTTGGTGATACTTATTTTTATATTATTCCGCGCTTATGATTTCAGTGGTTGTGCACATTTCTTCATCAAAATAACTTCATCGCGTTCCTTTCAAATATCCTACCACATCTTCTATCTATCCACCCATCCTATCATCTCTACCAATCTTCCTACACAATATAATAATAATTTTGGCTGCACAGTCAAAATCTTGGCCTTGTTCGCGATGAAATGGCGCGTTGGAAGCCATTGTTGGCAAGTCTTGCGTGTAATTTGGAGTAATTCACTCGGATTTGACGCAGGTAGATGTAATCTAACTGAATATATCTAATCAAACCATCCTGTATAATAAAACTCTTGCTGTACGTATGTCCTGTTGTAGAATTGGCCTCCACCCTTTTTTGATATCTTTTCTAGTGTCCTGTAAAATAACAAATAGAATTTTGTACATAATAATAATAATAATAAATACTTTATTTCATAAACTGACATAATAAATACATTCACAAATTTGCCACCTAACTAGGCAAAGCCCGTACTAAGGTGGCATAATTATATTGTGTTTAGTATTGCCCCGGAACAGCTCTGATCGTTTTTCCGAAAGACAGAAATTCGATTCACGAAAGTCGCGGAGAATTTTTTTGTGTGTTGATAATATGCAGTAAAATCTAGGGAATAACCGTAAAACTTTTTTTTAATGAAGCGTTATTAACCCCAAAAAAATGAAAAAGAAAAACGATATTTTTAACATTTTTTATGCGATTGTTCATGCAATTTTGAACCTCAATTCCGCGGGAAATGACCGTGACGTCATAGTTGGGTTCCGAGCCTTATGTTTTTTTGTAACTTTTACTTCGGTTTTTCTCTCACCGCACCGCGACCGCCTCAAATGTTAACCCGTTGAGTGCTACGTGTTTTGATTAATTAAAAACGATGCCGGCACTTGTGTAGTACTAGGCACCTACTCAGAAGCATGGGCGTCGCCAAGGGGGGGGGGGGGCAGCTGCCCCCCTAGAGATTGGAATAGGTATATATTTTTTCATACTAAGTAAATGATAAAACCTCACAAAAAATCACATTCGGTACTACCACACATTTTTCTTCATACTATAAATTTTCTAAAATTAGTATGAAAATCTACCAGTTTCAGAAAACGAGTTGTTTGCGGGGCTACTTTCTATTATTTTTTGTTAAAAACATCTTTCGCATATTATTATTGTGCTTAGTTTTTATATCTACATTTTCAAATAAACAAACCACGACCTTCTTCACTATCAAAAAAAAAATTCGACTGCGGTGCTATTTTCACGTTTTTTATACTACATCATTTCTTTAAAATTTTGCTGCCCCCCTCCTTAGCTCCGAAGCTAGCGACGCCCATGCCTAGAAGTGTATTTAGAATTAGATGTTAGTTCACAATGACATACGTATATTCAGTCGTTTTGTGAGAAAGATTCACTTAATTCAATTCTAACAATGAATGATTAATTAAATCATTGTCAATTGTGTTTATTTTTTCCTCTCCACTTTTAATTATTTAAACAAATTAAGTATTTGCTAATTAAATAATGTACGAACAAAAGACAAATCTCTGTGTTTTAATTGTTTTTTGTATTCAATGCGTGATTGAAACTCTTAATTATTGTTTGCGCATGGGGTGTTGTCATTCGGGATAAAAAATGTTGCATATAAAGTGTCGCCGATGGCATGAAATAATAGTCAATATTATCTAATCTAGGGAATATACGACAAATCAGAGGGCCACGACATGCTTGCTAAGAGGGTTTTTTTATTTGTGAGTTATTGTTAAATGATAATCGAAATGAAATACTTTTTATAGCAATTCACAAAATAATGACGTTGATTTAAATTACGGAGCATTTAACTCCGTGAAATTTTCTAATGATTTTAGGTTTATTGGAAGATATTTCTTTTACAACAGGTCTGTTCTTTAGTCCGTTGTTTATTTATTATTTATTTATTGTATTCCACCCATAAAGAACGAGTGATCTCTGCCTTGAACTATTCAAGGGCTATCAGGAAACGAAACATATACCTACATTATACAATCACACAACCAAATCCCGAACACAAGTGGTGTGAAAAGCTGGCACACAAGTTCAATTCGTATCATCTCGGAAGCACGCAAAAGTACTGAACAACGTCACATGAATGACATTCAATTTTTGTATACCATCACCAACAGTGAACACAATAATACACAACATCAGTTCACATAGGTAATACAATTCACCTCAATTTTATTTTTAACTAATGTCAATTAATTTAATAGAAACAGTTGGACCAAATTAAAAAAAAAAAATGATATGAGCGAGAGCGACGTGACACCGGAAGATGCGCAAGATCGAGCGAAGTGGCGGCGAAAGACCCGAAAGGCAGACCCCACCACCATGTGGGATTAATAATGCCCAGGAGAAGAAGAAGAAGTTGGACCAAATTCGTGGACATTTTGTCGTAAAGTGTATGACCTCTATGTATAAAATAAGCATAGGTAATCGAAGTGTGTGAGTGCATGCATGCGCGTGTTTGTAAAATAGCTCAATTTTGTATTTATTTCGCATCACAAATTACCTGATGATAATACCCAGTGCTGGTGAATTGTTAACTATATATAATTTACGAATCTGTTAAATACCGTCTCTTCTCGAGTATCTTCCCACCTCCATACTTCACTTCATCTACCTTACCTACCTAATAACATGCGGGAAAGTTAGACAGACAAATGATATACTTAGGAGTTGTTTTAATGTGTAATTTATTTAAATTGAGACAAATTAAATACTACCTCCAAGAGTGCTTAATCACTTTTAAATGTTACACTTTTAGTTTGTGAACTAATTCAAAGCGACGAAAAATTTTCACACCGCTCTGAAAGGGTTAACTTTCGATTCCATATTTTTTTAGCGGCTGGTTCAGTTGAATAAAGCGCCATCTCTGTCTACCCGAGGCGAGTCTCTCGACAATTTGGTCGACGTAGCTGTTTCCTATATAATTACAATGTTTCGTACAAGTTTCACCATTAAAATAATAGGAGAACGTTTATTGTAGTATTGTAGTATATAGTGCGTCTAGACGATTTACAACAAACGGCGTAGATTATCGCAAAATAAATGTTCAGTACTTGAAATTAGAATACTTATTTTTACATCATTTATTTATTTGTTCTGAAAGCGAACTAAGTACATAAAATAAAAATTAGACACAAAATATCCATACTGAATTATTCACTAGGGCGAACTTATAACAAACTTGATATTATGATTTGAGATATACCTAAGTAACTTTAGGTATGGAACCAGATTTATCTGCATTGCACAGACGGAAATACAACTTCTAGTTTCAAACTGAAATATTTAAAAATACATTCGGATGCGATAGATGGCGCTTTAATTGGTTCTTCGGGACCCTGATGAAAAACGCAGGTTATAATGCTAATACTGATGTCTGTTTATTGGGCTTTTTAATTCTAGTAAAAAATAAACATGTGCTAATTGCTAATTGTGAACGGATGTTATTGGTCTTGTGTATTGATATTTTTGTACTAATGTACCTGTCAATGTTTGTTTTTGTGACTGTATCTGTTCCACGTGTAATAAATAAATAAATAAACCCTCCGTGAATTTTCACGGGTTTGCACCACCAACTAGTAAAGAAATATTTCCACCGCTAACATTAAAAGTGCGTCAATTTGTCCGTACAATATTATTTAATATTAGTAGTATCATGAAGTGAAGATATGATTATCATTAAACGACAATTTCTTAACCCAGTCATTATGTATGAAGTTCTGTAAGAAGTTTGTAATAATATTATTAAATAGGTATATTATTAGGAAGGGAGATTTTCTATAATAACGCATGGTGTTATTAGTTATACAATATTAGGGATTACAAGTTATACATCGAATTGTTTTGTGAGTTCTTTGATGGGTCTTGAAATTTATTTGCAGTACTTGCCAACATACTTCTCAGTATTACCAGTTGTTAAGAGTATGCACACCGACAATTCAAAATTTCAAAAAACGGGAGACCATCTCGACAACCGTTACTAAATAATATGCTTTGGAACAAAATAGGGTATATGCATTGCATATCTAGGGAATAACCGTAAAACATTTTTTATATCATGTAAAGATTTCTCAAAAAAAAATGTGAAAAACACCTCTGATCTTTTTTTCCGAAAGACGGAAACTCGTTTCCCGAAAGTCGCAGAGAAAAAAAAATTATACCTACTGATAATATGCATTAAAATCTAGGGAATAACCGTAAAAAAATGATTGTAGCGAAATTAACCCCAAAAAATGGAAAAAAACGCTATTTTTACCATTTTATCATGCGATTGTTCACGCGATTTCGAATCTTTATGCCGTGGGAAATGACCGTGACGTTATAGTTGGGTGGGGAGGGCGCCATGTATGTCGTCACGCGTTTTTAACAAAATTTGAAAAAGTGAAATTTTAAAAGTGAATTTTGACGATGGTAACCGAATCGAATGCGAAATTTCGGTCGAACTTATTTTATCCTTCTTTTAATCTCACACCCACAGGCAGTTTTCGTAGTAATTTCCCGATAGTATGGATTGGCTAATTAATCTTAATATTTGAATTTTATCGATGTTGTCGATGAATTAATATGCATCACTATTTGTACAGTGATTCTACGTGTGTGCGACCTGATATCACGTGACAACAAGTCACGCTCAGTGACGGCGTGTAAGAGGCTGGTAACGGAAGACGTAAGGCAGGGGGGGAAGGGGGGGCAGCTCTAGACGATATTATTATATAGTTGGTATAACTGTAGGAGTGAAGACAATACAAGAGGAGGAACTAAGAATTCGCGCTTGGTTAGACACAAATGTCGTACTATGAATAATATGAAAGAAAAAATATATTTAACAAATTGTTGCTTAGGATGTTATTGCGCACACCCATCTTACCTCCATGTGCTCGATTTGTGCGCAGGGAAAAAAATGAGATCACATTTTAGAGGTATTTTGTGATTACATTGGATTTTGTACCAAGTAGTAAACTTATACTGTCTGGGGGCTTTAAATTTAAATTTGAAATAAAATAAATAATGTTTTAATGATAAACTTGCTTTGTAAACTATATTCTTTCATAATAAATTGAAATTGAACAGTTTTTGAAAGAAGAACTAGTTTTATGTGACATTCATCTAGTCCAAAATTCATCTACCATTTTTTTTTTGTTATTCTTGTTTATTTTATTTATTTATTTTTTCAGTGGACAATCTCTTACAAGTACACGACAAATAATGTTTTAAATACAGTTAAATAGAGAAATGCTCGCGAAGACGAGCTTCTCGCGACATCGCGATCTCTTCCAGCTGACCTTAAACGGTGTGTTTTTTTATAGAAATTATTCATTCATACCCTTTTTAAAGGACTTTAATTTAAAGAACAGTAAAAGAGGCATACGATTAAATAAATGAAATAAAATAGTTCACTAGAGTGAACTTATCTAAATGCGACGATTTCCCTCAGGTAACTCAAAAACGTTTCAATCAAATCAAAGAAAATAAAATGTATATAATCAAAGACAACACAAAATCTAATTAGGTAGGCAAATATGTTCCTGCATTAAAAAAAAACAACGAAATAAATGAGGCGTGCAGAAAAGTATTTGGGTTTGTGAACGCAAGCCCAGATCCTTTTTTTTAAACAAAAAAAAAACATTGACTTAAAATATCGCAGTTTCAAAATCGTGTATATTGAATATCGATTCGAATTCAAACATAATTCTACACCTTCACCTATAGTAATCTTGTAATTCATCGTGTGTAACAGTTTTGTAAATCTTATTATTACCCACCTCTAACTACCTCCTTCACATCACTACAACAAGCTTATTACAAGCAGTACATACTCACTTCCTATGAGAAAATAACTCTGCAATAAAATATAACGAAACGCATAAATGACGTACGTTAAAAGTTCATCCGTGCGTAATTAGTATATCATTATGTTATACTTAATTTTTTTTATTGATGGGGCATCGTAACTGAACGTGCAAAAAAATGCGTCGGGAAAAGTATGATTCTTTTTCTTCTTCATGAGCCTATCCCCGTCCACTCCTGAACAAAGGCCTCCTCCATTTATCGTGTACTGTGCAGACTGCATCCAGGTTGCACCGACATGTCGGACCAGGTCGTCTCTCCATCTCAGCTGTGGCCGTCCCACACTTCTGTTCCAAACAGTTTGAGTTACTCGAGTTCTCAAATTTAGGAGGTCCGTGGTCCACTTGCCCTCTGCGCTTCTAGCCACGTGTCCTGCCCATTTCCACTTTAGGGATGCTGTGCGGTGTATTATGTTAGACACGGTTTTACGTCTTATTTCCTTATTTCTGACTCTGTCTCTTAAGCATATCTCCAAAAAAAAAGCGGTGAAAAATTACGCGTAACACAGAGAGCCATGTTAGAGAAAGTAAGATTACTCAGCTAATACTAAAGATATCGTCCAAAGACTTAAAACGTGGATAAATGAGAATAGGTATGTTTTAGTGATTAAAAATTTGATTTTTGTAATTTTTTTAGATATTATGTAATTCCAAACTTACCTGTGAAATCTACTGAAACATGAGATTATTCCTGTAGTTTGTCCGATACAATGCTAAAGTTTGGTAGATAAAATGTTTAAAGTAAGGCGCAGTGATTCTAGTGGATATTTTTTTGATATTCGGTCCCCTTTTAATACAATAAGCCTAAATCAATATTGTCGCTTATTATATTTATTTGTTGTATATGTTTATAAATAAAAATGTTCTTTTCTTTCTATTTCTCTGTCTTACCAACGCAGGAAATGGTAAGCATTTTTCTTTTTAACATAATTTTACAATAAGTAAATATTTTTTTCATGGCGAATTTCTGGTCAGGTCGTGCTAGTATCGATTGTAAATTTTAGTACAATTAGACAAGTATTTGTTATCTCAACAGATATACAGCAAAGGATGGACTTTCCATCAGGCTTACAACTGAATATCGGCTGGTTTGATGTGATCACTTTACACTTTAGGAACATTCACCAATTCCAGTCCATCCATCTGGCGCGGCCGGGAATCGAACCCAGACATTTTTCTTTGTTTTATTTTCGCCCTGAATACCAAATCGTGTGTCAAAAAAAAGTAGATTTCTAAAGCCAGTCATACACCGCACAAAAGAAGAGATATCACTCTTAAGCTTGCTATTCACGGCGTAATGGGTTTATAAATACTTAATTTTAAAATATAATCTTTTGTCAAAGAGATTTTGTACAAATTTACACATTTTGTGTCGGAGATAAGTCTATTATAATGTAAAGATTATAACTTGGATGTATTACACATGTTTTGTGTTTTGATCATTATCGCAAAATCCCTTTTAAACATTGTACTTGTAGATAAGTACATAATCTATAAAATAAAATGGATCTGTGGTTTTGATACGAAACCCAGATATTTTCAAACACAGTAAGCACACCCACTGCGAATAATATTGGCGAAAAAAAAAGGTTGAGTAAAGGCGTATTGAGATTTAAAAAAAACTCAAACGGGTGACCTTAGAACTCGACAACCTTATTAAATATGCTTTGCAAAAAATAGGATAGATACATTGAAACTTTATCTAGGAAATGACCGTAATGATTGTTTATTTTTAAAAACAATGTGTAAAACATCTCTGATCTTTTTTCCAAAAAACAGCAACTCGTTTCCCGAAAGTCGCAGAGTTTTTTTTTGTTCTGATAATATGCATTAAAATCTAGGAAATGACGGTAAAAGTTTTTTTTAATGAAGCGAATTTTACCCCAAAAAGTTAAAGAAAAGATATTTTTATCATTTTTTCGTGCATTTGTTCATGCGATTTTGAAACTCAACGCCGCGGGAAATACCGTGACGTCATAATCCTGAGATTCGACACACTGATAGTGTTTTGAAATCCTGGGTCGCCTTATTAAGCTAGTATCTCCCCATACTTATGTAGTTAACACGATTAAGTGTATCTGACACTCTCTTCTCTCTGTTAACCTCACAGGGGATACAGCGTAGGTCGTAAGGGGATAAATGGAAGAAGGAATATAGCTTGGTTCTTTCAAAATTTCGTAAAGAGATTCTCGTAATCTTCCATTTTCAAATTTCTATAAATTTCCATGGTAACCACTAACCACATACATCAAACGCCCTTTTCTTCGTCTTAAACCCTTTCAGAGTTTCGGAGTAATCTCTAATCCATCTTCAGACGTATAAAATCCCTATTTAAAGCGGTAAACATTTCACTTATGATAAGATTTTCTCTCATAAAAGTGTCTGATCCATCGTATCTTTTGACTGGAAGCACAGAGAAATTCGTATCTTTATTATATTTTCCTAAAATATATTTGTCGAATCAGTCGTCAATTTCATTGAAGGCATTGTTGGTTATTTGTTGTGCAAATTTGGTGAATCTATTATGCGTCCCTTTCGGGGTAGGCAGGGAGAACAGAACGCCACACTGACCTATCATTAATTCCGTCACGTTCGTCCTTTTTCGTACTTTTACTGAGGATTCAGTCCATATGATCAAACCATTTTACACAGTGGTAGATGCATTGAACCTCTATGTAGTGAAACACCATAAAATATTTTTTTATATTTTGTATAGATTTCTAAAAAAAAGTGAAAAACATCTCAAACATTTTTTTTACGAAAGACAGTAAACACTTTTCCCGAAAGTCGCGGAGA
This sequence comes from Ceraclea dissimilis, assembly GCA_963576895.1. Classification (NCBI taxonomy): domain Eukaryota; kingdom Metazoa; phylum Arthropoda; class Insecta; order Trichoptera; family Leptoceridae; genus Ceraclea; species Ceraclea dissimilis. The sequence goes on along the minus strand of OY756379.1, from coordinate 1,039,656 downwards.
ACATTTTATTTGTATCGATAAAATGCATTAAAATCCAGTAAATGACCGAAAAACTTTATTATTATGGAGCAAAATCAACCCCAAAAAGTAAAAAAAAACGCAATATTTATAATTTTTTTCATGCGATTTTGAACCTAGATGCCGCGGAAAATGACCGTGACATCATAGTTGAGGTCCGAACTTTAATAACACCTTTCACACACAGTCAATATTATTGTGAATAAAATTTTAATATCACATACTTGTACCTATACACAAATTAAACATGATTCTACAATCCGTTAACGGTTCCAATCTTGTGGGTAGGTTCCTAACTTGCTATTGCTATGGTTTCAAAACTAAATTCTAGATTTGGAGAACTCATAGGCGTATGTCCCCTATGGAAACTAAGTATATTCTTGTCCTCTTTCCACTTTTAGCCCTTTCCCTTCCCCTCATCTCGCCCCCATTTTCTTTCTGTTTGGTCCCTGTCGACCAGCGCTGATTACACATCAGTTCACTGAATTCAGGGATACCCTTATCCTAAGTCTTTATTCTATATTTTTAAAACTTTGTCCTTTTCCCGCTTAATACGACGTAAATAATCCACCTTATTAACCAATCATAATCCAGATGATTATCCATTGGGTAGTTTAAAAATAGAACATGAATTACGACGATTTGAAATTATTCTCTAATGATTGCGTACCTAATGTTATTATCGTGGTGTTTTTGTGAAGCGTGTTGTAAATAATTTAACTATTTCTGAATATTGGGGTTAACTGGAAAAAATCGCAGTTCTGCGATAAGTTCGCCCTAGTGAACAACGTTTTATAATCTGTACTATGTCCATTTTGTATATTTATATGTGTTTGTTGTTTACTTTAAGTTTAAATAAATAAATAAAATAAATTAATATTTATTTCTTATTTGCTACTAGTGTTTTCAAATCGGAGAGCTTGTACGAACGATTGCACGAATGTGGCGGAAGCAAGGAGTACGTGTAAGAATAGGGCGTTCTCACTTTTACCCCGCAAGAGACGCGGCATGAAAAGATAGAAAATAGCCAAAAATATTGGCAGAAGTTCGTGTTTCGTTCTTGTAGTGCTAGTGACATAATTAATCTATAGGGAATTGAAGGAAAAATAAATGGTATTCGACTTTCCTGGAATTTTTTGACATATAACGTTATATCAGTGTGTTCGTACTATCCGCATTCGTTGTAAGCGTATTTGATTTTTTAGGACGTTGTAGGTAGGTTATATAAAAAAAGTTTGAGATACATTTTTTGTCTTTTGATGTTTGTGTTTTGGACATTTTTTATTCGTTTGATTGGCGACACTTATTTTTATGCTGATCGATCACAGAAAAAAGAATTTGAAATAAGTTATACATAGATACAACTAATATGGCGATTCAAACAATTCGCTTGAAGAGGTACCCAACTGTAACTAGAGAATTATATAAGGGTAGCGATTCGTCCTATATTTATTGACTGCCCAGTCCCGTATTACTGCTTGCCAGCTATGTAGTATCATCTAAATCAAATTATATTTCTTCTTCTTTTCAGCCACTTTCCCTCCACTGCTGGATATAGGCCTCTTCCTGTCACTTCCATAATTATTCTCTGTTTTAGGTGCTTTGCCTCCACCCCTGTCCCACCGACTCGATATCATCGGCCCATCTCCTTCAGTTCAGAACTCTCGTCCGTCTCGAAAGCCGTCCTTTTGCCTTGCTTGAGTGGGAATGACTGTAAAAGTTTTTTGATTGCAGCGAAATTAACCCCAAAAATGGAACAATAACGCTATTTTTACCATTTTATCATGCGATTTAAAACCTTAATACCACGGGAAATGACCGTGACGTCATATTTGGGTCGCGAGCCTTAACTTATTAGGTATATTATTCCGTTCCTTCTACTCAACACGTGCCATACTTAACGATTCATATAGTCCAAGAGCCCGCTGCTTAATTTATGACGTATCTGTATTTTGATCGAAATGTGGTATAAATGATAGCTTATCAATAGGGTATTACATCGCACTAGGGTTGCCTATCAAATTCCTGCCGCAAACCCCCCTGCCCCCCCCGAAAAGGTCCCTCTTCGCGGTTTTTCGCATTTTATAGGAATATGGTAAGAGATAGGAGAAAGTAGTCAATGACAAAAATAATCCTTGCTAAATTCTCTACAAAAAATGCAAAGTCAGTTATTTCGTAGAACTAGCAGTTTACCCGCAATGGCCGGTCCAAAACCAAAATTCATTTAAAATACAAAAAAAATGTATTTAAACTAAATTGGTTGGAAATTGATAAGAGCTACAGGAAAATAGTCAAAGAACGAATTAATTAACGTAGTCTTAGCTACAAAACGACCTATAACTTATTTTCATACATCTAATAATTTCGGAGTTATTGCAATAAAACTCAGTGACGAAAATTCTTAAAATTTAGTTTTTGATAAAATAACCAGTGATATAGCGCAAAATTTTTTTTCCATAAAATGTTAGTAATAATGGGTGGAAGAATGTGAAAGAAAAAAAAACAAACTTTTTTTTTTATTTTTTCAAAAAATATCCTGTTTTTTGACCGGCCATTACGGGTAAACTACTAGTCCTATGAAAAAATTGACCAGACATTTTTTGTGGAGAATTTAGCAAGGATTATTTTTGTCATTGACTACTTTCTCCTATCTCTTACCATATTCCTATAAAATGCGAAAAACCGCGAAGAGGGACCTTTTCGGGGGGGGCAGGGGGGTTTGCGGCAGGATTTTGATAGGCAACCCTAGTGCGATGTAATACCCTATTGGAAAGCTATCGTTTATACCACATTTCGATCAAAAAACAGATACGTCATAAATTAAGCAGCGGGCTCTCGGACTAATACCCCATGGTCGAAGCACTTATTAATAATTCGCTCGCGTTTAAACGTAATCGACAATTTCATAAGTGTTAATAAAACCTTAAAAACGTCTTTTTGAAAGGTCGTTATGCGAGTGAAATTACGTGAAATGTATACATTTTACTACAGTATTTACAAAGTATTAGCACTCATTAGCTTCCGCGGTGTATAATTATTAATTTTAGGGGAGTTTATTTAATATTGGGTTTTATTATTTAAAGAAATAACAAAAGTAAGTACAGTAAAACCCTACAGAGCAACATCTAGGCCACCTAGTCATTCAAGTGTTAACTGACGATTCCAAATGTCCAGCATTATTCATTTTCTTTTATTTTATTAGATGGGGTGTATTATGTACTGCGACTTATAAGATCTATTGTACTCCCCCGACTTTGCCTATCTGGTGAATACACAGTTAGAGCAGCCGCTCTAGTCCTAGACGTCTTATGAAGTTCAGCACTCGGAGGGGGTCTAGGGTGGGAAATGATTCCATCTCTATTTGGTGCTTGCTCAAAGTTCTCAACCTCGTGTATCTTACGGCATCGCAGCCTGCCAGAAGATGGTGGGAAGTTTTCTCCTCACAAAATTTGCAGGTGCCGTCTTCTTCAAGTCCCAGTTTACGGAGATGCTCCCTGAGCTGAATTGTCTAGCATATGGGAAGACGATCTTCTCCAGTTTCGCTCCTGCGGATTGGTTTGCAGCAAAATATTTGCATCTCGATCTCCATTCTTTTCTGTCTTCTGTAATATGATAGAAAAACAAAAAAAGGGTATTTTTAGTACATGGTTGGCTTAGTTGGTTGGAGCACGCACTTTCAATTGGTAAGTGCAGGGCTCGAATTTTTATGTTGACGATGTATTCCATATTTCACGATACAATTTTCAGCTTAGTAACACCCAGTTATAAGTTATATGAGTCTGTCCTCTACAGTTGTTTCCTTAGGTGCTTTCGATTGGTCCTATGTGTCCAGTGACATGAATAATTGATGACTATTGTTACAGCACTATATTCTGTATACAAACTGATTCGGTGTCTACTGCCTCGGAACAGACCTTGGTCTAGTGAGGCAGTATCATTTTTTCCCGGATAGTTGAAGTAACTTTGAGCAACATGCAATGATTATTATTTATGTACTCATATATTTTGTATCGATTGTTTTCCTTGTATCTACATTCTGGAAAAAATAAATTTATTCATTCGTTCAAGTGCACACAATTATTTAATCGGTCAATACTACATATATGACGGGAGAATACGCATTAACGAGGTTCGTAAGCCCGAGGTTCTACTGTAACGTGATTTTTCGGTGAATATTATTGTAACGCGCGGAATAATCCATTTTCAGGAAAATTAATGCGTAAGTTTGCCGTTATTATATTCTTAATATTAACATTGTTGTATTTAGAGGGTGGTAATGGTAGTGGTAAATAAGGGTTGTGTTTAGGGGTGACTGAGCAGGACAGGACTGTGAAAAGTGACCTCTGTTGTAACCTTAGTGTGTAAATTATTTATTTCGTAGACTAGCCTAAGATCCGACTACTATTTTTTGAGGCTTTCGACCCAACATGACGTCACAGTCATATCCCACGGCATTGAGGTTCAAATTCGCATGATAAAATGGTACAACTGGCGTCTATTTCAACTTTTACGGTCATGCCCTAATTTTGATGCATATTGTCACTAAAAAAGAATATTTCGCTGCGACTTTCGGGAAACGAGTTTCTGTATTTCGGAAAAAAGATGAGAGGTATTTTTCACTTTTTTTTTTGAGAATCTATACAAGATAATATATAAAATCTTTTACGGTCGTTCCCTGAGTTCAATGAATCTACTCTATTTTTTTAGAAAATTTGGAAATGTTAATATGCCTACTTGACAACTTTTTAAATCAATAAAATATTTCTTCATTACATCAATCAGGAATCGAACCCGGAACCTTGTGAATACACGTCGATTTTTCTACCATTAAGTAGCGTCATAGCGTATTTTTTCAATAATATTAATCACCTATATCCTCACGTTCTTTAATAGCAATTAATTAAACTCATAAATTAAAATAGGAAATATTAAATTGTAATAATTATTTAATACTAGCTGTATTTCCCGTGCTTCGCAACGGCAAAATTTGTGTTGACACCGCGAGGCCTCCGCCCTCCAATGTACGAAATCAACACTTTACCACGGAGCTAGAACTAAATCATATATTTTTTTTACCTAGTAAAGTTATTTTTTATGTATATATGATTCTACACAATTTATATTTCACAAAAAGAAAGCAAAAAAAGAAAAAAAAGTGTTAGGTGTCGCGTGGGATCGAACCAACACCCACAGAACACTTACCTGCTTGCTAGTCAAGTGCGGTATCCACTGGGTCACGGGAGTGTAAACAAAATACGACGCGAGACTGAGCGGGCGAAATAATATTGCGACAAAACTATTTTGTAATTATTATAATGTACTTATAGTCACATTTTTTTAGTTAGACAGCAGTATTTGTAGAGCAAAAACATTGTATAAAAATAATCCTTAAAGATGCAATAAATTCTAGATTATGTAACGACACAAACAATTTTAAAAACCATGTTCATCGGACTACTTTACATTACTTTTTACTCCGCGTTATAATACTTTCTTAGTACCTTGGGAAAACTGATAATTTTACCAAACCATGACACAAATCACATATTTTTTGTAGCCTATGTTGTAGCCGAGATTCCATTTGTAAGTTTATTTAATAGATGGATGTCTAAAATCGTCTGGTATTAGAGTTTACTCTGGACGCGAATCGTCATTTTTTTCAGATTCTTCCCCGAGTCATTTATGATTCATAGATGGCGGTAGTGATGTTTTATAAAATCAAAAATGAAATAAAAAATCATTATAAATCAGTAATTCCCTTTGTTGCACATATTTTTATCTAAAATATCAATACAATCTCGTGCAAAGTCAGTGGCGTATACGAATATCTACCTTTTGTATTGTACGTATATAATTAAAACAAAATTAAATTAGGTGCAATGCGAAATGTTTTTTGTGAACAGTATATATACAAGTTTCAAAATAACGTTCTGATGTGATTGTGGCGGCGTTTTGTCAAATACTCAACGCTGCCGAAAATCCACAATTATTAAGGAGATACTTATTAATAACAGTTGAAGTTCGCCTTATCATTCTACCAATCAACCTGCACACGCACTAATAATACCTAATTAATTAACAAGCCATGTTTCCAAATTAATATTCACGCATATGTAGAGAGGAGTTTTATTTTCGTGAGCGGTTCTTTTGAATGAGCGAATCAATAAAATGGAGCCAGACCGAAGCCAGCGATAGTATAGTACAAGCCTACATTTTCGAATTCCATCACCACCATGATTGGTGACGTCACCTTGTATAGGTGACAAACACCTTGTCTCGGTGACAAACACCTTGTCTCGGTGACAAACACTTGAACTACGGAATATTTTTTCCCATACATTTTCATGGTGTAATCATCATCAAATTAAAGTTGGCCATGGCCTCTATGAACAATATGGCGTCGGCCTCGTCCAGACCAGAACCATAAAGAGTCATCAATATCGTACCTACTTATTTGTATCGTGACAACCTGTGTGTATGAGTGAATGGTAATTAAGTCTGAATGTGTATTTTTAAAGTTGTTAAGAAAAAAAGTGTGTAATTGTTAATTTTAAGCTATGAATTTTGTAACTTTGTGGAATATTATAACTTTATGAATAAATTAAACTAAATTCATTATATTGTAATTTTCGTCCTCCGAGCGAAAGGTGCCTGGTTCGATATCCTGCACTCTGCTCTTCACGACACAAGATTTATCCAAGAGTGAAGTGTACAAAAAAGTGTTTAGGTGTGTGAATACAAGTACATATTGTTTAAAATAAAATCGTTTTAAAATTATCTAAATTTTGATCATTTCTTCCCAGTAGTACACTGTTCTATGTAGTCAACATTATAAATTACAAATTACCCATACTTTTTACAGTAAAAAAATAGACTTAAAAACATTACAATATAAAATGAATGATTCGATTTATTGAAGGAATCACTTTGTTGATTTGAATCTTGTGAATCGAATCTTGGAAATGAGTCGAAAGTTGCCAAGTCTACTTTTTAGCGATTCAGTAGTAATTCAACGGAGTTAGTTCTCTCTATAGACATTTATAGTTTCTTCGCCCTTTGTACAACCTTGAATTTTCTCTGTTTAACGAACATGTGATCGCTCGCAGACGAGTGGAGGCCTTAAATGGATAAAGAAATAATGTTTCCCGGAGAAAAACTCATGAGAATATTGGTCAACATGAATAAATCCCTTCAGAAATATCCTCAACGGATAAAAGCCAAAACTTTCTAGTAGAAGACAACAGAAAAAGGTCATTAATGGTGTAGAGAGTGGCGAGAATTCGAACTTGCCACCCCGAAAAGAAGTGAGCCTAACTTCGCAGACTCCAACATAGTTTGCAAAATGTATTCAGCCTTCGCTCGCTAAGTGTTAGATATAGGCCCGCCCATTCAGCGCTTATCACCTGTGTGTGTATTCTTATACCTTTTTCAGAGTATATCATACTCTGAAAAATTCGCACCTTGGGTGGGATTCGAACCTACATCACAGGGCTGTGAAGCGAGGATTCTATCCATTACCCACTAAATCTCAGTGTGTCAAAACTCAAGTGGCAATTGGCAGGACATATGGCCAGGCAGAGTGACACCATGGGCGCCACGAATATTGAAGTGGAGGCCTTGGACAGATAGAAGGAGCGTCGGAAGTCCACCAAAGACATGGACTGACGACATTGTCCAAATCGCTAGAGCAACCTGGATGCGGAAGGTCAGAATAGAGACAAGTGGAAACAGTTGGAAGAGGCCTATATCCAGCAGTGGAGGGAAGAAGGCTAATGAAGAAGAAGAAGACCCACTAAACATGTATATTGTGTGGTCCATAATTTGCCATTCACTTCTCAAGAGAATTGTAAGGAGTGATAAATTAAGGGATTCTTATATTTTCATCTTTTCAGCGCATTTTCTCTCCCTTTTCGTTTCTTCCAACATTTTTCAGGTTCCCATTGGAGGAGGAACAGTTCTCCCTCTTCTGACAGGGGGGGTCTTTATTACCCCAAACCACGCGACCAGACCATGACACCCCCACGTCATAGATTATAAGGCACCCCCTACCTGAGCATCGCGTTATTATTATTATTAGGTGAAATTAGGGGCGAAAAATTGAAAATTTAATTAGAATGACTATCTGAATAATTTTCAGGATTGTTTTTTTCAGTACATAGTTTTTATTTGTTTATTTACACTTAAAGTGAACAAAACACACCTATATGTTAACGTGACAAATAATAGATGCTAAACATTTGTTCACTATGGCGAGCTTATTGCAGGGGACGTTCTCTGGGTTCGTTAATTTTTACTCGATGATTCGCTCGATTGTTTATGGTTATATTGTTCTCCGTTCTATCATCGGTGCGAGTCAACCAGTTGTGCAATTCAAAATGTTATATGTACGCAGTTCACACGCTCAGTTGTTGCGAATAACACTCAACTATTTGATTGGGTGACATTCGCTCGCCATAGATAATAGAGTGGTACACACGTGCTGTTCACTCACTCTTATTAACACGCAATAAAAAGCCGCTATACTTTTCAGGACAGGGAGTGGGAAGGAATAGAAAGGATGGAAAGGTACAATATTAAGGGGTTGGTGGGAGAAGATGCTTCCTAAAGGCGAAGATACACACGAGAGATTTTGGCCTCCCGGATACCAAAATGACAGGTCTCTTGTGTGTAAACACATCGGAGACGCGAGATATCTCTCGATACCGCGCGCCTCCTGAGACGGTCTGCGCACGCAAGTCTCGCGTCGTGTATTTTACATATTTTGGTCTCAGGGGACGCGTCTCCGGTCTTTTGACATGTTCAATTTTAATCTGAGGTCTCTTAGAGATGTTTGCAACTGAATTGGATTGGCGCGCGTGGGCACGTGGTTTTTGTATTGATATATAAGTTTAAACATTCCTGCGATTGTGACGATATTAGTGCATTGTTAATAATAAAATTGTTAGTTGATTATAATTATAATATTATTTTTAAATAATGGCGGATTAATAACAGAGTTGCATTTGCATTTGAAATATGAATACAGTTGTGAAAATACATTAACATTACGTGTTTTGTTATTCCCTTCATGTCCTACAACATTTATAGCAAACTATGTAGTTACCATTTCACCCTTTAATATTCATCGAAGGAACATAAGGAGGAAACAAAATTTCGCTACTCACAACGGTTTCGGGTATGTAGTGCATACCGATGCTTGCTTTGGCTTATGTCACTGATGTCATAGGAATGGTGTACATTAAAAGAAGGTCTAATTAAGTATTATATTTCATTTACTAACGCAGAAAAGGAAATATACGCATGTAAGTAAAGTACCGACCGACATATGTACATTACTGAATCGATAAATAATTTCAAAGCGGTATATAATTATATTTTTTAATCACAATACTCGTAAATACATGACACTAGAGTATGTACACAAAACCAAACGCCATTATGGCGCCAAAAATACTAATAGAATGAATGCAGCAACAGACCAAAGTCTCGCGTCTCGAGATAGTCCCGTGTATTTTAGAATTTGATGACAGGAGGCGATTGTCGGCCATTTTTACTAGAGATGCCGTCTCTAGAGACGAAAATCTCCCGTCGTGTATTTCACTGAAGAGACTGACGCCATTTTTTCAGTGCCTGGAGGCACGTCTCCTGAGACCCCGTATATCCACACCTTAAGTGTTACAAAAAAATAAAAAATAAATCGTAAGAAATGTTTTGCAAGACAGCCCTATTCGGAATTAGCACCCCACAACAATTTCACCAATTTTTATTACAACTGAGAAATTCTTTATTTTTGTGTACAATTATATTGTAAATACCGTAAAACAAGAATATTCAATAATATTATTATGTCGCATTACTGTGTAGGCTCCAAATATTAAATTCTATAACTGTCTTCGTTTTATTTTAAACTAGCTGAGTTACCCGTGTTTCGCAATGGCAAATTTGACAAAACAACCCGGTATACTTTATATGCTTGAGCTGGACAAAATGTGACTTCTGAACTTATTTTCCAACGCCCTTTCCTATGATACCATACATGACCTCACGCAACGCTTGGATCCCCTCATCACCATGGAATCTCTTAGGAAAAACGTTTTCTCTAAAAACCGGCGACGTTAGAACATAGAATATATTATCGCAAACGTTATTCTAAATTTTCGCAGCAATCCGTCGGTGAATGCAGAAGTTATGCGAACACTTACAAAAAATTGACTTTATTTTATATATAGATATATATATATATATATATGTATATATATATATATATATATAGACTAGTGTTCAAAAGGCCTGTTAGGGCAAAAGGAAAGACTCAAGAATTAACAAAATATGTATACTATGTAGACAGAAAATCAAAAACAATTTAAAATCTAAAATTCATGATAATAAAACAAACATATGAGTGAATACAAGATTGCAATAGCCAAACTGCTATAGTTCCTGCATAAAAAGGTAGTTTTATTTTATAAAATGGGTGAAGTGGTGTATTTTTGAACTCCAGCGGGGACCCTGAAACGCGGGGCACCTGGGCTTTGTCCCGAACTGCCCGGCAGTAGTTACGCCACTAAAGCTGCTTTGTAGAAAACGCCGGGAAAACTAGCAGGGCCGAAGTATTGAAATGTCTGATAACTAAGAAATCACTGTAATTCTATAGGAAACAATTAAGTATGGTTCATAGGTTTGTACGACAATAAATAAAACGTACTAAATAAAATAAACCTAACTTTTCCAATTTCCATTTTCTATGCGAACTTTTTGAAAATATTTTAATTATTTCACACAAGTTTTTGTTGCATGATAACTTTATTAACATCAGATAAGTGAGTTGTAGTAATATTTCTATTACAACTTCCAAGTTTTATACATGTACTAGCTGAGTTGCCCGTGCTTCGCAACGGCACGGTGTCTCCCGATGGTTTAAGCTAGACAAAATATGATCTGAACTTCTTTTCCAACGCCCTTTCACACGATACCTATCACACATGACCCCACACGACCCTAGGATCCCCTCATTATCATGGCATCTCTTAGGTAAAGTCCTTTTCTTCGGAAACCGGTGACGTTAGAACACAGTGTATATTATCGCAAATGTTATTCATAATTTTCACAGCAATCCGTCGTCAAATGCGGGAGTTATGCGAACACTTACAAAAATCAGACTTTATTTTATATATATATGTATATAGATTAACATGTTAAAAGTTTTCGTAATTATTTATACAGTTGGAATTGTAGCAATATTGTGGAAAGTTGTAATGTTTTGTTCGACAATTGGAATATTTATACCGAATGGAAAAAACTTGTTAAGTTTGATCATAGAAAATTTAAATGTTTTATCCATGAGATTGGAAAGTTAATTTCCATTTGACAGTTTTTTTTAAATGAATCTGGGTTTATCGAAATAAAGCCAATAAACCTTTGTACACTTCACAGTAAGCTTGAAAAGCTTGTGTCGTGAAGTGGAGTAAGTCGGCATCGGGGATTGAGCACGCGCCCTCCGGACCGCTTTACCAACCAGGCTACCGACCAATTTTTTTTTATCGTGACAGCGATATGGAGAAATAGGAGGTCACTATTCAGTATGAATTTGGGGATTTTGAGAGAATGAACGAGGACCACAATGTGAAAGTGACCGGATCCTTATCGAAATATTACTTGTGAAAAGTTATCGCAATTTGTTATAGATCATTTTAACACACTTCTTCTTTTCAGCCCCTTTCCTTCCACTGCTGGATATAGGCCTCTTCCTGTCTCTTCCGCAATTCTCTGTTTAGTGCGCTCTGGCTCCACCCATGTCCAACCGACTCGATGATAACATCGGCCCATCTCCTTTGTGGTCTCCCTACACTTTTTTTATTTTCGTATAGGGTCTCCAGCTCAGTACTCTGGGGCTCAATCTGCCGTCATCTTGCCTTGCCACATGATCCGCCCACTGCCATTACTTATAAAAGTTATGTACCTTATTAAACTGCGCCAGCCATGTACTCCTAAAAGTAAAGAATAAACAATTTTCTGATCCGAATTCATCCGATATACTCTTAATTCACTAATGCGTGTTTTTTTTTAAAGTAATTTTTCTATTTAACCTTTATAACGCGATAATGGATGAGCTTTGGACCCGCCCAGCTAGGGGGTGCTGCGGTAGGGTGCTAACAACACCCACCCTTATACTCCTGAAAGTTGGGGCTGTGAAATATTACACCATACAAGACGGTATATTTGAGAAACTTTGCAATAGTCTTAACCGTCTTAACACAATGAGAGAACTATATGAGAAATAAGTAATCTTATTATTTTTTTAAACAATATTTTATGATTTCACATTCTAGACTTATTTTTCACAGTCTTCCAAACGATACCAAACACGTCCTTTCGAGGCGCTTGGATTCCTTCATTACAGTGGCGTCTCCCACCAAGAATTGACAGAGTCAAAATTGTAAAAAGACATGAGTTCTACTCGTGAAGCACTTTCGTGAGCTACCAAACACAGGGGTATGCGCTGACTGGATCCTCTCGATTGCTTGGTGTTTCCACAGTCTGAAGAAGCATCTTTGTACATTGTTTTTTTTCTTTTTTTACCACACATTGTTTTTTGTCTCCCTTGGTCAACTTGATCTCTCACGGTTGTACAGAGTACACCTGTCTCCAAATAAAATAACCTTATAAACAAATCCTCAACAATTATACCATCATCACTACACGAATCTCTTTGATCGTTTGCTTGAGATTCAGTATTCTATCATTGCTTTATTTTTTTGTACATGTAACCTTGAACTTTTATGTTGTAAATAGTATTGCCCCGGAACAGGCTATCGCCTAGTGGGGCAATAAAATCCAGTACTTTTTTATTGTATTTTTACTTTGTAAAGCTTTGGATAATAAATAAATGAAAATGAAAATCTCTTACAATATTGTAATCCAGACAAAATAACAACGACACTGAGATTCGAACCCGCCCCCAATAAAGTACACAAACCACGTACAATAAAATTGTAATAGTATTTGCTATTCTCAAGTCAACTGCTGTTATCTAAACCGTTCTTCTTACTCTTCCCAAACTCCAATATCATAAATCGTGGGTAACTCAGAAGGTATTTAAAGAGATGTCTATGCCTCTGCCTCTAAAATAACAGTAGCAATTCATTATTTAATAAATAACAGTTTGGACAAAATCTCAGCTACTTTTTATACATTGATTATTGTTGCGCAGCCGAATTATCAATTTTAATTCATCGTTTCTAGATTCTAATTCCTTCAAGATATATCTATTCTATCACTTTAACTTATTCCAATTTTGAATGAAGTTTTAAGCCCAAAATAGGAATAAAGTAAGCGTCAAAATCTATTTTGGCTTTTTGTATAAAAAAGGGACCCAATCAAAAAAAATCAGTTAGAATCTATGCATCTAACTTAAAATATTTTCCCAACCAAATTACAGCATTATATCTAACAAACTACGGGTATATAATCTCAATTTCAGTGCATTTCAGAGGTTACTTTCGAATTACTATCTTTATTGAAAAACAATTACCATTTGTAATCAAATTTGTAGTCCCCTGGAGTCAGTAAAGCGTAATATTCTTATTTAACCATGTTTTAAGTTTTAGGGTGATATCTTTAGTATGAGCTGAGTAATCATACTTTTCTCAACATAATTTTTCGCATATTCAGTTACCATAACTCAAAAAATACTTTATTTAATTTTTTATTAAACAAGTGTTACCAGCTCATTGTTAAAAATAGTATTGTTACAATTGTTCCTGTTATTTTTATCTCTTTCTCGCAACACTGGGGATAATATATCTCTCCTTATCTGTGTTTTGTATACCACTGTTTTAACTCCTTGCAACACTATCTGACTTGTAATCAACCGAGTATTAATTGTTCCTATGCCAAAGTAGGTACCCACCGTTGTTGTTATTACAATACTTTGGCGCGAAACATAATTTCAACTGTCACTTTTGAGTGTTGCCAACATTGAAAATAATTTGCATCAACTTAAATGTGGCGGGAAGCAAACATTTTGATGGGCGCGCTTTCCTGAAAATTATAGATGAAAACAACAATGTACTTACGCGATTATTTTGTTTTTTTTTTTATTTATTTATGGATGGATTTAGGATTTCTTTGGTTTATCCACAATTTATAGAACATTTTCTCTGCGTATTTAAAAAAAATCAAAAGGAAATCGATACATGAAGTTATCCATTTATGAGTACGCATATTGACATTTCAAAAATTTCTAAAAACGGGAGACCTTAGATCTCGACAACCGTTACTAAAAATATGCTTTGGATAAAAATGGAGTAGATACATTTAACATTTATCTAGGGAATAACCGTAAAAGATTGTTTATATCATGTATATATTTCTCAAAAAAAAAATGTGACCTCTGATCTTTTTTCCGAAAGACAGAAACTCGTCTCCCGAAAGTCTCAAAGAATTTTTTTGTGCCGACGATCCAGGGAATAACCGTAAAAGTTTTTTGATGGAAGCTAAATTAATGTATGAAAAAGAAGTGTTATTGAGCAGTGTATAAAAAAATCTCCATCCATGATATTACGGACCGTGGAAGGCCATCTTTAAATGTACTTACATTATTTTCAACGCTCGCGATTAACTCTGGTAGTGCTTACGAAGCCTGCGATAGTATAGTACAAGCCTACATCCTCGGATTCCATCACCACCATGAGTGGTGACGTCACCTTGTATCGGTGACAAACACCTTGTCTCGGTGACAAACACTTGAACTACGAAATATTTTTTCCCATACATTTTTCATGGTGTAATTATCGTCAAATGTCAGTTGGGCATGGCCTCTATGAACAATATGGCGTCGGCCTCAAGTGTTAATAAAACCATAAGTAATGAAAAATATATGCCTAATAAAAAATATTGGGTGTGACTTTTCATGCACGAATAAATTTATGGCATGTTTTTTTTTCCTATTATACTTGTCAAAAAATTTCACGTGTGAAGGTGTCAAACTTATAGCAATACACGCAGGTGCGAAAAAGACGAACGAAATAAAAACACGTCATAAATTTGTTTTTAGAACGTTATTATTGTACCATAAATCATTAAATATATTTTTACTTTTTTCTCTGTAGTGTTTTCCATTTCTTTCTTTTTTTTTATGCTTGACGAGATTTTCCGATATTTTTTTAGTAAATTTTTCGTGGTGCGATAGAGACAGGAAATACTTTTTTTGGAAAGAAAATTCTCAGTAACTATACAATTATGTAACGGTCTACAATTTTTCCTCGTTTCACGTCTTACATATTTATTTTTACGCAAAGCGAGTAATGTCATGTATACAGTTTTATATCAATATTTGAGGGAATTTTTGAAATTTGATGCTTTTTTGGTAGCAAATGATTTGACTAGCTTGAAATTTTTGGGTGATTCGCGTATTTAATCCATGTTTTCAGAATGACACCAGTAATAGTGTCTAAACGTCGTCAAAAAATTGACAACAACTACAGAAAATCATTTAAGGCTCGCCAACTAAGACATCATGGTCATTTCCCACGGCATTAAGGTTCAAAATCGCATGAACAATCTCATGATAAAATGGTGGAAATAGCGTTTTTTTTTCCATTTTGTGGGGTTAATTTGACTTCAATCAAAAAACGTTTACGTTCATTCCCTAGATTCTAATGCATGTTATCAATACAAAGAAAAAAAACTCCCGGACTTTCGGGGAACGAGTTTTTGTTTTCGGGAAAAAAGATTAGATGCGTTTTTCTCGTTTTTTTGGAGATCTAAACAAGACATAAAAAAATCTTTGACGGTTATTCCCTAGATAAAGGTTCAATGTATCTACACAATTTTTTTCCAATGCACATTTAGTAAAGGTTGTCAAGATCTAAGGTCTCCCGTTATTAGATTTTTTTGAAATGCCAACATGCATTCTCTTAATAAAATATGTGCATAGTATTTAAAGCACGTTAAACAAAATACGACTGTGGGTTTAGTGCGACAGGTAAGAGACAAATATATCAGATTTTGTAAGTGAGAGCGAGAAAGTACTGTGCGTGATGATTACAGGGTGTTGAAGAAAGTACAAACACACAAAATGAAATAATTTACGATATTATATAAGTTGTGTATAATAATTATATTGTGTTTAGGTTGGGACATTAAGCGTAGGCATACCGACATTTCAAAAATATCTAAAAACGGGAGACCTTCTATCTCGACAACCGTTTCTAAATATGCTTTAAAAAAAATATTGTAGATGCATTGAACATTTATCTAGGGAATAACCGTAAAAGATTTTTTATATCTTGAATAGATTTCTCAAAAAAATAATTAATAAACACCTCTGATCCTTTTTCCGAAAGACGAAACTCGTTTCCCGAAAGTCGCGGAGTAGATTTTTTTTGTTCTGATAATATGCACTAAAATCTAGGGAATAACCGTAAAAGTTATTCGATAGACGCAAAATTAACCCAAAAAAATGGAAAAAACGCTGTTTTACCATTTTATCATGCGATTGTTCACGCGATTTTGAACCTTAATGCCGTGGGAAAAGACTGTGACGTCATTCTTGGTGCCAAGACAAAGAGATAACATATTATGTACCTACTAGAGATCTGATTCTATGTATTTTCAATAGAACGGAAGTGACGCCATTTCACGCTGGGCACTTTTTGGTATTTTAGAGTCGCTTAACTCACACTATTAACAAGATATCAATAATAAAAACTGAAACATCTTTTAAACTATCGTTTTAGTCCTAATAACGTTAAAACTAATACAGTTTTTAACTATGAGAGCAAAATTTCGAAACCGTTGCCCACAAACTGTCAAAATTTTCCATACGATTTGACAGTTTGTGGGCACCACTTTTGTTACACTTCTAGCATTGAGTACTCTGTCTAGGTAGTACTTAATATATTATGTCGCTGTGCCAAGCCCTTAAGTATTCGGAATATGGTGGTGTGAATTTAATGAGGTACCTTCTAGGTTAGTGGTTACTAAGCGCCTAGAACGGCGCGCCTCGCGTGATATTTGACGCCATGTGAAGTCTTATTATGAGCAATATTTTACTATTTTAACGTAAATCTAAACTATGGCACATCGCAACAATGGTTTTGATTCGATTTTGCCACTACAATATTTTATTTATCTTAAGTGCCTATATGCACTGGGCAAAAATCGTTCTATTTTCGCTTCAACTTTTTCAAATTTTTTATTAGAATGTTAGCGCGAAATAACAATAACGTAAGCGACAATATGAATGATACCTTTTTAAAAGAAACCTGGGAAGAAATTTAAAAATCTAAAACAGCCAATTTGTTAAGATTATAATTACCAGTATTATGGCTGAATTATACTTTTATATCTGAAAAACTGAACGGAAAATCTTCAGATCCCGTAAATTTAGGGGTACTTTCGGAATATTTTTTTGTTTAAGGAATTTCCAAATATTGTAATTTCAAAACAGCCAATCTGTAGTCTATACTTTCATCTATCACTGTCTTCAGTTTTAAGACGATTCTCTCTTATTCTTCTTCTCCAGTCACCGCATAGCTCCGTGCTCAATGTCTCATAAAAGTGCCTCACGGTTAGAACTTATGTCTACGAGTATCTACACCAAGTATCGTTTGTAAGACCACGAAAACACTTCTAGGATGTGAAATCATAAAATGTCAAGAAACACTTATACGATCTTTAATTTATTTTTTTTAATGAATTTTGTAAAAAGTTTTTTTATAAAGTGCCTTTCATATTTTGCATGTCTTTAACCTTAAAAGTGATATTCCAAATTTCCCAATATCTCACACATATAAAAGTGTCTAAATTCATTGCATATAATTAACATTGCTGTTAGTTATTACATAATTCACCCTTTGCATGCGTGTGATATTTTTCACCATTTGAGATTAGGATCTTTCAGAATGACTTGAGAATGTGTATTAAGTAGGTTTTGTGAAATTAACTATGAACTGTGAATTTTAAGGAACAGTTACAATTAACAGACACTTTCTTTAATTGAGTAAATTAAAAAAATCCAAATCACATTCTTCAAGTGAGCAAAGTATGTTAGTACATTAAAAATGGATATAGTATGGATTACAAAGCATTGTTCACTAGGGCGAACTCATCGCAAACTGAGATTTCTTCCAGTCAATCCCAAAATTTATAAAAAGGATTGCATACACAAACCCAAATACTTTTCTGCACACCTTGCACTAGGCCTGTATCGCAAAGTGTGGAATACACCGCCAGCGCCGTGGTTTGAACCTGGATCCCCCGCTAATGCATAACACATTTTTCTCAGCAGTTCTTCATACATTTTGAATGTTAATGTTTGCGCAATGAGAATGTTATGAAGGTTTTTATTCACACACACAAAGCATTCCCTGGTTACTCCATCATCTACCATATATAAGAAGCCAAGGTCCGTCGGCTTTGCTGCTTGTTTCCTATATAATCGCAATTTTTCATACAAGAATCTAATTCAAAATAGAACACATTTTTTCATGCGTTGAACTATCAAAAGTAGTTTGTCTACTGTCTATCTAGACGATTTACAACCGATGGCAGTAAATGTACGCAAAATAAATATTAAATAAATAACTAGGTACTTAAATAAAATATTTTTACAATTTTTTCGACAGACGTCACTTATTTTTAATAGGTTTTAGCAAAAAACGCAATAGTCGCAATGAATTTTTGTGTATTCTCTTAACAGTGATTTAGCAGTTAAAAGGAACAGCGACTGTTATTTAAATACACGTATAAAGTTTCAGGTGTAATATAAATGATATATTTTTGAACTTGGAACACGCACAGTGCTCGAAATGGGCGGAGAAAAGCGCCGCTGTTATTAATTGGCGGGAACGGCAAAAGAAAATGGAAATGGAATGTATTAATTTGAAATACGTTTTCGGAAAAGGAACACAAAGTTGTTGAATTTGAATTTATTGTACGAACTGCGAACACGTTCTGAAATCAAATTATATCAAGAGAATAATAAAACGACACGATATTTGAATTTGGAAGATTCTTTATTCTATTTACGTAAATTCAGTCACGTATTTACGTGTTTTGAGTAAAAGGAATCGTAGGCATCAGATATACCCTTCCTTCCTCAGAGATTCCTCTCCTTCAATCACATTCATACAGTTTGTCACACACACGCTCTCCGATTTCTTTAACTCAAAACGCGTCCATTCTTGACGATCTGGTTAACACGGGCGGTCCAGGTTAGCCTTGGAAGGCCACGCTTCCTCACACCTCTTCGTTCACTAATTTATGTATTTTTACTCATCCTGTCGTCATTCATTCTCTCAACATGCCCAAACCAGTGAAGTTATTCACTTTCGTCCTAGTCACAGCAGCCGTCTTACAGTTACTCAATTCTCTAATTACCACATTCACTGCCTCCTAGAGTAGGTACTCTAGCCGTGCTGTAACAGTTGGCAACATAGCATAATGATCAAACAGGGCCACCTCTCCTGTCAAATCTCCTAACAGAATATAATACGTGGTCCGTCATACTCGTTGTTAAGGGACTACTGTTATTCCATACATTTCCTTAGCGACTATGACGGCAACCTCGCCTATAACATTTTATGTATTCATTCTTATTTATTCGTTTTATGTATTGCCTGGTTGGTAACGCGCTCGGCTGTTAATCCAGTAGGCGCGGGATCGATCCCGGATGCCGACCTACTCCCTTTCACGACGCAAGCTTTTCATGCTTACTATGAAGTGTAAAAAGGTGTATTTGGGTTTATTTCGATAAACCCAGATTCATTAAAAAAAAACTTAGCGACGGTGACGGCAACCTCGCCTATAACGTTTTATGTATTAATCCTACATCATGGCTAGAGAAAGAGAGAAATGCCACATTCGTTACTTGGTAGATTTGTAAGATTAATCCATCATCTTACAAAAAGCTATCGAATCAATTGTATCTCTATTTACTATTTACCAATGTGAACAACTTTATTTCGACTGCCCTTTTTTGGTAAATCTATCGTGTCTGGGCGTGAACCATCACTACCCGCACATTAATCAGGCGATTCGACCCCTGAACCCCCGATACACCGACACGATATCATCTTCGGTAGTAAAATACAAAATACAATACAGGACAATACATTAATCTTCATTGTTAAAAACTATGAAAAAATCTTTGTTCTTATATGCTAACATTGTTGAGTACATGGTTGGCGCAGTTGGTTGAGGCGGCAGTCTCTCAAGCGGGAGGTGCCAGGTTCAAACCCTGGCGCTGGCGATGTATTCCACACTTTGCGATACAGGCTTTTAGCCTATAGTGGGGGGTGCCCTTCCGGCTAACCCTGGGGCCGTCTGAGTAACTTTGGGCTGTAAGTGCGAATAAAAAGGCGCCTAACTGGTGCCTGTGTTATTCGGGTGTGAGGAGGGACCTTCAATATATAGTGCAAGGTGTGCAGGAAAGTATTTGGGTTTGTGTATGCAAGCCCAGATCCTTGAAAAGAAATTACAAATATATTTATATTATAACATTTGTTCACTTGGGTGAGCTTATCGCAATGCTGCGAAAGCATTCTAAAATAGTTCCGTAATCATTGCTTCACAGCTGGGGGTTGTGGGTTCGATTCCCACCCAATAAACATTGTTTTCATTGTATAATACGCTCTGAAAAAGTGCAAGAAAATACACACTGATGTTAAGGGCTGAATCCGCTGAATGTTGAAATTTTCTTGAGAGTAAAGAGATCACTTAAACCAACCATTTGTTGGTCGTAAGTCCAGTAAATACATAATATGATTTGAGATATTCCTAAATTATTTCAGGTATTGAACTGGATTTATCTGCATTGCACAGACGGAAATGCATTACAATTCTTTCCTCAACAGAGACGAAAGGCATCGTCATTCACATAATGTAGCGTTATGTGAACTCCCTTGGGGATGAAGCAGGATGGGTGTTCACATAAGGCAACATTATGTGAATGAAGATGCCTCTCGTCTCAGTTGAGGAAAAACTGTAAATACATGATAGTTATCGAATATTTTACATACTTTTTTCATACTTCATTCTTGCAAGATAAAACTAGCGCCACCTAGTGGCAGATGTACCCACGATACTATTTGTTTCGCCAAGCTATCAACATTGTGGGTATTGACCAAAATTACCGATGTTACATTATTCGATTACCACCTCCCCCTAATACAAAAGCGATACTATTTCAGTGAGTAGTGTTTACATCTCACTAAATGTATATCAGGTCGTCCATTTGACCCCAAGTTCCTCCCTAATGTATTTATTTTCCCCAAATATTCGGCAATTTTTCAACGCTAGTAACACTACTAAAACAATTCAAATTCAAATGGACACACCCAGAATGCGTTCTGCAAGGAATTTTGAAGTTTATTTTATTAATTTAATATAGAGTGTTTGATAGAAGGATACATATATCTTAAGAGTGATAGTAGGGGTCATTTGGAGTCTTTTGAGCCAAACTTATAAGGCTCCCGACCCAATTATCTCGTCACGGTCATTTCCCACGGCATTAGGTTCAAAATCCCGTTAACAAGGGCATGATAAAATGGTAACAATAGCGTTTTTCAATTTTTTGGGGTTAATTTCGCTTCAATCAAAAAACTTTAACGGTCATTCCCTAGATTCTAATGCATATTATCAGCACAAAAAAAAAACTCTCCGCGACTTTCGGAAAAGAGATCAGAGGTGTTTTTCACATTTTTTTTGAGAAATCTCTTTACAGTATAAAAAAAATCTTTTACAGTAATTCCCTAGATAAAGGTTCAATGTATCTACTCTTTTTTTCCAAAGCATATTTAGTAACGGTTGTCGAGATCTAAGGTCTCCCGTTTTTTTTTTTCAAATGTGGACATGCTTAGCCCAGCTCTGGGCAAATGTAATATTCTATTTAAATATCTGTATGCATGTATCTAATACCCTGGTATACACATAGGCCTACATAGGAGTTATACAAAATGTTGATATCCTTAATTATACTGTACATCAGTGGCGTAGGGTGGATTTCTGCAGAAGGGAAGCCGGGGCTAACATTTCTTACTGGATTACGCCAAATTAGACACTATTATACCTAACCTTTTTACTAAAAACGTAACTCGATAGGAATCGTGTTCTTAGGTAGCTTCGTGCCTGCTGTACATCCTCCTTATAAATTCACTGTCTACCCTATAAGGGGTTAGGTTAGTTAATAATACGCCTTATACATTATTTATTGAGTTATTTAAGTCAATAAGAATTACACACTGGATTAATGTTGTAGACATTGAATGATCGGACGTGAACATATGTTTCATATCATCTTAGCATATAATAAATTAAAATTATAATAACATATTATAATAAGGATTAATTTATTAATGTAATATTATATAATTAAAAGGAATTCATTGCGTAACGCTTACTAATCAATTGGAAGAAATCGCAGTTCTGTAAGTTTGCCCTAGTGAACAATGATTTATAATCTGTATTATGTCCATTTATTATATTTATAAGTATGTATTTCTTGTTCACTTAATTTTAAATAAAAAAAAAATAAAAAAATTGATTCTCACATGCGCGGCGTCAGTGGGGGGCAGCCGCCCCTCCCCCACAAGAGATTGGAATAGGTATACGAGTATACTTCTTCATACTAAATGATAAAAACTCACAAAAAATCACATTATCAATAAACATTTTCCCATCATATCATAAATTCTCAGTACGAAAATCTATTACGAGTTGTTGGTTGGCAGACATTGCCGACGGCAATAGACCCGCCATTTGAAAATGTTTTTTTTTTCAATAAAGTTTAATTTATTTATTTACGAGTAAAATGATATTGTTTCATAAAATAATTCACATCACCCATTTTTCTTAAAAGTTTTTTGCCTGCGGCGCTATATACCATGTTTCTGTGTTTAAACAAAAGTACATCTTGACCTTATTTATTTAGTCACTAAAAATTAATAAAAACCAGTCCACATCGACGGTCTTTTAATATTTTTTCTAGTTGTTGAAAAAAAAAAGGCTAATTAGCCTTATCATTTCATAATTAAGGTATTATCATACTAAAACAAGAAACGTTAGGGTATTTTCACAAGATTAAAATTATGTTTAATAATTACATATTATTCCTATAAATATTATAATCCCCGCATAATTTCCACATATTGTATATTATTATAATTAATAATTCATAACTTTGGATCATGTTTGTTTTACTAATCATAATATATTTTAATATATTTAAATTAACTTTACAACTAAACCTGCTTATTAAGGTGTTATTAAATATATTAAAATTACTCTTTATTACACTTTTATCGAATATTTGAAAACATTATAACAATGTAAATATGTATTTGGTCTTACACGGTTTCATAAACTAACGTTATTTTAAGTACGACTAATTACTTGCCTTGAGGTTGTGTTTCGCAATATAATTAAGTTCGATTGTGTAATATTTCGAACCAAAATAATGTGTTCCTAATCTGAAAATTAATTAGTGGGTTTAAAATTAATTTTGATATTAGGGCCCTATATGCTGTCAGGGGGCTTCGGCGCCCTGAATATTACTCAGCCAATAATGAGGGAATCGCCTTGAAACTGAAAACAATGATAGATGAAAGTATGGAATACAGGTCTGCTGTTTTAGAATTACAGGATTTGGAAATTCCTTGAATAAAATAATATTTCTAAAGTACCCCTATAATTTACGGGATCTGAAGATTTTCCGTTCAGTTTTTCAGATATAAAAGTATAATTTAGCCAAAATACTGCTAATTATAATCTTACTCGTAACAAATCGGCTGTTTTAGATTTTTAAATTTCTTCCCAGGTTTCTTATAAAAAGGTATAATTCACTTTGTCGCTTACGTTATTCTTCCTGAGCACTAACATTCTCATACAAAATTTGAAAAAGTTGAAGCAAAAATAGAACGATTTTTGCCGAGTGCATATAAGCCCTTAAGTTCGATTGAGTAATATTTCGAACCAAAATAATGTGTTCCAAATCTGAAACTTAATTAGAGCGCTTAAAATTTATTTTGTTACTAAACTAGGGTCAAAAATCCTCTTAAACAGGCGACTAGGGCCAATACTGTAACTTATAACGAAAATAAATAAATAAATAAAGAAATAAAAATGAAGTAATGACATGCATTAAACAAATGGCGGGTTTATTGCCATGGGCAATATCTGCCAACCAACAAACCAAAAATACGTTTTTATTTAATATTCATTTTGAAATGAAATATTTGAAAAAAGAACTTTATATATTAGTTATTATGTACTTAGTTTGTTCTAGAATTGACTAAAATGTTGGCACGACAACCCACATTTTTCAACAGGGTCTTAAGATAAAATAATTACCCAGTAAATTGAAATGTTAACACTATATGCCAATGAAACCCCATCTTTAGATTCCGAAATTATTCTAAAAAATATATTTAGCAACAAGTAGTTATCTCAACAGATATACGGCAAAGGATGGACTTTCCATTAGGCTTATGACTGATCCTTGGGTTCACTAATTCCAGTCCATCCAACTGCCGCGGCCCGGAATCGAACCCAGCCGTATATCTGTTGATTCTACTTGAGCTGATTGAAACTACTTGTTATGTAGTTAACAACGACACGTAGAAATTTTTTTCTGTTTATAAAAATCACGAAAAAAAAACAAGCCAAAGTTATTGAATAAAAGTTTATATTTTTAGGTAGACAATAAATAAATAGATATAAAAACGTCACAACTCCATATATAATTATATTGTAAAGTAATTTGTTAATGTGTTGTGATATATTTAGGTGTTTCTACCACTTTCTTTCTATTTGCATGTCAGAACACATTAAGTAAAAGAAAAAAAAACGACACAAAACAAAAGAAAGAAGAAAACTTCGTGTGTCTTTTGTTTTGTAGATATCATTTGTTTTTTCCACCTTACAAAGTTTTGTTGTACGCTAAGGACGTAGTTGGAAAAAAAAGTTGTATATTTTTTCTGTGCGACCACAGAAATTTTCATTGAAAATCTACCCATAAAACGGGTTAGTGTCTGATTGGATACTCACTCATCAACACACTGCCCAAATGGCTAATCGTAGCGATGTGAAATTTTGAAGGAGGGATTTTTGGAAATTTCGCACCTAAGGGGGTGAAAAATGGGCTGAAAGTTTTTGAGAGGTTACGAATGTCTCGGAAACCAGACGCGGTACGAACATTGTATTTGGCACAAACACACAAAAATACATACTTATTACCTAAGCTTTTTTTTTGAGAAATCTATCGAGACATAATTTTTTTAGTCATTCCTTGGATAAAGGTTCCATGCAACTGCTCGATATTTTTCCAAAGCATATTTGGTAAGGTTGTTGAAATCTAAGGTCTCCCGTTTTAAGAAATTTATGAAATATCAGTATGCCTACTTTTGATTAAAAAATGTATATTACCACTATACGCCATTCGACAAGATCACTAACCTCGTCGTATTTATTTTGTTATTGCTAGGAATGGGTGATTTCAAATAGGAAAAAAAGTGATATTATAGTTTTAGTATCACATTTATAATATAATGATATACGATTAGTCATAATATCGATATAAGTTTTCGCACTCACCTATCGACGCGACGACAGCTAGCACGCCGTATATTACCCTATATTACCCTATACAGTATACAATATATCCGCCCTTTCGTGTTCAATAAAATAAACTTACTCCAAAAGAGTTGACACCAAACTTTTCACATATTATTACGTATTAACCCTTTGTGAATCATTTGTATTTTTTTTGTTTTTTTTTATTTTTTTATTAGTGATCTGAGTTTGTACTTTATGCACAATTTGAAAACAGGACATTATTTTGAAATGTGTTAAGTAAAGTGTTAAATAATAAAATCCTGTTTTTCAATACATATATCTCATTATCTGTACATAAATGTTTTTTTACTAGTACTTAACTAGTTTTTAAAATTTAATTTCTTTTTCGGTGTTCTATTAAAGATATTTTTTCTGATAAAATCGACGGGCCTTCACTGGTTTGCTTTCTGTTTTTGTTGAATCTTTTGACATTTGCTGTTATAGCAGTTTGTGCCCATGTGACTAAATAAATTAAGGAATATATAAATAAATAAATAAAATGTCAAGAAATATAGACACATAATGAATGCCAAAAAATACAATTGTATACACAAAGCTAAATACTTTCCGGCGCACTTCACAGTAAGCTAAAAGCTTATGCCTTATTGAGCAGATTTTTGCTGCTCGTTATAGAGTGCACTATTGTTTTTTTTTTTTTACCAAAAATAAAAAAAAATACTATAGTCAAATTATTTCAAATCGTCGAACGCAGTCATAAAAGTGTGACAGAGAAGGGACGACTACCTGCTTTATTCATTCATATTCAATTATAAATTTTGACCGAGAAGGGACGACTATCTGCTTTATTGAATATGAATGAATAAAGCAGGTAGTCGTCCCTTATCGGTCAAAATTTATAATTGCGTTCGACAGTTTAAAATAATTTTAGTATAGGACGTAATTTTCATTATTTCACCGTCCCTCAAAAAACAAAACTACTCTTCAAAAACCTAACTAGATGTAAGAATTAATTCGTAAAAATATATAAACTCAAAACACGTGGGTAGCATGGGGTTAAGCGGAAACGATGATAAAAAAGTTTTCTATATTATCGACTCCCCGCCATCATTTCGTTCTGAATTCAAATACAAAAAGAGAGGGAAAATGAAAAATGAAGAGTTTTCTGTTATTTTTTCTTACGTATACGAATATATTTTTTTGTCTTTTTACGGCTATGATCGTTTATCACAGAGAAAGTGAGCATAGACACGCGAGCTGGTATTTTTGTTGTTATTTTGTACAACGACCATAGATAATAATGGAGCTAAAGTGTGTTTTACGGCGTTATTTTTCTTTTTTTTATGAACATCTTCTTCCGCGCCTTATTTTATTGTACCTTTTGTTCCTGAAACAAAATTAGGTTACAGTCCCGGCCCTTGCACTTAATTTTTTATTTATTTTATTTTATTTATTTACACAACACAACAGTATTGTAATTTGGATAGCACATTCTTTTAGGCCCAATTTGCATACGCAGCGACGGTTTTTCACTTTTCTCAAGGCCCTATGTGTTGTCATTGGGCTTCGGCGCCCTGAA
Source organism: Ceraclea dissimilis (assembly GCA_963576895.1). Taxonomy (NCBI): domain Eukaryota; kingdom Metazoa; phylum Arthropoda; class Insecta; order Trichoptera; family Leptoceridae; genus Ceraclea; species Ceraclea dissimilis. Next base: position 1,012,487 of record OY756379.1, on the reverse strand, counting down.
TTTTACTCAGCCAATACTGAGAGAATCGTCTTGAAACTGAAGACAGTGATAGATGAAAGTATGGACTACAGATCGGCTGTTTTATAATTACAGGATTTGGAAATTCCTTGATTAAAAAAATATTCCTAAAGTACATATAAATTTTATGGGATCTGAAGATTTTCCGTTTAGTTTTTCAGATGTAAAAGTATAATTTAGCCAAAATACTGGTAATTATAATCTTAACAAATCGGCTGTTTTTGATTTTTAAATTTCTTCCCAGGTTTCTTCTAAAAAGGTATAATTTACTTTGTCGCTTACTTTGGGTTGATTGGCAGAAATCGCCAACAGGCGATAAATCCACCCTTTGTGTGTAAATTTATGTGCAATAAAGTTTATATTTATTTATTCTTATTTCGCGCTAACATTCTCATACAAAATTTGAAAAAGTGTAAGCAAAAATAGAAAGATTTTCTGGCTAATAAATATTTATCTATTTTTCTCCAAATAACATCACAAGTGAAATTTTTATACAAATAAATCTTGATTAAGCTGATACCTCCCCGAGGTACATATTACCCCAACTGACTCTCGTTATTTGCACAGATAACTTACTCAATGCGTGCCTTCTACATACAGAGCTTGGGGGAGATCGTGCATAAACAACGCATGGGGTAACAGGGCACCCTTTTTAAATGAAAGTAAATAGTTTATACTAAATACATTTAAGAAATTTTCTTCTATGTTACCTTTGACTATGGCCAAACATTTCAAACAGTTTAAACCCCGATGCCGGCTTACTCCACTTCACGACACAAGCTTTTCAAGCTTACTGTGAAGTGTACAAAGGTGTATTTGGGTTAAATTTCGATAAATACCCAGATTCATTTCTAAAAAAAAACAGATAAGTATAGCAGAAAAAAAATGAAATTAATAAACACATGATGACAAAACAGAACTGTAAAACAGGTGTGGATTAGATAAATGCAGGTCTGGATGTAAATTGTCCAAAACTGCATTTCGTCAACAATCAATAATACTAATTTATTATTTAAGAGTGTGCATACCGACATTTCAAAAATTTGTAAAAACTGGAGACCTTCTATCTCGACAACCGTTGCTAATTATGCTTTGGAAAAATATAGAGTAGATACATTGAACCTTCATCTAGGGAATAACCGTAAAAGATTTTTTTATATCTTGTATACATTTCCTTAAAATTTCTGAAAAACACCTCTGATCTTTTTCCGAAAGACAGAAACTCGTTTCTCGAAAGTCGGGGAGTTTTTTTTTTATTGATCATTTGCATTAAAATCTATGGAATAATCGTAAATGTTTTTTTGATTGAAGCGAAATTAACCTCAAAAAAATCTAATTTTACCATTTTATCATGCGATTGTTCATACTATTTAATTTCGTGGGAGATAACCGTGACGTCATAGTTGGGTAAGGAGCCTTAAAAATCTATTTCAATAATTTTATACAGATAAATACTTATTTTTTCATTGATTATTTCTTAAGTTAGTGCGAATTGTAATAGGCGCTTCTAGTAGTGTTAGAAAGAAGATGATGTTATTTAGGTGGCGTGGTAAGAAGAGGAGACTATGTGGTGGTGGCTGGTGGAAGATACGTTGATAGAATATCAGAGAAGGGCGTATTCTGTACTCCAAGGTGGGTGAGGGGGTGTTGTCTGTTGAGGAAATTTACCCTCAATTCAATTAATGAATTGATTTGAGATATAACTAAGTTATTTTATGTATGGAACCGGAATTTATCTGCATTGCACGGACGGAAATACATTACAGTTTTATCCTCAACAGATAGAGCATAAAGTGATCACTTAAACCAGCCAAAACCGACTCGTAAGGGTTGGAACATCCATCCCGCTTCCTCCCCAAGGGCGTTAAAGCTACTTTATGGGAATGAAGGTAGATGTATTTGTAATTTATAGAAAAAAATGAACACAAAAAAAACATATCCGTGACGGTATGGAAATTTCGTGACGGTACGGAAAATTTCGTAACGGTGTGGAAGGTTTTTTTTTTATACAAAAACGTAGAATTTAGATTTTTCTCTAGTGATACCTCCCAACTATTAGGGTTGGAGCGTTAACGGCCTAATATGTACCGAGGGGAGGTTGGGGGATGAAAGAGTGAGGCGGGGCGGACGGGGGAACGCGCGCCTTTAGGGTGCACACTGAACACTGAACATCGACCTGTGAGAGGGTGTGCCGGGGAAGTGATTGATGATGCTCCTTTGTGGATCTCTTTGCCTTATTTTTTAAGATGATTTTCATTTTTTTTATATCGACGTAAAACACGATTTTAAGAATGGAACAGTATTACATTTTTATTTGAAATTATTGTTCGATTCCATAGAAACATTCTATTCTATCCTATCCCCTCACACCGGTTCTCGGAAAAAAACCCACAAGAATTTTGCTCAACATGAATAAATTCCAAAAAAGATTAAAGCCCTTTTAAGAAATATCTTCAACGAAGAAAAGCCAAAATTTCAAAAAAGTATTTTTTTTTTTCGAAAAATAGGTTTAGTAGTGAACCTGTGTGTCTTTCTAAATATTTAAAAGAAACTTTAATTTTCAGGGGGGACAGGCCCTCTAGCTCTCCCCCCTTACCTATATACCCCCTTGACTAGATATGATTAACTCGAGTGAATCCAGTGGAAATGAGGTCGTAAAGAAGAATGAGTGGGGAAAACGCTGAGAGATAAGATGGTCATTAGGGAAATGAGTGACTGTAAGAATTGTGTTGTAACTAGAATGAAGTGAATAAACTAAGATGGTTTGGGCATGTTGAAATAATGAAGGATGACAAGAAAGATATGTTTAAGAGAACGATATGATGTGAGGAAACGCGGCCGCCCGAGTCTGGCCTGGACCGATCATGTCGACCAGATCCTCAAGGATGGACGCGTTTTGAGTAAAAGGAATCGGAGAGCGTGCGTATGACTGCATGCATGAATGAGACGGAAGCTAGGAGTGTGTGTAAGGATAGGGCTGTCTGGCGCTCTGTCCTCTCTGCCTACCCTGCAAGGGACGTGGCGTGAGGGTATAGATAGATAGTGACCCGTATAACACAGGTTGTGATATAGTGACACTTTAATGGTATTACATTAATGTAGTTCATTGATTCTGTAGTAAAGAAATCCTAGATAGAGCGAGCTGCCAGAGCATCGAGGTGTTGTTGGCCCGTGCTCACCTTCGCTGGTCGGGTCATGTCGTCCGTATGTCGGACAATAGACTTCCAAAGAAGCTCATGTACTCCGAGTTGGCTGAAGGTAGAAGAAAACATGGCGGGCAACGGAAAAGATACAAGGACGTTCTGCACAGCACGCTGAAGGACACAAACTGCCAAAATGACTGGGAAAGCTTGGCGGGTGATCGGAAAAATTGGCGGAAGACCATAAATAACTACAGCGGCCCGCAGAATAGAACCGCCCGCAGACCCATCACAAATGTAGAGCAGCCCTGTCCAAAGTGCGACAAAGTGTGCTTGTCCAGAATCGGCCTCCACAGTCACCTTCGATGGCATCACCGGCAGGAACAACTACGTAGCAACGATTCTTCGGATGCTTCATAAATATGCTCGGCAACGGGCTCTAGGCATTATTATTATTATTATTATTATTAGTCTTGTCATTATTACAAAGTGAGGCGAGACTTGTCCATCGATACCTGTTGTCAATTACACCTTGGCATGGGCGTCGCCAGCCTCGGAGCTAGGGGGGGGGGGGCAACAAAAATTAGGAAAAAGTAATCATCGTATAAAACGGTTATATAGCGCCGCAGGAATTTTTTTGTGAGACATAGTGAGAAGGTTTTATGTGGTCTCTTTGTTTAATTTTTTTTTTATTTATTAAAATTTTAACATTAATAACAATACATTTTTAGGTTCTACGGTGATTATCTTAAATAAACATAATAATATTGTACCCTCCCTTAAAAACACTTGTGTAAAGGGAGGGGAGCATGAAACATATTCCTAATAATAATGCTTATATTATAATACAACACTTCCAATCATATGTATTAATACTTTGTATAAAATATGCTTTTTTTATTAAAAAAGTACTAATAGAAAGTAGCGCCGCAGGCAATTTTTAGCAGATGGATTTTTATACTAATTTTAGAAAATTTATGATATGATGAGAAAATGTGTGGTAGTATTGTAGTTGTTTGTGAGGTTTTATCATTTAGTATGAAAAAATATATCCAATCTCTAGCTGCCCCTCCTGCCGACGCCCATGCACTTTGGTACTGTATGATCTATAAAACAATATGTTTACAATGTAACAATGTCTGTAAGTGCATATTATACCTACTATACCTATACTTGCATATGCATATTTATAGTAATTCTGGTTTACGTGTAATAGAACAAGTCAGGGGTTAAGAACCAGCGTGCCATACTCGAAGGTTTTTATTTATTTACCTATAAGGCTTATGACACACGTTCGGAAAGTTATACTCTTAACATTCAGGATTCTGATTCCGGAAGCTCGAAAATGCATACAGTTTGACTACTCTCCACACACGTCCTAAATCCATCTGTCAGAAGTCAGAACACACTGACGATTGTTTTTTAAGTGAGACGCTGGGCGATCGTCTTTAACCATTACGTATACGAATGCAGCGCCCCTAGCGATGCGGACCAAAAAGCTTTGACAGATTTAGGTATACAAATTTTTGTTCAATTTGTTACACTTAATTTTTTTGCATAGGTATATATTCATTTATATTTATGCTCTGCTTTTGAATTTGAATTAATCTGCTTTTTTCGATTTTCTATGTTGTGTGATACAAATACGGTAAAAAGTTGTTTTTAACTTTAAATTAAAATCTATCGTAACTGAAATTGTTTTGAGACAAAATCACTCATATTTCTTATTTTTTTATTAAAATATAGCCGTTTGGCGTTGATGAGTGAGTATGTCAGTCATTCAGTCAGTCAGGCGCTTTCGTTTATTATTAGAGTTATTACAGTTCGTTCACCAAATGTTTACAAGACGTGGCGTTAATTCCATTTAGTACGTGTTTGTATCTTGTCACTCTATTTGCACAGACATAGTTTATTCTATGTAGATATTATATAGAGACATCTATACAGTCACTTCGTAACTAACTGAATTAATCATTGACTTGTATACTATTAGATGGCACACATCAATTTCCAATCTCAGACTAACATAAGGTAGACTGGACAACAGGTATGCAGAGTGTCCTACACTTTTTTGGTAGTAAAGTGGTAGAGACTCACAGAACACATAGAAAGTAGAACACATAAAGGTGGTCGGTAGACTGAGAACACATATAGTCATATAGCCCGCTGCTTAAATTATGAAGTATCTGTTTTTTGATCGAAATGTGGTATAAATTATAGCTTTCCAATAGGGTATTACATCGCACTAGGGTTGCCTATCAAAATCTTGCGCAGCCCCCCCTGCCCCCCGCGAAAAGGTCCCTCTTCGCGGTTTTTCGCATTTTATAGGAATATGGCAAGAGATAGGAGAAAGTAGTCAATCACAAAAATAAACCTTGCTAAATTTTCTACAACAAATGTTAAGTCAATTTTTTCGTAGAACTAGCAGTTTACCCGCTAGTGAAGTATATTTTTAGTAGCAGTTTTAAAGGGAGATAGCTCGTGTCTACTCACGCAGGGGTTAACCGTGTCATCTCTATACTATAATTACTCTTAATTTTCAATAATAACAAAACGGAGCCCAACTTTTGCCCAACAATTTTCTATAAAACAAGCTTAAAAGTATACCTGTACGCCAAATGGTTTAGGATGTAGAAGTGTTTGAAAGTGTTGATCATACATCACAGGACCAGTACTAAAACAAAGGAAAAAATGGAAAATATCCGACGTTTTGCATAACAAAAATGTCTTCAAATGCCCCACATTTGCTAGAGAATGCTCCCTCTAGGCGAATCAATTTATAAAAATCTATGTATTTTATACATGTTTAGTAGGAATCTATTCTACACCTAGGTACCTACGCTTGCATTGATTGTACCTATAATGCCAATCTATGATACCTTGTCTATAACACCTCTGATTTCTATGGTTTCATCATGTCAACATCATAGTTTGCGTATTATAAAAGTTCACGGTATATCAATTAGTGGGGTAACCAGTAAAAGCTATGTCGTTTGAAAATAGCGTTTTTTAACTTTTTGGGGTTAATTTTGCTCCATTAATAAAATTTTTATGGTCATTTACTAGATATGTGCATTATAAAATATATTTTTTTAATGATAACATTACAAAAAATCCGAGACTTTCGGAAAAAAGATCTGAAGAAGTTGTCTTCAGCTCTAGTCTCTTCTCTGCTGGGTATAGGGCCCTTCCACACGTTTCCATTATTTCCTCACTCACCTTTCTCACCTACTCTCTCTGCCCATCTCTTTTATGGCCTTCCGAAAACTCTTTTTGGTGTTCACCTTCTATAATTTTATTTTGTATGCCCTGCCCTAAAGAAGTTATAAAGTGTTGTATTCTTTCATGGGATTAATAAAATTATAATAATTTGATAGGTATAATATAACTTTAATAAATATCTTTCAAATGTATATTATGGCTACCGTATTACGATAAAATTAAAAGGAAATCACAAACGCCGCTATCGGCGCAGTGGTCAATAATATTGATAAGGCAAAAATATTCATTAAGAGTATGCATACCAACATTACAAAAATTACTAAAAACGGAGGACCTTATATCTCGACAACCGTTTCTAAATATGCTTTGGAACAAAATAGATTAGATGCATTGAACATTTATCTAGGGAATAATCGTAAAAGATTTTTTATATCTTGTATAGATTCCTCAAAAAAAAAATTTGAAAACACCTCTGATCTTTTTTCCGAAAGACGAAAACTCGTTTCCCGAAAGTCGCGGATTATACATTTTTTTGTACTGATAATATGCATTATAATCTAGGGAATAACCGTAAAAGTTTTTTGATAGACGCAAAATTAACCCCAAAAAATGGAAAAAAACGCTATTTTTATCATTTTGCCATGCTATTGTTCACGCGATTTTGAACCATAATGCCGTGAGAAATGACTGTGACGTCATTCTTGGTGCCAAGCCCTTAAAAACACCATCACTTTTCAATAAATCTGTCTCATTCACACCAACACTCTAACTCGCAATTAAAAAGAGATGCAATAATGTATAATGCCGCACTTTTGATCACTTTTTTTGAATTAAGAACGTGCTTTTTTTTTATTTGTTCAAAAATTCACTTTCAGTGCATCTCTTTTCATCCCTATGCTTTCTCGTGTTAAAGTAAGAGACGAATGATTGAAAAAGTCCTTTTTGAACAACCCGTTTCGAATATTAATTTTTGATTTAAGTAATTGTAGAGTCTGTCAAGAAAGAGATGATCTTGGGTTAATTTGGAACTGCAGTTATGTGTACTGGAAACAATATTTTTTTTTATTAAAAGTCTACAAGTGTTGCCAGTTGCCACTATGGCTGCTTACAAATTATATGCTGTAGTTCTCGCGACCCAACTTGACGTCACGGTCATTTCCCTCGGCATTAAGGTTCAAAATCGCATATAATTAAATGGTAGAAATAGCGTTTTTTTTTCAATTTATTGGGGTTAATTACTAGTAATAGTTTACGGTCATTCCCTAGATTTTAATGCATATTATCAATACAAAAAAAAATATCTGCGACCTTCGGGAAACAGAGTTGTTGTCGGGAAACATTTTTTTTTTTTGAGAAATGTATACAAGATATTAAAAATCTTTTAAGGCCACTCCCTAGATGAAGGTTCAATGTATATACCCTATTTTTTCCAAAGCATATTTAGACACAGTTGTCGAGATCTAAGGTCTCCCGTTTTTTTTTTAAGTGTCAGTATCCCTACTTCTAAATTAAACACTGTTCTACTCTCTACATTCACTAAAAATGGCGTCCTTTTCAAAATAAAGAAGTTCACTTTCGTTTGTGAAATAATGTTAGCTGGAAGAGATCGTTGTATAGAGAGATGAGCTCGCCCTAGTGAGCATTACTAAACTTATTATATATTATATTTTTAATATTTAAAATAAATAAAATAATTGAGTAGATGTGAAAGTGTCTGGATTCAGTATTTAATTGAATATTTGTTTTGTATGTTTTTATTTAGCTATGGGGTGGCAAACATAAATTAGTCGTAATGTGCGCCGATTATATATTTCAAAAGGAACCTTATCAAACTTCTGTTTTATGGTGAAAAATGGATTGGTGCCATAAACAATTGGTACACGAATTAACAATATTTATAATTGTAGTAATTTATTTCATTTTATTTATTTTTCCATCGGAAAAACCATACAGAACTGTTCAGTAGGGCAAATTTATCGTATTTCTTCCAGTTAACTATTGTAAGTATGTATGTAGGTAATTAGTACATGGTTGGCGCAGTCGGTTGAGGCTGCTGTCTCTCAAGCGGGAGGTGCCAGGTTCAAACCCCGGCGCTGGCGATGTATTCCACACTTTGCGATACAGGCTTTAAGCCTAGTGCAAGGTGTACAGGAAAATATTTGGGTTGGTGTATGCAAGCCCAGATCCTTTTTCAAAAACAAAAAATTTTTTTTTTCCACTTTGCACTTAAAGCTCTCTACCCAACTATGACGGCATTAAGGTTCAAAATCGCATAAATAACCGCACATGTGTTATGTATTCTGTACCAGTAAAGACTTTTACGGAAATTGGAAATTTTGTGGAAACTATAGTGATGGCATGATTTGTGTAAAATGGAATTAAAAATGTTGTCGACGCAGTGTGGTATAAATGATGAGAGACAGGGACCAATAATGGACGAGCATTAGTTATCTATAATACTCTGATAATGTCACCAAGCAAGGCTACCAACTGCTCGGTCTTAAGGCGCAATTCCACCGAGGCAACACACGACATAGGGCATGCTAAAGACACTATATATTAAGTAATAGACATCTGACTCCATGTAATTTCAATAGAACGGAAGTGACGCAATTTCACGTTAGGCACTTTTTGGTATTTTAGAGTCGCAAAACTCACACTATTAACAAGATTTCAATAATAAAACCTAAAATATCTCTTTTTATTCCTAAATAACGTTAAAACTAATACAGTTTATAACTATGAGAGCAAAATTTCGAAAACGTTGCCCACAAACTGTCAAAATTCTCCATAAGATTTGTCAGTTTGTGGGCACCAGTTTACTTACACTTCTAGCATTGAGTACGCCGTCTAGGTAGTTACTTAATATATAATGTCGTTGGGCATGCAAAACATCGCGTTAAATAAAAAATTACATGGAGAATATCAATCAAGGTCATTATTTCGTGAACTTTTATAGGAAGTGATATTTCATTTGGATCGTGATTTAACAAACGACTCTTAAATGAAAATACCCTTTTTATAAAGTTTCTGTATTGTTTTGCCACTCTTCTGATTAATGGTGGGCGACAACGTGCCACAACAAAATTCAATAATGTTGTCGTAAAACTATTCCATTCTGGCGACACTTTGGTGCAACATTTCTGTAAAAAAACTTCTGATTCTGATCGATTCTGTTGAATCGTTGAATCACGACGAAAGGTGACGTATGCGTCCAAGAAACACGCGACAAGGCGTCTTGTTTTGTGTCTCCTTGTATTCCAGCAATGAAAATACTATGTGTAGCACGCGTCAATGCCGCATGCTACATGTTGCCTTAAAAAGTCGCTTCAGTTGAATTGGGCCTTTAGTCTTCTTAAGATGATAACAGGGTCTACATATCACATAACAAGCTTCTATTAGCAGTTATATACGAGTATATAGATGAAGTAGCATCACTGACTACCTGCCTACCCCGCACAAAGTGATGCCGAGAATTCCTCACAAAGATAAGTGTTAAAGTAACACATTTATGACTAAGCCTTCTCTAGATAACAAGGGGTCATTTACTGGTGCCGACAACCTTTTATACTCCTCTACCCTTCTAGTGATTTGGTACAAATATGTAATACTGATGTACGTTTCATTATTTCTTCTATCTATACCCTCACGCTACGTCCCTTTGCGGGTAGGCAGAGAGGACAGCGCACCAGACAGCCCTATCCTTACATACACTCCTAGCTTCCGTCACATTCATACCATTTGTCATACACGCTCTCCGATTCATTTTACTCAAAACGCGCCCATCACTGAGAATCTGGTCGACATGACAATATTTACATTTTTTGCATTCATTATTTCTTCTTACTTAATATTTGTGTTGTTCGATCAGTCATAAGCCTGATGGACAGTCCATCCTTTGCTGTATATCTGTTGAGATAACTAGGTTATATTAAACTACAACATGTAGAAAATCCCGATGTTCTCATCATCATCATCATAAGCCGGCGGCTTCCCACTGCAAAACATAGGCCTCCCCTCTCCTCCTCCACTTCTCCCGCTTCTGTGCGATTCCCATCCACTGGGGTCCTATGAACCTCTGAATGTCGTCCATCTATCTGGTAGGTGGTCACCCTTGTGGTCTTTTATCGCCCCTTGATCTCCACTCCAGCAGTCTCCTCGTCCATCTGTTGTCCTGCATTCTTGCAATGTGCCCCGCTGTTCTCACAAATCATTAATTGTGACAAGTAGTTATATCTCAACAGATATACAGTAAAGGATGGACCTTTCATCAGGCTTATGGCTGATCGTCGGCTGGCTTAATGTGATCACTTGAGAGCCAGCCGACGATCACGATGTGATCACTTGGTGAATGTTACTTAAGTGTAAAGTGATCACATTAAGCCAGCCGACGATCATTCATAAGCCTGATGGAAGGTCCATCCTTTACTGTATATCTCTTGAATATAACTACTTGTTAAATTCAACTACGACATGTAGAAAAATTCCGATGGTCTCACAAAACATAAATTGTGATTTTCAAAAACAATTGGTTTATACTATTGTCCTCCAAAAGCCAAAGGTTGCTGGTCCCCTGTACCAGATATTTAATGGCTACAGAGACATTCCGACTGTGTGAATGAACGACCGCCCAGGCCCCAGCGAATGCTTCAAAGGAAGCCCACAACACATAAAATGTGGTCCTTAGGTGATAAAATAATCATGATCAAATACTTTAGCCAACATTTCGCCAGTATTTACTACCTGCTGGTCAATATAATCAATAAATATATTCACTTGGAAGACTAGGGCTGCAAAAACATCGTCCGTAATATATCCATTCTCCATTTCCGCATTTCCACTAAACCAAGACTTAAATGGAGTTGGACATGACACGCTGATGCCAGACGCTCAGATTCTAGATGGACCAAAAATATTCTCAAGTGGCAACCTAGAAAAAGCAAAAGGAGCGTAGGAAGACCTCAGACAAGATGGTCTGACGATGTGAGGCGAATCGCAGGAAGCAAGTGGATGCAGCATGCCCAGGATAGGGATCAGTGGAAAGTCAAAGGAGAGGCCTGTGTCCAGCATTGGAATTAAAACGGCTGAGAAAGAAGAATACTTGGAAAGCCTACAAAACGTGGGTGTTCGCTTTTTTTTTTCTGCGCGCTGTCCGATCACATAACAGTTTTCCGTAGCAGTCTAAAGTGGTTATCATCATGTCAGCCTCGCTGCGTCTATTGTTGAACAAAGGCCTCCCCCATTGATATCCACAGCTCCCTATCTTGAGCAGACCGCATCCAACCGCCTCCCGCAACTCGCCTTACACCGTCCGACCACCATGCTTGAGCCGTACCAACACGCAGAATTGTTGCACTCATTTAAGCAAGCGGAGAGGGATCGCATGTTGGCGTCAAATGCAGCATCTGAACCCTGAGAGTAAACTGTTAATCCAGTGGGCGCCGGTTCAATCCTCGATGCCGACTTACTCCACTTCACGACACAAGCTTTTCAAGCTTACTATGAAGTGTACAAAGGTGTATTTGGGTTTATTTCGATAAACCCAGATTGATTTCTATAAAAAAAAATTACAGCCCTGCATAGCATTCCTTATGGGGCATAATGAAGAGACAGAGTTACTAACTGATTCTACAACATAACGATGCCGTCGCATGATGGTGTAGGTGTCAGAAGTTTGCTGGGACCAAATTTATTTATTTATACAGATTTGTACTTCATGATTACCTACCTACGTACACCAAATCCTTCCAAGTTCAAATGCTTTATTTATTTACAATGGAACACAAAAAACCTATTTTATTTATTTATTTACACTTTTGGTGAACAAGATACAGAGATATGTAAACATTTCAAACATTTGTTCACTAGAGCGAGCTCACCGCAGTACTGCGATCTCTGCCAGCTAACCCCAAAGTCCACAAAACATGCAGTGAAAAAAATTCATACATACATAAATCTTCTCCCCTTCTGTCCTTGGTTGGGTTGGGGGCTCAAAGCATCTGTGTATCTTCGCCAGAGACCCCTATCACTTGCAGTTTCCAGGACGTCTGGCCACTTCAACCACAGTCTCTCCTCGCACATCTTTGTCACCTGCTTCTGCCAGCTATTTCTGGGGCGGCCCACCGGTCTTCTGCCTGCACCCTCGGCTTCCAGAGGTTTTAACCGAATGACGTGTCCAAGCCATCTCACATTATTGAACCCTATTCTGAGCCATGTTGGAATAGGGTTCAAGAATGTGTATTCAGACAGGTCTGGCTTTTTGGACATCAGAGAATTTGTTAATTCGTGTACTTAGGAGTTTTGTAATAACGTCATTTTGTGCATTAGCATCTCACTTCTCACATTCTACTGCTAAAATATTTTATCTGCCTCAGAATATACTTATTATAATATATCAACAGTTTTGCTTTTTATTATATCACTAGTGTTCAATGGGCAGTTAGAACTGGGGAAAATATTTCCATCATATACTGATTTTACCCCCATTTCCCGCAGTATGGACGCCAGGTTCATCATATTTTTCTTTAAAATTATTCGCCTGCGGTGCTAATTACGCGTTTTTCGACCTGTATCAAATTTTTAAATTTTTGTTGCCCCCTTCCACCTATGTGCTTTGGAAAAAATGGGGTAGATACAGTAAAAGATTTTTTATATCTTGTATAGATTCCTCAAAAAAACATGGTGCAAACACCTCTGATCTTTTTTCCGAAAGATAGCAACTTGTTTCCCGAAAGTCGCGGAGATTTTTTTCTGTATCGATAATATGCATCAAAATCTAGGGAATGACCGTGAGAGTCATTTGATTGAAGCGAAATTAATTTCAAAAAATTAAAAAAACGATATTTTTACCATTTTATCATGCGATTGTTCACACGATTTTGACACTTAATCCCGTAGGAAATGACTGTGACGTCATAGTTGGGTAGCGAGCTTTAAATTTAAAGTTTTCAATCTGAACGTTGGTGTTTCACATTCGCAAGTTTTTAAATGTGTTTTAAATTTTTAAGTTCATTTGTCATCTAAATATTGACTTTATTACTCCCACGAAATAGCTGTTTTACCCCCAGGTCCAGAAACCAGGCATTAAATAGACCAACAAATATTTCACATTTTACTGTAATTTTACAATACTTATGAATAAAAACGAAAAACACAAACATTGCCAAAATCAGCGTGATTCAGATAATTCCTTTTATTAACAGGACAGACATACGGATGTACGCTATGCATTCTATTATTTTATTTTATTTATTTTGATAAGGCCGAGTATAGCTATAGGTAATTTATGCGTATCATCGTAAAATCAAATAATTTACAACTTCGAGTCTCAACAACTCATTAAAGTCAATAATCACATTATAAAACGATTCTCAAAATATTTGTAGCGCCTAACACAGCGTGTTAACACATATTTCTCAACAGATGTCGATAGCATACAACGATAGGTACAATGTGAAATATGTAATTCAAAATTTCAGCATATAATTTATTTATTTTATTTTATTTGTGACACCCACAGAGTAATCAACAATACATGAATACATTATCATACAAAAAAACATCTCATGTCGACTCTTCAATTAAGGGCGTCCGCAGCATACACCAATAACAAAGGCTGTAAAAAAATAGTAACAACTAATACCAATCAGTATTCGCAAAAAATTACAGTATACCTACGCAAGCTTTTCTAATATTAGAATAATCTAATATTTTCTAACTTTAAAAATATTAGCCCATATTCATTAGATTGGGTTGGCTGGTAGAAATTTCCATTAGGCAATAAGCCCGCCTTTTGTACACTGTTAGTTCTATAAAAAGTATTTTATTTTATTTATGTATTTATTAGAAAAATGCGAATGAAATATGTAGAAATTTGAGAATCACTGATCGATCCATTTTATCGAGTATACGTGAGAAACGAAATATAACTTTTGAAACTTTTATTGATAATTAATAATCTTCCATAATGTAGAGTTTTTATTGTGTATTTTTATATTACCTTATAAAATAATTTATATTATTATTTTTCACGTGTGATAATACCTCGTTTTTAATATACCGTGCTTAATTGATTAGTAGACTTTTATATTATATACCGTGCTTAATTGATTAGTAGACTTTTATATTATATACCGTGCTTAATTGATTAGTAGACTTTTATATAATATACCGTGCTTAATTGATTAGTAGACTTTTATATTATATACCGTGCTTAATTGATTAGTAGACTTTAATATTATTTCAGATTGCCTGGAAGATATTTATTTCTCATAAAAAAAGGATCGGAACAACGTGCATCGATCCAAATGACTTCCTTTACAGAATGGAAAAGCTTGTGTCGTGAAGTTCCGTATAGGTCCGTCAGTGATTTAATATGTCTCGTCGCTTCAATCAACTGATCCCTTCTCCCTTCTACTGAACTAAATGAGCTTCAAAGTCAATAACATTTTTTTACATATAAAATTATCTCCCTGCCTACCCGCAAGTGACGCAACGTGTGTTCTTGGAAAAGAACACATGAGTAAACTCAACAGACAGTAATCATTTGCACAAGAAACACACGTTGTACACAATATCTTAGTATGCATAAGAATGGGTAGATTTTTTTTAATGATTTATCGAAATAAACCCAAATACATATTTGTACACTTCACAGATAGCTTGAAAAACTTGTGTTGTGAAGTGGAGTAAGTTGGCATCGGGGTTTGAACCCGCGCCCGCTGGATTAACAGTCGAGGGCGTTACCAACCAGGCTACCGACCACCTCATACCTAAAAATTGTGTAATGTGTTATTGGTGTCCAAGTTTGCCTTCACAAACTACTTTAGTGGGTGTAAACAGTTGAATACCCTCATTCTAATATTAATAATTGTCAACTTATACAGATTTAATCAGTATTGTGACAGAAAACAAAATTATCCACACATTTTTATTACACTTTTTCTATCATACTGCATTATAAACTTTATAAAATGTAATATCGGGTACTAGTTTTTGAACCCTGCGTTTATCCAAGACAAAAATGTACTCGTTTTTTTTACGTACAGTTTCAATTGTTCTGAAATGTTTTTGATGTATATTGCTTTCCTTGTTCTATTTTCGTTTCAACTTTTTCAAATTTTAATCAAATGAGAACGTTAGCGCGAAATAAGAATAACGTAAGCGATAATGTGAATTATACCTTTTTAAAAAGAGCCTGGGAAGAAATTTAAAAATCTAAAACAGTCACTTTGTTAAGATTGTAATTACCAGTATTTTGGTTAAATTATACTTTTATATCTGAAAAACTGAACGGAAAATCCTCAGATCACGTAAATTTCAGGGGTACTTTCGGAATACCTTTTTATTCAAGGAATTTCAAAATATTGTAATTCTTAAACAGTCAATCTGTAGTCCATACTTTCATCTATCACTGTCTTCAGTTTTAAGACGATTCTCTCAGTATTCTTCTTCTTCTTCCTTCAGCCATCTCTCCACTACTGGATATAGGCCTCTTCCATTTGCTTCCACTTTCCTCTATCTTGAACTTTTCCAGCCTATCTTCTACCCGCGACTGGGATAATATCGTCGGCCCATCTTTTCTGTGGACGACCTACTCCTCTCTTTTTGTCCCACGGTCTCCATTTTAGAACTCTGGGAGTCCATCGCTCTGTCCCCTGTCTGGCAACATGACCCACCCACTGCCATTTTTGTTTAGCAACCCGGACCATGATGTCTACGACTTTTGTTCTGCGCCTTATTTTATCTTTCAGGCGCACGCCTAAAATTAATTGTCATTCCATGGACCTTTGTGCACATTTTAGTTTGTGTACTGTATTGGCTGAGAACAATTCAGGGCGCCGAAGCTACGAGTGGTTCACAGCTGTTGCCGCCTTACGTATACTAAGTTAGTATATTTAATAATATTATTAGTATATTATTGGGATTATTTCACTTCTTTTGTCGGCTTGTTTGGTGTTTATTTTAAAATGTGACTTATTTAACGTAGTTGTGAATTAATTATAATAAAATATACACTTGTACTTTTATTTATGGAATTTATTATGTACAATGCAACACTACAATACTCTTCGCTTATGGCGATTTCAACAATACCCAAAAACCTTTATATTAATGTAATAACATCATAGTCTTCAACCTTTACGTGTCCATTGTTACATAGATCTCCATTGTTCCATATCTTGAGCAGACCGCATCAGTCGCCTCCTGCAACCCGTCTTATGTCATCCGACCACCTTGCTTGAGACCCTTTATCTAGGTACCTGATCTACCAATCTAGAATTTCCTAGGTCCACCTAGTGAGTCTGTGGTTCTGGCCATATGTGCAACCCAGCTCCATTTCTGACTAAACTCTGTGGATAACATCGGCGAATTTAGTCTTCTTTCAAATTCATACATTTGTGTTCTTGTCGAAATTTGCAGCCAATCCGCAGTCCATACTTTCATCTATCATTGTCTTCAGTTTCAAGACGATTCCCTCAGTATTGGCTGAGTAAAATTCAGGGCGCTGTAGCCCAATGACAGCATATAGGACCTTAATATATTATTCTACTTAACCAAAATGCCAAAGTGTGGAGACATTATTCGCCTTGTATTATTGCAACATTGCGTATATCGAATCGCCGTAATGTCGTGGTGTGCGTGTATTTGTACCATATTAGTGTATACCTACAACACCTTCATACACTTTATATCGAATCCGAATCATGAGTCTGAGTCTTTGATTTTCACCGATACAGGTATTTAACCACCTCAATCAGTAAAGCAGGGCTGGACTAGACATATTAAAACATAATTCATTCATTATTTATTACTGTTTTAACGCCAAATATCCACAATAATAAATTGCTAAAGTCTGTTCGATTTTAAAATTATCATACATTCATACGTTCTATTGACTTCCACAACTTTCTAGAAGGTTCTACTACGTTCTACGCTGGCAACTTTCTAGAAGGTTCTGCAATGTTCTATTATTAACTTCCACAACTTTCTAGAAGGTACTACAAATTTGCCTTGTTTCCTCAGTCTTCTAGAAGATTATGTAATTTTCTGAGCGCTTCGTTCTGATGAGAGTCTACCACTATGTAGTGGCTGATTCAAAATTTGACAAAAGATCTGAGTTCTTCTCGTGTTTGTCATAAATGCTTTCCAATTTCTTTTGCTCAAAACGCGTCCATCCTTGAGGTTTTAATAGGTGCATAATAGGTCCAGGTCAGTCTCTCGCGGCACGTTTCCTCACAACTCCTCTTTCACACATCAGTCATTCTCTCAACAACGGGGGGACCGAGCCCCCGCCCCCCCCCCCCCCCCCCAAATGTGACACAACTGTTTAGTGTTTTTAAAAAAAATATGTTATCTGTAGAAACATTACTTTTGTTGCTCCCTTGAAATATAAGAGAGAAACCCGGGTTCACCACTTCACCCATTAATCAATAAAAATTCACCTGCGGCGCTATTCACTTTTCATCGTATCTTTTTTAGGTACCCAACGATTTTAATGTCAACCTAAAACACCTTTTTCACCCACCTTCACAATTTTTTTATCATGATTATGTGATGATATGATGGAAACTTATATACACCTCTGCTCGAACCACCAAAACTTATTCACTTTCAGTCTAGTACCTAGTCACTACACCCGTTTCACAGTTGCTCTCTCTCCAATACCTCACTCCTTATTCTATCTCTCTCACGTCTCTCATGTGTTTTCCCACACACTCTTCTCAACGATCTCATTTTTACCGCATTCAACCTCGATTCGTCCTTCTTCAGCCATGCAACGTCAAAATATATGATTTTAAATTAGTTACTAGTTAATTTCACCCCTGGTCAATTAGTGTATAAGTTGTAGGTCGGGTTAAGCATGCATTATTATAAAATACATTTATTGATTTTATATCAGCTAGTTAGGTTAGAATACTCGTAGAACCAACAGCGATGCTCTCAAATTTATATATATATAGATAGGTTCATATAAACACAAGGCATAGTTAATACTAGTCGATAATACCCGTCGGTTTTATCTTTTATTAAATCGTGGACTTCGCCAGCTTCGGAACTAGGAGGGGGACAAAAAAATAATTTGATATAGGACGAAAAGGCGTAAATAGTGCCTAATATAAGTGAAGAAGGTCGTGATGTGAAAAATGTCTTTTATAAAAAAGTAAAAAGGAAAATAGCGCCGTAGGCAATTTTTTTTTACGAAATTATTGGAATTTGATGGTTTTTCATAAAAATTTATATGATGAGAAAAGGTATGGTAATAATGTGATTATTTGTGAGGTATATATGTGTGAGCCGGGAAGAACTGAAATGCCGAATGTTTCTCGAGTGTAAAACGATCACTTAAGCCAGCCGAGGTCGGTCGTAAGCCAGACAATTTTTATCCTTATTTCTTCTACACTGTTGTAGGAATACTGCATTGAATAAAACAATGTCAATCGTCCATTAGCCCGTCACATATCAATGCTAAAAATATATTTTTTGTACCGTCAACGGGGGTTTTTTAGCCTATCCATGGGTATCTTTGGCCTAACGCTTTTTTTGTTTAACTGCTAACCAGAAGACATAGGTAATTAATTTGTATATTTTTTGTTTCTGGTAATGTAAACACATCTTTTCTGGGTGCACTAAGCATGATGACTTATTGCTAACTTGACACACCTTTTAATGGAATCATTTTTCCAGGGAGCTGTCACAATGACTAGAAAACTAAGTGCTGAAAACTTTTGATATATATCCGAAAATGCTTGGAACAGGTTCCTAATACTCTCCTATATTATACTTTGATGTTTTGAGAACAATATTAGCGAAAAAAAAACGTATTTTGCTTAATTTTACTAGTATATATACCAATAATAAGTAGGCACCCCCAACATTATTAGAATCTCGGGGTTATTTTGCCTACAATAGGGTTGCCTTCTTCGATGATATTTAATATTATTTAATATTTTCAGTCACTTAGGTTACGCATTACGTAGGTACATATTACACATTTTGTCAGAACTTTTTTTTAAAATGCTAAAAACGGTATTTTTTCACTCAGCTCGGCTGCGGATAGACCGAACGCGCGCACTATACGTCAGAATGTGTTTCTCAAAAAGAGTTTAGTTAATGTTTTTTCTTAATAACACAGATGTTTTAGTCTTGAAACTGTTATTCTTGTCAAAAGTTAGTGTTTTTAAAAGGCGCAAAAAACATACAGGAAGGTAATTTCTCTACATTTTTTTAGTCTTAACGATTTTGGTTCTTATGTACTTTTTATTTTACGGTATAATTTAGTCTTTTGTCACCACCACACGCTTGCGAGCGTCCCCGAGTTTTTTGTGTAGGTATAAAAGTAAAAAGGCGTGTGGATGGAACGTTTGTCTTGGCTCGTGTACGTAACCCACCGTTGACGTCTTTTTTTTTTTTTTTTTAAATGAATCTGGGTTTATCGAAATAAACCCAAATACATCTTTGTACACTTCACAGAAAGCTTAAAATCTTGTGTTGTGAAGTGGAGTAGGTCGGGGATTGAACCCGCGCCCACTGGATTAACAGTCGAGCGCGTTACCAACCAGGCTACCGACCACCTCGTGAACACAAAAAACTTGTGGACGCTCGCAAGCGTGTGGCGGCGACATTAGGTTTTGTTATCTAACTCTTTGTTTTTCACAACATTATACAATAAAAACATTTTTTTATTAAAATTAATATTTTCATTTTAGAAGTCTTGTTCAACCCTAAATATAAAAGTAAATTTGTATGGAAATGACCGCGAACCCAGGGGTAAATTGGCCTAATCGTCAATAACTAATTTCAGATAATCTTTTTCTCAAATTTTATTTTGGATTCAATTTGGATCACTAGCCTAAAAGCCTGTATCGCAAAGTGTGGAATACATACATCGCCAGCGCCGGGGTTCGAACCTGGCACCTCCCGTTTGAGAGACTGCCGCCTCAACCAACTGCGCCAACCATGTACTCTATCCCTCATACCTATATAAATATGGTGCAGAAACATTTGTACAAACACACACATGATTTATTCCTTTCATTAATATGATAGATTCAATCAAATACAGTCTAGTTGGTACAGCTATGTCTACTAAATATGTTTCTCGTATACGGGTATGTATAACTAAAGAGCAGTTTTGTTCTCTACCTGTTCTGTCTATAGGTGGGCGAACATGAGTAGTACATTAATAGATAAATTTAATAACTTTAAGTGTGGTCCTACATATAAGTATATCAATATTTTATAGTATATGTCAATACTCGGATTAATACAGTTCAGTAGGCAGCGGTTTTTGTTTTTACGTTTTTTTTATCCGTCATCAGAAAGGACCACGTATGAGCCAATTTAGGCATTTTAAGTTTTTATTATTTTCAACCTTAGATACATACATTTCCAGGGCCGTCCCTACCTAATAGGCAAGTTAGGTAAAGCCTAAGGGCTGCATTGTGAAGGGGCGGCAATCTGAATAAATACTTAGGTTATGTATAAAAAAATTTCGCCCGCGGCGCTAATTAAACCGTCATTTGTTTTGTACAATATAATTAGATGCAAGCATTATTATTATTTAAATAATTGGACATTTTTAATAAATCACAATATAATAGCCACTAAATATCAACTTGTTGAAAATAAAATAAGTCAAAGATTGATGAATGAAAATTAACAACAAAAGAAAAATTTGAATTTAAATAGTGTTCTAGAAAATTACTTTTTCAAAAAAAAATCTTAAATCGAAAACATTGCGAGTAAAACAAAACACAATTCAAAAGGATTCGAATAATTAGGTGTTGTTTTGTTTCTTGAAAGAATTCTTTGGTGCTGTAAAATCTACTAAATAAAAACACCTAGCATTTCATGAACAAATACAGTCCAGTTTTTTATTCTTGTTGTTTCCTAATTAAAAACAATACGTAGCTTTACAGTGACGGGCTGAAAGAACAGTCACAGATAGTATGCATATTGACATTTCAAAAATTTCTAAAAACGGGAGACCTTAGATCTCGACAACCGTTACTAAATATGCTTTGGAAAAAATAGAATAGATACATTGAACCTTTATCTAGGGAATAACCGTGAAAGATTTTTTATATCTTGTATAGATTTCTCAAAAAAGAAAATGTGAAAAACACCTCTGATCATTTTTCCGAAAGACAGATACTCGTTTCCCGAAAGTCACGGTGAATTATTTTGTACTAATAATATGCATTAAATTTTACGAAATAACCGTAATTTTTTTTGTTTGAAGCGTAATTTACCCCTATAAATGGAAAAAAAACATTATTTTTACCATTTTATCATGCGATTGTTCACACGATTTTGAACCTTTGAAATTTTGCATGTATTTTTGAAATAAGTAATAGATTTATTTACTGTTTTTTTTTTAACTGCGATTGATATGTTTTTTTTGTACACTTTATCGATTCTTACATTAAAAAATCATTTTTTCATGGGCTTCGTTTTGACACTGAACCCCCAAACTTTCCAAATCTTGCCCATGCAATTTCACTGTTAAAAATATCAGTGAATTATTTTTTGATTCCCACCTAAAATGTTGCCAGTTAAACAAAGGTGATACCTGCTGGTTAGATACACAAACACATTTAACGACATTAAAAAAAAGAAAGAAAAAAAAGAATGTTTTTCAACTTAATCAAAAGGCGTTCTTAATTCAAATTTGAAATTCTTTTAGAACACGTTCGTTAACTAGTATTAATTACAGAGTGGAAAAGTATTTAATGAAGAATGTCGCCAGTTTTTTTTTTTTTTTTTTTATATCGCCTTGCGTGTCGTATTTGTTGGTTGTTTTCACACGCCCAGGGTGGCATGGTCTATGTGCATAGTTTTGAAGTAAATTCAAATTTAGAACAAATTAATTAAAAGCTAACTTGATTGGTCAATAGATTTTTTTAAATATTTTATAAAAAATTGATTATTGGAAATGAGAAAGCAATACAACAGTTTGAGAACAGTGGTACCAAAAGGCGGGTTTATTACGTGTATATAATATTTTACAGCCAATCCTGTGTTTTCTTATGTTATTACTATTATGTAATTAAGAATGTCATTTTTTAATGATTCTGAGTTTATCGAAATAAACCCAAATACACCTTTGTACTACTATTTGTGACCTCTATTAAATATTTTATTTATTTATTTATTTAATCTTTAAGTAAACAACAAATACATGTAAATATAAAAAATGTACATAGCACAGGTTACAAATCGTTGTTGGCTAGGGCGAACTTATCGCAGAACTGCGATTTCTTCCAGTTAACCCCAATTTTAATATTTTCTCCTCACGAAGCACAATTAAATAATACTTAAATAAAATATTTTGTTCAACCCTACTAGCGTCTTTTCCAAACGACCGCACGTCTAGTGTAAGGCTGTAACAACTCTAATTCACATAAGGTTAATAATCAATCAATCTATGATTCTTGAGATGTTACCTTGATAATGATTACGTTTCGAGGGAGAGCAAAAAATGTGGACCAAATACTTTCCTACATACCTCGTCTTGAGTTTGTCTAGTAATGTAGATAGGTACCAGGCGCGAAGCTACCTAAAAACACGAATCCCATAGAGTTATCTTTTGGATAAAATTATAGGTATAATAGTGTCTAATCTGACGTACTCCCATCAGAAATGTTGATGAGGCGATGAGGCGTCGTGAGATATATAGAAAAAAATATATAGTTTGCCTTATACTCTCTTATTTGACACAGAGTTTATCGAAATAAACCCAAATACATTTTTGTGCACTTCACAAGCTTGTGACAAGAAGTAAGGGATCGATCCCATGCCCACCCGGTTAACATTCGAGTGCGTTATCAACCCAGCTACCGACCACCTCGCTATATACATAAAGATACATACATATTATATATTACGCTTTGAAACATTCTGCTGTTGATAAAATAATATAGCAACACTGTTTGAGATGCTGTTTTGCTGGCAACATTCCAAAATCGATATTGTCACAATCTGGCAGCACTCGACAAAGACAAATCGTTAGCTATGTACCTTTCTGCTATATACGTACTTGTATATAATATGTTTTTATCTATATAGATATATAGAATGATTTCAGTTTCAGTAAATAAGATACGATATCTTCTTGTAAGGTTTCGCAGCATGACAAATCTACCTATAGGTACTAGTAGGAACCTATATTTTTTTGGGTTTTTCGCTGCGTTTGTTTTTGTTTCGAATTCATCAGAAGAAAAACCTTTAAAAAATTCTAATTTCGTTTTTATTACAGTATAACGCGATTTTCGGCATTTATTAACACAAAATAACGCGATATTTCGCATATTTGATACAGCACCTTTCTTTTGAAAAACAGCGTATAATACCTACGAAGAACTACACTGAAGAAATTTTGCACTGAATGGTATTTTTGCGGATATTTTTGCTTTATTTTAGAGATTTTAGCAAAAGCAAATAGATCAGCAATATCATGCTACGCAGTGAAATAGCACGTGCTATTCATAATATTTCCAAATATCCATAATTTCCATCATCACTTTGGATTGTAGGCATATATGTAGTAGGTACCTAATAAAGCATGTAATATTTGTGTGTAGTATGTATGTGTTGATGGAAGTAAGAGAATCACATTAATTAATTAATAATAATATCTGTGCGGTTGGAAGCGGCGCGCCCAATACACCGCTACATGGGGTCCGCTTTGTTAGACACCGGTGCGCACAGGGTTAACAAGCCAAGGAAACATTGACATACAATATTTTTATCAAAGAGAGAATGAAGGATGGCAGGATGGCAAGAAAGATATATTTGAGCGAAAGTGACGTGAGGAAACGCGGTCGCCCGAGACTAAAACTAACCTGGTCCGATCATGTCGACCAGATCCTCAAGGGTGGACGCGTTTTGTGTGAAAGGAATCGGAGAGCGTGTATGGCATATTGCATGAACGTGACGGAAGCTAGGAATGTGTGTAAGGATAGGGCTGTCTGGCGCTCTGTCCTCTCTGCCTACCCTGCAAGGGACGTGGCGTGAGGGTATAGATAGATAGGTAGAATGTTTTTATCAAATGTATAATTTTTAAAGTATCTGTTTTTAAAATAACCCCTAAAGTGGTGTAGTGTGTGTAAATAACTACTAAAGAGTAATAAGGTTCCATCTGCGTGTAAAACATATTATGACTGTGTGAAACTTTTTTTTTTTTTAAAATGAATCTGGTTTTATCGAAATAAACCCAAATACATCTTCGTACACTTCACAGAAAGCTTAAAAGCTTGTGTTGTGAAGTGGAGTAAGTCGGAGATTGAACCCGCGCCCACTGGTTTAACAGTCGAGCGAGTTACCAACCAGGCTACCAACCACCTCAAATTAGATCCTACTTTTTCCAACATTTTAGTCTTGCCAGTCTATTTATTATTTTCAGATGACGATATATATTAAGTAATAATTTAGTCCTAAAATGGTTCTAAAACCAATCTAGAACCATACTGGAACCATTCTAAAACCTATCTAGCAGATAAATCATTACTCGTGGACCTTAAAATCTTTTGAAAATACTAATGTTTTAATTGTGATTCTTTTGTCTATTGTTGCTGTGTATTGTAACTTTCCAAAGGCCTTGTGACCGTCAAAACTATAAATAAATAAATAAGATGTTGGCATAACCCTAAATATTTATCAAAAAAATTGTCTAAAACAAACAGATTATGGGTACATACTACATACCTGATTTATTAAGGATGTTTAAGACACAAAAATTATATTTTTTATTCCTATTTTAATTACTGCAGCTCAATAATACGTTTTTTTTTTATTATTTATTTATTTATTATTTTCTCTCTTATAAAACAAATTCGCCATTATTATTAATACGTTTGATCATGTCATTGTTTTGACAGATGAAAAGGAGCCGCCATTTTGTCGTTCCTTCCATGTATTATATTAATCCAATGCTCCGAGCAACTAACTAGATCCGTGGATCATTCAAATCTTTTCATCTTTTACCGCCAATCCTTTTTTCTGCATCATAATAATATTATACGATAATTCAAAATATACATGGAAGACATTCCATAATTTGAATCGAGTATTTTATGTTCTATTCTTTTTTTGAAAATGTTTTCACCCCTTTCTTTTTTTAAGGCTTTTATATTCTTCTTTTTCTTCTTCCGCAACCACTTAGGTCCATTGTTGGACATAGGCCTCCCCTATGGTCCTCCACAGCTTCCTGTCTTGGGCACACTGCATCCATCTACCACCTTCACATTTCCTAATATCATCAGACCACCTTGCCTGGGGTCTCCCAACGCTTCTTCGGCTTGTTCTTGGCCGCCACTCTATTATCTTCTTGGTCCATCGGGAGTCTTGGCACCTGGCAATATGCCCACCCCATCTCCATTTAAGGCTAGCTTTTATATACAACCTAACATCAATTGTGTGCCTGGATTTTTTGAACATTTTTTACAAATAAATTCGAATTCATGAGAACAAAATTCATTCTAGTCTGTGTATCTGTCCATCAAGAAAGGGATGGTCGTGGATTAATTTGGAACTGCAATTTTACGTGTTGGCAATAATGATATTTTCTGTTGTCTAGTGTTGCCACTTGGTTGCCAAAAAGCTGCATACAGCGCCATAATAGGAAACCATATATTTTTTGACAGATTGTATCAGTCATATTAATCAGTTTACGTTCTTTTTCTGAAATTCAAACATGGAATGAACTTTGTTTGAATTTTGTTCTCAACCAATCACAATCGAGAAACATAAATCATTATAATTTAAACAATTTTTTAAAAACATTCGAATTCTTTTCGATTTTTAAATTATCACCAACAACACGACATTCACTTGTTCAACATTAAGATTAGTCCACACTTTACAACAGTAATAATGTATAATTTCATCGTTACATGTACTAGCTGTAACTCGACAAAATTGACGCAGTTTGCAGGGTTGTTAGAGAGAACAGATGACGA
Organism: Ceraclea dissimilis; assembly: GCA_963576895.1. Taxonomy (NCBI): domain Eukaryota; kingdom Metazoa; phylum Arthropoda; class Insecta; order Trichoptera; family Leptoceridae; genus Ceraclea; species Ceraclea dissimilis. The sequence continues at coordinate 986,146 of OY756379.1, read as the reverse complement.
GACTTTTCTATGCTTACACGTTCTTGTAGTACGTTCTTCTGGTACGAGAAAATTTAATTTTTTAGCATAGTATTTTATATTCTACTCAATTTTGTACTGCAATATTTACCAATTCACTAAGTATATAAAACAAAACGTAATAATTTAACATAAAGGAGCTCAATGTTTACTTGTTAAACTTAATAATCAATTAGAGGAGAAAATTTGCAAAATCACCCGTGGACGGGAGCGTGCCAGATCTAAGAAGAAGAAGAAGAGGATAAAATTCTAAAAATGTCGACATCTATCGATGACTATTCAAAATATTTTTGTAGACTCGAAATGTCAATGAAAAAATGTGGTACCTATAAATTTTCAATGATAGCTCAATGCCCTGCGATGGCGAAATGTTTTAAATTCCGTATATATTCGAACAAAAATGTGATACAAGCACCATCAGTGAACATTTTTAGAAACAGATTGGATGACTTTCTCAGAACGACGGAGAGCGCAGACATTGATTTGGGCCCATCAGCCCAGGCTGCTTGCCCAAAAATTAATAATAATAATTTGCCAAAGTTGCCACGGACTTGCGAAACATTTACACACGGTTTCGACAAGAATTATGTGCGTTGATTATTATTTATCTATGGTCTAACAAGAAGACCGCCATATTGATCCTTACACAGGCCATAAACAATGGCAGCATTGTTCGGTATCTTTTGATGAAGAAATTATTGATCGATTTGATAATTTTTTTCGATGTAAAATACATCGGTTATCTCATTAAATACATAATGATGACAAGCCAACTTACTAAAAGGTTATCTGTAGGGTTAGCATCGTGTTAAAATATTATAAACAATTTCGTTTTTTTAACTGGCAATGTTATTCTCGAGGCAACATTATAGATTCCATGCCTACATTCGAAATTTGAATATATTCCATTAGATATACAATATGGGCAGGTATGCTTTTTAAACATTTTAAATGGAACATATTCGATACATTTTTGAAAATATTGTATTGGCATTCCAAATAAAATCAATGTTTATCAAATTTTTCAGAACTATTTGATAAAAAATCGTATTTATATGAACAAATACAAAACATTGTTAACATTAGAAGTAATAGGTTCACTAGGGCGAGCTTTTCACAAAGCTACGATCTCTGCCAGCTATCCCCTTACATGTCTGAGCCATTGACTTCGATCACAGGTACATAAGTAAAAAGAAACAAAAATAAGATACTTATACAAAATTACATGCAATAACAAACTAAGAGAAATCGTTCACTAGGAAGAGCTTGTTGATAGTTTTCGTGAATATGATATGAGGACGCCATAGATCAAAAAGGATGTTGGGACTAAAATTAAAGTGAACAAGTTGAGATGGTTGGGACATGTGGAGAGAATGAACGATGAAAGGATAACAAGGAAAATTTACCTTAAAAAAAGAGGTGTGAGGAAAAGCGGGCGTCCAAGAACCACATGGCTGGACCATGTTGACCAGATACTCAAGGACGGACGTGTTTTGAGTAAAAGTAATCGTAGAATGTGTGTGAGGAATTGCATGAATGTGATGGAAGCCCGAAGTGTGTGTAACGATAGGAAAGTCTGGCGATCCGTTCTCTCTGCCTACCCCGCGAGGGAGGTTACGTGAAGGTATAGTATAGTATAGTAGTACGCCATAGATTTAAAAAACGTAAAACACAGTATTGTCACCCAAATCTACTCCTATATTAACCCTCCAATGGCAACTACTTTCTTTTTTATAGAAACTACTTATTAACCCCCTGCACTCTCTTTAATTAACCGCCAATTTATGCGACTCCATTTTTTTTTCATCGAAGGTTCTTATTTTCAAAGTGGTTATTAGTTTTCCATGCGCAGTGCGCAATGAGGGTTGGTTTATCCCTCGACAGAAATGAGATGCTGGCGCGTCGATTTGTGGGCGGAGTATAAGCCATTAGCGCCGCCTGGGGTGTGAAAATTCACACCACGAGGGCGACAAAATCAAAATGGTTTCCATCCCTATACTAGAAAACGTCACATACGACCTTTCTCGTATTTTCGTTCGAGGCAGTTATGACCTTTTTCCTCCTCGTGGCGGGAAATATTTAAGTTTTTCGAATGCGGATTTGTTCTTTTGTTTGCTTACAGAGATGCCTGAAACGCCACTCTCTGATTGGTCGATTCTGAAACGAGGTAGGTTCTTTTTATTAATAGATGCGCATATTTTTTTGAATTTCGAATCAGTTTCCCATGTGGTTAAGTGGTAGTTTCTTAATGAGTGCATTCTGGACGCCATCTTTGAATAATTTACATATTCGATTTTTAAATTACTCGACACGAGATGCACTTGACGCGCAGTGTTGCCAACGAAATGGATAATCCTTATAAATCTGTTAAGTAATAACTAGGGATGAAAAGTTTCGCGATCACGATAAAACGATTTTAATCGCGAATTTTTACGCGAATAACCCGATTTTCTTTTACTTACAAGAATAACTTGATTTAGTATGTTTTTTTTAATTCACGCATATTTGAGAAAAAAAATTAAATAGCTTTGAGAGAGAGAAGTACACACTGAAAGCATTCTTGCATAGAGGTGATTTTAAGTTTTGACAATAATTTTACACGTATCAAAAACTGAAAAATGACAAATTTTATTAAATATGTGTATGAAAAACCACCAATTTTAAATTAACAAAACTTTTACAAAAATTAACACCAATTTTCCCGAAAAATAATGTGTCTGTTACTTCGAACATGCATGAGCAATAAGAAACAAAAATAAAACATACAAAATTATGTATATCTAATAACAAATTATAAGAAATTGATCACTAGGGAGAGCTTGTTGATAGCTTTCTTGAATATAATATGAGGAAAATAGCACCAATTTTACAAAAACTAACACACTTTTACAAAAACTAATACAACTTTTACAAAAATTAACACCGATTTTCCCGAAAAATAGCACCGATATTTTCACTCCCTACTGATGGGTCATAGATACTCTTATTACCAACATTATGCAATACCCAGTACTTAGAGTATGTTACAGTCAATGTACACAACTCAGTAATCTTATGTTATGTCATCAGTTTACCGCTTACAAGTGATATGCAATGGATTACATGCGATTTCCCTACATAATGACTCACTCGATATAATACTATCTACCCTAGTAATAGTTATAGATACTTGGTATAGTCAATATGTACGTAAAAATGCAAAAATCGGTTTTTAACATTAATACATGCAATATGGTAAAAAAATCTTAATACTGAATTTCAGGTACAATGCTTGTATTTTATAATAAAGCAGTATATCTAAGCCTAAATAAAAGCCTAACTAATGAGTTTATATATCAATCATGAATGATAATATGTTACTTTTCTGGCTGATAATACTGAAAATAGGGTTTGATTGACCTAAAAGTCCGAAGAAGTCCCTTGAGGAGACCATCATAGGGGACATGGAACACCTGGAGCTTACTCCAGAAGACTGCCTCGATCGGGGAAAACGGAGAGAGAGGATCCGAGCCGCTGACCCCAAATAAATGGGATATGGTGTGGAAAAGCAAGAATATATACTGAAAATAGGGTAGGTACGTGACATTTGTGCGTCGAACATGGTACAACTAGGCGACCTGACACTTGGGCGACGCGACATATGGGTTATCGCAAATATTTTCAAATTTTATGTGATCAAAGTCATATATGCAGGGTATCACCAACTTTTAAAGTGAGGAATAGCGGAGATAAGAACCACCTAGCACAAATTTTGTATGACAATAATGATAAGTGGCCCCTATCTCCGCTATTTCTCAACTAGAAAGCTGGTGAAATCCAGCATATGTGTTTCTATGTTTGCTGCGACTCCTAGATAACTTGTAGCTACAATAGTCATACGTATATACGAAGGAAAAAGAGCTAGTGCGTGAATGTTTTGGCATCTTGTTGGGTCCACTTTGTCAGCTAGTAGTGGGCAATTTGTTGCGAGTGTTTAATTCAGCAATAAGAGTCGGGTAATGAATGACTGTAGAATCTTATTATCACTGGTTACATTATTATTATTTATAATATGCTAATGCGCTAATGGCCGCACTCTGTCACACAATCCTCGCACACTCTCGTGAATGTGGTGACAATCGGACGACCAGGACAACATACGGTCACCATACTTCAAACAACAAATAAATTTTAACAGGAAATCTCTCAACTAATGTACAGAGTAAGATGGGCATTCTGGTTTTTTTCTGGTTGGATTTCTAATGCGCCGTTTTTTGGAGCAAGCCCACATCAAGGGCGCCTTTTACAATTAAATAAGCTGACCTAAGTCCTTACATCTACTTATTATATGTATACTATACTATAGGATTTTTTGAATAGGTTAGTCTTTTAAGCTGGCTCTTGAATTTAGTAGTTGTTCTCGCTTTTCTGATGTGTACAAGAAGTTCATTCCAGGCAGAAACTCCGGAGAAACGTTCACCATTCAGCGCTCAACACCTGTGTGTGTGTATTCTTACACCTTTTCAGAGATTATTATATATGATTCAAGATCAATGCTGATCTGAGTGTAAAAGGTTTCGACCAGCATTTCGTCAATTAGTCAATACAAGTCAATACATAGAACAATAATTATGTAATTAAATATCACAGTACGATGAATACGAAGAAATCGAATACTGGTCAGAGTGTTAAAAGTTCCGGCTAGTATTCACGTCAATTATTATACAAATAACCCATTTTTTTTTAAAAGAATCTGGGCTTGCACACTTACACAAATCCAATTACTTTCCTGCAAACCCAAACTAGGCTAAAAGCCTGTATCCCAAAATGTGGAATACATCACCACCGCCAGAGTTTGAACCTGGCACCTCCCGATCGAGATTCGAAACTGCCGCCTCGACCAACTGCGCCAACCATGTACTTTGTAATTAACAACGTATGGTCACTATAATTTGATAAGTTTAGTAATAACAGTACATATTTGCCAAGTGCATAATATGACATTCTCTCATATCCCATTAATAATGTGACATTCAGAATGGGAAACCTTCATTTAATTCCACGTGCAATTCTTGTTATGAGTATCTATGCATATTGCCATTTCAAAAATTTCTAACGGAGACCTTAGATCTCAACAACCTTACTAAATATGCTTTCTAAAAAAATAGAGTAGATACATTGAACCTTTATCTATAGAAAAACTGTAAAAGATTTTTTATATCTTGTATAGATTTCTCAAAATAAATTTTGAAAAACACCGCGGTTTTTTTTCCGAAAGACAGAAACACTTTTCCCGAAAATCGTGAAGTTTTTTTTTGTATTGATAATACGCATTAAAATCTAGGGAATTACTGTAAAAGTTTTTTGTTTGAAGCGAAATTGACTCCAAAAAATGGAAAAAACTTTATTTTTAAGATTTTATCATGCGATTTTGAGCCTTAGTGCTGTGGAAATGACCGTGACGTCATAGTTGGGTCGGGAAATTTAAGTTACCAAAAAAATATATAAGCAGTAATATGATGGATGATGGTGACGTCATAGTTGGGTCGGGAAATTTAAGTTACCAAAAAAATATATAAGCAGTAATATGATGGATGATGGTACACCTAGGAGTATATAGCATTAATAAACAGAGTTATTATAGATAAGCTTTAGAAGTTTCCTCGCGGTGTGAATTACAAATTAAAAAACGCGTTTTAAATAAACCCAACCGAAGATATTTGGTACTAAAATGCCAGCTAAGTGGAGGGTCTCTGATGTTGCCGAATACTGATAACACCAGTGACCAAATGCTGTCGGGCCCGGGACAGTAAAGAGTAAAGATTCCAATAAAACAGTGGCCATTTCGATAAGAAACTTATGTTGTTAATGGTTGACCCCGAGTTCTCTTCAAAATAATGACTATATAATATACTAACTATAATTTTAAATTAAATAACTATATAACTTTTTATTTATTTATTTAGTATATATGTATAATATTTTTATGTATATATAATATACCTATGTATGTATTTTTTTATTCAATTATTGTTAAGTTAAGGTACCCTTTCGGTACTAAGTTTTGTCTCATTGTGGTATCTGTTATGGGTTGGCTGGCAGAAATTGCCATTTGGCAATAAGGCCGTCCTTTGTACGTTTCTATATACGATAAAGGCTATTTTATTTTTATTTATTTATTTTAGTTATTTATAACTAATTCATTTTATCGGCCCGTTTCTCTCTACTGTTGGATGTAGGTCTCCTTCAGATTTTGTGTGTACGATTATTTTTTTTAATGAACATCGGAATTTTCTACATTTCTCATTTTCTACATAGGCCCACCTCTTAATAAGATTTGCCTAGAAGTGCGGGTAAAGAGATCGCTATTAATGCGCCTGGGCTACCCGGGGATGTGGAGGGCCTTAAGCCCGCGGGATTTTCCTTCAATGTCGTAGTTGAATATGACAAGTAGTTTTCTCAACAGACATATAGCAGAGGATGGACTTTCCATCAGGCTTATAACTGATCGTCGGCTGGCTTAATGTGATCACTTTACACTTAAGTAACATTCATCAATTCTAGTCCATCCATCTGCTGCGGCTGGGAATCGAGCCCAGACCTCCAACCTGACAAGCCGGTATTCTACCGCAGTGCTATGACGGTTGGGAGACATTTTAATCTCTTTTTTGTTTAGTTATTTTTTTACCTACCTAAATAAATCTAGTACACACAAAATACAAATGGTTTCCTATCGTGAAGTGCAGAATACATCGTCAGCACTGAGATTCGAACCGAATAATAAATCAAGGTAGGTTGTCGAATGTCATCAACACTTCGACACATGGAAAACACATCAAGCCATCAACCCAAAGTAGTAAACAGTATGTGTAATGGTTCGTTCCCGAGATGGCGTTGATTAAGAACACATGATCTAAATAATATGATATAGGTAGAGATACATTTTAATATAAAGGATTTGTTAGTATGTTGTATAAGGTCGTTCCGGGAATCGAACCCGGCGTTCCTGTTTCCGGGAACCGCGGCGTCTGTGACTGCTGGACCATGGAAGCGTTAGGCGCCATCTCAATTTGTATTAGGGATGTAAAACATCTTATATATCTGAACATCGATATTTGTCTAAATGATGGATCTTTTTGGAGTGTAGAGAAAATGTCTGAAGATAGACTGAAAAAGAAATTGAATACCTAAGTCTGAAAGAGAGGATGTAAGGAAAGATATCTTACGATATGTTAGGATGTAAGGAAAGATATGTTCACTCCATATATTGACCAGATATTCAAGGACGGACTCGTGTAAAGTGGGAGAAATTGCGAAGTGTGCTGACGAATATTGAATGTGATGACTGATTGAATGCGAGAGATATTTTGTAAGAATTGAAGTATGTAACTGTTTGTCATCTCTGCTTATTCCGCAAGGGATACATAGATAGGCAGATAGATAAACACATTACTTTTTTATTTAGTATACAAATATTTACTAGGGCGAGATTATCACAGGGTCGATATTTCTTCCAGCTGAATATTCAAGGAAGATACTTATTATTAATAATATTATGTCCTCTCTACCTGTCCCGTAAGGATTTTAGTGTGACTGGACAATAGGCGCGAAGCTACCTAAGAAGACGATTCCCATCGAGTTACCTTTTGGAAAAAGTGATAGGTACAATAATATCTAATTTGACGTAATCCCATAAGAAATGTTAGCCCCGGCTTCCCTTTCGCAGAAATCCACCCTTCGCCACTGCTGGACATATAGACTTATCCAAGTTTTGGTTCTTGTTGATTTTATAGCTACAAGTATCTATGATACTTTAACATCGATTATGTTAAAATTGTAATCTCGATGAATTCGAAACATTATGAAATCATTTGTCTCCCCATTTCCTACCTTCTACTTCTTATTTCTTTCCGTCCTTCTTTTTACACACCGAATTATTTTTTGGTTTATTTATTTATTTACTTATTAGAAATAATGTGTTATCTCTTTTAAACAAACAATGGACTAATTCTTTGCAAATATTTTATTCGCATTGGTGGGCTTCTAAGATCGTTCGATGAAAGATGTTTTTTTTTAAGATGTGAACACTGTCATGCATGTGTGGCGCTTTTAATATCTCACTACTCACTTGTCGGTGTATAGAAAATTATGGGTCAGTTGGTTGCAATGTGGCCTTTCAAGTAAAGGACATTTCCCGCGGCATTAAGTTACAAAGTCGCATGAACAATCGCATGAAGAAATGCAAAAAATTTAGCGTTTTTTTTTTACTTTTTGGGTGAATTTCGCTTCAATAAAAAATCTTTTACGGTTAGTACCTAGATATAGGTTAATTGTGTCAACTATATTTTTTTCCAAAGCATATTTATTAAGTTTGTCGAGATCTAAGGTTTCCGGTTTCTAGAAATTTATTTTTATATTATTTTATATTTTTCTTCTCTTTCATACACTTGTATGTATTGCAGGCATGAAGCTACCTAAGAACACGATTCCCATCGAGTTACCTTTTGGATAAAATGATAGGTATAATAGTGCCTAATCTGACGTAATCCTATCAGAAATGTTAGCCCCGGCTTCCCTTCTGCAGAAATCCACTCTTCGCCACTGATCTATTGTGTATATCAAATGTATGTCACAAGTGGCAGACATTGCCCACGGCAATAAACCCGCCATTTGGAAGATATATTTTTTTTCAATAAAGATTTTATTTATTTATTTATTTAGAAATCTTTGAAATGGCAATATGCCTGCTTTTAACTGGGCAACGTCGGACACGAAAATCTTATAAGAAATAATAATACGTACCTACTTGTAGAAAATTAAATTTATTCACCTTGTTGAATTTCCACAAATTAATTCGCACGACGTCATCTTGTTTCATCATTCGCCCGCTAGAGGGATTATTATTATTATTATTATTAATTGTGAAACTCCAATAATAATAATAATAATAATAACAGATGATAATATTCCTCCCCCTGCACACAAGGGTCTGAGCCGAGAAGCCACCATGACTCCTTGAAATATTCCAACACTCTTGTATATCTACCAGCTAACCACCAACCTATACTATGTCGTCACCCGACAACAACAGGGTTCTAACTGATAATGGGCAAAATGTTAGTGTTACGCCAATAGTTAGTCAAACGATTTTATGATCCACAAGAAGCTCCTAGCTAAGAGTATTTAGCTCCTTAATTGGTTTATAGTACGGTTGTAGTATAATTCTAGAACCAATCTTTTTTTTATAAAATAAATCTGGTTATATCGAAATAAACCCAAATACACCTTTGTACACTTCACAGTAAGCTTGAAAAGCTTGTGTCGTGAAGTGGAGTTTATTGTTTATTGTTGTTTATCATCCGTAGGCCCATCTGGACACCTGGAATCGTCATTTGAACATATCACGTGAAAAATAATTATATAAGTAAGTCGGCATCGGAGATCGAACTCATGCCCACTGGATTAACAGTCAAGCGCATTACCAATAGGGCTGCCACCTTTGTAAGAGCGTAGACCCGGAGATTCGGAAAAAATTTGTGACCATAGTTGTTTTTTTTTTTTTTTTACGCTAACCCGGAGACCCAGTTTTTCTATGGGGGGGGGACCGGGACCCCGAGTATTTTCCTTTTTTTTTTTTTTTGGTCCACACCATTATTCCAAACCCGGAGATTTACTATGCTGACCCGGAGACCCAGTTTTTCTATGGGGGGGGGGGGGGGGACCGGGACCCCGAGTATTTCCCTTTTTTTTTTTTTAGTCCTGACAAAAATTTCAGACCCGGAGATACACTATGCTAACCCGGAGCCCGGAGAACACCACTCAAACCCGTAGACTCCGGGTCAAACCCGGAGAGGTGACAGCCCTAATTACCAACCAGGCTACCAGCCACCTCTAGGAGCTAAATCTTTATATGGTATATAGTAACCTGAAATTAACAAGGTTGTAACTCACAACACCAATGTTGAGTAAAATAAAATCAATATTTTACTCATCATTCAATATTCATTCATACCTATTTATTGGTATTTTTTCAAACAGATGGAACCTTATTAATCTCGTTATTTAGAAAAAAAAACTACCCCACTTTAGGGTATTTTTGTAAATTATTGTAGACTCATAGATTACATAGGTATTACAAAAAATCAAAACATTTGTTAGTTAGAATCTTGTTTTTCTCAGATGACTACTTTCTTCTTCCACTAAACCACCCACAATCTCCCCATTGTCGCCACCATTTGTTGTTATTATTATTATTACTTTAAGTTTACACCCCCTTTTTGCCCCCCCCCTGCCCCCAAAGACCATCCATTCGTAACAACTTTGACACAAAATCTTCTATATTACATTAACACTTTGAAAACGAAACGAAGTAGGTACCTGGTTATCTCAATTAATATTCGATGTAGGTACCTACAGCCAGTGAAGGATGAAATTCTTATCAGTCTTCTAATAGAATGAAAGTGAACAAGTTGATATGGTTGGGACATGTAGAGAGAACGAACGATGGCAGGATAACGAAGAAAATATACCTGGAAGAAAGAAAAGGTGTAAGGAAGCACGACCGTCCGAGAATTACGTAGCTTCACCATGTAGACCAGATTCTCAACGACGAACCTAAACGGAATTGTAGAGTGTGTACCTATGACGATTTGCATGGATGTGACGGAGCCAAGAAGTGTACATGTAAGATAGGATCTGTTCTCTCTGCCTACACCGTAAGGGATGCGGCGTGAGAGGATAGCACAGAATTTTAGTTCAAAAATTAATAAAATTGGACCTTCTTCTTCTTATTTCTCAGCCATATTAATTCCAATGCTAGGCAAAGGCCTCCCCTTTGACTTTCCACAGATCCCTATCCTGGGCATGCTGCATCCACTTGCTTCCTGCGGTTCATCGTCAGTCCATCTTGCCTGACCTATTGAGCCAATATTTTCGTCGGTTTTAACAGCCCTATATAAACACTTGCAATAACATAATTTAAGGGCATGGTACCAGGAATGACGTCACAGTCATTTCCCAAGGCATTAAAGTTCAAAATCGCGTGACAATCGCATGATAAAATGGTAAAAATCGCGTTTTTTTCCATTTTCTGGGGTAAATTTTGCGTCTATCAAAAAACTTTTAAGCTTATTCCCTAGATTTAAATGCATATTATCAGTACAAAAAAAAATACTCCGCGACTTTCGGGGAATGAGTTTCCGTCTTTCGGAAAAAAGATCAGAGGTGTTTTTAATTTTTTTTTTAAAGAAATCTATACAAGATATAAAAAAAACGGTTTTACGGTTATTCCCTAGATAAGGGTTCAATGTATCTACCCTATTTTGTTCCAAAGCATATTTAGTAATGGTTGTCAAGATATAAGGTCTCCCGTTTTTTGAAATTTTTGAAATGTCGGTATGCATACTCTTAAGGAGATTGAATATATAGAGACTATTATATGATATAATATTATACAATTTAAATCCACCCTCCCTTGAAATGTCACCCTTTGCTACCCTAAGATTCTCAAGTCATTAATTCTGTACCCGAGTCCTGCTTCCACTGGGGAGATTTAATGGGAAAGGGAGGATATATGATAATGGATTAAGGACAATTCCATGTATCTTATCCATTTATACTATAATATCCTGTTCATATTAAAAGTATGCATACCGACATTTAAAAAATTTCTGAAAACGGGAGACCTTAGATCTTGAAAACCGTTACTAAATATGCTTTGGAAAAAATAGGGTATAGATACATTGAATCTTAATCTAGAGAATAACCGTAAAAGATTTTTTTATATCTTGTATAGATATCTCAAAGAAAATATGCAAAAAACACCCCTGATCTTTTTTTCCGAAAGACAGAAACTCTTTTCCCGAAAGACGCGAAGATTTTTTTTTTGTACTGAGAACATGCAATAAAATCTAGGGAATAACCATTAAAGATTTTTGATTAAAGCGAAATAATTAACCCCAAAAAATGGAAAAAAGGCTATATTTATCATGCGATTGTTCCCGCGATTTTGAATCTTAATGCCGTGAGAAATGACCGTGACGTCATATTTGGGTCGCGAACCTTAATTTGAAACGTATATATTTTTTTCTTTTAAACCAACCGTTTAGGAGTTATTTTGAAAATAGAAATGGATGGCAGAAAAAAATGGGTTTTTTCGCTACCAATTGGAACGCGGCAGCCCTAGAAGGTCACATTTTTGAAATTGTAGGACCGGTAGGTACTAATAACATACCAAAAATTCAGAACAACAGGACCTTTTGCAAGGCAAATGTCTAATTTTACTAAACTATGTATAGTTGGAGCTAGTCTGATAGGAAGTGGAAGATTATTCATTATTATCAGGCCTTTGACAATAAAGATATTGGAGCATTATTGGAGCACTTTATTTATTATCTTTAAAAATGTGTTTAGGTACTAAGATACTTAGCTTAATATATTATGTACATAAATGAAACATTCACCGTATTATATATGTTAATTATGTGTATGTAATACCTATTTACAATCTACATAGTTAGTTTTTTTATCTAAAATAATTTAATTGCTTAATTAATGTGAAAAAACTAGGTATATGCATGTATATATGTACCATGTTAATTACACTTAGTTAGGTAGGTACTTACTATTAGATATATATGTAGATAGATTCTAATTTAATTTTATAAAATTATATCCCAGTAATGGGGTAACCAGTGAATGCTGTGTGTGTATAAGAACACACACGACATTCTCTTTGCACCAACAATGTTCTGAATAATCCTGCTTCACCTGATTACCTCAAGTCCAACTTCACACCCTTGCCATCTCATGGCTTATCTCTACGTTCAAGTGGACGCCGTTTGTTAACCATACCTTCACATCACACATCTTTCTTCACTTCTACTTTCACTACACACGCGGCTAGATTATGGAATAACCTTCCACTTCATATCAGACTAGCTCCAACTATTCTGAGTTGCAGTCTTTCGGAAAAAAGATCAGAGGTGTTTTAAAAAAAAATATTATTTTTAAACCTATACAAGATATAAAAAATCTTTCAGAGTCATTCCTTACGTAAAGGTTTCTACTGTATTTTTTTCCAAGTTGTCGAGATCTAAGGTCACCCGTTTTTAAGAAATTTTTGAAAAATCAATATGCCTACTATTTCCACCTGCAAGAAGTGCCCGACAGTCTGTTAGACAGCATCTTGCAAGTGTAAACTACGGAGTTTATACCTGCAAGATACTGTCTGACACTCTTGCAGAAGTTTTCATGCAGGTGGAAACCCGGCCCAAAAATATTTTCGTTTATTTTTTTCCGGGCAACACAGGGTTAGGAAAACTAGCTTTATACATAATTTAATATTGTGGTTGTGATTAAAATGAATAGTTAAATAAATATAATGTAATTAAGTATCTGTTATTTACATAAAATTATAATACATAATATACCTAGGTACTACATAAGTCTTGTAATGTTAGACCTGTATGTCTTACAAGCGACCATGTGGGTGTCTATGTAATCGACTTTAAATTTATGTTTTCATCTTACATTAAGTTTAACTATTTCATAGATAATTATGTCCCCTTATGGTGACTTCGTTAATAATTCATGTAATCATGTATTGACTTTGGTACTTCTCTAAATACATTTCGAGTACATGGTTGGCGCAGTTGGTTGAGGCGGCAGTCTCTTAAGCGGGAGGCGGCAGGTTCAAATCCTGGCGCTGGCGATGTATTCCACACTTTGCGATACAGGCCTAGTGCAAGGTGTGCAGGAAAGTATTTGGGTTATGTATTCAAGCTTAGATCAAATTATAAAAAAAGTCCAAAAAAATCAACCTGCTCTATATCAAATAAAAATAGTTGCTAAATGTCGCATCCATTTCTCAATAGATGTCGACAGAATACAAGAATTGATCAATTGTGAAAATTTCTTGAGCTATAGCATATGTATGTATTTACAACGTCTGACAGCAGGATGTGGTGAAATGGGTGAACGTTGTCCACTGATAAAGTGATCACTTAAGCCAGTCAGAGCTGTCGTTGAATATAGGTATCTGTGTCTAACTACACACTCATAGAACATATAGTTACAAATACCTGCTTTGAAGCATTGCTATAGATAGGAGATTAAATAGTTTCGCAAAACTATCTACCTATGGGCAATCCTATAGATTGATTTAGTCGGGAGGTAACGCCTGAGTGGGACGGCTGTGATTGTGCTTGCTCTTGTCAGAGGGAGATGGGTAGATGTGTCAAGAGGGTCGTGTGAAAGGGAGGAAGTGAAATGTATAGTTTCACAAAAAATGTGTGACTGTTGAGACGATTTGAAACTAAGTACACATAAATAAAAAAAAAACTTTGAATCAAATTTTAATTATTTTCCGCAATAGGTAGCTAAATCTCTGTAATTTTCACAATTGTGTAAACCAGATAACACTACGATCATTTTGTTCAACATTTGATCAGCCTTCTACAAAGACAAAAAAGATGTAAAGCGTTTGAGGGGATCTAAGGTTTGTGTGGGGTCAAGTGTGGATCGTATGAAAGATATTGGAAAATAAATTCAGATAGAGAATCAGATTTTGTCCAGCTCATGGCTAGGAAGATTTGAATATGGTATCATCAGTTCTTTCATGCACCTACTTGATTTATATGAATGCCCATGTGGACACTCCTAATTGGAGGGTTGACCGGAATATTTTACATTCAATTAATGTTTTGAAAATGTTTCGTCAACCATCTGTCAATGTCTCTTTTAATACTTAAATAAATAAATAATCGTATGTCGACCAGATACTCAAGGATGTACGCGTTTTGGGTAAAAGGAATCGAAGAGCGTGTATGACTGCATGCATGAATGTGACAAAAGCTAGGTGTTTATGTAAGGATATGACTATCTGGCGCTCATTCCTCTCTACCTACCCTGCAAGGGGCGTGGCGAGAGGGTATAGATAGCTGGATAATAGTGTACAACTCCTTACCAAATGAAATTAAAGGCATAATGCAGATAAAGCCTTTTGCCAGAGCATTGAAGAAACTAACATTGGACAGGCGAAAGTAAATTGTATTTATTTATGGTGTGTGTACTGTATAGTGAAAATAATTATGAGGAGCAGTGTGTGATAGATTGATAGTTTGTGTTAAATACTTTATAAAACTGTGAATTATATATATTATGGTTGACCCCCTCATACCAGCTCATGTATGCTGTCTGGGGGCATGAATAACAATTATTTAGTGTTGAATTGTATATGTATGTGTAATTTATAATCTAATGTATAATAATATTATTTGTTAAATAAATTGAAATTGAAATTGAAATAAAAAGAATATAGGACAAAATTTTTGTACCAGCTCATCTGAAAAAAAATGTATTTCGCACGCTATACGAGTATAACATTGTATCAACATTCGACACTAGCGCCCCTAGCGGTGGTTCACGGAGTAACGGGCAGATTGAGAGGGTAAAAAGGAAGGCATTTTTTATGGCCTAGACGGCGCCCAAGTAGATTACTTTCAAGAGTGAGAGAGAGAGAGAGAGGGATGGAAGGAGTTGGAATTGGGAGATAGTAGTTAACTCTTGACGAACGTGACGGAAAAACACGAGAGTCCTACATGTGAAAGAGATGCAGTTATTTAACACTTTCTGAACCTTTAAAATTTTCTTAAGATATTTTTTTTTATTAGAATTAATGTAGTGATAAGAGACTTGATATAAAACGGATCTTGTAACTAAACTGAAAGTGAGCAAGTTGAGATGGTTGGCACATGTAGAGAGGATGAATGATGAAAGGATGACAAAGTGAATATACTTGGGCGAGAGAAGAGGTGTAGGAAAACGCTGCCGTCTACGAGAAATTTGACCATGTCGTCCAGTCGCTTGATGGCGAAAGTGTTTTGAGTAAAAGGAGTTAAAGAGTGTGTGTGACGGATTGCGTGAATGTGACGGAAGCAAGACGTGTGTGTAAGGATAACGAAACACCTATTCACATCCTCTGTAACTGTGATGCACTCGCTCACAAAAGAAGTCGTACTCTTGGAGGGCCCCTACTGGACTCCGAGAAGGCAAGAACACTCGCACCAAGACAGATCGTGAGCTACATGAGACACGTCGGCCTTGAAGAGGAGATGTAACATTAAAGGGTGTCACAATAGACCAACTCTGGTCACAGTGTCGTAGGGGATAAACGGTTCCCTGACATAACAAGAAAAAAGGGATAGGGGAACCTGGCGATCTGTTATTTCTTCCTATCCTGCAAGGTACGCTGTGTGTGGTGATATAGAATAGAGAACGTATTTTCTGTTTACTAAGATTTCTAATACCTACATAAAAAAGAAGACAAGTTTGTCAGGATACGAAATAAAAATATTAGTTACCCGTTACACAAGTGTTTGGCGCCGTGTGGAATAATGTGATGGTCGAAGTAGCGCCACCAAAATAATAACACCATACAAATTATTATGGAGAATTACATTCCTTATACAAGCGTGGATCATCTCATACTAACCCAACTATACATCCATACATTGTGCATACTTAACCATCTCACTCAGGAACTAAATGTACAACATGATTAAACATACAGGATATATTTACATAATTATATCTTGTCGTACATTCATTCATCGAGTTTATTTATGTATGTAGTTACGTGTGTATTTTTATTATATGCATTTTTTTATATATACCGATATATATTTTATACACGAGAATTAGAGAGATGTGCGAGGTCGAGGATTTCATCAGATGGTGAAGGCAACGGAGGAGATATTGGTACGCGTATGTTGGGAGAATGGAACCATCCAGGCTCCCTCATATTGTGCTCCATGGCCAACCCTTAAGTAGGCGACCCCCATCAGGCACAACACCAAAGAGATGGATTAACAGCTGGGAGTCGACCTCGCAGGAGGCTAACCCCTCTTAAATAACAGGCCATCAGGTCTGCATTAAGACTAAGAAGAGGATATAAAATGAATCTGGGTTTACCGAAATAAACCCAAATACATCTTTGCACACTTCACAATAAGCTTAAAAAGCTTGTGTCGTGAAGCGGAGAAGATCGGCATCGGGGATTGAACCCGCGCCTGCCTGATTACCAGACGAGCGCGTCACCAACCAGGTTACCGACCACCTCAATAATTCTGGCTCGTTCAGAAGAGGCCAACAAAGTGATACGTACTCGATGTTAGTCGAGTTTGCGTTTAATCTCTGACCACCAAGCTTTGCTTGCGAAATTTATCATTGCCCAATGCCCAACCTTCAAACTTTTTTCCTTTGAGGGATGTGATATACTTCTTTTGACCATACGATAAATAAATAATTGTAAGATGTTTTTAGATCTAAATTCGGGTCCAAGGTTTATCGTAAAACTAGTTTAAGTTTTTTAGTTAATTTTGCCTACAGCTATTTTGGCACTTACATAATTCAAACTCTAAAAATTAAAACAACATAGCTAAGAAAAACTTATTTATAATTTAGTATAAGCTACCGTATGTTCATAATTTTATTTAGGTACCTATAGTTAATTATGTTTTTAAAATGGTAAACCTATAGCGTTATAAAAATTATAATAATTTTACCATCTCAGTATTTTGATTCGATATCCGAGAAAAATGTTAACTTTATGCTGATGTCGCAGTCGTATTCTAAAACAAGTCGTTTCGTATAATGCCTAGGTACTCTAACCAAATAAAATCTATTATTTTTTTTTAATTATATTGTTTCCCTTTGTGGAAGCACATTTTCACAATTGATATCAGTAAAATGAAAACAAAAAACTCTGTTTCATCGGCTTCAAACTACAGTGAACGGCCAAGGAAAGAAAACAAAACGGACGACCTGTGCTAGGATATGGGCTTCGAATCATATAAAGAGTTAGCTAATAAAAGAACCGCACATGACAAGGATGAGTGGAGAAGGAGACATGGGGCTTTGCTGCAAACCATTCGTAACAATTGAAACTGGAGAATAAGATATTTAACACTTACGAATATGTTAAAATATTTTGTGATGAAAAAAATGAATGGTTGAAATAAATGACATAATAGTTAAAATCCACCTGGTTTTATCAATTTTCGTTAGAACGAATTTTCGTTCTTTTGGACCTAACATAACCCTCTTAATCAGACCCGAAAGGATTTTAAAGTTACGTGCTTTATTTTTAGTGAAATTAATTTTCAGTCTATTAATCTAAGTGATTATTTTATAAATCCCATTTTATTTATTTATTTTCCACGCAACAAAGTTGCTTTTACATTTCACATAATAAACACGAGTACTTATACTATAGATAAGAAATATAATAAGAGAAAAAAAAACAAATAAGTCACTCACGACAGAGCAAAAAGCAAATAACAACAATGACATTTGTCCAAGGAGCAATCACAAAGACCGCGAATCAAACAACAAGATATTAAAAACGCATAACGCATTTCATAATATATGTGGGAGGAGTATACTATTTCGATAGATAAGTTCAGATCATTTTACGAAAGATTTACAATGGACCTAGGTTTCTCTAATTGTAGCCGAATTATAGCAATTGTCTGAAACATGGGTGTTTTGTATAAGTAATAATTTGTTATAGATCAGTGATTACTGATTATTATGAGGACTTATCATCAATAAATTCCTAACAAATTTCTTATTTATTCACAGCATCTCGTACCTCGTGGACCATGATGCTATACCTGATGGTGTTCCCACGAATTATACCCAACCACACCACTGTCTACCAACCAATCAATCAATTATCATGATCCCGATAGGGTGACCATTACTTTTTATTATATCTGAATTAAATATCTTAAATCAAAAAATAATTTCTCAATATTTTGCACAGTCTAGGTGTAAAACCTAATCTGGTGTTGTAACTAGAATGAAAGTGAATAAACTAAGATTGTTTGGGCATGTTGAGAGAATAAAGTATGCCAAAAAAGATATATTTGAGCGAACGAAGAGGTGTTCTAAGGAAACGCGTCCCCCCGAGACTGGCCTGGTCCGATCATGTCGATCCTCAAGGATGGACGCGTTTTGAGTAAAAGGAATCGGAGAGCGTGTATGACAGATTGCATGAATGTGACGGAAGCTAGGAGTGTGTGGCTGTCTGGCGCTCTGTCCTCTCTGCCTACCCTGCAAGGGACGTGGCGTGAGGGTATAGATAGATAGAATTATTAGTTAATCTCAAAAAGGTATTGATTTCCCTCGTACCTAAAGTCATCAAAATGTATTTACTGCTGCCTAGGTTCATACTTATCATGAAGAGGCTAATCATGTTTTCTGAATTAGACAATACGAGTATATGCTTGTTTTTTTGTACCAATTGATACTAATTCTATGTATTTTCTTTGTTTCAGGTATGTGAACTTTTTATTCTTCACCCTTAACACTACAGGTTTCCAATGAAAGCATAGGCTAGTCAGCAAATGAGTGAGCATAATATTATAATAAATCGTATTCTATCCCCTCGATGCGAGTTCCTAGCAGGATAGGTAGAGAAAACAGAACACTAGTTTTTTCAATCACTACACACACTTCTCGAATTATTCACATTCATACAATTCAAATTCAAATAAATTTATTAATAACTAATATCTTACAATTCTAGTACATACATATAAAACTTATTACAATATTTTCAATTTTCCATACTACCCTCCAATGTGAGGAGACCTCGTGTATTGAAGGGGAGTTCCGAGATTTTTATCAATTCTAATTTACAACATCAACAACAAAACAATGACACATTTTTTTTTATAAATTAATAACAGAAAAAAAAAGAAACAACAATACAATTTGTTTTACACGCTGTACGATCTGTTTACTCAAAAACATCCTTGAGAATCTGGTTGACATGGTCCAGCACCTCTTCTTTCTATATATTAGCTGCTTCATATATCATAAAGTGAACGAAGTGTATTAAAAAATATGGACGTGTACCAGATTCCACGAGGGCGAACATATTTATTTATTTATTTAAACTTAAAGTAAACAACAAACACATATAAATATACAAAATGGATATAGTACAGATTATAAAACGTTGTTTACTAGGGCGAACTTATCGCAAGCTGCGATTTCTTTCAGTTACGTAAACGTTATCTTAAAAAGCGATTATAAAATTTATATTAGGTTGACTTTTATACTCTTAAAATCTTTTCGGCTGCGGATTCCTACTGTTCTCCACCCGTCCAAAAGTGCGAAGACCTATGCAAGTACACAAGTATCTAACACGGTGGTCCTAGAACAAGAATTGTATCGTGTTTGGAAGTTCTGTTCAGTCCCCCGGGCAACATTCGGTAATCATAATTGTAACACCTACGTAGAAAATATTTACGAAAAAGAAAAAACTGGTCTCAATAATACTGCCGTCTTAAGCAAGAACCGCGTATAAGACTAAATGTTGAAACTAAGGTAATCGTGGAAAATATCTAGTATCGCGTATCGCCCGTAGTTTTCCGGAGAAAAATCCATAAGATTGAAAAATCCATAAAATCCAATATTGCTCAACGTGAATGAATCCCAAAAAAACGAAAGCCCTTCAAAAATATCCTCAACGGATAAAAGCCCAAACTTTCTAGTTGGATTCAAGTAGATGAATTATTTAAGAATGTTAACTATTTTATTGAGTGCCATTTTAGATCCGCTTTTTTATTTGTTTATTTTCCAACTATGGTAGTATATGGTAGTTTCTAACACGCTGAAAGAAATCGTATACTAATAGATATAATTAATGTTATTTTCAAAATCCAATTTGATTTGAGCTTTTGTCCTCTGAGCATATTTCTAAAGGTCGGGGTTGTTTTTTTTTTTTTTTGGGATTTATTCATGTTGAGCATGGGTATTCTTATGAGTTTTTGTACGGTCACTAATATGCCATTCAGAATGGGTGGCGAACCCCTTCGCTGAAAAAGATGTAAAATATCTATTAGTTTTTCGAACACCTGACTTTTACAGGACACACGAAAAAATATATAAAAAAGGTGGAGACTTATTAATTCTACAACTTACAGATCTCCTCAGGGGGTAGAAATACCCAATATTTCGATGGAAAACTAAAAATACCTGAAGTTGGCTTATGCATGATTTTTCCTTATGAGAGCTGCATATAAATATCGACACTGGCGTAACAAATTACATATTTCTTCACTTGACGAGCCCATCGTCAGAAGAATCTTGTTTGTTTTGTATGCAGTATTATGTTGTGTTGTTGGTTATGAGTTAATCATAGCATATAGCTATAGGACTTCCACTCTGCACGTAACGTATAATCATCAACAACACTTGGATACTATAATTTTGTCTGTAGATTTAACCGATTCTATGTACACGATTTTATATCTACGAAATTCGTTATATCAAAACTTTATTTGAGGCAATGAGAAAACAATACAACACTTTGAGAACAATGGTGTCAAAAGACGGGCTTATGCCGTATGCAATCTCAAGGTTTTTGACCGTCGGTACACGGTGGAAGTCCATTTCTAAGGACTTTATTGTCAAACGCCTGATGATGAGGGTGCAAATCCTCAAAACACTAGTCGCGTAATTTAAAGTCATCAATGTGGATTTTAAAACTAAATAAATAGTTTCATTTTTACCTTACGCTATATTGTGCAATCTTATGGCGCCGCCCTCGCGCTGGCGAGCGTCCACAATTTTTTTGTGTACATGCGTAAAAAGGCGTGCGAGTGGAACGTTTGTCTTGGCCCGATATTTTTTATTTTTATCGAAAAAACCCGAAATAATGCTCAACTTTTACCCTAATAGGCCCAATATCATAAAATGTTTTTGTTATATTTTAAAACTGGAACTTGTATTAAAGTTTGTAATTCTATAGGAAGCATTTACCAAAATTCACAAATATTTGCCTTTCATTGGACGAGTGGAATAACACGTTGAATCTCGTAGTTTCCTATAAAGATCGCGTATATGCTTTGATTTTTATGACCGCGCATTTCGAGAGCTTGCCAGGTACGGTTATAATCAGCCTCAGACTAATCACATTCGCATGGTGGTCTCCCAATGTTTGTTTTTCTTTTCAACACTTCACCATTTACACAATGTGGTAAGTAATAATTTAATACAACCATGTGAATGTGAATTCATTTTATTTTTTAACTGTTTCCCCATAATTTTCATAATTAGTAAGTTTCTTCCTTTCCCACTAACATTCAAGATGTTTCTTTGATACTTTAATATGGCACTGAGTACCCTATTTTTCCAAAGCATGTGTAGTAAAGTTTTCGAGATCTAAGATCTCCCATTTTTTGTAGTTTTTTTTTTTAAATGTCGGGGCTTGTATGCACTGAGCAAAAATCGTTCTTATTTTCGCTTCAACTTTTCTAAATTTTGTATGCGAATGTTAGCGCGAAATAAGAATAACGTAAGCGACAATGTGAATTTTTCCTTTATAAGAAGAGCCTGGGTACAAATTCAAAAATCTAAAACAGTCAATTTGTTTCTAAGAAAAGAAAAAAAAAATGTAGTAGTGTGTAGATCCTTGCAGTGAGAGTCTCCTCCAAGGAACATTAAGGGTGTTCAGAGTAGTTTCGGGAGGGGTTTGTTGAGGGGAGCCCTTCCGGCGAACCTTGAGCCCTCCTTTGAAAAAAAAAAATGTTTTTGCTTAAAAGACTGGATGATATAGGAGCTAAAGCTCCTGAAACATCCAAGGGTGGAGGTGGGTTTACCCTTAATGATAAAATTTGTTAAGATTATAATTACCAGTATTTTGGCTAAATTATACTGTTATATCTGAAAAACTGAACGGAAAATCCTCAGATACCGTAAATTTCAGGGGTACTTTAGGAATATTTTTTTATTCAAGGAATTTCCAAATATTGTAATTTCAAAACAGTCAATCTGTAGTCCATACTTTCATCTATCACTGTTTTCAGTTTCAAGACGATTCTCTCAGTATTGGCTGAAAACAATTCAGGGCGCCGAAGCCAAATGTCAGCATGTAGGCCCTTCAGGTATGGGGTTTTTTTAATTTTGATCTCGTTTTTCTCTACAGACTTTTCAACCTTAGAACCACGTTTCTCTCCTTTGACGAATGTGATGATTCATGCAGTCATTGTTTTATGAGAAGATGCCCTTTATAATTAGTATGTTATTTATTTATTTATTTACTTATACACGAATATAATTTGTATATACGTTGTATATTATTAGTTTATTGCTGTGGGCGTGGAACAGGCAGTTCTGCAAGAACCTCAAACCACATTAACGTTGTAAGTTTTACGCATTGTTTGGTGGAAAAATTATAAATTATTATGTTAGTTATACTAAACCAAGACGTGTTTTTATTTATTTATTTATTTTTCACACAGTGCAATAAGAAACATGAATAGACAATCGTAAGATTAACCTACTCTGAATGGTTATAATCCAAACACTCCGAACTGTTCTGTGACCATAATTAATTTCGAACATTTACTGCCATTCACTAAGCAAATCGTAGTATTTTTTTAAGGATCTGTGTACACAATCCCAAATAGTTTTCTGCACACTTTGCACTAGGCTAAAAGCCTGAATCGCAAAGTGTGGAATACGTCGCCAGCGCCGGGGTTTGAACCTGGCACCTCCCGCTTGAGAGACTGCCACCTCAACCAACTGTGCCAACCATGTACTACATTTTACCTCGAAGACCTAGCTTGTACCAAACTATGATGCAAAAAGCCCAAAAAATCGTCTCTTTTTTAGAAAAACCTTACATTTACTAGCTTAGTTAAATCCGAAGATTTATATGCAAAAGTAAGACCTGGGATTTACTGATACACAGACATTTACAGTAACGTATATGCAAACGAAACGAGTGTTTGATGATAGATATGTTACTTTTTGCCGTACCTACCTAGGTATATTATTATATAGGTACCAGGGTATCTACAGGAAAATTATTGTTTTATGAAAACGTGATAAGTGGGTACCTAGCCAAGGCATAACATGAGCTAAGCATGCACTTTATTTTATAGTATGGAATAAGTACATTCTTGTATATTTTGATGTGAGTTTTATGTTTCTGGTTTTGTTTCGCTGTAAAAGTTAGTGTACCTATAATGGTACCTATCACCTCCAGACCTGGATATTTCAAAAGCATCAACAGTTGGTTGAGGCGGCAGTCTCTCAAGCGGGAGGTGTTAGGTTCTAACCCCAGCGCTGGCGATGTGTTCCACACTTTGCGATACAGGCCTAGTGCAAAGTGTGCAGGAAAGTATTAAATTTGGGTTTGTGTATCCAAGCCCAGATCCTTATGTATAAAAAAAATGTTAGGTTGACATAGTGACAGCTGTCAAAATCTTGTCGGCTGCGGGTACGCTTCCTCTTCTTTTCTACCGACTCTTGAATGCGCGAGGTGTTTTTCACATTTTTTTTAGCATCTATACAAGTTATAAAAAAAAATATTTTACGGTCATTCCCTAGATAAAGGTTCAACGTCTCTACTCTATTTTTTTTCAAAGCATATTTAGCGAGGTCGTCAAAATCTACTATCCATTTTTAGAAATTTCAATATGTCTACTAGGTGACCAACGCTATTTAGCATCGAAGATAACACACTCAAACCATTGTTCTGAAAAATGCGATTTCTTGCAATTTCTATATAGTAATATCGTTTGCGAGTATGTTTGTATATATATATGTATTAAAATCGTGGCTGAACTTTCGTCTTCTCTAGATCAGGTGGAGTGTGTAGTGTATTGTCTCGGGGCAGTCATTACCTACTTAACTTAACGTATATATCCAAAGCCATCAGGGATGTGAACTTGCGTCTATCATTTCATTGAAAAAGTACCTCGTCGATAAATCTTACTATTCTATTGAAGAGATGTTGTCTGACTCATCGTAATTATTGTATTAATATTACTATTCATTGTTGACGAAATGCAGTTTTGGACCATTTACATCCAGAACTTTAGAATTTTATTGTTGACGAAATGCAGTTTTGGACCATTTACATCCAGAACTGCATTGAATAATGTATCTCTGTTTTATACTGATTTCATACTCAAATTCTGTTGTCATCTTTGACGTAATATAGTTGTGGACAATTTACATCCAGACCTGTATTGAACTAAACCACACCTGTTATAATTTTGTATTATCACCAGTCACCATGTATTTATTTATTTCACTGTTTTTTCCTTTGACTGTTTATTGATTTATCGAATTTGATTTTTAATATTGTTTGTACCTAGTACCTACGCATACTGACATTTCGAAATTATCAAAAAAACGGGAGACCTTAGATCTCGACAACCGTTAGTAAATATGCTTTGGAAAAATAGAGAAGATACATTGAACCTTTATATAGGGAATAACCGTAAAAGATTTTTGATTGAAGCGAAATTAACCCCAAAAAATGGAAATAACGTATTTTTTACCATTTTATCATGTGATTGTTTATGCGATTTTGAAACTCAATGCCGCAGGAAATGACCGCGACAACATAGTTGGATCGCAAGCCTTAATTGATCTGTTAACATTTTCACGCAAAAAATAAAACTTTCAAAACTTCCCCTTTTTTCCTGTTTGCTAGAACCTCTTAAATAAAATAAATTAGTGTGCTGTGACATCCCTAACAAGGAACCCCCTCCGACTGCCCCTCCCAGGGCCCGACCAATGCTGCTCGTGGTCAGGACTGGCGCCTACTCCGCCCCCCCACTCGGCTACAAGGTGGTCATGCTATGACTTGAACATTCTGCAATATTACAATACGAAATCATTGTTTTATATTATGTTATTATCAACAAACTATACATTCTTCAATAAATCTCGCTCTGAGAAAAAGTATTGTAACATAACCTAACCTAACTATATTATGTATGAACTACTTGCGAACAAGATGGCAACCTTTCAATTCAGTGCGGCAAATCTCATTCTTTCATCGAGTTGGTCCAGTTGGTTGGAGCGTGGTCCAGTTGGTTACTGTGGAGTATATGATTGGGTTATCTGGAAGGGATCGCTGTATAGCGATTAGCCCGCCCTAGTGAGCTTTACTTACTTACTACTTACTGCTAGCCACTTGCGTTCCACTGCTGGACATAGGCCTCTTCTAAACTCTTCCACTGTCTTCTATCTTGGGCTATCTGCTGCCATCTACGACCCGTGAGCTGGACAGTGTCATCTGTCCATCTTTTCTGTGGTATACCTACGCCTTTTCTCCCAGGGCCTCCACTTCAGGATTTCTGGTGCCCATCTGACACTGTCCTGTCTTGCCACTTGTGAGCTTTACTTATTATGTAGATGCGTGTATTATCTTGTTCATCTGTTATATATTTCATCTAATGTTCACTTAAAATGAATAAGTACAGAAATAAATAGATAGTATACTACGTACAGCTGCCTATAAACAGGAGTGAAACAGTTCTCGAAAGTTGAATCATGTTAATTTGTGTGGAAGCGAGAATGTTATATTAAAAGAGTAATACACAATATTATTATTGTCTTTAATGGGAGTAAAAAGTGTTTTTTATCGATCCTCAGCATTGAGGGACTGATTTAGAAGGTATAACAATTAACATCAATTGTTGAAAGTTAATGAAATTGCATATAAGTATCTTTCATTTTGTGGTTGTAAATTGGCCTCATGTAGAAATTGTACCTTTGGATACTGAAATAATTAGATTGATTCAGATCTATTCAAGTGGAATAACAAAAAAAAATCAAATATTTATATTATCTAAGATCTATGTTTCTATATAATTATGTGTTTCTATCTCATTCACTCTTTCGTATCCCAGTTGACCATTGAATTAAATCGTACACGTTCTTTTTTTTGAAAATGAGTTTTTTAGTTACACGGTAGATGATTTGCCTTATTCATTTCTCCTGACACGTCTAAAACAAACAGCCCACCAATGATTAGTGTTGCCTCAAGCAAAAAATAATAATAACCATCATTCCAAACAAGACAATATACTGCAGCTGTTAAATATACAATTTACCCACGACCACCGAGTCAAAATGATTCCATCAATTATATGCAACTCACAAGTACGTCATACAAATCAATCAACATTTTTGCAAATTGACCTCACGAATGTTGCCAGGTTTTATGGTGGTTTTTCTTTTAATATTTAATAATGATGGGTTATTTTTTATTATTGCCTGGTATGTGTTTAAGTAATCATTTTTTTTCGTTGGTATTTGTACAACTAACTTCTCATGCTAAGTGTGATGGCTATCAAGCTATTTTTTTTCGGTCTTTCCTGCGGCCCATTCTGGTGCCTATAATAAAATCATAACTTTATTATGTTGTTTGGAGTAAGTACTTGAAACACTATCCACTTATTTTTTTTTAATCCTGGTTATAACAAATGTCTATCACAATTACGTAATTTTTGCTGAATTCCTACAACAGTGTAGAAGAATTTAGGATTAAAATTTTCGGGCTTACGACCGACCTCGGCTGGCTTAAGTGATCACTTTTGCCATTTGCCATTTCAGTTGCTCAACATGAATAAATCCCAAAAAAGACGAAAGCTTATTGGATTGAGAAAATAAAATAAATTGCATCTATTGATATACGATTTCATTCATTGTATTAGAAACTAGCATAGCTTAGAAAATAAACAAATAAATAAGCTGATAAAATGAGATTCGGAAACATTTTATAAATATTTCATCTTCTGGAATCCAACTAGAAATTTTGGGCTTTTATCCGTTGAGCATATTTCTAAAGGGTTTTTGTCTTTTTTGGGGTTAATTACTGTGGGTAATATTCCTATAGGTTTTTCTCCAAGAACCGTCATCATCAGGCAGGCACTCCCACCTTTGGAGATTATTGTTACATAGAATAGCTAATGCTAAAATATTAGTTGGTGGAAATTGAGTCAAACTCGTTCGTTGTAAGTAACCCCTATTCTAATAAATTGTCTGTAGAAACCTGTTTTCCTAAATGTGCAAAAAATGATTATAATTATTAAATAATAACTCCTAGCAATTTGTCCATAATTTGATGCATTCCCAAACTAATGTCGTCTACGAGTAGTTATCTCAACGGATGCACAGTAAATGATGGACATTCCATCAGGCTTAGGATTGACGCTACCTACTTATTTTATTAGATCTGATTCTATAACTTTTTGAAATAAAATAAGTACCTAAGTTATTGAGCATTATTTTACTATGAAATGATTTGAAAATATCTATCTATCTATAGTCTATACCCTCACGCCGCGTCCCTTGCAGGGTAGGTAGAGAGGACTAGACAGCCCTATCCTTACACACACTCCTAGCCTCCGTCACATTCATGCATACAGTCATACACGCTCTCCGATTCCTTTTACTTAAAACGCGTACATCATTAAGAATCTGGTCGACATGATGGGGCCAGGTCAGTCTCGGGCGGCCGCGTTTCTCAAACTTCTTCGAAAATAAAGTCTTATTGTAGTTAAGTTAGTAAATTTTCTTTAAGTTTTTATTTTTTAAATGAACATTACATTTAAAAATATAAAAAATTACAGAATAATAAACATCCATAAAACATGCTCACTAGGGCGAGCTTAGCATAACTGAACACCGATCCAGCTAACTCTAATGTTGATATGCAAAAAGCCGTGTATACAAGAATCACACGTCAAAAAAATTCGTAAAAATGTTGGCGAACGATTGATTTATGACAGACCTAACTGAGAGGCCTCCTAAACGGATATAAAATTTATTAAATTGTAGTGATCCTATACCTCTCCAAATATACCTTCCTTTAATTGTGAGTTTTAATTATCTCATTTTTAAAAAAATTCAAACCATTTTAGAACACCCCGCTGTTTTTGGGTGCACATTAAACGGTTAATTTTGTATTTATTTTTTTACCTGTCATATTTTTTATTTTACACACATTTCATTTGTTTATTTTTCAATTTGATTCACCCCATTAGAGACATCTGTTTGTTTTTTTTAAAAACATATTTATGAATATTATTTTTAATGTTTTCTTCTATCAATCCATCAGACCGTATAATCGTTTGAATTTAAATAAAAATGGGGTAACCCGTAATCATTATAGTTAGAAGATCCAATTGTGTAACTAATTATGTGTATCATTCGAACAAGGTGGCGAATCTCGTACCTGAACATAAGATTGCCTGAACATAAGAAGGCCCTTCACATCCCCGGGTAGCTTAGGCGCATTAATAGCGACCTCTTTACCCGCACTTCTAGGCAAATCTTATTGAGAGGTGGGCCCAGGGTTAGTCTTAAGGGAGCCTCCCAACAAACCTGAGATGTTCAACTTTATATTTCCAGACATTCGAACTCGGCACCTCCTGATAGTGATTAGGAGTTGTAAGAAGTCTGCGCACTAACCAACTGCGCCTGTCTTGTAATCTCGTAGATCATTCTCAGAAATAGGTTAAGGTAGTATTTAGTAAGTAATCGATAAGTATCTATAATATTTGTTCACTGGGGCGAGCGTGTAGTGCTGCGACCACTGCCACAGCTAACTCCGATTGCTTTTATTTATTTATGTATGCACATGCATGGAACAGATACAGTCAAAAAACAAATATTTACAGTTACATTTGTACACAAGACCAATAACATCCGTTCACAATTAACACACACGCAAAACAAGCAGATTACATTACATAGTTAATATATCTTATATCTATAAAATATGTATGGTAGGGAAGGAGGAAGCATGGGAAGAGGAAGAATAAAATTTCAGCATTAAAGAAAAGCAGGTATTCTTGTCAGGACAGGGAGAGGGAAGGAATGGAAAGGATGAAAAGGGACCATGTTAGGGGGTTGGTGAGAGTTGATCATCTTTAGCTGTATACCTGTTGAGATAATTGATTGTGAAATGGACATTTTGTACAGGAAATGTGAACTGAAATAAATAACACGTACCTAAGTATTATGTATTTGAAATACCTCAAACTAGTTGTTAAACTAAATTATGTTTGTTTTATATTATAACTTATAACAAATCATTATAATAAAAGTCTTGCTGTTTGTATGTTCTGTTGTAAAAAGAAACAATAGATATCGCTAGAACTGTCTACTGAGACACACGCTAAAATAGATCAGAGGTGTTTTTCACATTTTTTTCTGGGATACATAAAATCTTGGAAGTATGTAGTATTCCCACAACAGTGTAGAAGAATTTTTTATTTATTTATTTATATTTTCTCAACATTGTAAGTACACAAACAATACATACAACAATACATAAACGTACACAGTATAGTATATAATTATCAACATTTATTATTATCAACACATTATCAACACAACACAATATCAATTATCAATTAAGGATGAATATTGTCGGGCTTACGACCGACCTCGGCTGGCTTTAGTGATCACTTTACACTCGAGAAACATTCGCCATTTCAGTTCACCCCGGCTGGGATTCGAACCCAGACCTTCGTCTCGCATAGTAGGGATCATATCCACTACACCACGAGGAGCGACGGCTGTGTTGTCGAATTTCATATATATTAAGTACCCATGTATTGTTGCATTTCTAACTGCGGGGAGAAGGTGGTATTTTTACACACCCGCCATCTATCAAAATTTCCCAATACTTCCACCTGTTTGGCAAGCCTTGAACACTAGTATAGTACAACAGACACACAAGTAATTTTTGGAGTGTTTGTTTTAGATACCTATAATTATAAAATAAGCCCAGACCCGTTATTACCCGAGCAGGTACGGGTATTACTATATACCTAGTATATGTATATAATATATATTTTACACATAGTTACATATCAATTCTTGTTTGTAACTATAATATGTTATTGATATTATAGCCAAAAAGTTATCAATGAAAAACATAAAATAATAAATTAAGTCTACTCCGCCCATGTCTTGCAGGGTGGAATTGGAATATTTTTTCAATAGGTAAAAAATTAAATATCGATACAGTTAATAAATTATTAAGATTATTTATGAAAATCACAACTTATGTTATGTGAGACCATCGGAATTTTCTACGTGTCACATTAAGCCAGTCGACGATCAGTCAAAAGCCTGATGGAAGGTCCATCCTGTGCTGTATATCTGTTGAGATATAACTACTTAATAAATTATTAATTAGGTACACATAATTGCGTTTTTTTAATGTTATATTCAATGCCTAATTAAAAAATAGGTACATAGGTTGAGTACATGGTTGGCGCAGTTGGTTGAGTCTGCAGTCTCTCAAGCGGGAGGTTCCAGGATCAAACCCCGATGCTGGCGATGTATTCCACACTTTGCGATACAAGGTTTTAGCCTAGTTGAAGGTGTGCAGAAAAAGTATTTGGGTTTGTGTAATTGTGTATGCAAGCCCAGATCTTTATTTTAAAAAAGTAATAAAATGTAGATACATTGAACCTTTCTCTAGTGCATTACAGTAACCGGTCTTTCATATCTTCTAAAAATTCCTGAAAAAATAAACCAACTGAAAATCTCTTTCAAAAAATGATTCCCTTTACTTTTAAGAAAATAATACTTCTCATAGTGCGATTAAATTCATTAAAATCTAATGCATTTCCATTGAACTTTTCTGAATAAAGTGATATAGTCCCAAAAACTTATGAAATATTTTTGGGATACTCGTCTTTTTAAAGTTAAAACTTTCTTTTAATTTTGAGTGTTTTCAGTGTTTTGTTATATAATATACTTTTTTTTCAATAGTTAGCCCATGTATGTATGCTGTAGACACTCCTAATTGGAGGGTTAACCTGACTATTATGTTAATTTTTGCTTTGTGAATGTTTTGTCAACCATCTGTCAGTGTCTCTTACAATAAATAAATAAAATAAATAAATAAAATTCTAGAGTCCACCTCTGTGTACATACCTGACGCGTGTGTGGTAATATAGACAGGTACGTACTGACCTGTTATAATAAATATTATTATTAAGTATTATTATATTTTATAGTATAATAACTGGCATAGTAGAGTATAGTTCTAGGTAACATCACATCACACCACATCCCACATCCATAATACCCATAATTTACATTTATATATTCATCAATGGTATAATGGTAAACCTATTTTTTTTCGTACAACTAGCTTCACTATAGGGGTTTTTATTAGGGACAAATGCTTGTAAAAATAATACCCATTTTAATGGGGTTAGGGGCCTGCTGCTGAATTGTATATTTGGGTTCTCGAAGAAAAACCCTTCAGAAATATCCTTCTTTTTCTTCCTCTTGTATTAGGTCGGGTGACCTGTTTGTGACGGCGGGCTATCCTGGGATGACGAGGTCCAGCTGTCCTTTATCTCTTGGGTGGCCTTCCGGGTAATCTTCCAATGAAGTTTCAGAAATATCGTCAACGGATAAAAGCCCAAACTTTCTAGTTGGATTCCAGTAGATGAATTATTTATAAAATGTTGACTATTTTATTGTCTATCCCCATATTAGATCCGCTTATTTATTTGTTTATTTTATAATCTATGGTAGTTTCTAACACACTGAAAGAAGTCGCTAATAGATACAAATAATTTTATTTGCATGTCTACGGCATACATACACGGGCTTAACTATTGAAAAAGATACTTATAAAAAAACTAAAACACTTAAAATAAAAAGAAGATAGGAGAAAGACGTTATACTATTTGCAGACATAGGTTTCTTTATCTTCTTCTTTATCAGCCTCTTTCCCTCCACTGCTGGATATAGGCCTCTTCCTTTGTCTTCCACCATTCTCTGTTTTGGGCTCTTTGTCTCCACCCATGTCCCACCGACTCGATGATATCATCGGCCCATCTCCTCTGTGGTCTCCCTACACTTCGTTTACTTTCGTAGGGTCTCCAGCTTAGTATTTTGGGGGTCCATCTGCCGTCCTTCTGCCTCGCCACATGACCCGCCCACTGCCATTTTAGTGTCCCTACTCTCTCCGCAACGTCCGAGACCCTTGACCGTCGTCTTATGTCTTCATTTCTAATACGGTCTCTCAAGGATACACCTATCATTCGTCTCTCCATTGCTCGTTGAGTACATTTCAATTTGTGGACACTTCTGGCAGTGAGCGACATGGTTTCAAGACCGTATGTTGTCACGGGCAAAACACAGGAATTGTATACTCTGGCTTTTAGATTGTTCGGGACTTCCTTGTTGTCAAATACATGTTTTAATTTCCCGAAAGCAGCCCAGCTCAGCCCAATTCGTCTTGGTAGTTCGGCGGTCTGATTTTCTTTGCCCAATTTAATGTTATGTCCAAGGTAAATATATTCATCAACAGCGTCAATAGTTTCATTTCCAATGCAAATGCTGCGTGAAGTTGGACTTAAAATCTTGGTTTTGTCAATGTTCATTTCCAGACCGATTTTTCTAGAGGCTTCATATAATTCTGTTACCATAGTTTCCAGTTCCGACAATTCCTCGCTTACTATCACTATATCATCCGCGAAGCGGAGGTGATTCAAGTATGTACCGTCTATTTTAATGCCTTTATTATTCCAGTTCACGGTCTTGAAGACATCTTCTAATGCTAGAGTGAATAGTTTTGGGGATATCGTATCACCCTGTCTTACACCCTTTTCGATTTTGATTTTTTCCGTTTTTATATTTTCGTCCACTTTTACATTCATAGTAGCATTTTCGTATATATATTTGATCAGTCTTACGTATCTTGAATCTATCCTAGCATTTTCAAGAGCACCCAGAATCGCCCAGGTTTCTACAGAGTCAAAAGCTTTACGGTAGTCTATGAAAGCCAAATGTATATTTATATTGTACTCTGTAGCCTTTTCTATAAGCAGACGCAGTGTTTGGATATGGTCTGTGGTTCCGTAGCCTTTGCGGAAGCCAGCCTGTTCTACGGGTTGGTAGAAGTCAAATTTTGGAGTTAGACGGTTTGTCAAAATCTTTGTTAACAGCTTGTACAAGTGGGGGAGTAAACTGATCGGTCGATAATTTTCCAAATTTTCTTGATCACCTTTCTTGAATAGCAGTTTTACTTCGGCATTTTTCCAGTCGTCTGGGATTACTTCTTGTTCTATACATTTATTTAACAATATCTGTACTGCCTCTTTCAATTCCTTTCCCCCAATCTTTAGCATATCGCTAGTTATCCCATCCTCTCCGGGAGCTTTATTGTTCTTCATGTTATTCAATGCTATGTTAATTTCATCTTGGTTTATTTCTGGTATCTCTTCGGATCCTATGTTCATTATATTTTTGTTTTCTCCAAGTCTTCCTCGGCTGGAAGAGTATAGTTCTTCATAGAAAATTTCCACTTCTTTAACTATTGATTCCTTATCATTTACGATTTCTCCCTTTTTGTTCTTTATCTTTGTTATATTCTGTTTGCTGGAACAGAAATTTGATTTCAGGACTTTCATATTCTTATTTCTTTCGATCGTTTCTATGATGTAATTCGTATTGAATCTTCTAATATCTTTTCTGATTTGTCTTCGAATTGTTTTGTTTAGATTCTTATATTCATCTGTATCTCTGCATAAGGTTTTTCGTTTTTCTAATAGATTTATTGTATCAATAGATAGTTTCTCGTTATTTTTGCCCTGTCTGAAGGAGATTTTCTTAACTGCAGTATGAACGGTAGCCGTCACCTTGTCAGATAGTTGATTTATTTCCATGTCCTGAAGTGCATTTATTGGTTCGAGTTTATTTTTTATAGTGGTTTGAAACTCAGTTTGGTGTTTTCTTAGTAGTTCCGTAGAAAGTGTCTGGTTTCTCTTCTTATTTATCATTTTTGCTCTTTCTAGCTTAGTATTTATACTAAATGAAGCCCTTACCAGTCTATGATCACTTCCTGTGTCAAAAGAGTTTAGCACTGAGACATTTTTGCAGTAGCTTTTATTATTTGTAAGGATAAAATCTATTTCATTTTTTGTTCTCCCATCAGGGCTTTTCCATGTCCACTTTCTTTGTGGTTGTTTCTTAAAAAATGTATTAGTACAAAATAGTTGTTCGCTTTGCAGATAGTCCATCAACATTTCGCCTCTTTCATTTCTGGTTCCCAGCCCAAACATTCCTATATTGTCTGGGTCTCCCAGTTTTTTCTCTCCGATTTTTGCATTGAAGTCTCCAGTAATAATCACTAGTTGAGTTTTCTCTGATCTTCGGGCTTTTGTTATGTCTTCATAGAATTCTTCTATTTCTTCGTCGCTTGAGGTGCTCGTGGGAGCATATGCATTTATTATTTGAATTGTGTATTTTTTATTTAGTTTCAGCAATATGTATATGACTCTCTTCGATATAGTACTCATCTTTGTTACATAATGTTTGATATTTTTGTTTATCAGAAATGCTACTCCTCCTACTGAAGCTTCTGCATTATTTCGATAAAGGGTATGACCGGACCGGAGTGTAGTTGCCTTTTCCTCTTTTAATCTGGTTTCACAGATTCCGAGGATATCCCATTTTATGGCTTGTATCTCCTTTTCCAGTCTAATCAGATCCCCTTCTTGTCTCATGGTTCGTATATTATAGGTAGCTATCTCAATGTTTATTTCGTTTCTGTTTTTCGAATTTTTGCCCCCCCCAGAATCCTTGGGGCTGACCGATGTTGTGTCGGTGTGAGATTCTGAATTATCAACTCTACTCACCTGGGGTAGTTTTGTTTTACAATTTGAGATCATGGTTTTGTTTTGGAAGGTTTTTTGGCAATTTAGCACCACGCTTGCCGAGCGGGTTGGTGCATTTTGTGATTCAGCCGTCCCTAACATGGGAATCAGACGCTGTTTGTAGCCGCCCATTCTGGGTCAGACGCTACTGGTATTTCAGCCGCCCCTAACATGGGGAACAGACGCTGTTTGTAGCCGCCCCTAACATGGGGTACAGACGCTACTGATGTTTCAGCCGCCCCTAACATGGGGAACAGACGCTGTTTGTAGCCGCCCCTAACATGGGGAACAGACGCTACTGATGTTTCAGCCGCCCCTAACATGGGGAACCGACGCTGTTTGTAGCCGCCCATTCTGGGTCAGACGCTACGTGCCTGTTTGGTCCGCGAGAGGTATTTTATTTCCCTCCTACCCTGCATATCTGCCGAGCATTCCCCTATCCGCCACCCGGGGACGCGTCCTATAGCGGTTACAGGCTCCGCCAAGGACATAGGTTTAGGATGATAAAATAATAGGTCTAATTTGACGTTATGCAACAAAAAATGTTAGTCCCGGCTTCCCTTCTACAGAAATTCACTCTTCGTCACTGCTATCAATAAATTAACTTTTTTTGTAATAATTCCCCATGATAATACCCACATCTTGCTGAATGGTTATCCTTTTATAGGATAGGTGATACATCATATTTTATGAGGATTATTATTATTGATATCCATCCCATATCCTAAAACATTGAATGACTCATGTCTTGTGAAAATTAAACCACGCTTTTTGTCATTTTTTAAAATCCGGTAGATCGTGTTTTTTTTAATATTATTTACGGTCTAAAGTCAAAAAGTCCGCTAAAACAACATTGGCATAATAGCCTGTCTTTTTCAGTAGGGTCCTAAAATCAAAATAGTACCTAACTACCTAAGAAAGGTTAAATAAAATAAAATACTTATGTACAACTGAAGCGCCGTCTATCGATTTTCTTCTGAAATTATTTAAAATATTTAGGTTTTAAATTTATTCATACGTAGATAATAATAATTTTGTATTGCCTCTTTTTATATATAAAAATGAATCTGGGTTTATCGAAATAAACCCAAATACTTACCTACATCTTTGTATACTTCACACTCACAGTAAGCTTGAAAAGCATGTGTCGTGAAGCGGAGTAAGTCGGCATCGGGGATTGAACCCGTCACCACCGGATTAACAGTCGAACGCGTTACCAACCAGGCTACCGACCACCTCATACTTAATAATGGAAGACATCTATTACATTTTTTAACAACATACGGGCGACTACCGAGTGCACACGAAGGTGTACCGAAAAATCCCGAAAGACGCATGTACCTACGCTAGAAAATTTACGTAGTTTTCGATCTTATATTCGTGCACACTCTTATTGCTACGTCCGTTCCTGAGCATCTGGTCGACATAGTCAAGCCACGACGTTCTTAGACGGCCGCGTTTCCACACACCACTTTAATGCCTCATCCACATGCTGGCCGAGCTGTCACGTTTTATGTGTGTAAAAGTAAAAAGACGTGTGGACGGGGTGATTGTCTTGGATTGTATACGTAACCTACTGTTAACACCTTTTTACTCATACACACAAATAACGTGACAGCTCGGCCAGCATGTGGATGAGGCATAATAAATATAATTTTCGCCTCATGTGTTACTTAACTTCATTTTCATTCGCTACGCTTCGTTGGTATGATGTTGTATCTCACTTTTTTATTAGTTATAATATTATGATGAGGTATGAATATATTTAGTTTAATATTTACCATTGCCTGGGGCGCTATCCGGGCAGGTGTTGAACAATTATGTCTTATTTTACACTATTATACCCGTATTATACCTAATATACTAAACTAATTCATTATAATAAGTAGGTATGCTATTTAAAAATAAGTATTTTGCTCGTAAACAAACATTTGGTTCCATCTATAACTTCTTGAACTAGAATAAATATGTTTTTAAGAGTATGCATACCGACATTTCAAAAATTTCTAAATACGGGAGACCTTATATCTCGACAACCGTTACTAAATGTGCTTTGAAAGAAATAGGGTAGATACATTAAATCTTTATCTAGGGAGTGGCCATGAAAGATTTTTTATATCTTGTATAGATTTCTCAAAAATAATTGTGAAGAACACCTCTGATCTTTTTTCCGAAAGACAGAAACTTCCTGAAAAGACAGAAACCGAAAGTCGTGGATTTTTTTGTACTGATAATGTGCATTAAAATCTAGGGAATAATTGTGAAAGCTTTTTTATTGAAACGAAATTAACTCCAAAAAATAGAAAAAAGCTATTTTAACCATTTTATCATGCGATTGTTCACGTGATTTTGAACCTTAATGCCGTGGGAAATGACTGTGACGTCATTCTTGGTCCCAAGTCTTAAAATAAGTGTTTTAAAGGAGAATGCTCAAAAAACCCCAAGCCCGGCGCAAACGAAATGTAGCTTAAATGATAGGTAAAAATGAGTAATTAAATAATGCACAGGGGGCATCATCGAAATCAATGGCTTAATGTGTGAAATACCTATTGGATGGTCAAGTTTACTTTTCACCCCCTTCCTCCTCAAAGTCAATACTATATCGGCACCCCCCGAAATGAACTCCTATATACGCCACTGATTAGTTAGTGGTGGTATACATACAGGCAGTAACATGGTGCTGTGTATACACTATACAGTGTGTTCTGTTGTCTACCAAATGCCCTGTTTTTAAATGCGGCGTGTATGTCTCCACACAAAGTTTGTTTGCTTTATACGGAACTCTGTATTTGAACTAAACCAGGGGTGGTCAATATTTAGGCTTTCTATTCCACATAGGTACCCTGATTCTAGTCTAATTCTTATCCTCTGTAGGTAATCTGTATTTATTTCTCATTCTGTGTATCCTATATTTTAATATATTATTCTATGTACCTTGTCCATACTATATTTTTGTGTCACTTTGTTTTGTGTTCTTGTATTCACTTGTATTTCAAATTAGTAATAATAAGTTTATTAAGAAAAATATGTACAGTTTACAAATAAGGATCACAATACTAAATTACATACTCATTGAGGTGACGAGTCCCCATACAGCTAAAAGCTGGTATGAGGGGGAATCGTTTTAGACTTTCCAGTCATTGTATTTTGGTAAATAATGGTAATTCTCGAGTCTTCACCGGTTTATTTGTTGTTAATTTTGTAACTGTTTATCCTTGTTGTAAGAACTGTTTGTACTCATTAGATCAATAACAATACGGGGATGGATTAAGATAACTATTGCAAAAAAAGGCCCAAAAATGGGACCCGTTTATTAGTTGTAAACCCCTGTGAGTACAAATACATTTTAGTGTTTATTTATATTTACTCTGAATATTGACTTCAGTTAAAAGCTATTTAACACAATATATTAACAAGGTGCGAGATTACTGGATGACATTCTTAAACCATTTGAGAGCATGTTACAACTGACGGCACCTGTTGGCGCCTTTTTATTCTCTCTTTCAGCCCAAAGTTGCCTGGAGGACCCCAGGGTTAGCCGAAAATGCACCCACTAGCAACAACACGGTCGATTGGTGAACAAAATACAGAAATATGTTAAGACTCGCGACCCAACTATGTCTTCACGGTCATTTCCCGCGGCATTTTCCCGCGGGTTAAAAATCGCATGAACGGTCGCATGATAAAATATTAAAAATAGCGTTTTTACAATTTTTTGAGGTAAGTTTCTCTTAGATCAAAAAACTTTTAGGGTCATTCCGTAGATTTTAATGCATATTATCAATACAAAATAATTATCTCTGCGACTTTCGGGAAACGAGTTGCTTAAGAAAAAAGATCAGAGGTGTTTTTAACTTTTTTTTTGAGAAATTTATACAATATAGAAAAAATATTTTACGGTCATTCCCTAGATAAAGGTTCAAAGTATCTATTAGAAATTTTTGTAATGTCAATAAGCCTAATTAACATTACAACTTACAAGTAATAGATATTATATAAAAAAATAACTAGGGCGAGCTAAAAAATATATGACAAGAGTGGGAGAAGAGGTTTTATTCTAACTCTATTCAGAGTAGGTATGATCTCTTGCAGTTTTCTAGTATTAAACCGATTACCTACAAAAACATGTTGGTGTTTTTCTCATAGAGAAGCCGCGTTCACACAGTCCAGTATATTATTACAGTAAATATAGCATGTACAGTGTACACTGTTCAGTACAATGATATACAATCTCACTGTTTACACACACAATCGAGTTACTGGCACGTCTAAACGGATTTTGCGGCCGCTTGTACGTTACTCACAGTGTGTTTAAATGTTTACACACTGCGTCAGGGCCTTAATTGGGAATCTTACAACAAAATGTTAAGCACTAGAATTCGTTGAGATATTGCTGTGAATTATTTCAATATTTCTAGAATTTAGAACACATATATTTTTATAATAAAGTCGGTCACTGGTCAGCCAGTGACGGGAGTTACCCGAAACTGATTAGATTCATTTTTATTATTTTGTTTGTGACGATCCTACGTGGTGATTTAATCTATCATTTTTACTGTTTGTACGATCCTATATGGTCATAAAGAAAAATGTAAGGTGTCCTTGGGGCGATTTTATCGCTAAACGGCGCCCAAAATAGTCAAATTATTATTATTAAAGGATCTGGGCTTGCACACACACACGCCTAAATACTTTCATGCACTAGCTAAAAGCCTGTGCCGCAAAGTGTGGCATACATCGGATGGAATGGAATACATACAATATATTTTAATGATATGTTTTACATTTAGATACACAATAACTACAATTCTTCATACTATTTCAAGATAGTTGTCGCATGAAAACGTCAAAGACGAATACCATAAGTAAGAGATTTTTCAATAGAGCTGCTACTAACGCGATCAATTAAACAACTGACAGATTATAATAATGGTCTGTCAACCCATTTGATAAAATGACTGGCGCCCCACCTGTTGTAAAAAAGTTAAAACAAGTCAAAAATCTTCGCTTGACTAGCATACTGGTACACATCAGATGTTAATGCACTGACTAAAGTTTACACTTGGCGAAAATATTAAAATTTTAAATAAGGGGCTTTTTCGTCCTTGCACCACTCCTGACGTTCGGACAGAATTACTATGGGGGTAGGACTGTATGCAAACAAATCTAACCTAACTCTACAATAATTATTTTCTACCTCCTGTCCATTAACCAAAATGAGTAGAGAATATTACATCGCTGTGTTTACTTTTAGAGATTTTTTTAATGTCCTGTATTAAGGCAGGTATCATGTGTCGTCGAGGAAACGAAAGGTGTTTTCCCATAGAGTATTTTTATTTGTTTTTTTATTATTTTTTCACGCGGTTTTTAATTACATTTGTATGTTTATCTCTAAACCTTCTCTCCTCTTCTTCGGCCTCTTCCATTCGTTTCCAGTCTTTTCGATCCCTCGCCTTTCTGACCCACTGTCTACCCGCTACCGAGGTCACGTCGTCCGCCCATCTTTTCTGGGGCCTTCCGACACCTCTTCTGTTTTCCCATGGCCTCCACTTTACGAGTCTGGGAGTCCATCTATTCTCGTCTTGTCTTGCTATGTGCCCTGCCCATTGCCATTTGAGTCTTGCTGTACATTTATGGCGCGCCAGCTTTTAATCCCGCGGCGGGCCTGCACCTGGATTTTGGATTTGAAGCAACCACTATTACATACATGTTGTTTTGTAATTCAAGTCTTTTTTTCATCTTTAACTGTGATAAGTAATTAATTGTTTTTTTAATAAACTAATGCCCAATCCCACCAACTACTATCTAGGTCCTAAGAAATTTCCTTACAAAAACAGAGATAATATTCTATTTATTTAGTAAAATAGCGTGTGTCCAGCAATAATTCCATATGAAATGCAACATGCAACTCACCTACTCTGGGCGGAGATATTTGTGCACCTAACGTAGGTGAGTTGCATGTTGCATTTCATATGGAATTATTTCAGGACTCACACTCTATAACTAAATAAATATAATATTATCTCTGTTTTTGTATGGAAATTTCTTAGGGCTCTCCTTCCTAGATAGAAGTTGGTGGGATTGGGCGTTAGTCTAGGGACTGTAAAAAATCGGTGTTATTTTTTGCAGAAAGGGGTATTATTATTATTATTATGATACAAAAATATTTGAGAATAACAAAAACGCATCCACGTAAAATTTTCTACAGTGTGGTTTTTCTTACTTTCAAAGCCACATCCTTACGATAATGTTTCAGTAACGATGTTTTCCAAAATAAAGGTCGAAATTCGCGTCAGATATGCGAAAATTCGCGATACTCCTGTAAAAGAGTACTATAATTCGGATTATATGTGTAAAAAAACCCTAATTTCGCGTTATTCGCGTCCATTCCCTTCTAAGTGGAAGGTTTTGTATTGAAACCTATCTGTCCTCAAAATTTCACTTTGGACTAATTCCACGTTCGAGTTTTTTTCAATAAAGGTATTTATCCAATTTCGCACGGTAATAAATACTTACGTATGTAGAAAATGGAGATAAATAAACGGATAAAACATCGTTAAACATTTACCTAACACTTTAGCGTTATTGAAATTAGGTATTGCTAAAATAAAAACAAAAGTAAAATTAGGTGAGTACTTATTTTTACAACAAAGACAAAAATGCCGACCGGAAATTCGCATAAAAAAATAATTGAAATAAATTTTATGTTTTAAATATTAAATAAATGACAGAATGTCTTCCAACTAATATTCTTATGACAAATATCAATAAAATATAGAATGAGTTGTGTAATGTGTATGTTATTTTGCAGAGTTGAAAATTATCTGGATAATTAAATTCGTTGATA
This sequence comes from Ceraclea dissimilis, assembly GCA_963576895.1. Lineage (NCBI taxonomy): Eukaryota > Metazoa > Arthropoda > Insecta > Trichoptera > Leptoceridae > Ceraclea > Ceraclea dissimilis. The sequence goes on along the minus strand of OY756379.1, from coordinate 943,786 downwards.
AATATCGGGTAATTATCCGATATTTATCCAATACAATCGCTTAATCTTTCTAATAACATGATTGAATTTATAAAACCGGGATTGAAGGCGAATAATTTAACTCATCTAGATTTATCCGATATTTGCGAATAATTATCCGGTATTTACCTATACAATCGCTCAATTTTTCTAATAACATGAATTTATAGAACCGGGATTGCAGGCGGATAAATTAACTCATCTAAATCGCATAGTTAATAGTTTTTTTTTTCAGTACTTAATAGAATTTTTTATCGTATGAACAATACATACTCGTAATATCAAACATTTCAATAGACACATTCGTAGGTTAGAAAAAACTTGCCCATTTGGATATATCACGATAAATATCGGATAATTATCCGATATTTATCCGACAATTTAGATGGCCATAAGTAATAGTCATTCCTCTTCTTTTAATATTCTTTTATTTATTACTAATGATAAAATGCTTAGTAAAATTAATCGTCAAAAATTAAAACGCATCTTAACAAAATTGATTTTTTTCTTATTTTTTTAAAATCCTAACCAGGTGGTCGGTAGCCTGGTTGGTAACGTGCTCGACTGTTCATCTAGTGGGAGCAGATTCGATCGCCGATGCCGACCTACTCCACTTCACGACACAAGCTTTTCAAGCTTGCTGTGAAGCGTTCAAAGGTGTATTTGGGTTTATTTCGATAAACCCAGATTAATTTTAAAAAAAGTCATCTTGTTTGCACATTCGGTGAAAGTTTCAGACCTCTATCTAGTCTGGAAACGAGTTAATATTAGATTGCAAGATTTGCAGACAACTACAAGTGAAGTAAAAAAAAGCGCGATAAAAAAATATATTATGTCACCGGGCGAATCAAGGGTAAATGTCTAGTAGGATAATAAAAATATAATTTATGTTTTAATGTAATTTATTTTTTATCAGAAATATTTGAATAATTTCGCGAGGTCATGAATAGGTCGAAACGTCGTCGGTGGGACTTGGAAGTTTAGAATTAGTGGTAATTATAATTCAGTCTAATTGTTGTTTAGGCAATAAATTACGTGATATGAAAGATCAAAGTAGACAGAATGACATGGTTTGAGCACATAGAGAGAATGAAGGTTGAATAAATCCAGGTTATCCTATGACGTCACGTTTTCTAGCACTTCCTCTTTCAACAACATGTACCTTTTTTGTCATCCTATCGCTACTCATTCTTTCAATACGTTCAAATCATCTAAAGAGTAGGTATATTGACATGTCAAAAAAGAGGTGTTTGAGACCTTAGATCTCGACAAACTCACTAAATATGCTTTGGAAAAAAATCAGGGAGATACATTTAACCTTTATCTAGGGAATTACCGTAAAAGATTTTCTATATCTTAAATATATTTCTTAAAAATTTAACTTTTTTCTAAGATGAAAAAAAAATTTTTTTTTTCGTAAGATCGCCAAGGAAAAAAAAATTTTCGTATTGTGAATATGCATTGAAAAATATCTACTTAATAAAATCATCATCATCATCATCATCTAACCACATATTGGCGCCGTTTAGCGATAAAATCGCTAAATACAAAAAAGTAATAAAAATAAAAATCTAGTGACTAAAAAAGTATACATTTCCTATAATTTGTATGCAATTCCTAAATTTCGTACATTTACGGTAACATTTATACGTAGAAATGTAGTTTATTTGCAGAGTTGAGCTGGATTGCTTACCAATCATCGTCGCCTAGTTGTTTGCTAACATTGACTAGTTCGATGCCTACTTGAGACTGGACAAATATCAATATTCTACAATACACTCTTGCCTTCCTTTGTCGGCGGCAATCCATAGATTAAAATAATAATATTATTGACTATTTAACTGTTTTATTTGTCTATGGTTTATGCTTCATTTCATAAGTAGGCATCTACATATACACTATACAGTCCACTTTTTTTCAGAAGTCTCACGGAGAAACTTGGTTTAGTGTTGCTTGATGTGATACGGTCGCATTTTTCCGTTACTTTCAAATTATATTTCAGTACTGTTGTATAAAAAATGTTCTAGCCGAGATTCTATATGTAGTCTGAGAGAACTCTGTTTCTCTGACCTATGCAACTTCACTAAAATTTGGCGATTGTATTCTATCCCCTCACGCCTTGCGGGGTAGGCAGATAGAACACAACCCAAGATTTCCCCAACCTTACACATACTTCTTGCTTTCATCACATTCATGGAATTCATCGTTCAAGATGGCATTTTCGTGTCTTGTGACTTTTGGGAGTATGCCGGAATTGCCGGATATAAGTTTGTACGGAGATACATATCTATGTCTGAGCATCCAGTAGAGATGGGTTATTCCCTAATTCAGAAGACAAGTCCTAGGTATGGATCATCTCTTGGAAAAGTCATGTCAGTGTTTTTTTTCAACGCACAGTGTTTCCGACGGCCGGTAAAAGTCATGTTTAACTAAATATTGAATTTAAAGTACAGTCTCGTAGTCTTTTTGTTTTCCCGCGAAGAATGCAACAAAATTAGATAGCTACTTACGTACAAGGTGTTATTTTATGTTTAAAAAATGCTGTTGAGATGAGATCGCTGAGAAGAATGTGTGGAAAAACGTTGAGAGATAGGATGAGAAATGAAGTGATCAGTGTATTAGTCAATGTAAAACGGATGTTGTGACTAGAATAAAATTGAACAACTTAAGATGGTTGGCACATGTAAGGAGGATGAATGATGAAAGGAAAACGAAGAGAATATACATGGGAGAAAGATGAGGTATAAGGAAGCACGGCCGTCCAAAAATCACGTGGTTTGAATATGTAGACCAGATTCTCAAGGACTGACTTGTTCTGAGTAAAAGAAATCGTAGAGTGGGAATGAAGAATTGCATGAATGTGACGGGGGCAAGAAGTGTATTTAAGGATATTAGAAAAGTCTGGCGATCTGCCTACCCCGCAAATGATGCGGGGTAAAGGAATAGAAGGTGGCGGGCAGGTCACATGGCTAGAGATCCAGACGATAAGTGGTCGAAGAGAGTCTTAACCTGGAAACCTAGAACGACTACCAGGAGTGTAGGAAGACCACCACTATGATAGAGAGACGACCTAGTCAAGTACGTTGGTGTCAACTGGATCCAGAGAGCCCAGGATAGAGCGGCGTGGAAGCAGACGGAGGAGGCCTTCGTCCAGGAGTGGACGGGAGTAGACTGACAAAGAAGAAGAAGAGGGATAGAATTCGATTTTCAAAATCGTTTCCAGTCGTGCCTATATGGCGGTATTGCAAAGCTTTGAAAATTTGTTCGAAATTCGAATCCAATGGTTTTTTAGCGATGGCAATAATTCACCGATTCGATCAGTTAAAATATTCCCGCCAAAACGCATTGTAATACGTTATGTTGAAAGGAGAGAACACACATTAAACAAATAACAATATGTAAGAAAAAAAGAAAAAAAAAACAACTTTTCCACGAGATAAAAAGGGACAAAGGTATATTTCGCGAGACTACTTGATACAGGGAAAAACAAACAAAAGCTACGCGAATGCAAGCCAGAAAGAGATGAAACATGATTTTTTTTGTTTTAACTCGTTTCATTGAATTGATAAATCCTTTCATACGCCTCTCCTCTTTCCACTTATTGCATTGTAAAGGGTTGGAATGGGACGCGAGATCAAGATGCACGCGGTGTTTTTATTTCATTCGGATCGGCTCCGAGATGTCGCGACATGTTCTCTCCTTGTCTACCCCATTGTTTCTGCGCATTGTGACGTCTCGCAATGTAAGGGTGTGCGAGAGAGATGCGATCTCGTCGAGATTCGAATTAAGAATTATTGCGCTTATTGAATTTAAATCCTTTTTTGAAATTGGAATGGAATGGAATCATAGATGGAGGTAACTTACTAAGTAGGCAATCAACTTATTGTATAACAACTAACTTGGAACCTTTCTTTTCTTTTATTCATGAAAATGTAGAGTTAACTTCTTAGGTTGGTACTTATATATATACATGTCTCCTGCATAGACATAATATATTAAGGATTACCTAGACGGCGTACTTAGTGCTAAAAGTGTAACTCAACTGGTGCCCACAAACGGTCAAATCGTATGGAAAATTTTGACAGTTTGTGGGCAACGGTTTCGAAATTTTGCTCTCATAGTTAAAAACTGTATTAGTTTTAACGTTATTTAGGACTAAAACGATAGTTTTAAAGATGTTTTAGTTTTTATTATTGATATCTTGTTAATAGTGTGAGCTTTGCGACTCTAAAATACCAAAAAGTGCCGAGCGTGAAATTGCTACACTTCCGTTCTATTGAAAGTACGAGTACATAGAATCAGATCTCTAGTACTTAATATGTAATCTCTTTGAGATAAACTGTATAGTAAATTAAAAAATAAATAAAAACTTTATTGGATATAAAACATTATACCAAATGGCGGGTTTATTGCCGTAGGCATTAGGCAATGTCTGCAAACCAACCACTTGTGACAATCAAAAGAGATACGTACCTAATTGTGTAAAAAGAAGATACAAAATATATACATATATACATATTATGGGTACATACATACATACAAAAAATAAATATATAAAATAAAATAGGTGATGGAGGATGGAATGAAGGACAAGGAGGGAATCAAGGGAGTAAAGCCGGGGCAAACTTTTTTTACTGAATTACCTAAGTATATCAAATTAGACCTATTATTTTATCATTTTTAATAAAAAGGTAACACCATGAGAATCGGGGTGTTAGGCATCTTTGCCGCTGCTGTCTATGATTTGAATTGAATTAATCAGCGACATAATATATTAAGTAGTGCTACGAATTAATAAACCATTAGTGGCGAAGGGTGGATTTATGCAAAAGGGAAGCCGGGGCTAACATTACTTATGAGATTACGTCAGATTAGACACTATTATACCTAAGTATATTTTTTTTCCAAAAGGTAACTCGATGGGAATCGTGTTCTTAGGTAGCTTCGCGCCTGTAAACCATAGAAATAAAGCACTTTCGCTGGATACCAAACACTACGGTATGCGTTGACTCGTGGATCCTCTCGATCGCTTGGTGTCTTCCAAAGCCTGAGCTAGACTATTACCAATACAAAAAAAATCTTCGCGATTTTCGGGAAACGAGTTTCTGTCTTCTGGAAAAAAATCAGAGGTGTATATCACATTTTTTAGAGAAATCTATACAAGATATAAAAAATCTTTTACGGTCTTTCACTAGATAGAGGTTCTATGCATCTGCTCTATTTTTTTTCCAAATGATGTTTTGTAAGTTTGTCGAGATCTAAGGTCTCCCGTTTTTAGACAAATTTTAAATTTCAATATTCTTAGCTTTAATGCAAAACATATAAAATTACTATGTAGTCTCACAATGTTCCACAGAGGGATTCTAAAGGACTTTGTGGACATTGTCTACATTCACTTATGTTTGGGTTGACTGTAAGATTTTTTCTCGTGTTTTTGTAACTATGCATATTTTCTTATTTTCTCTGGACAATAAAGATTTTGTTATTTAGGTATCTATGTCTAAAGACGTGTATGGAAAAAAAGTACAAAAATACCTACACAATATTTACTTAGAATTTCCCTCTTATAATTTAATCAAATTAATCAGTGTTATCAGAACCACTTTACAAACCACACAACAGTTCGCTTTTAGAATGGTTCGGTTCTAACTGCTTTAAAGAGTAGACTTGTATTTAATGTACGACAGCGCCATCTGTGAAAGAATAGCCAAAGCTTTCGTACTTGCAAAATAATTTACAATTATTTCTGTTTTTGTATTAATTCTCTATCTATCTATACCCTCACGTCGCGTCCCTTGCAGGGTAGACAGAGAGGACAGAGCGCCAAACAGCCCTATCCTTCCACATACTCCTAGTCTCCGTCATATTCATGCAATTTGTCATACACGCTCTCCGATTCCTTTTACTCAAAACGAGTCCATTAATTTCTGCAAGATTATTTTGAAAATCACCATTTATGTTTTGTGAGACCATCGGAGTTTTCTACATGTCGTAGTTGAATAAAACAAGTAGTTATATCTCAACAGATACACAGCAAAGGATGGACCTTCTATCAGGCTTATGTATGACACGGCCGCGGCAGACGGATGCACTGGAATTGGTGAATGTTACTGTGTAAAGTGATCACATTAAGCCAGTCGACGATCGTATTTTGGCTAAATTATACTTTTATATCTGAAAAACTAAACGGGGTACTTTATGAATATTTTTTTATTGAAGGAATTCCAAATCCTGTAAATCTAAAACAGCCGATCTGTAGTCCATACTTTCATCTATCACTTTCTTCAGTTTCAAGACGATTCCCTCAGTATTGGCTGAGTACAATTCAGGGCGCCGAAGTCCAATGACATCATATAGGGCCTTAAGATTTTTGTATTTGACTACTTAACGATTGACTGGACGAACGTTGGTGTTGCGGGGACATTTTTGTAGAATAAGTAGAATACTTAGTTTTAAGTTAGAATAAGTATGTAGCCAAAAATCCATTTGGATTAGGCACCACACCAATGATTTATACTTTGTTAAATATTTTGCAATAAATAAATAAATAAATAAAAAATTAACAAAACTAACTAGAAAATTGGTCAACTTGATCTCTCACGGTTGTACAGTGTACACCTGACTCCAAATAAAATAACCTTATAAACAAATCCTCAACAATTATACCATCATCACTACACGAATCTCTTTGATCGTTTGCTTATAATTCGGTATTCTATCATTGCTTTATTTTTTTGTACATACAATGTAACCTTGAACTTTTATGTTGTAAATAGTATTGCCCCGGAACAGGCTATCGCCTAGTGGGGCAATAAAATCCAGTACTTTTTTATTGTATTTTTACTTTGTAAAGCTTTGGATAATAAATAAATGAAAATGAAAATTAATGACTTTGTTGGTCTATTTTTATCAGGTGAAAGCCGGGCAGAAAGGCTAAAAGTTAAAACAATACATTGTATATGTTATGGGAACCTTAGGAAGTAGGTACCTACCATAAATATGACGGCATTAATTTTTTTATGTTTTTCCAATCGACTTGTACCATAAAAATAAGTGTAATAAAAATGATCGTTAAAATTTGCATACATAATAGTCCGAGCTACCTCGCTGCCTACCCTTAGAGAATGTATCGATATTTTATTGAGACTTAATAATACCTTTTTAACATATTAAATCCATCCCCCTCCCCAATGCGACCCCCTCCCATTGTGGAAAATACCCCAAAGTAGTAGAGTACATCAGGTGCGTGTAAGCAAAATCTATAGAGATTTCTAAATTTCATTTTTTAATATCCAAAAAAACAATTTTTACAAAATACAACATTAGAAAGAAGTACTGGATTTTAATTAATGTCACTGTTGTTTTTTTTCTTTATTTAATTTTATTTAAGTAATTTTAATTTAATTTATTCATAAAGTTATTAATCCAAAATTTATAGCTTAAAATTAAAACAATAACAAACTAAAATATTTTTTCTTAACAACTTCAAAAAAAACACATTCAGTCGTCATAAGCATTATCTTTTATTTATTCATGCAGTATAATGAATCGAAATAAACGCTTATGCATACATACATCTTTGTACACTTTACAGTACGCTAGAAAATCTTGTGTCGTGAAGTGGAGTAAGTCGGCATCGCGAATCAAACCCGCGCCCTCCGTATTATCATAACATTTTTGTGAGGATTACCGATAATCTGCGTACATCTCGCAGTTGATCGTCAGATGAGTGTGCATATTGACATTTCAAAAATTTCTTAAAACGGGAGATCTTAGATCTGGACAACCTTACTAAATATGCTTTGGTAAAAAGGGCAGATACATTGAACCTTTATCTAGTGAATGACCATACAATATTTTGAAAAATGTGAAAAACACCTCTGATCTTTTATCCGAAAGACAGAAACTCGCTTATCGAAAGTCGTGGGGATATTTTTTTGTGTTGATAATATGCATTAAAATCTAGGAAATGACCGTAAAAGATTTTTTAATGGAGCGAAATTAATCCCAAAAAACAAAAAAAAAACGTAAAATCTCGCAATTATTCGTGCGATTTTGAACCATAATGCCACGGAAAATGACCATGACTTCTTAGGTGGGTCCTAAGCCTTTAACCAGCCGACTTTCAAGCATAAGCTTGAATCTTTAGCTGTATATGTACATCTGTTCTCGTACAAAATTTGAGTATAGGCTGAAGCGATAATAGAACGAATTTTATTGATAGATTTTGCTTACATGCGACGGGAGCAGGTACTTACCTAACTGGTGAAATGAATTTTTATTATCAAAAATTTATGCAATAAAAATAGTTTTTTATGTGAGTTATTTTTTTCGACGAATCACTAATTTATTATTACTGGGGCCTGAATTATCGACAGATTAAATTAGGTTACACATTTACCGGAAAAAGTTTTCCGTTTTTATTCTTTGACATTAGGTATTAATTGTAGGCCATGGGCGTCGTCAAATGGGCAGCTGCCCCCTGCCTCCCCCTAGAGATTGGAATAGATAGGTATATATTTTTCATACTAATTTTTGTTGAATACTAAAAATGAATGTTGGTTTATCGAAATAAACCTAAATACACCTTTGTACACTTCACAGAAAGCTTGAAAAGGTGATGTTGTGAAGTGGAGTAAGTCGGCATCGGGAATTGAACCCGCGCCCGCCGGATTAACAGTCGAGCGCGTTACCAACCAGGCTACCGATCACCGCGTGATAAAACTGATACACAAATTATAAAACCTCACAAAAAAAGCACACGTTTTCTCATCATAATATAAATTTTCATGAATATCCATCAAAATACAATTGATTCATAGAAAAAATTGTTACATGCCCCATTTGGTATAGGTACACGGTGACCGTGTAATAAAAAGTCCTAAAAAAGCTTATATCGTGGTGTTGGAGTAAATTGACAAAGTCAGATTAGTTACCTTTTTGGTTGGTGTGTATTTATGTTGTTAAATTCTTGATTTTTCCTATGCAAACCACATCAGAAATATCTTTCGAAGAAACAAGATAATACCTACCTGGGTACATAGGTATTCAGAATTAGGTAGGTACACCTTGTAAAAAAAATGTACACAATTTGTGTATTCGTAACAGAAAATAAACGTCGCGTGTACTGATGTGCCTTCTTAATAAAGCAACCCCTTTGATGGGGTAATAAGGGGGTACATAAAACCAGCGATTATTTAAGGCACCGATGATTACTAATATTATTTTTATTATAATGTATTAAAGGAAAATTCCTTATTATTTTACGGTTTTGGATGTTATTTTTGAATAAATTATTATAATGAGGCTAAATGGGGTAGTAAATAGTAATATTGGAGTAACATGAACATAATCGACTCTATTGGTTATGCTGATGTAATAAAATTATTATTTTTAATATAATTTAACCCACGTTATTTTCTTTTATCAAATTGTAGATTAAATTGCGTGTACGTTTATAAAGGAAACATATTTATGTGTTTTTATTTTAGAAAGTATTTTGCATATTTTATTTTAGTACCCATTATTGTTTATGTAATGTACCTTCGTCTTTTATTTATTTATTTATTCATGGCACACAAACAGACATCACCCGCATATAAACACAAACTAAACAAAAAACAATACATATCAAGTTCAAGCGATGCCCTATTACAAGTGTACACAACTAGTCAATACAGATAAAACCATATTATAATGAGAGGTCAGGTAATTCGAGAAATTGTATGTCAACAGTTAGTGCAAAAAACAGAAAAACAAAATGAAGTCAAGGTAATCAGTAACAATATGCAGTCAGAACAATGTTTAGTCAAATTGTGGAAGTCAGGCAGAAAATTGAAGCAAATCATTTAATACAATAATCGTCTTCTTCTTCTGTAGCCACCCAGGTCCATTGTTGGACATAGGCCTCCCCTTTGGTCCTCCATAGCTCCCTGTCTTGGGCAGACTGCATCCATCCACCATCGGCACATTTCCCGATATCGTCAGACCACCTTGCCTGGGGTCTGCCGACGCTTCTTCGGCTTGTTCTTACATGCGAGTGTCAGAAATTTTGATCTCATTTTTCTCAACATTTTGGTATTTTCAATTGTAATTATCGGGTAATGATGTAAATAAACTTCGCAAAATAATTAATAAAAATGGCGTTTTTCTTATTTAACAATCAACCACACGATCCTCTGCGAAGATAATTGATAATCATTATAATTAATATAATGTATTTAATAATATGTTCTGGTAATTTACATAAGTGGATAAATAATATGTTATTTACTTATTTTACAATGTTACTTGTACCCATACAAGTTATGTAACTGTTAATAAAATTGTGGAAAAAATTAACAATTATAATTGTACCTCACGCCACGCAAAAATGAGATCAAAATTTAAAACACTCATTATTTTTTTGCACACTGATGGAATCTTATTGGTTTCGTTATTTACAAAATTACCCCACTTAGTGGCTCTCCACACACGTCCGGAAGATCAGTTAACTGAATCGACCGTTTGCAAAATAGCTCCGACCAAAACCTCTTCCTGAATTCAAAATCAGGGTAACGCTGAATTCAGAGAGAGTTTTTGGTCGGAGCTTTTTTGCAAACGGTCGATTCGGTTAACTGAACTTCCGGACGTGTGTGGAGAGCCCAAGTCTTCAAACGCTTTCACGCAAAAAAGTAAAAATCTTAAAATATGTTAGTCATACCTACTTTTAATTTATTTTTTGTGAGAAAATTAAATTTTCTATGTAAGTATTTACTTAATGTGTACAGTGATCACTTTAAGCCAGCCGACGTTCGGTCATAAGCTCGATGGGAAGTCCATCTTTCGCTGCATATCTGTTAGACCCCTCTAATTCATTATTTTTTTAAGAAATGAATTTGGGCTCATCGAAATCAATTCTAAATACATATTTCGAACAGAACATTAGATTACAGTAGATTACACAGTAAGTTAGAAAAGCTTGTATCGTGAAGTGACTTCTAAAATGAAGATTTAGAAAAGTGATTTTACATCAATAAAATATCGCGTTTTTTAAAATTCACATTACTCTATAACATCGACCAGATTCTCAATGATAAATTTTAATATTAATCGATACGATATCGATTACCTGTTTATCGATTTAGGAGGCACCTACCTACATCTTTAAATAATCGATCAGAATTTATGACTCAATCAGCTGTTATAGGGTATCAATAATAATAATAATAATTCTTAATCTTTATTTAACCCACATGATAAACAAAAAAAAAAATCAATTATTATTTATTTATTCTTTTTATTAATAATAACGTTATTAACAAAAAAATACTACAATGATTGTTCAATATGTGGTACAGTAAATTCTCGTTTATTGGATCCGAGTCCGGGTTTATTTATTTATTTAGAGTTCAAGTCAAAATTCCAAATAGTACAAGCCCTTAAGAGCCTATATGCTGTCATTGGGCTTCGGCGCCCTGAATTTTACTCAGCCAGTGCTGAGGGAATCGTGTTGAAACTGAAGATGATAGATGAAAGTATGGACTACTTCAGACGATCAGTAATAAGCCTGATGGAAGGCCCATTCTTTGGTATGTATCTGATGAGATAACCACTTGTTATATTCAGTTACGACATGTAGAAAATTCCGATGTTCTCACAGAACATAAATTATGATTTTCAAAAAATAATCTTGAGATAAAAATCGATTGCAAGATTTAGAGACACCAACGTTGCCGAGTGAAGCTAAAAAAATGTTCACAGACAAGACAATAGTAGTGTGGCAAAAGGGCGGACTTATAAAAGCAAACTTGCAAAAGCAAAAAAAGAGTACATGGTTGGCGCAGTTGGTTGAGGCGGCAGTCTCTCAAGCGAGAGGTGCCAGGTTCAAACACCGGCGCTGGCGATGTATTCCACACTTTGCGATACAGGCTAGTGCAAAGTGTGCAGGAAAGTATTTGGGTTTGTGTATGCAAGCCCAGATCTTTTTATTGAAATAAAAAAATAAAAAATCGCCCAGTCAACGCGGAGTTGATTGTATCCGTCAATTTAAGTCTTAGTTACAAAAGGTTTGGGGCCCAGGGCCGTCTTAGGGGTGGCATCCGCGATGTACAGGCTGTAGGTCTTCACGATGAAATAATTACCCATCATATACTGTATAGTATATAGGTTAGGTATACCGTGTCCCACGGGTTAGGCACCTACATCGTCTGAAGCCTATTTAACAACTCTACACCTTAATCAATAATCGAAATCGTTAAAACATAACGTGTGTTTACATTAGCAGTGAATGTTCAACTGTGGTGCGCGCACAAAATAATGTTTAGATATAATACTGGCCTATATAAAATACAAGCATTGTGGCTGAAATATTTATAAAAATCCTCTTACGCCTCATCCATATGCTCGCCGACCCTCCACGTTTTTTGTATGAATAACTAAAAATACGTTAACCGTCGATTACGTATACAATCCAAAAAAATCACCCCGTCCGCACGTCTTTTTACCCATTCACACAAAAAACGTGGAGAGTCGGCGAGCATGTGGATGAGACATTACAATATTGCATGCACGTATTTTTAGAAATTGGAGACCTTAGATCTCTACAACCTTACTAAAAATATGCTGTAGAAAAAAATAGAGTAGATACATTGAAACATTATTCTAGGGAATGACCGTAAAAGATTTTTTTGTATCTCGTATAGATTTCTGAAAAGTTTTTAGATTGAAGCGAAACGAACCCCAAAAATGTTGAGACGCTGTTTTTACCATTTTAACATGCGATTGTTCAGGCTATTCTGAAACTTTATACTGCGGGAAATAACCGTAACGTCAAGAATAAAATTAATTATTATTTAAGGGTCTCCCAATATTAAATGTTTGAGAATACAATCGAGAAAAAATGATTTCTGAACGCGAGGGAAGTTGCGTTAATAATTATATTGAAGAACAGTAATAAAAACAACGCTACAGTTTTTTAGTGAACAAATTAGTATGCAAATGGTCTGGTCAACATCACGGTGGTCCGGTGGTCCGCTGCTCGGAGCCCGGAGCAACTATCTTATAATAATAAGATTTTTATGGGCCACCCGGTACCTATAATACTACCACTACCTACCTACACGTACTTACCAACACTAGAAAGCATAACTCCCATCAGCCTATTAAACTTGATAATGCTAAGATTTTCGACCGACGGTGCACGGTGGAAGTCCATTTTAATGGTAAAAAAAATATAGTTCAAAATGGTGTTCGAGGATCCTTATAAATAAATAAATAAATAAATCTTTATTGGCCAAAGAAAAACATGCATAGTTACAAAAACAAGACAATAGTAGTACCATGACGTTATATTTGGGTCGGGAGCCTTAATCACTTCATTTCTAAGCCTCTCTCTCAACATTTTCAAAGTGCTTATTTATTTTCCGTAAAAAAATTAAACAGTGGAAAAATAGCGCAGTTAAGTGGATAAACCATTAAAAGGATATCAATTTGATATAAAATTGAGTAAAACATCTATAATCAATTAATATTGAATATAATTTAAGTCATTATCTTCCAGCTAATCAGAAACGGTAGTCTATAAAGTTATGTGGGCGGTAGATAAGACAATATTATAATATTTAGAGACAGTTGAGGTTGTTTGAACACAGGTCACTGGCTTTGAACGTCGCCGCTCTTATCACTGGACCACCGACTAGCAGTGATAACATTATATCAAAACATTCAATAAACTTAGAGTAATTGTTTTATAATTTATGGATTCAGAGATAATTCAATGCGAAACTAATTACTTGCAATTATGTACTGTACAATCCCTGGTTATGTTAGGTATTATACATATGTTTACACTTTAAGAGTAGGCATGTTGACACTGCAAAAATTTCTAAAAATGGGATACCTTAGATCAAATAGGTACTATATATTCCTTAGATCTCGACAACGACAACGATGATGTTTTAATTTTTTTTTTGTTTTGTTTATTATTTTGTGTTTTTTTGACTTATTCTTAGTATTGATAGGTAGGTAAGTGTAGGTTAGTATCTATGTGTTTTTTCCTTTTTTTTGTTTGGTATCCATTACTTAGGTAGTTTTATGAAATGATAATAAAAATCTCTTTTTTCTAACACTAAATGTGAACGCATGTAATAGGGCATCATTTGAAGTCAACTCGTTTTGTGTGTAATTGTATTGTGTTTATGTATATGTGATGTCTGTATGTGTCCCAAAGGCAATAAATAAATAAATAAACCTTACTACATATGCACGGGAAAAAATAGAGTAGGTAGATACTTTGAACCTTTAGATTAAAAAATAAATAAATCTGGGTTTATCGAAATAAACCCAAATACACCTTTGTACACCTCACAGTAAGCTTGAAAAGCTTGTGTCGTGAAGTGGAGTAGGTCGGAATCGGGGATTGAACCCGCACCCACTGGATTAACGGTTGAGTGCGTTACCCCAGCTTCTGTGCTTCAGTGAAACCCGTTAAGGTTCAAAATTGCACGAACAATCACACGATAAAATGGTAAAAGTAGCGTTTAATCCATTTTTTGGGGTTAATTTCGCTTCAATCAAAAAACTTTTACGATTATTCCCTAGATTTTAATGCATATTATAAAAATAAAATTTACGCGACTTTCGAGAAACGAGTTTCTGTCTTTCGGAAAAAACATCAGAGGTGTTTTTCACATTTTTTTTTTGAGGCTATATGTAGATAATTTATACACATTTGTAAATAGGTTGTTTTAATTTATATGCAGATATTTCTATTGTTTTGATTGTTATTATTTTCTTTTTATTCAGTGGCCGACCAACATGCCACCTCGCTACAGGCCGGGTTACCACAATGATTCCGATTCGTGTCTGGTAGGATTTTTTTTATATTTTTTTCCCTTAAATTTTACTAATTTTTATTAAATAATTATAAAATTAACAGCCCCTCCCCCAAAACACCCCTCATACTTATTTATATTTACTTTTTTTGGGCAATTAATTTCGGTGGCGTTGTTCGGGTAGCTTTGTTAAATACTATGTGAAATGGTTCTTAAAAAACCACCCCCACCACTGCAGCCTTAATAATGGACTTTTTTGAAAATGAAAGAATAAATTTAAACCCCTTTTAAAGAAAAGTTTTTCTAGAAATTCCTATAAAAGTATTTTTTTCTTATTAATAAACACAGACACTCACAAAAGGCTCAAATACCCTATTACTAATTTTGATAGGAGAATCTATGTGCCAAATTTCAAGTTCGTACCACGCCGGTTTCCGAGATATTCGTATACTCTAAAACAAAATCAACCCTATGTTTCACCCCCTTAGGGGCGGAATTTCTAAAATTTTCTTCCTTTTTGTATTAAAACCTATCCGTCTTCAAAATTTCAGTTCTCTAGTATTAGCCATTTGGGCTCTGCGTTCAGAGTAGGTATGTCTTGTATGAAAATTATGAAAAAGTTTGACGAACAAAAAAAAAACGAAAAAAAGTCTTTGTCCTATTTGAATTGACTCATTTTTTCAGACACATTTTTTTTTATAATTTCTTGGGCAGTGTTATCATAACTTTACACCTATTTTTTTTTCACGACGTCCGTCAAAACCGACGGGTTGATATTTTTGTAATCAACTTGCAAAATATAAAAAAAAATAAGTGGACTACGTTGATATATATAAAAAAAAATCTGTTAAGTACTCATAACGTTGAAATTAATCTGAAAATTTGTGAAATTATGTTCGCTGTACAAAAATACTTTCAACAACCCTCGCTGACCGATTAATGATATAATAACTACCCCAATACTTATTGTAGTAATTTTCTTACCAAACTTTCTTCTCGTTTTAACTTTTATGTTGTGTATTTAATTAAACATAGTTATTTAAATTTACTTAACTAACAGTAATTGTAGGTAAATACTAAGGGCCTACATATATGCACTGAGCAAAAATCGTTCTATTTTCGGTACAACTTTTTCAAATTTTGTATGAGAATGTTAGCGAGAAATAAAAATAACGTAAGCGACAAAGTGAATTATACCTTTTTAAAAGAATAAACTTAAAAATATAAAACAGCCAATTTGTTAAGATTATAATTACCAGTATTTTGTCTAAATTATACTTTTATATCTGAAAAACTGAACGGAAAATCCTCATATCCCGTAAATTTCAGGGGTACTTTAGGAATATTTTTTTATTCAAGGAATTTCCAAATATTGTAATTTCAAAACAGCCAATCTGTAGTCCTTACTTTCATCTATCACTGTCTTCATTTTCAAGACGATTCTCTCAGTACTGGCTGAGAACAATTCAGGGCGCCGAAGCCGGATGACAGCATATAGGACCTAATGTATATTTTACTATTACATAGTATATTATTGAAAACTAAAAAAGATCGGTTATTGAGAATTTCAAGGACATTTTATGATACTTTGACAGTCAGATTTCACGGTACGTTAGCGTTGTAAAGAAAATAAATTTGTTTTGTTTAGAGACATCTAGATGAGAGATGTAAAAGTAGGAACATCTTCATCTGTCTGTCTTTCAAGAAATATATGATTTTCGATGAGGTCGTTACATGTAGCTTTTTGGAAACCATAGTGGCAACACTTGTAGAATTTCAATAGAATTGTCTTTATTGCCAGCAAAAAAATATAGCTCTAAATTAATATAAGGCCTTTATTTTTTAATAATTATAAATCTTTCTTGCTAATGTTGTTAATTTGTTATATTTAAAGATTTAGTATAGACGTCGAGCGAAAGAGTTTAAACCTTTTTTTGTAATTTTCTGGGTTCCGCTGCATTCGTAGTTTACGTATCTCAACTTATGTAAGTAGGTAAATTTGTTGTTTTAATTGCAAGTTTTTTTTATTGAACCATATTTTTCTGTCATGTTTGCGTAAAGTTAGGGTTAAATGGAGGAAATCGGAGATTTTCATACTATATACCTAGTGCTTGCTTTATTCGTTTGAAGAATAAATGAAATAAACTATATGCAAACACAACAACTTCACTGCTAACATACAGACATTTAGTATATTTCACGTCATTATAAGTACATCGCCAATATGTGACAAATCGAACGATACTTTTTTTGTATGAAAGTATAGGGTATTAGCAAACTATTGTAACATAATTTCTATAACTTGTTTAATTCCTATACTTAGTTCTCATTACTTACAAATATTTCATGCCTAACATTACTAAGAAAACTTTTTTTCTCCCTCACTTATCAAACTTTTTTCAAGGGAAGGGGACATTTTTTTTTTCACTTACATACATGGTTTAATATTTATTCAATTCAATTTAATTTTTTTTTTTTCAATTTGATTTACTATTTCTCTATCGATCTACCTGTACACTCACGCCACTTCCCTTGCAGGGTAGGCAGAGCACCAGACAGCCCTATCCTTACACACACTCCTATGCAATCTGCCATACACGCTCTCCGATTCGTTTTACTCAGGCGTCCATCCTTGAGGATCTGGTCGACATGATCGGACCAGGTCAGTCTCGGGCTGCCGCGTTTCCTCGCACCTTTTTGTTGGCTCTAGTTTATCTTTCTTGTCACCCTTCATTCTCTCAACATCCCCAAACCTACTTAGTTTATTCACTTTCATTCTAGTTACAACACCAGTCTTGCAGTCACTCATTTCCCTAATATCTTCATTCCTTATCTTATCTCTCAGCGTTTTCCCACGCATTCTTCTTAATGACCTCAATTTTTATTAAAGTAGGTATTGGTTTATTGGTTTTAAATCATCCGTGGGCCTTATTTAAGGCACTTGGAATCGTCAGGTTTACATATTGAACAAAATTTATACATTGCAAACATATAAACAGTGACAGCAAGAAAAGAATGGAAACAATAATTACATGGTGACAAAACAAGATTAGGTACTTATTTTTAGAATGAATTGCTATTGTCTATCTATCTATACCCTCACGCCACGTCCCTTGCGGGGTAAGCAGAGAGGACAGAGCGCCAGACAGCCCTATCCTTACACACACTCCTAGCTTCCGTCACATTCATGCAATTTGTCATACACGCTCTCCGATTCCTTTTACTCAAAACGCGTCCATCCTTGAGGATCTGGTCGACATGATCGGACCAGGTCAGTATTGTCTTTGAGTTTTATTTACCCGAGCTGCGCCGGGTGTATAAGCTAGTGAATTAACCAAATTGGGTTCGTATGTTTAGTTGGTTGGTGCTTACTTAATCAAATTTTGACCAATTTAGCCATTAGGGTCTGTTAACCAAATTATTGTAGTACGAGTATCTACACCAGAGTAATTTCGAAGTTATTATTTCATGGTAGTATTTAATTAATTGACTTGAGAGCCATCTATGTATTTGAATTTAAAGTACATTTAATCGGGCTACCATGTTCCCAAATTATTATGTTAATATACAGGGTGATATTAAGAACATGGAACTTCAATATTTTGTTACTATTAAACTTTAGTATTTAGGAACCCGCAGACAACAAGATTTGACCACCATTCTCACCATTCAAAAAGAATCTGGGCTGGCATACACCAACCCAAATACTTTCCTGCACACCGTGCATTAGGCTAAAAGCCTGTATCGCAAAGTGTGGAATACATCGCCAGCGCCGGGGTTTGAACCTGGCACCTCCCGCTCGAGATACTGCCGCCCCAAGAACTGCGCCAACCATTTAAGAGTAGACATATTGACATTTCAAAAATTTCTAAAAACGGGATACCTTAGATCTCGACAACCTTACAAAATATGCTTTTAACCGTAAAAGTTTTTTGATTGAAGCGAAATAAACAAAAAAAAAATGAAATAAATCATTTTTACCATTGTATTATGCGATTATTCATGCGATTTTGAAGCTTAATGCCGCAGGAAATTACCGTGACGTCATAGTTGGGTCCGAGTCTTTAGTCAGCCGACTTTCAGTCATATGCCTGAACCTTTAGCTGTATATATGTGGAACGGCCCCTCACTCCTTTTTGATATTTTTTTCAAATGTACTTACATTCAAAGGTCAATTTTTATACATTCAATGGTCATTGGAATATACTGTTAATGTGCAGTAGTAACTTTTTGTTGTAGAGTTACATTTGAGTCTCCCTGTAGTCGTATAGATATGATGTATTAAGGTACTATGTATGTCAGTATGAATATTTTGGAGATAGTACCCTCATGTTATTAGCGTATTAACTTATTACAGGGAGTGACAGTCGTACCTAATAATAATGGAATTAGATCACAATTATTTAAACACACTTCTTTCATTTCCAGAGTTTCTAGTTCTCGTCTAATTTCAGAGGTATAATCTTAAAAAAAAATAACCCTAAATTTCACCCCCTTGGGTAGGGAATTTCCAAAAATCCTTCGTTAGTGGAAGGTTTTGTATAAAAACCTCTTTGTCTTCCAAATTTCACTTCTTTAGATTAGCCTTTTTTTTCACAACAAAAAGTAGGTTGCAATTGTTGCATCAACTCCTCAGCAGATGGCGCTAGCATCTGAAACATTGGGTCAATGTGAAATAAGTTCCAGCAGTAGCATATATACAACTTTAAAAAAAAATACACGATTGACAGTAGGATGTGGTGGAATGGGTGAACGTTGCCCTGGGCATAAAGTCATCATTAGCCAAAGCCGACTCGTAAGCGTCGGAACACCTATCCTGCTTCCTCCTCAAGGGAGTTCACATAACGATGCATTATGTGAATGAAGATGCCTCTCGTCTCTGTCAAGGAGAATAAACTTAAAGAAAAAACTTAATATTCACAGAACAGTTCGGACTTTAGCCACTAAAAGTTGGTAGATCTTGTACTCGTAAGGTGTACGTTATAATACGTTTTTGTATAGCAATAAAATTAATATATTTTTCTATTTGTTCACAGACGATACTGAACTCCATGCACAAATACCAGCCCAGATTTCATCTTGTGAGAGCCAACGACATCTTGAAACTCCCCTACTCCACCTTCAGGACATATGTCTTCAAGGAGACGGAATTTATAGCTGTGACTGCATATCAGAATGAAAAGGTAAGCCCCTATTTAGTGTAGTAGCTGAGATTTGAACACACGACCCCAAAATTCATGAAATAAATTAGATACCTACTAATTTTTCTGGATTACATCGTCGATGTTGGTATACGAACCCACCGCCAGTTTTGAAAATTCAGGAGCCTACCAACTGCCCTTACCATGATCAAATATTGGGCATCTATGTACAACTCGTGATAGGTCTAATTCTGCAACTTTTCGAACTGAAATAATGTGTTCTAAATTTATTTTACTATGAAATAATTGAAAAGGGACGTTTTTTTAACCACTTCCTGACTACTTTGAGACCTGAAACTTTGCAAACTACGTAAAATCGATGACAATATAATTCTATACCACTTTGGATAAGTCTACTCCAGAGACAAAAAAGATGTAAAGAGTTTCAAAGGGATCCAAGGGTCTTGTAGGGTCATGCGTGGTATCTAATAAAAGGGCGTTGGAAAAAAATCCAGATCTTATAAGTCAGATTTTGTCTAGCTCAAGCCTTGGAAGACACTGAGCGATCGAGAGGATCTAGTTACCGCATACCATCGTGTTTGGTATCTAACGAAAGTGCTTCACGAGTACAACTTATATCTTTTTACAAATTTTGATTCTGGCTATTCTTGTCAGGAAGCACCGTTGGAATAGTTCTAGGATGTGAAGTCATTAAATCTTGTTTATCAAAAAAGTTTTTTACGATTGCTTATTTTTATTTTTCAGATAACACAATTGAAGATAGACAACAATCCATTTGCCAAAGGCTTCAGAGACACGGGGGCAGGGAAGCGAGAGAAGAAGTAAGTTTTAATATTTTGTTTTTTATACTAAATAGGTCACCTATGGGGTTCCCGCCATAAGAATATTGCTCAGCATGAATAAATCCTAAAAAAAGACAGAGACTTATACTTAAATGCATATTATCAATACCAAAAAAAATGTCCCCGCAACTTTTGGGAAACAAGTTTCCGTCTTTCGTAAAAACGATCAGAGGTGTTTTTCATTTTTTTTTTGTGAGAAATCTATACAAGATATAAAAAATCTTTTACGGTCATTCCCTAGATAAAGGTTCAATGTATATACTCTATTTTTTCCAAAGCATATTTAGTAACGTTTGTCGAGATCTAAGGTCTCCCGTTTTTAGAAATTTTTGAAATCTTAGTATGCCTACTCTTATATCTTAAATGATCCACCAAAGTTTTTTCACATTCCCCTCAACGAATATTCTTCTTCTTCTTCTTATCAGCCCCTTTCCCTCCACTGCTGGATATAGGCCTCTTCCTGTGTCTTCCACAATTCTCTGTTTTGGGTGCTCTGCCTCCACCCATGTCCCACCGACTCTATGATATCATCGGCCCATCTCCTTTGTGGTCTCCCTACACTTCGTTTACGAACGAATTTAAAAGTCTAGATATAAGAACTTCTTTAGTGGTAGTAAGAAAATACCACAAAAAAAACTAAATTGATTTAAGACATCGTGATATTAAACTAAAATTTCCAAAATTGCCTCCCTCGCTCCGTCCCCTGAATGTCAACTTGTACATAATATTATATTTCCAACAAAACTACCCCTTATTAACCCTCTTCCCCCCAACCCCCAAACGTTTCTTGATGACGAGCCGCCACTGTGCCCTGTCATTAGCAGACCGACACTTTGTGGGTATAAAGATCAACACGCTCGCGTACGCCACTGAAATGTCAACGACTTTTTTTGGGGGTTCAAAATGTCGACTGAATCTATTAGCGTTTATTTTTTTTACAATGAGTGATTCGGTGGAAAAACGTTGGATGTTACACTTTTTTATACATGATATTCACATTAATACGTGGGAAACCTGCAGGTTCATGAATATATCTTTATACATCATCATCAGCCCGCGTTTGCCCACTGCAGGACATAGGCCTCCCCTCTCCTCCTCCACTTCTCCCGCTCCTGTGCGAGTCCCATCCACTGGGGTCATCAGGCAAACCTCATGATGTCGTCTATCCATCTGGTAGGTGGTCGCCCTTGTGGCCTTTTGTCGCCCCTTGGTCTCCACTCCAGCAGTCTCCTCGTCCATCTGTTGTCCTGCGTTATTGCAATGTGCCCCGCCCATCTCCACTTCTGCTCCGCTATCCTCTCAACCACATCAGTCACTTTAGTCTGGCTGCGTATCCAGTCATTCCTCTTCCTGTCCTATAGTTTAATGCCCAACATTATTCTCTCCATTTTTCTTTATAAGCTATTCGCAGTTTTTTCACTACCTACTTATAATTTTACTATAAACTAGAAAAACTTTTATCGTGAAGTGGAGTAAATAAACATTGCCATTAAAACCTGCGCCTACTGGGCTTATATACGTAAACCCAATTTCTGTTCTCTCCACTTGAAAGTAAGCTAAAAGCTTGTGTCGTGAAGTGCAGAATACATTGTTAGCACCAAAATTCGAACCCGACAACTCCTGATTGGAAGTCCGCCCTACAACAAACTGCGCCAACCATTTTTTTTTATATTTGAAAATGAATCTGTGTTTATCGAAATAAACCCAAATACACCTTTGTACACTTCACAGTAAGCTTAAAAAGCTTATGTCGTAAAGTGGAGTAGGTCGGCATCGGGAATCGACCCCGCGCCCACTGGATTAACAGTTGAGCGCGTTACCAACCACCATTTAAAACACATAAGATCATAATTCTATTAATTTCATGTTGATACTGTTGATAGCTTATAAAATATTTTAATTTTAACCCCTTAAATACCACGGTTATCATTTTAAATGCAATTATAACCCTAGTTAACTCCTTATTGTCCTACACCAGGGGTGTCAAACTCAATTTTGCAGAGGGCCATATATTCAATTTAGAATGTGTAGGCGGGCCAGATTCAAATAAAAAAAAAGTACTTACTGAATTACTACAACATTTTATTTATTTAATTTATGTGCGTCGCCAGCCTCGGAGCTATAGGGGCAACAAAAATTTTAAAAATTGATATAGTATAAAAAAGTTTGAATAGCGCCGCAGGTGAAATTTTTTTGTGAGTCATAGTGAAGAAGGTCATGATGTAGTTTGTTTATTTGAAAATGTATATAATATTTTGCACGATATTTTGCATGTAAATTTATTTTTTATAAAAAAGTGATTAAAAAATAGCGCCGCAGGCAAATTTTTTTATGAAACTGATGGATTTTCGTACTAATTTTAGAAAATTATGATGAGAAAAAGATGTTCCTTTGTAGAGGAATCGAGTGAAGTCTAAAAACATGATTCTTCTTTCTGTGATTGCGATCGCGGGCCGTATCTTTGACATGACTGTCCTACACTAAATAGAGATGACAATTGCTATGCTATTAATATTAACAGTGGGAAGAATTTCAATAATTTTCGTAGGGTTGATCCGAAGGGGTTAACTTAAATATATAAGGTCGAACTCTGTAACTTTTTGGACTAAAATACGAAGTGTGTTAAGCTTATTTCGCTATGAAATAATTGAAAAAAGAACGTCTTCTTTTAGTACACCATAGATTTTGAAAATTACTATTGTTCCATTTGACAGTTATAATTCAATTGTTTCAATACACGTCCATACAAATTCAGCATGAGGTCAATTTATAAGCGAAGAATGACTGATTTTCACATCTGTCATTTCACCAACTGTCAACAATTGATCTTAATAATTGTTATAATCAGTGGCGGATCCAGGATTCAATTTGGGGGGGGGGGGCTGAATGTCGTCACATGATAAAAAGTACTGTCATTCAACGTTTTGGCTGAAACCCCTAGATTTGTTGTATATAAAGTACTGTCACTCATGGTTTTGGAGGGGGCTTCAGCCCCCTAGCCCCCACCCCTGGATCCGCTAGTGGTTATAATTGTGTTAGATAACACTTTTTACATCATTAAAGACAGTAAAATTGTGCATTAATCTTATAATATCACATGCTCGCACCTATACACAAATTATACATGATTCTATTTTTTTAGGGTTCCACTCCTATAAGTAGGATTCTAATTCTGTGATCCCATAATGCTGTGAAATTTAAGAGTGAGCATATTGACAATTCAAAAATTTCGAAAATCGGGAGACCTTAGATCTCGACAACCTTACTAAATATAATTTTTGATTGAGGGGAAATTAATCCCAAAAAAAAGGAATAAACTTTTTTTTTTACCATTTTATAATGTGATTTTTAACCTTAATGCCGTGACGTTAGAGTTGGGTTGCGAGCTTTAACACTTATGATTTTTCTTTTTGGAAAATGAAACATGGGTTTGAAATATCAGTTCAGGTTCCTCCTATCTCTAATTCTTGTTGATTACAAGGCAGCGTTGTGAGGGTAAGGGGAGGGTAAGGAGAGGGTAACAGGCTCCTGCAGGCGTCAGGACACCCTCAAGATTGTGGCTGGCCTAATAATAGTAGTAACAATAATGCTTTTCAAAGGGTGACAATTATTTCCTAACAGTTTAAATATTTCAGTTACCATCTAACACCGGGTCTGAAGGGGTTAAGAACTTTTTTGTTTTTAAATTTATGTAGTATGGTTTAACAGTATGCAAATTGACATTTCAAAAATTTCTAAAAACGGGAGACCTTAGATCTCGACAACCGTTACTAAATATGCTCTGGAAAAAATATATTGAACCTTTATCTACGGAATAACCGTAAAAAAAATTTAAATCTTGTAGAGATTTCCCAAAAAAAAAATGTGAAAAACACCCTCTGATCTTTTTTCCGAACGACAGAACCTCGTTTCCCGAGAGCCGCAGAGAAAATGATTTTTTTTGTATTGATAATATGCATTAAAATCTAGGGAATAACCGTAAAAGTTTTTTGATTGATGCGAAATTAACCCCAAAAAATGGGAAAAAACGCTATTTTTACCATTTTATCATGCGATTGTTCACGCAATTTTGAACCTTAATGCCGTGGGAAATGACTGTGACGTCATAGTTGGGTCGATAGTTATAATTTTCTATTATGTTGATATACTACAATAAGGAATTGTAGAGGAACTGAGAATTTTCCCGCCACTTGTCCACAGGAAGTTCATATCATGGCGGACACTTCCGGTTCTGTTTCCGCATCTTGTCGTTTCACCAGACTGCGTAACACTTTTCCGGATTCTGTAACAATTAGACAATTAAGTCTCCCGACCCAACTATGACGTCACAGTCATTTCCCACGGCATTAAAGTTTAAAATCGCATGAACAAGAAAAATAGCGTAATTTCCATTTATTGGGGTCAATTTCCCATGAATCAAAAAACTTTTACGGTTATTCTCTAGATTTCAATGTATATTATCAACACAAAAATGATCCCTAAGATCTTGTATTAAGATCACTCGCAAATAATAATAATAATAATAAAATATTGTCTCCGCGACTTTCGGGAAATGAGTTTCTGTCTTTCGGAAAAAAGATCTCAAGTTGGCTTTGGCTGGTTTAAGTGATCACTTTATACCCAGGGCAACGTTCACCCATTCCATTTGGGGTTTATTCATTTTGAGCGATATTCTTATGGTTTTTTGTCCGGTCACGTATTTTTTTTAGAGTAGGTACCTACGAATACCTATAGTGCTTATAATATGGATAGGTAGAGTTTATTTTCACTGTTGTAAGTTGGCATTTGGGGTATGGGTGATGTTGGTTGCTAGTTAGCAATTTAACCTTTTCAGGCCTGATGTGACGATTTAGGTGCCGCACGCCCTTTCATGGTTACACCGCCACCGTTATAATCAAGTCTTTAGGAATACCATTATTATTACTAGACCGCTTTTATCTCTCGTATAAGGTGATTCGAAAAAATCTTACATATTTTTAGAAATGTAAATTGATAAATTGTAGCTGTAATTACAGTTTTTTCATCTTCTTCATCTTCATTCACACAATGCTGCGTTATGTGAACTCCCTTGGGGTGGAAGCAGATTAGGTGTTCCGACGCTTACGAGTCGGCTTAGGCTGGTTTAAGTGATCACTTTATGCCCAGGGCAACGTTCACCCATTACACCACAACAGCAGGATGTGTGAATGAAGATGCCTTTCGTCTCTGTTGAGGAAAAAACTATAATGTATTTGTATGTATGTGTCTGTGCAATGCAGATAAATTTCGGTTCCATACCTAAAATAATTTAGGTATATCTGAAATTTAAAAAAAAGATAGTTTCATTCGGACCATGCTGTAGTAAGCGAGGGTGGATGGTTTGGCATTTTAAAATGTTTCGGATCTCCGAGTGAATTAAGTTATTTTTTAACCCCTAAATAAATTCAGGGTAACACTAATTGTCTTTAAAATTTGGAGACAGTTAGTAGCTCTAGGTACTGGCGGGGTGTAGATGGGTAACATACTATCCTCAAATTGTAATGTTTGGGGTGACGGTATACCTCCCTGCTTCACCCCCCAGCAGACCCAAATAGTAACGCACACACACAATTTAGGGTCAAACGAAATACGCACCAAATTAAAAGACCAAATGTTTTTTTCTCTCATAACTACAGGGTGTTTTATTTTCAACATTTTTGTTACTATTACATTTACAAACATATGGAGAAAGACGTAGTGAAAGGAAGCTGGGCCGTCTAAGAAGCATTTGGCTCGACCTTTTGCTTAAGGACGGACGTGTTTTGAGTAAAAGAAATCCTAGAGTGTGTATGGCGATTTGCTTATGTACCTATATGGCGGAAGCAAGATGTGTGTATAGGGGTAGGAAAATCTGGCAATGTGTTCTTTTAGCCTACCCTGCAAGGGACGCGGCGTGAAGAAAAATTTCCCAATTTTCACCCATGATTAAAATTTGAATTCTTAGTTTCCAGCTTATCAGTGTAATGCTATGTTGTTTTTCGACGGTCAAGTACCTATGTGTTTTTTTTTTATATTGAATTGGGGTCAATTCTGTAAACAATTAAGTGCGTACTGATACCTTTTTTGAATTGTATATACAAACTTATTTAAATTCAAAAAGTTTGAAATAGAACTAGACCTGTAGTTTTCACTGTGTTCTTTTGCCACGTATAGTCCTAAATGTGTAAAAGGTTTATAAAAAATAGATAAATATTGAAAATGAAGTAATGAATCACCCCGTATAATGAGTAGGTACGTCTTACAATTTGAGGGATGACTCCCCCTGTTTGATAATGTAAAACATATCCTCCCTAAGTGATACCAATACCATAGCACACACAGGCTAATGCTGCCGAGTTTCCCCCCATCATCAGTCAATAGATAGTTATTTGTCCAAGGGATAAACTTTGATCTAATACACCGAGCTACTTAGGGTTAACAAATATATTGATTTTTTTAATGTAGACGTTAAACAAGACAGTCGTAATCTGAGGGTTAAATGAAGTACTATTGTTTTCTCTACTGCAATGTCATTTTGAGCGCTTTCGTTGCATTTACGTTTGTTTGTCCGGTTGAGACGGTTGGGATATGTAGAGAGGATGAACGATGAAAGGATGACATAATTTGTAATTTACATTTAATGTACTTTAGCGAAAGAACGTGTGTAAGAGAGTGCAACCGTCGAAGAACAACCATCCAAGAACTACTTGGCTCGACCATGTTGGCCAGTTACTCAAAGACGAACGTATTTTAAGCAAAAGGAATCGTAGAGTGTGTGTATGATGAAGGAATAACGAAAGCGAAAATTGTATGTAACTATAGGGATATATTTATTGTTCTCTAATCATCCGTAGGCCCCATTTATGGCACTTGGAATCGTCAGGTTTACATATTAGTCAGGTTACATATAGGTGTTAAGTCTGGCGACTTGTTCTCTCTGCCTACCCCGGGTTTCAGCTAGTAGATAGATAATATCATGAAGTTTAACAGTTTATAATGTAACGTCAGCTCTCTCTCCTGCAGGCAAGCAATGCTGGCGAGCAGACAGCCTGATGACAAGAGGTCCAGCAGTGGAGGAACCAATAACAACAACAGTAGCGGGGGCAGTACAACGCATCACAATACAGGAGGATCCAGTACCAGAGACAATGATGACGACAGACTCTTGGATGTGGTCGGTCCCTCATCCAGCCCGCCTCCAACGCCGTTGCATCATCAGCAACTTGGACAACTACCTTCATTACAGCATCCGCATCTTCCTCTTGGCCATCCTCATTCTGGTAAGAACCATCTCCAGTATTTGCTTGGTCTATCTTTTGTGCTTCTGATTTGTTCAATCCATTTTTACACGATAAGTTTTCTGGAACAAACGTGAACTAGAATGATGTCATGTCAATTCAAAGTCTGTGAAAACCTTGCAACAAACTCAAACTTGATGATTCAAATCCGTACCCCTTGATTAAAGAGTACCTGCGTTGTATTTTCTGTGCGTTACAAGGATCAGATCCAGTCATGAGAAATTCTGGGCTTCTACTATATCTGTTAAAAATTGCCATTTAGAGAAAAATATTACTATATGCCTTTGGAAGATGTCCCATTTGTTTTTCAAATATTTGTCAGTTCCATGATTGGTTGTAAATTTAATAAAATGTATTTTTTTCAGGTTGGTTCAAAATGACGGGTGAAGGAGGCGGAGGAAATGGTGGAGGAAGCGAAGGCGGAGAAGACAGAAGAAGAGACGACCCTGAAAGAGATGGAAGTGATTCGAGTTGTTCTGGAAGTGTAACGTTAAGAGACGCACCAGGACCTTCAAGGGAGTTCCCTTCACCAGCACCTAACATCTCATTAGGACCACCAATTCATCCGCCACCACCAGTTCTACCATATCTCTACCCTCCTGGTCTTTACCCCCCTGGGCATCCATTTGCACCACCCATATCACTATTCTCTAACGCGCACGCTGCTATGAATCATGGTCTACTCTTCAATGCCCAGCTGGCATTAGCTGCTCAACATCCTGCATTATTTTCTCATTATCAGAACTTAGCACATCCACAGAACCATCAGTTTCCACCTACAAGTCCGCTCCATCATCAATTGAAGACTGGCGGACATAGGTTTACACCTTACACATTACCGCAAACTAATTTAGTAGGAAGTAGTCCTTTAGGTTCCGCTTTTGAGCAGGTCACACCAGGAAATTTTGGGCATGCGAGGAGTTTAAGCACATCACCCGCTAGTAAAACGAGAAGGTCGTGTTCTCCTCAGCCGAGACCCTCGACCGCGTCACCTCCTCCGCAAATAGAAAGAAATTCCCCAAAAGTGCAATCATCAAACTCAAATGATCTCAAGAATATAGAAAAAATGGTTAATGGCTTAGACGTAAAACAGCTGACGTCATCGAACAATGACGTCATGATAGTTGACAAATGAGTTCAAGATGAGGGGCAGTGTTGCGCCATTGTTGTACATTGACGTAACTGAAGGTTCCCCCTTGATTCGAAACGTTTATAAATAATTTTTGAACATTAAAAAAAGTGCAACATATTATTAGTATTAGTAGGTAAATGATTTTGATTCTATTTAACTCCAAAATAAAATAAAATGTCAGAATTGTCACACAAAAAATGATTTAATACTGATTTTGGTATTTCTAGCATTTCAAATCAGGTTGTATGTACCACAAAAATACTAGTTTCCATACTATGCAATTTCAACAATAATTATTTATAAATAATTTAAAAGAGTATTAAATTAATTTATATAATAAAAAAAACAGTATAAATTGTAAATATAGATTAAAATATAAATAAATAAAAATTGTGTACAAATATTTGTAATTTTTAATACATTTTAATGTTGTCTTGTATATTAATATAAAAATATGCATATATTATGTTATTATCATTAGAAATAAATATGTTAAATAATAAAAAAATAATACGACATCACAGCACTTCTTTATTTCATCGTATGCATATTTTTTTTTGCTTTTTCCTTGTCTACTTTAAATTGAAAAATGTCTCACTTTGTCAAACTCAAAATTATTTGTATTTTTTTTTCTATTATTATATATATTCATGAGTTAAAATACGTGTTGCACACCCTAAGTTAAAATAACACTGTTTTTTTCCACTTTTTATGATTTGAGGTACGTCCTCAGTAAAAAATAAAAATACGTTTTTTTTTCAATACATTATTTCTTGTTTTCACATTTTTTTAAATGAATATTATTTCTGCAAATAATACAGCATACATGTAACTAAAACCCAACATGTCCTAGTCCAAAACATACTTTTTTTTATCTTCTATGTATTTATTTGTACATAATATTTTTACTGTGTCTATGTCTATATATTATATTGTTTGGATTTAAATTATTGAGTTGCTGAGCAACTATAAATATTAAAATAAAATTAAATAAAAAAAGCAAATTCTCATTTGAGTAAGTAGGTACGTCTGGATTCTGCTTTTTTAAGTATTTTTTTTATTCTATTTTTTGCGCCCCCTTTTTGAGAATTTTCATTAGTGATTTTATTAAACACAGATATTTTTTTATGTTCTAATGCTTAAAATATCAGAAAAAATCCAGTGAGAGAGTATAAATAAAATAAAATAAGTTCGAATTGATTAAAAAAAAGGATTTGAATATATTGAACTATTAATTACTCACTTTATTTTATTTCATATTTTTATATATTTATTAGTTATTAACATATAATTTGCTTGGTGCTATTTAGCTATGTTACAGTTTTGTGTAAAAATATAATTTAATATTTTTTTGATTATGTATGTACTATTCTGTTGTAAAAAATATATTTAAAAAAAATGTTTTAATTATTGTGTATAAAAATGTATATAAAAAACAATAATAATTTTAAATGACCGGGTCATGTCGGGTTGTATTGATTTTTAAAGTTCCTTTTATACTTGTAATGTTTTATTTAATTTGTACTGATTTATACGTTTTTATTCATATTTGTTACTAATATCATTTGTGTAATTCGAAATCCCAAATAAGTAATAAGCCATATTACAGATAAGGGAGTTCACTCTTTGTGAGCTGCCTGTTTTTGTTTGTACTAAAAAAACACATTATTAAAGAAACTGTAAAAATACTTAATAAAATATTAGTATCAATAAAAATTTTAAAAATATTTTTTAAACAGCAAAGTTTTTCAGTTATTTACCAATCAATAACTAGATTTTTTTATCAAATTGGGATAAACATTGAATTTTCTGATTTGTTCTAACATTAATATTACCCGATTTAATATATATATAAAAAATAAGAAAATAAATAATTTCGTACTTTGGAAACCAGTGACTCCCATTTTTTAGTACCGAAGATCTTGCCATTTTGAATAAAATTTTGTGTTCCTCACATTCTATGTTTGTAACTTTATTATTTGTATCTTTTAAAAGTACACATTTTATATAAATGGTAAAAATCACAGAAAAATATACCTACATGCAGTTATTTTCTATATATCTATTTATTTATCACTCGATCCACCAGTTTTTGAGTGATTTGAGAACATGCAACATTTCCACAAAAAAAAAAAAAAAAAAAATTATTTTTCAAATGCCAAATTCAGGTGGTCGGTAACCTGTTGGTAACGTGCTCAACTATTAATTAATCCAGTGGGCGCGGGTTCGATCCCCGATGCCGACCTATACTCCATTCACGACACAAGCTTTTCAAGCTAACAGTGAAGTGTACAAAGGTGTATTTGGTTTTACTTTAATAAACTCAGAATTATTTAATTTTTACAATTATATAAATCAAATCAATCAAATCAAATTTGTTCACTAGGGATAACTAATCTAAATGCAGCTATTTCTTCCAGTTAAACCATTTAATTGTTCTTACATATTTATCCTTACTTTTTTTCAACAAAATACAATTAAAATAAATTTATATACTATTTGAAACGTATCGGTAAAATTATCTACAATCTGATACTCATATCTTTATCATACATTTTTTTGCTTATTTTATAAACAGGTATTTTTCTATGTATTTTTCTGTGATTATTTATAATTATATAAAATGTGTAATTAATTATATTATTGTGATATTCATAGTGCATTAATTATTAATATCGATTATTAATTAATTAAAATAAAACAATCTTAATCAAAATATTGATATAAATAAATAATTTAAAAAAATAAAAATACAAATAAACTTACATACATCAAGTACAAATTCCTCTTAATATTATTATTATTATTATTACTTATAAAAAAAACTAAATTAAATAAATAGCTCCTAGATAAGAGTTTATTATAAATAAATAAAAAATATTCTTGCCCATTGAAACAAAAGGGAATTGATTTTTTTGTATTGTTTTTTGCATTTGTTTGGATTCATAGAATTAGGAAATTTACATTGATAGAACATGCATAACACTCAAAACTATAGAAAAATCATGTTGCCGTCATTCATGCCGAGAGAAAGGGTCACTATTTAGTATGAAAAAATATGGAGATCCGACTAGGTTCCATGCTAATTTTACGCACGTACTATTCAGATACGTTAAAATACTAACGTATGGAGAAAAGAGTTCGATTTGCACTCTCCAAAACCTGATAATTCGAGTATATAATTTCCTAATTTTATGTTATTCTTGGTAACAATATGTAAAAACAAAACGTGGCAACCATAAATTTTGGCAATTTTCTTAAAATATTTGAAAACTTCGGCTTGGTTTGTACAAAATACGATATAAGTAACTTTAAAATTCTCCTGATCCATATTGCTATTTTAAGTATCTGTTTCATCCTGTATTTTTATTGTTATTTATGCAAAAAAGAATTGAAATAAGCAAAAAAAATAGATATTCCTAAAATATGATTTATATATTTATTTCAATTCTGTTTGAATCATATATTTAATTTTAAAAAAGAGATAATTTGAATAAAGAAAAGATACAAACAGTAAATTTTTGCATAAATTTCTGAATTCGTAATGTCTTATTTATTGTATTTTTTTAAATTTATTTTTATGAAATTTTATTTTATTTCAATTTTATTTATTAATAAAGTTACAAATACAAAATTTATAACTTAAAATTAACAATTACTGAATACAATATATATTTTAACAACATTCATTCATTTCATTCAAAACTCAACAACTCAAAACTCAAACAAGAGATTTTACCCTAAAATATGTTCTCCCAAGCAATTAATTAATTAATTAAAATTGACTCGAAATTTTTTGATGCCACGTTTTGTTTTATAATTAACATTAAAGATGTTTAATCTACAATATTTTTGTTTTGATTGTTTTATATTTTTATTTATTTGTACTCATTTTTATGATTGCCAGAGAAAAAATATAACTGGCATAAAAAATATACGTGAAAGAATACGTAGTGTAAAAAATAGATAAAATAAATTAAATAAGTAAAAATAAACCATTGTATTATATAAATATTAATATTATTAATTAATTTAGACGCGAAATATGTTCCGAAAAAACTATTATTGTAATAATGTGTAGATTTAAGTTTACTAAAAAAAGATATATTATAAAAAAATATAATGTGTAATATATGATTAATAATATCGCGAAAGGTAGTAAGAAAATTAATAAAAAAAAGTAATTCAATACATATTTATTTTTTTATTTATTCATCTATCTCTCTATCTATACTCCCACGCCAGGTCCCTCGCAGGTTTGGCAGAAAGGACAGAGCGCCAGACAACCATATCCTTACACACACTCCTAGCCTCCGTCACATTCATGCAATTTGTCATAGACGCTCTCCGATTCCTTCTACTCAAAACGCGTCCATCCTTGAGGATCTGGTCGACATGATCGGACCAGGTCAGTCTCTTCGCTCACTCAAATATATATTTTTTGTCATCTTTCATTCTCTCAACATGCCCAAACCATCTTAGTTTATTCACTTTCATTCTTGTCACACCAGTCTTGCAGTCACTCATTTCCCTAATAACCTCGTTCCTTTTATTCATTCCAAAGAATTTTTTGAGATGAAGAAGGGTTAGTAACGAGCTCCTCTGGTCACGTACTCCACTTCATGACACAAGCTTTTCCTACTTATTGTGAAGTGAAACATTTTTTTTTTTAATGTAAGTAACCGAAGGCGAATGTTCTGGTGGGGCCGTCTTGTGAGATTGTTGTAGATATAAAAAGGAGTGCTGTTTTAATCTCACAGGATCACCGACGGCCAGGAAGACTCTCTTTTACTGTGAGCTGTTTCTACGGCAATGAGGTTAAGTATTAGGAATAACATGGAAAGATTTTTTTTTCATCAGTTTTCATTTTCAAACAGGCATCACCTACATATAAACACAAAAAAAAACAATACAGATCAAGCTCAAGTGATGCCCTATTACATGTGTACACAACTAGTCAATACAGATAAAACAATATTCATTATGAGGTTCGAGAAATTGTAAGTTAACAGTCAGCACAAAAAAACGAAAAACAAAATGAAGTCAAAGTAATCAGCAATAATATGTAGTCAAAACAATGTTTAGTCAAATTATGGAAGTCAGGCAGAAAATTGAAGCAAATCACTGAATTATTGTAATGTGATGGTCCTTGCGACTTCCCTGTGTTTCTTGAAGGACTTGAAAGGGCAAAATAGTAAAAGCAAGTGTCGAAATATTAATCACTTATGCATATTCGAGACATATTTTTTGTAGTGGATAAAATGTTTTTGTGTATGGCTGAGTGGCGCTGGAGTTATAAAATAGTTCTGCTTGGTTGGAACCTGTAATATATTATGATTATAGGATAGCATAGGAAACATTCTCATATAAATACTTTAGTCATTGTATTATTTAGTGTTATGTTTTGTAAAATGTTCACGCACCATCGGTTTAACTTCCCTGGTAGGGTTGACAGTTGCGAGGGACGGATTTTCAATGTTCTCATCTATTCAGTGCAAGAATATATGTTTGTGTTAGTAATGCTTTTTACCCGTTATGATCTAAATCTGGTAACAGATAACAAATTTCTTCCAACCTTCACACTGAAAATCATTAATGTGATTGGAAAAAATCGCAGACCTTACATCTCAACAACCTTACTAAATATGCTATCTTAGATTTCTCAAAAAAAAAAACGGGAAAACACCTCTATCTTTTTTCCGAAAGACAGAAACTCCCAAATGTCGCGGACATTTCTTTTTCTTGTGTTGATAAACTGCATTAAAATCTAGCAAATGACTCTTAAAGTTTTTTGAACGGAGAGAAATTAACCCTAAAAAGTAAAAAAACGCTATTTTTAACATTTTTCATGCGATTGTTCATGCGATTTTCAACCTTAATGCCCTTAATCAATTCGGTTGAAACATAAAACAATAAATTCATAATAATAAGTAATTATGTGGTTAGCTGGAAGATATCACAACAATGCGATAAACTCTCCCTAGTACACAAATTTCATGGTCATGTTTTGCTTGATTTTTAATATCTGTATTTCGTTTATTTGAAATATAGTCTATCGACTGTTGATCCGGCGGGCGCGGGTTCAATCCCCAATGCCGACTTACTCCACTTCACGACATGAGCTTTTCAAGCTTTATGTGAAGTGTACAAAGATGTATTTGGGTTTATTTCGATAAACCCAGATTCATTTAAGTAAAATAAAAGTATTATGATAATTAAATGAATCATATTGAAAAACTGTTTTCCACAGTTAAAATGGGGTGCTAAACCATAGAGTAGCGAGCTAGATATATTTAGAGTTGTAAATTTCACGACACATTGATTTTATAACTTCAACACTTTATATGATTATAAATGTGTTGCATCCTGAGTCCTGAGTCCTGACCATGGGGGGT
Organism: Ceraclea dissimilis; assembly: GCA_963576895.1. NCBI lineage: Eukaryota > Metazoa > Arthropoda > Insecta > Trichoptera > Leptoceridae > Ceraclea > Ceraclea dissimilis. The sequence goes on along the minus strand of OY756379.1, from coordinate 908,129 downwards.
GAACTACACCCCAATGAAATCATATTTCCTAATACATTGTATCTATCGCAATATTATTGTAACAAAAATATTTTAATGTTGCTAAATAGGCGAAAATATTGTCCGTTGGGGAAGATCTAGAAGACGGTACTGGAGGGATCGTGTGGAGAGAGCTTGTTCTGAGAGAGTGGTGAGCGTAGCAGCGAACGAGCTGCCGTCAGATGTCACATTAAAGATGGCGAGATAGTTGGACATCTGTGTCCCAGGAGCAGGCTCCAAACATTGTCAGGACCAGCGACATAATATATTAAGTACTACCTAGACAGAGTACTCAATTCTAGAAGTGTAACAAAACTGATGCCCACAAACTGTCAAATCGTATGGAAAAATTTGACATTTTGTGGGCAACGGATTCGAAATTTTGCTCTCATAGTTAAAAACGGTATTAGTTTCAACGTTATTTAGGACGACAGTTTTAAAGATGTTTTAGTTTTTATTATTGATATCTTGTTAATAGTGTGAGCTTTGCGACTCTAAAATACCAAAAACTGCCGTGCGTGAAATTGCTACACTTCCGTTCTATTGAAGATACATAGAATCAGATCTCTAGTACTTAATATGTAATCTCTTTGGACAGGACGCAGTCCTAGATGAAGCAGAATAAGATTTAAAACCTTATCAATAAATACAGTACATATAAACTGTAAATATCTTATTATTAAGCACAATAAATTGCGCAAAAATATACGTTCTGACATTACTGTTTTTATGTGTGAAAGTTCTTTTGTTTCGCATTCACAAGTTTTTCTAATGTTAGTTTATTTGGTTTCTTTACATGCTTAATTACCTCGCGGAGTACTTATTGGATATTTTGGACTCAAGTGGATATTTTTTTGATATTCGCTCCATTTCCCTCTTTGGATGTGGAGAATTGTATCAGGCTCGCAGATCCTTTGTCTTTGACATTGTCGAAGAAATTGGAAGAAAAAAATGTGTTTTAGTAACAGGAGCCCATAACATTGTAGTGGGTCAAAGGTAAAAATTCAGTTGGTATTCGGCGTGGTATGTGCAAAGAGATTACATAGTAAGCACTAGAGGTCTGATTCTATGTATTTTCAATAGAACGGAAGTGACGCAATTTCACGCACGGCACTTTTTGGTATTTTAGAGTCGCAAAGCTCACACTATTAACAAGATATCAATAATAAAAACTAAAACATCTTTAAAACTATCGTTTTAGTCCTAAATAACGTTAAAATGAATACAGTTTTTAACTATGAGAGCTAAATTTCGAAACCGTTGCCCACAAACTGTCAAAATTTTCCATACGATTTGACAGTTTGTGGGCACCAGTTTTGTTACACTTTCTAGCATTGAATACTCTGTCTAGGTAGTACTTAATATATTTTGTCGCTGGGTATGTGTATTGTCTATGCAGGCCGGATATAGGTAGTTTGTCAGGGATCTAGGTACATATTTAATTGTATTATCAGCTATCAATGGTTAGCTATGTATATTATTATTAGTTACCTATGTAATTGAGTGCTATATATCAATATGTGCTGGCACTTCCCGTCACACCTCAAACATGCAACATTTGTTCACAGGAGAGCAGAACCAGCAATGGATGTATTTATGTATTCTTGCGAGCGCAAACATCCTCTCTCTATGTGTCCGATCCATCTTATATTTATATTATTATTACTTTCATTCATAGTTAGGTACTTACAACATCTGTCTTAAAGTCACTTATTTCTCTAATCACTTAATTTCTTTTCATGTCCTATCTCTCAAAGGTCTTCCACACATCGGAATTTGGAATCGGTCGACGGGTCGACGAGTCGACGGTCATCTAATACATAAATTGCCTACCGTACGGATCTTACTGGATTTTTCGGAAGACCTTCTGATGCATTTCGGATAACCAATAGATGTCAATTTTTAAATTTATAATGCACGTTGAACAAGTTTCAAAATTAAAGCTCGCCTTCTAACTATAACATCACGGTCATTTCCCACAGAATTAAGGTTCACAATCCCGTGATATTCTATTCTATACCCTCACGCCACCTCCCTTGCGGGGTAGGCAGAGAGAACGGATCGCCAGACTTTCCTATCCTGACACACACTTCGGGCTTCCATCACATTCATGCAGTTCCTCATACATACTCTCCGGTTACTTTTACTCAAAACACGTCCGTCCTTGAGTATCTGGTCGACATGGTCCAGCCAGGTGGTTCTCGGACGGCCGCGTTTCCTTACACCTCCTCTTTCACCCAGGTAAACTTTCTTCGTTATTCTTTCATCGTTCATTCTTTCCACATGACCCAACCATCTCAACTTGTTCTTTGTTTGATAAAATTGTAATAATAGTGTTTTTTTCCATTTCAAAAAAAAAATCTCTGAGACTTTCCGGAAAGGAGTTGCTATCTTTCGGAAAAAAGATCAGAGGTGTTATTCACATTTTTTTTTGAGAATGCTGTCCAAGATATAAAAAAAACATTTACGGTCATTCCCTAGATAAAGGTACAATGTATCTACTTTATTTTTAGCATGTTTAGTAAGGTTGTCGAGATCTAAGGCCTCCCGTTTTTAGATTTTTGAAATGTCAATATGTCACGTATAATAAGAAAAATGATAGATGGTTTTATTTGTATGTTATTTTATTTAACCTTACAATTAATTAAGTAGTTATTTCGACTTCAGGACCCTGTCAAAAAACACAGGCTATTATCCAATATTGAGGCCTGTTTAGGAGTTTTTCTTACCCCAGCAACTATTTAAAATACTCTGTTAGGTAGGTGATTGGTTTTCTGATCCAACAACAAAGGTTGTCGACACCATAATCAGTATGAAAACCATTTATAAAACATTAGTAGTTATAATATAATATGTAATTGTATCGAAGTGAAGTATAAAGTATTGGATGGAATGGAACTCAACTGTCGCCAAATTGACACGCTTTATGAACACTCCGCCACTTTGTGAACACACCACACCACACACCTACATTATAATACTAGCTGAGTTACCTGTGCTTTGCAACGGCAAATTTAACAAACCATCCGGCATTCTTTATAGGCTGGAGCTGGACAAAATGTGACTCAAGATCTGAATTTATTTTCCATCGCCCTTTCATACAACACCACACTCGAACCCACACAACCCTTGGATCCCCTCATCATCATGGCATCTCCTAGGAAAAGCTTTTTCTCCAAAAACCTGCGACGTTAGGACAAGCCTATATTATCGCAAATGTTATTCTAAATTTTCGCAGCAATCTATAGTAAAATACGGAAGTTATGCGAACACTTACAAAAATCAGACTTTACTTTATATATATATATAGATAGATTAACATGATTACACCAATTCTAAATATCTATCTATACCCTCATGCCACGTCCCTTGCAGGGTAGGCAGAGAGGACAGAGCGCCAGACAGCCCTATCCTTACACACACTCCTAGCCTCTCTCAGATTCATGCAATTTGTGATACACGCTCTCCTCTCATCTTATTTCTCTCTTTCTCTAGCCATGATGTAGGATTAATACATAAAACGTCATAGGCGAGGTTGCCGTCATCGTCGCTAAGGAAATGTATGGAATAACAGTCCCTTAACAACGAGTATGATGGACCAAGGGTTATATTCTGTTAGGAGATTTGACAGGAGTGGTGGTCCTATGTGATCATTATGCTATGTTGCCAACTGTTTCAGCATGGCTAGAGTACCTACTCTAGGAGGCGGTGTTAGATCACATTGTGTGCTATGTATCAACTTCTTTGTTATTTTTATTCAAATAAATACTAACAAGAATGGCCGACTCCAGAATCCCTTACATTGCAGCCTTCGAAACACCACCTGGTCATCGTCTTCCTGGAAGACCGCCGCCTAAAAGATGGAGGGATAGTTAGTTCTCGACGTCCCAGGAGTAGAGGAGCTTTCTGCCAGAACAGATCAACTGAAGAAGAATAGTAATATTTTTTTTTCTGTAATTTTCAGGTAACCTATACATATTTTTAACCATTTTATATCAAAAGAATTGATTAAAGGTTTTGGGTACTATTAACTCCCAAAATACACTCAAGATTTTTAATTTTAATTTTAAGACTAACAATATTTTTGAAAAAAAAAATGAGATCTACGAATTGAAGTGTACAAATTTTTCTGAACCCCCTTAACAAGGGTAATGTTGCTACGCCAAAAAAAAACAGTAGGGTGTTAAAAAATTGGCCGCCAAAAGTCTGTAATTAAGTATCCCGAAATCGAACAGCTATCATCAAGTTTACACACATGACTGACCTCGCAACAATGGTGAATAATTGACACATTAGAATGCATAGCTTCATACGTGAGGGGGGAGTAGCTAGATATTATCATATTGAATTGGACAGATAAATTATAGACACTTCCTGTTTTATCAATAAAAATAATATAAAAGGATTTCGAGCGTCTGATAATGGGTCTAAATTCGATAGAAATCAAACGATTGTTGGTCTGAAACAATAATGCATTTTATTTGTTTTCTGTTGTAGTTTGTAAATTAATTAAATTCCTGGTTATCTTGATGCAAAAATATTTGTTCACCAGAGGCTTTTGAGATGTGGTGTTATATTCAGAATTATAAAGTGAAAATTTCCTGGAGGGATCACATTACGAATGCCGAGGTTCTCAGCAGAGTCGAAGAAGGGAAGCACCTACTTGAACCATCTCCGAAAGATGTGCCCGCTGGATTGGCCATATCGTGCGCCACGAGGGTCTCCTACATGACTTAATAGAGGGAATGGTTTAGGAGACAAACCAGCGGGGGCGTCTCCGACGGTAGTACCGGGACCAGGTGTACGAGGACATGAACTGCGCCACATATGTCGAGCTGAAGATATAGAGCTGCAGAAGACAGAGAAGAATGGAGATCAAGATGTAAGAATTTGCTGCAAACCAATCCGCAGGATTGAGACTGGAGAAAAAGAAGGATAGGGTAATATAATTTTCTTAATAAATAAAAATTATGCGGAGGATGCGGGGGACAGAAGGACTTGGAGGATGAGGACTAGGAGAGCCGACCCCAAGTAAATGGGACAAAGGCGAGGGCAAAGAAGAAGAAGAATAAATAAAAATCATAAATAAAATCTTTATTGGATATAAAGAAACATTATTCCAAATGGCGGATTTATTGCCGTAAGCAATGTCTGCTAACCGACCACGGGTTACATAGTAATGAGAAAATTTGTACACATACGTAGGAAAGTATGGAATACCACAAAGAAAAGAGAAAAAGAAATACAAATTTAGGTCTAATTAAAAAAAAAGGAATCTTTTAATATTTAGTATATTGTCCAGGGCTGTAGCCAGTATAATTTGATTGTTCACTATAATAATATAGGTGTATTGTTACAGTAGGTATAATGTAGGTATAATATAGAATGCAGAATTGGGCGAGAAATGTTGAAATATTTTGTATTTTTTAACAATGCATATCAACAAGTTTCTTTATATTATTATCTTCTTATCTACAGTCAAACCTCGGTTATACGAATCATGGAACAATTATTATTTTAATCACACTAATTTAAAGAGAGTGTTAAAAAGTCATGAAAATACAGGTTAAAAAAACTGTGGTCATTCTGTCCATTTTGTCTCTAACTTGTGACAAATCTGGTCTTAAAGTGAGACCTGTATAAAATTATATATTTTTAGTTCAGAATAAACAGCCCTACGTGGTGGGCCATTTTTGTTTTTTTTTTCACAGACAGTAGAGAGAAAACATACCCGTGGATTAGAGAGAAAACCGAGGTCGCCGAATATGTCGTCCACAGAGTTTCCAGTCAGAAATGGAACTGGACTGGTCATGTGGCCAGAACCACCAGCTCTAGGTGGACAAAGATAGTTATAGATTGTGACCTAATACATAAAACAGGCAGAAGAAGATTTGGCTAGGATACCTCTATTAAATGTAGGAAGAGTTAACGAATAAAGCCATAGACAAAACTTGACCGCCCCCATTGTCACTACTAGCCTTTCCGCTGGGTATACACATTTTTTTCCGATGTAAAGTACGCTAATTTACCATTTAATTACATAGGGGTACCACTAGGGCTGCCACCTTTGTAAGAGCGTAGACCCGGAGATTTACTATGCTGACCCAGTTTTTTTATGGGGGGGGACCGGGACCCCGAGTATTTTCCTTTTTTTTTTTTAGTCCTGACAAAAATTTCAGACCCGGAGATACACTATGCTAACCCGGAGCCCGGAGAACACCACTCAAACCCGGAGAGGTGGCAGCCCTAGGTACCACTAGTAATATTATAGTAACTGCCGTATCTATGCGGACCTCCATTTACTGCAGTGCACTTTGGTGGCTAAAAAACTCGAAGACGCCCCCATTACGAGTATGAAAACATGCGTATATCTGTGGTCTTATTGTATAATTATTATGGGTTTATTATTATTTGCCGCCTTTTCTCTGTGTGATAATAATTCCCGCGCTTTTTGCCATAGTCTTCCAGCGTTGTTGCCACTAAACGAAGATGTAAGAGTTGGCTGGTAGGTGCCACAGTTCAGACAGAATGAAATGTTGGAAACAGGACAAAATCAATTGGCGTTCGAAACAAAATCTGAGCTGAACCAAATAAAAATGAAATAATTATCTTCTTCTTCTGCTCACCGCCTCCTAGAGTAGGTACTCTAGCCGTGCTGTAACAGTTGGCAACATAGCATAATGATCGCATAGGACCACCACTCCTGTCAAATCTTCTAACAGAATATAATACGTATACGTCTTCTAACCGACTATAGTCGGTTTCGATGAGGGCACTGCATGGAGTACATGGTTGGCGCAGTTGGTTGAGGCGGCAGTCTCTCAAGCGGGAGGTGCCAGGTTGAAATCCCAGCGCTGGTGATCTATTCCACACTTTGCGATACAGGCTTTTAGCCTAGTGCAAGGTGTGCAGGAAAGTATTTGGGTTTGTGTATGCAAGCCCAGATCCTTTTTTAAAAAGAAAAAAAAATATGCAAAATTATATCTTTATTTTTTAACGCCGCGTCCCTTACAGGGTAAGCAGAAAGAACAGATCGCCAGACTTCTTGCTTCCGTCACATTAATGCAATTCATAAATTTACTCTACTACTCAAAACACATATGTCCTTGAGCAACTGGTCGACATGGTTGAGCTAGGTGGTTTTCGAAGGGCCGCACTTCCATACATACCCCTACCTATTTCTTTCGCCCAAGGATACAAACCCAAATGACTTCCTGCACACCACACTGCAAGCTAAAAGCTTGTGTTGTGAAGTGCAGAATACATCAGGAGCAAGATTCTAACCGCACCTCCCGATTAGAAGTCCTTTGTATTCATTTTTTTTTTTAAAGAATATGAGTTTATCGAAATAACCTTTATACACTTCACAGTAAGCTTGAAAAGCTTGTGTCGTGAAATGGAGTAGGTCGGCATCGGGGATCGAACGCGCGCCTATTGGATAAACAGTCGAGCGCATTACCAACTAAGCTACGGACCACCTCTAGGTAAATCTTATCTTTTCATTATTCATCCTCTCTACATGCTCCAACTATCTCAATTTCTTGAACATTTTTTTTAAATTTAAACAATTGAGTTAGCTCACGTGGAGAGGAGGTGTTGAAGGGAAATAAAAAAATGTAACTTTATTATTATAAAAAGCTGTGTGTCGTTGGGTGGAGAAGAAGAAGATATGTAGGTAGAGTAGGTGGAGTAGGTACCCATCTATTGGAAGTGGCACTGGATGGTGTTAGTATGTGAAGAAAAAAAGTGGCGAGAATGACAGGTCATGGTGAGAAGTGGCTGAGAGATTCGGATGTTACATAGGGTGACCAAATAGACAACATAAAAATAATCAATAATTTGCATAATATTATCGTATCTTATTTAACTGGGTATTTCACCGCCAGATGTGTGGATTGAAGAGAAGACTAAGTTCGCCGATGATATCAAAATAGACCTACTCTGGTCGCAGAGACGCAGGGGATAAACGGTCCTCTGACCTAACAAGAAAAGAAAAAAAAAGGGTCGCTGATATCGGTCAAAGAGTTTCCAATTACAAATGGACTGGTCATGTTGGCAGAACCACAGACTCTAAGTAGATAAGTAGGTAAAAATAAACTAGATTACTAGAACTAGCAGAAGAAAGAAGTGTTGGTAGACCTCAAGCAAGGTCTATCAGGCTCAGAACTGATTGTCGCTTACGGTTTAATATGAACACTTTACAAGTACCTAACATTCACCAATTCTAGCCCATCCATCCGCCGAGGCTGGAATCGAACCCAAACTTCTAACCTGACACATCGATATTCTACCCCCTGGGGAGCACAAGGCGGCAACAACATTTCTACATTGGTCTTTATTCTGGGCCATGGTCCTGAAATGCATCCAGTGTAACTCAGCTTCCCTCAACTCTGCAAGCAGATGGAACGTTGCTTAGTAGTATTTGGAAGCCCTCGTCGACGTTTTTCTTACGGGTTGCAGTCCAATGCTTGGATTTCACTACTTCTACTTTCTTTCTCGAATGTCTGCAACGACCTACCTCTGGTTGGTAGTCGAGTTAGTGGTTCGAGTACTTACTGCAGACTGAAATCTTAAGAACTGCAAACACAGAAGAGGTTCCATGTCAAAATCTCAAGTGACAAAATCTCACCTGTCAAAAGGGTAACCTACTATTGACAGAATCGCAACTCAACACCAGAAAATCTGATGGTTTTTTTTTGTTTGTTTTTGTGTGCAAAAAAAAAACAACCAAACGAACCTAACCCAACAATATTGAAATTGTCGGCAACAGGTTTTCCGGTGTTGAGTTGCGATTCTGTCTATAGTAGGTTACCCTTTTGACAGTTGAGATTTTGTCATTGTGAGATTCTGTCTGGTTACCCACAGAAGAATAGGAATTACAAAATGTTGAAGGTTTTCACGGTGTGCGATTGACATTGTTTCTTGGTTTTTCGGGTGAACCGTGTATAGATAAACTTGATCGACGTTTTGACACTCCTACTGGTGTCTTCCTCATCCACAGAGGAAGACACCAGTAGGAGTGTCGAAATGTCGATCAAGTTTATCACAGTTTATTATACAGGATTCACCCGAAAAACCAAGAAACAATGGAATTACAAAATATCACTGAAGATTGGCAAAATTATGGTAACCCTATACGGTATCCAAATGAAATATTCTCGATTCAAGTCGGTCACAATGAGGGCCCGCATTCTGTCGGGCACCGGGCCCTTGGTCCCTTGCTCTAAGTGTGATTACAACAACACTGCATACCATTGCCGCTTACTGCCCATTCCAATGCTACTGGGCTTTATTGGACAGTGGTCGTCAATTCTTTAAGACACCACAATCCTAATCGTAAATTCAGCTTGACTAGAAGCAAAATTTTGCGATACAGACTTTAAGCCTAGAGCAAGGTGTGCAAGAAAGTATTTGGGTTTGTGTATGCAAGCCCAGATACTTAAAAAATGTACGTCTGTCATCACATCGCGTATTAGCATGTAAGTACCACTTTGTTAACATAACCTGTACCTGGACTGGCGCTAAGGCAACAATAGTCGCTGTTAAGCTGGTCCAGGTCTTTTTTACTTTATAAAATAAATAAAAAAATAAAAAAGTGGATAAGCTATCGCTTATTCGAGCATGAGTTGCCACTGAATCAATTTTTCTGATATGGGGAAAATTAGCGACAGCTGTACGAATGTGCACTACTTTATCGAAGATTTTTTTATAATATTTTTTTATCAATATTTTTAGAAGAACTTTATCAAAATGACATAATAATTTTATGAATATAGATGACCTCATAATTCTCCCTCGTGGCAGTCTAAATCGAGACATTCAGAATTGATGTCTGATGTTATTTATTCTCTCGTATTTTAGATTTTTCAGCTCGGAACTTACTCGAACCCTCAAAAACACTATTGGTACCTACACGTTTTTTTTGTCGTTGATGCTTCTTCCTTTACCTAAGACGAATTCTAAGACTATTTCTGTAACTTCACTCGGCTGCGGGTGGGGGCGCAACAGTGCCCCTCAAATGGGTCTTTCGTCTTTTCCCTTGAATTATTCGTCAAAAACCCTTCTCTAGCTCTCCCTCTTTTTAGGCAAAGCACCCGTTTACCGCATTGTGGCATTTTTGTTGCCATTTTTTTACCAATCCCCGTAATATTTTTCAATGATACCTACTTCATTTCATTATGTCTCGGAGTTTAAAATGAGGAGTTAGAAATGAGGTCGTTAAGAAGAATATGTGGGAAAACGCTGAGAGATGAGGTATGAAATGAGGCTATTAGGGAAATGAGTGACTGCAAGACTGAAGTTGTAACTAGAATGAAAGTGAGTAAACTAAGATGTTTTGGGCATGTTGAGATAATGAAGGAGGACAGGATGACAAAAAAGATATATTTGAGCGAACAAAGAGGTGTGAGATAACGCAGCTGCCCGAGACTGTCTTGGTCCGATCATGTCGACATCCTCAAAGATAGACGCGTTTTGAGTAAAATGAATTGGAGAGCGTGTATGACAGTTTGCATGAATGTGACGGAAGCTAGGAGTGTGTGTAAGGATAGGGCTGTCTGGCGCTCTGTCCGATCATGTCGACCAGATTCTCAAAGATGGACGCGTTTTAAGCAAAAGTAATCGGAGAGCGTGTATGACAGTTTGAATGAATGTGACGGAAGCTAGGAGTGTGTGTAAGGATAGGGCAGTCTGGCGCTCTGTCCTCTCTGCTTAACCTGCAATGTGGCGTGATGGTATAGATATAGAGATATTATTTCTCGGATTGCGGGCCTAGATTTTAAACCTCTGCAGTTGTGAGTGAATTGGCGAATATAAATAATTCTATCACTGCAGCTTGGCTATCCATTGTGTGGCTTGACAGCCGCTAAATGTTAGCCAATCTTATGGAATAATTATTATGGCATTGCTGACTAACCAGCCACAGCAATTTATGGCTTATTCTCTTAAGGCTTAAGAAGCCACAACTATCCCATATCAACGATAATCTAGTGTAGTAAAAATGGTGTTGAAATAAGAACCTTATCTTGGTTTGTGCATGATGAGAGAATGAATGATGAAGGGATACGTACATACATCTTCTCCCCCTTATATCCTTGGTTGGGACGGGGGCTCAAAGCATCTGTGCATCTTCGCCAGAGGCCCCTGTCACTTGCAGTTTCTAGGAACTCTGGCCACTCCAACCACAGACTCTCCTCGCACAACTTTGTCACCTGCTTCTGCCAGCTATTTCTGGGGCGGCCCACCAGTCTTCTGCCTGCACCCTCGGCTTCCAGAACAATATATACCTAATATAGATATTGATCAACGAAGAGTTGTCAGAAAACGTAGCCATCCGATACTAATCTGGACCGATCATGCCGAAGGATGGACGCGTTTTGAGTAAATAAAATTGCATGCATGTGACGGACGTTAGGAATTTATGTAAAGATAGGGCGGCCTGGTGTTCTGTTCTCCCTGCCTACCCCACGAAAGACACGGTGTGAGGGGTCATAGATCTTTGAGGAGAAAACTTTGAGAGAGGCATACAGAAGAATCAACGTTATTAAAGGTAAAAATGGAAGACTATTATAGTTTAATAAACTATTTCTACCTTTAAAAATGAACTTCCACCATGTACCGTCAGTCTAAAATCTTGATATTACCCATGTGAAAATTCTTTGGTAAGTAGGTACCTACCAGTTTTAAATTGTCTTGTATTCCGATTGTCAAAATTAAAAAATGATTCTAAATTGAAAATTCAAATTTTTGACAGAGGAAAAGTTCATTTATGAAACATCTGAATCGCAGTTCGCTTTCATTTTGTGAAAAATTTGGTTCAAGAGACAATTTCTTGTGAAAATTTACCGTTAATTGAAATTAAAAGGTATGGATTTAACTATTTTCTTTGACACATTTTATGAATTTAACTATTTTATTGCATAACTCAATTTTCATTCACTTAGGGATCTTTTTTCACGAAAACTAGGATCTTAATTCTTGACATATGGGTCACATCGTTGAGATAGAAAAGAGGGTCATATTTAAAAGAAATCTGATGGTTTTCTTGTGTTCTGAGAAGGAATTGTGAAGGTAAATTTAAATTGAAGTCAGGGCGTTAAGAATCCTGTGGAAATAGGTCATAGGTTCAATGACTTATGTTCTCAGGGGAGAACTATGGTGATCTCCAATGTTACTTAAATGAACTGTGAGCGTGAAATATGAAATAAATTGTTCTCTGATACACAGTTTTACAACTGTATCTTCGAGATTGAGATCTTACGGTCTCGGGATCGTATTCCACGGACCTGTGCCAACAATTTGAACCACCTAAAACCAAAAAATGAAAAAAAGGTTTGCTGTAGTAAAAGAAATACTCATTTCACATCCGTTGTATGAAATTGAAAAAAAAAGATATACGCGTCCTGAAAAATTATGACATTTCATCGTACCTACGCATTATTTTTTGGGTACTGAACCTAAGACCTTTCTCATCAATGAGACTCGCCACCCATTCTGAATTTCAATTCGCTGGTTACCCCATTATTGGCTGTCAACCCCTGATGGTATAGCAGTACCTAGTTCTATATTAGCTTTGTAGATTTTCACGGTCCACGAGGCCATCTACATTAGTCCTGAAGATGGCCTCAACAAGTGGGCCGAAAGCTCGACAAAATCGACAACCTACACACGGTACACCCGAGAAGAACGGAGAAGAAAATTATTTGTATATTGTTCGCCCAAATATCCACTCTATTAGCAAGCCTTGTGAGTTTCCTGTGTTCTCAATTGGAAGCGAAGTGGTTGAATAGTTGAATTTTTGTTATTTTCACATTTCAGATAAAATGGCCAACGGAGATTTGAACAAGAACCCCTCGGTGCCACGAAGTGTCTACACTCTCAACTACAACACCCAGGTTCGAGTTATTTATTTATTTACACTTTTAGTGAACAAAATACAAGAATATGTATGTATTATATCGTATGGCATTGGAGAGACCGTTCGCGAGAGCTGTTCAGGCACTGGTACAAGTAATAGATATATTTTCTGACATATGTGTTCACTAGGGCGAGCTCATCGCAATGATGCGATCTCTGCCAGCTAACCCCAATTACATAACAAAATAAATACATAGAGAAGAAAAAGAAAGAATAAATATTCAATGACATAATTCCTGTATTGTAATGATTTATGTGACGTGTTTTATGTGACATCGCCTAACATCGGAGCAAAAGATTCCTACTTTGAAGTTTGCGCACTAACCAACTGTGCCAAGCGTACAATCGATTCGGTTTTCAAAATTGGACAAATGATGTTCTAATAATGCAAAATTACCTTGGTACCTGTTGTTAATTATGTGCATTTGTTTCCCAGGTGGACTACAATCTTCCTAGTTACCATGGGAACAATCAGTACCTGGAAGGTGGACTCGGCAGGTCGGAGATATTCAGGAACCCACCGTGGCATCCTTCGTGGAGACTGCCTGCTCAGAGGTTCCTGCCCTCCTTTCCTGGAGATGAACCCTATCGTCCCGATTTGGAGGTGAGATATTAAATTCAATTACTTACTTCTAGCCACTGCTGACATAACCCCTCTATCCATACCCCTGTCTTCTTACTGAAACGAAGGTGTCATGAATTTTCTTTAGTGATTAATGTTTTCATGTTCAATCTTCTTCTTCTCCTTAGCAATTATTAATCCCAAATGTTTGTGGGGTCTGCTTTTCTTGTGTTTCGCCGCCACTTTGCTCTATCTTGCGCATCCTCCGGTACAACGTCACTCTCTCTCATGACCTGCCTCACCACTTCCCTCCACCTGCGCTTGGGTCTTCCTCTGGATCTCCTACCGGGAACATTAATCGTTTGTGCCCTATCGCCAACATACCCTGGCGGTCTTCTGCTGACATGGCCGTACCATTGCAGTCTGCTCTCCTGAATTTTGTCAGAGATGTCGCGTACACCTAGGCTCCCACGGATGTAGGAGTTTCGGATTCTATCAAGCCTTGTGACGCCGTACATCCATCAAAACATCTTCATTTCACCCGTCTGTATGGCTCGGACATGCCTTAAGGAGGTGTTCCAGGTTTTTGACCCATATGTGAGCACAGGTCGAATGACACTTTTGAAAATGATTTCAATCAGTTGTAGTAATATAGTATTATATTTTCAGACGAATGACGTGTCCGGAGGGACTTACAATGCATCGGTTACACCGAATGGTACAATATGTCTCAAGCTCCGAGAGGCAGTGAAGTAAGTGAATCTGATATATGAAATTCTAAGAGTATAACTACGAAATTTTATGGTAGACTTCGTGAGCTCTCGCTCGTTGTTCATAGGTTGCAAAAAAATTATAGATATCATCCAATTTTAAAAATACAGTACCTGTTAAACTTCAAATGTAAATATTTTATGACAATTTCAAAAGCGACAGATGTTGCTGTATTCCTACCTTCAATAATTAATGAGTAAGTACTTATTTTGCCTTCACCTGTTGAAAAACGCAAGCTATTATATGCCTGTTTGGCAGACTTTTTGACCCTAGTTCTTTAAAATATCATTCGAAATTCGTTGATATTTTCCAATGATTCAGAAATGATGTGCCACAATTTTAATTCTCTGACCATATCCCATTTATTTGGGGTTGGCGGCTCGGATCCTCTCTCTCCATCTGCTTCGATCAAAGCAATCTTCTGGAGTAAGCTCCAGGTGTTCCATGTCCCCTCTGATGGTCTCGTCAAGGGACTTCTCATACTTTTTTAATACCTATTTGACGTATTTTGGTGGGAATTCCAGGGTCGACATGACGGTAGATGGAGCCATTCGGGTCTTCAACACCAAGTACAACATTACCATGTCGCTCTCTAAGACCGGGGCAGCGTCTGCACTGATTCATCCCATTGGAAGGGTCTATCATTATGGATCCAGGGTCGAGATCCAGGCCAACAGACCACACGGGCAGAACAGATACGCCAAAATGTGGTACAAGGTGGGTATCGATACATGACCAAACTAATCTGGCATTTATTTCTACCGTTCTATCTCTATCAATCCCTTCACGCCGCGTCCGTTTCGGGTTAGACAGAGAGGACAAAATGTCAGATCATCTAGTCCTAGCATGCACCTTAATGTTTCCGTCACATTCGTTTGTCATACACGCTCTCCGGTTTTTTTTTTTCAAAATGTTTGATTGACTGTTAATTACAGTATGTCAAGAAAGACATGGTTTTCTATGAGTGCACCACCATTGCTTTTTGGTTATCATAGTGGCAACACTCGTAGAACTAGAATAAAAATGTCATGTTGTCATTGCCAGCAAATAAATTTTTAGTTCTAAAATAATCCGAGACCATCTCTTTCTTGACTGACTGTAATTTTTAATATTAGTAATAGAATTTTTTATATATTTTATAGCCGTCCACTCGTCTATAAATGATTCAACGAAGGAGAAATCAATTGCTTTTTTTAACTTTTCAGGGTATATCTTTCACAACGGAACAATCCGCAGCCGTGTTTCTGGTGGATGCCGCCGGAACGAGGACCACCACGGACGTCTTCTTGGACATGAGTCAAGACTTTACTCTGAACATATTCTACTACGAGTCTCGTCACGGGGATCCGTGCATTGACGAAGCAGTTTCCCTGCTGCAGAGGGCTCAGTACTGGTTCACGGAAGACGGCACCGACAATTGGATTATCAATAATGTGAGGATCAGTCAGGCGGCTGACGGTTTAGTCAGGTGTGTTTCACGATTTGCTTTTTTTTTATAATTTCATTTAAGTACAACACCAGCTGGTAATAGTGACAAAAATAAGTGGAATTATAGTATTCCCGATTGGATCTAATGGATTAGATCACATCAGGC
This sequence comes from Ceraclea dissimilis, assembly GCA_963576895.1. Classification (NCBI taxonomy): domain Eukaryota; kingdom Metazoa; phylum Arthropoda; class Insecta; order Trichoptera; family Leptoceridae; genus Ceraclea; species Ceraclea dissimilis. The sequence continues at coordinate 892,269 of OY756379.1, read as the reverse complement.
TTCCTACTCCAAATAAAGATGGTTGCTAAAATGTGGCATCCGTTCCTCAACAGCTGATGGCGATAGGATCATAGAATTGGTTAATTACGAAATTTTCTAGAAATCGAGCGCTTATACAACTTCCAAAAATTACATGTTTGACAGCAGGATGTGGTGGAATGTGTGCTGTAGGTTTCCCTGGGCATAAAGTGGTCTATCATTCAGACACAATACCGTCTCGTAAGCGCCAGAACACCCATTCTACTTTCTCCCCAAATTAGATTATGTGAATGCAGATACCTCTCGCTTCTACTACGGAAATTTCACTTTAGTTTGAAACACAAAATGCGCACCATCTTCATATGTTAACCATTGCTGCTTTCAGAATCCATAGGAATAACAACAAGTATAAAATCCGCACCAGTCCAGCTTTCGGTTCCGCCTGCATCACCAGTCCATTCTTACACTGTACAGCCTCACCGAGACATTTGTTCGTCAGGTAAAAGCAGCCCTAATATATCATCTATTCCATGTTATTTCAGTTAGTATAAAATTTCCCAATAGATCTTTGACTTTTGTTTACAATTTTCATCAACGACATCGGAAAGTGTTTTCAGAACTCAAATTTTCTTTTATTCGCAGATGATCTGAAAGTTTTCAGACCTGTACAATCCCAAAATGACTGCGAAAAACTACAACATGACCTACAGAGACTCGCCGAATACTGTGACAGCAATAAATTGCACCTTAACCTGACAAAATGCTTCGCCATAACTTTCACCAAAAATCGTCGAAAAATCTCCTTCTCCTATGAAATTCATGATACAAAACTGATCTCCGTCCCTTCCATCCGTGACCTAGGGGTGACATTCGACTCGAAACTCCACTTTGACACGCATATAGATCAAATTACTTTACAATGTAATAAAACACTCGGCTTCATATTGCGCGCTACTAAAAGTTTTAAGAATATCGATTCGATGATGATCCTATACACAACCCTAGTTCGTTCCAAACTGGAGTATGGAAGTGTCATCTGGAACCCCTACTATGCGAAATACAAGGAGCAATTAGAAAGAATCCAAAGAAAGTTTGCCAAGCAGATTGAGCGACGATTCGAAACTGTCCCGCGATCAAGGCTTCCTCCTCTCGAAGTAAGACGAAACATACTCGACGCCAACTTACTATATAAACTTTGTAACTCTGACATCGACGCACCTGAACTTCTGGATGGAATATGTTTGCGGGTTCCAACTAGAACGACTAGAACTAGACTTCACAAAACGTTTTACTCTCCAGCCGCGAATAACAACGCAGGACTAAGAAGACCCCTTAATAGACTTACATGTCTTTATGACGATACATTGACAGACATTGACATCTTCAGACTTACTCTACCGGTATACAAGCGAAAGGTACGTGCTAGGCTGACATCATCTATATTACCTCCGTGATATGCAGAGCATCCCCCCTCCCCCTTCCCCCCTCCTCTTCCTCTTATCCCGAACTCTTCCTTATTTTTTTAAATATTTTTTTTGTGTGTTCTTATTTGTTTTCTCTTTTTTATGTTTAATAAAATAGTAAAATCAGAGGTGTGCGTGTGCGATGGGTGAGTGTGTGAGCGAGATTGAGTATGGGTGTGTGAGACGATCGGAATGAACTTATATGTTTTAATTTAACTGTGGCGCATGCTTGTGGGTGACAGCTGAATTATGAATGGACTAATTGTCTTTATCTACATGTTATTACTTATATCTAAAGTTGTTGTCTGTTTTGTGCTTTTGTTTGTAATAAAATAAAATAAAAAAATAAAATAAAAATGAGTCATAAGACAGCCAGCGTTCGACCTCTCCCACAAACAATGGTCGACCTTAAATCGAATCCTAACTGGTCACGGCAAATGCGGTACTTGCTCCATAAATGGGACAAGAGGGATTACCCCCTTGTGAATGTGGCCAGATCGAGGCTGTCGAACATATAGTGGAGAGGTGACCTGACAAGAAGGTTGTAAGGGTTCCATAAAGGGCAATAGACTATTTGCAGAACATTGGTAACTTGTACATTGGTCGTATGAATACGAAAGAAGAATCTCCCTTTGGCCATTTGTTAGTGATATCGAATACTGCAAGTTTTGTGCCAAATGTTCATTAACATCAAGGTTAGCATTTTTTTATGTTTTTTTATTCCAGACGCGGTGAACGCCGCATGCACTTCGACGGCACCTCCTTCACGGTGAGGAATGCCGGGCACTCTGCCGGATTTGATCACAAGAATCAACTCAAGGTTTACTAAGACGGGTCCACAATTTTTCAATACGATCATCGTTTTAGAACCTCTGTGCGGTTTTACACCGTCGAGACATGTCAACATATTCCTTCATAGGTCGTTTCAACTTTGCCTTTTTTTTAATCATTGACTGCAGTTTTGATTGGATTTGATCTGGAATCCTTTTCATCAGACCTGCTGTCATCCAGCTCAGCCATTTATTGAATACAACTTTTTAGTCTTCTTCTTATTGTTGTGACACATCCTTAAACTGTGGTAAATTTGTGAGGGCCATATTGATTTACAATTATGGAGCGTTCAGGAGTCGTATTTTATGAGAGAGGTCCACCATCTCTTTCTTGACAGATTGCACAACCGCTCTCAAGAATACGACTTCAGATGTATGCAGCTTCTTACGTACCTACACATTTTTCAGTTGCCTCTTTTTCAATCACAGTGTTCTATTTGTACTTTTTTCCATGTATTAAGGTGTTTTTTTTTTAATAGGTACACTTTAAAATGAAATTAATTAAAAATGGCTTCATCGGAAAGATAAAAGTTTACCATTTACGTTTTAATATGATTTTGGGCATATGTGCGCCACACCTGGCTCAAATATCGAAGTTTAAGTTTCAACCACTTCTTTTTGAAAATTTGTGCAAAAAAACACCACCAGATTATTGCAGAAAACAGCGGTAAGCGCATAATTTCACTCAATGGTCTTGTTGATCGATCTCCACGATCTTTTGATCTCATCTCTCTGGATAATTTTCTATGGAGATATGTGAAGTGGGTGATCTAGTCAGAGATGAGAGAGGTTGGACACTTGGAAGTCAACATTCGCAAAGTTATTGCCAATATACGGCCCCAACTGCTCTTGAAAAGTGGTTGAAAATTGGACCTCGATATTTGAGTCAGTGTGGCGCACATATCTCCAAAATCATATTGAAACATAAATCGTAAACTTTCATCTTACCAATGTAGCCATATTTATGAAAAATACCATGATTTTAAAGCGTTAAATTTCATTTTAAAAGTGTAGCTATTAAAAAAAATACCCTATAGTTTGTTCTGAAGAACTCTTTACGATTACAATGTGATCTCTATTAATTTCTTGAATTTCATTAAAACTATGAAATAGTTAATGAGTCACTGTTGACGGAGTTATGTAGGCGTTACGCAAGGACTCCGATATGCAGACAATGTAATGTTTTATTAATAAAAGTTTGTAGGTAATGTTGTAGATATATTATTACATTAGTATTACCAACTGTTAGATTTAATTATTTATTTATTGTATATTAATGTCTTGTAGAAACTACGCGTTTTTTTTATGTTACAGTTCAAATAAAGTTATTTAATTTATACAACTCAATGTATTGTCAATTTATTTTATTGGGTCAATGTGAAATAATTTCTTAAAACTTTCAAAAATTACACAATTGCCAGCAGGATGAGGTGGAATGGGTGAAAGTTGCGCCGGGCATAAAGTGATCACTTAAGCCAGCCAAAGTCGATTATCGAAATAAACCCAGATTCATTTTTCTTTAAAAAATAAATAACTTTATGGTGACGACAATATGGCATCGCAGTATTTTGACCATCAATGACTGTGGATCACTGAGAATAGGCAACCTATGTACCTAGTTTATTTTATGCTGCCTTCCCACCGAATAAGAAGATCATCTTTTCGTAAAATCTAATAAAATCACAATTTCTTGAAAGTGTTGATCCAACAACGCGAGTGTTTCCTGAGATCTTTTTGCGATGATTATTTCGTAAGTAGCATGGATCATATCATCATAACAGAATATTTTCCCATCTCCTGGATCCCCTCTGCACACTGCAGCCAGCATCACCTGTCAATCTCTCTCCATCTTCCTGGCAATTTATGTCACTCAACTCGGACCTGGTGGATTCATTCTCAACTCCATACTGTGATCTTATCACCTTCAAAACAGTGCTGGCGGCAGGTGATATTTCACCACATGATATTGCCTAGTGTGCATTATCTGTGGTGTACAAAACAGTATTTGAGCTGTCGTCCTATTTAGTCATTATAAGTATAAAAATAAGTAAGCACCTATGTACATATAGTTTTTATTTATTATTTTCCAGACATCAACAGCATAATTGAACATATTCAAGTTTTAGAATTATTTCCAATTTTAATATTTCAAATTTTGTATTTTGTCTTTTTACGCAAACGGAAAGCTCGTAAAATTAACTACAAATTTGCCGTAAACTTTTTTTCTCTAAAATGAAAAGACAACGGAGTTCTGTTTCTTGCAACTGCACAGCTCCAAGAACTAGCCAAATTTTCCTATTACTTTAAACAGTGAGAATTGAGAATGTATGGAGAAAGTTCACCTTATTACTTTGATAATCAAATTTTAACAATTACTCTTAATATTTTTGAGACCTATTTTACCTCGTTGATGGAATCAGCAAACACGACGAAAGATTTTAAGATAAATGATATTTAAAAATGTGTACGGTAGAAGTGTTTAACCGTAGCAGATCAAAAATCGGTGATTTGGTACATGCAATATTGTGAGAAGATTAATTCTGAAATACTGATAATACTTTAAACCCCCAGCATGATAACAGGTTGGGTTGACTGTAAGATATTGCGTTAGCAATAAGTCCACCTTTTGGCACACAAGATTGTCTTATTTTTTTGTAATCATTGTAATCATTTTGGTCAATAAAGATTTATTTATTTATTACTTACGAGTATCAAAGATGAATTACGTCAAGCATCAGGTTAAGAAATTTGGGGCAATATTTTCCCTAATACAGGCCCTGTTGTATAATATTTTCTCGAGATTTAATCTGTTACAAGTGAAGAATAGTGTGTAATTGCAAAATATGTTTTTTTATAATAAATAAACGTACGTCTTCTTAAATATAATTCTTAATATTATATAACAAAAGGAAAGGTGTCTCCCAAAAAGGAATTGTGCGTATTTTTACACTTTACGTCTTAGCAGGTGTCCGGATAAAGGGAAAAAAACAAAGATATTATACCCGTAATTTATGTTACGAATCATATCAAATCAATACTTTGCAGCTATTTTAAGAGTCGAGATCCAACTATGACGTCACGGTCATTTCTCGCGGCATTAAGGTTCAAAATCGCAAGAACGCATGATTTGTAAATTTTTTGGGGGTTAATTTCGTTTCAATCAAAATACTTTTACGGTCATTCCGTAGATTTTAATGCATATTAAGGATACAAAAAAAATTCTCCGCGACTTTCGGGAAACGAGTTGCCGTCTTTCGGCCATTAGACTCGAAAATCACACCACCTGAATTGAGAAGGAGGGAAGCCACCATGAGGAAATGGTCCAAATGCCATGCAAGTGCGGAGCTGCCCCTCTACCAAGACATATAGTCAGACCCCAATCTACGACTGAAATCCAGAAAACCATCTTGGATATTGGGCGGTTGACTAGTCGGGGAGGGGTTTAGTGCCGCGCAAGCATGGCAAGATGAGTGGAATTCCCAGAATCCCGATCACAGAAACCTCGTCCAGGACCCCACAATGAAACAGCCTGGTTTCGACCTGCCTCGCAAACTATGGGTATCCCTAAATAGGACCCGAACTGGCCACGGGAGATGTGAGCACCTCCTCCATAAATGGGGCAAGAGGGAACATCCCCAATGCCAGTGCGGGCAGATAGAGACGGTGGATCACATTGTGGGGCAGTGTCCCATCAAGAAGTTCGAGAGGGATATTTGGATAATCCATGAGGTGACGCCAAGGGCAATTGAATATCTGAGAAATATTGACGCGGGGCTCTGACTCAGACTCCCAAATCATTTGTACAACGGTTGTATTCGCATACGAATGAAGAAGAAGTAGACTCGAAATATTTGTGTAAAGAGCTGATGAGTCAACCACAACATACTCATGAATGAACTTAGGTGATGAATGGTAGAATTCGCCTATAAATATTATGAAACATGTAAGTAAGTAACTGTGTTTGCATAGTAGCTAAACATGTCCACACTTTTGACATCCTTTGTAGTTTGCACATGAGCCGCCAGATGGCGAGAGTCGTGTAAAGAGAGAAAGATGAGGCAACTGAAGATCTTGGTGAAGATGTGGTATCTATCATAGGTAGGGAGTAACACACTCAACATTGTTTAAATATTCGTATATACCTCTACTACTATTGACTCTATGTAAAGTTAGGCAATTGAAAGTTGACTTGAACGAAAAACAACTTTATGTTTTCTTATATCATATCTTCTTCCCTTCGCTGCTGGATATAGGCCTCTTCCGAACACTCGATCGCGCAACTTCCAAAATGCACGGGAAGCTGCAAAATGGAGGGCAGCGGAAGAGATACAAGGATGTTCTGCTCAACACATTGAAGGATATAAACTCTCAAAGTGACTGGGAAAACTTGGTGGGTGATCGTAAAAACTGGATCATAAATAATTACACTGGCCCGCAAAACAGAACCACCCGCAGACCCGTCACAAATGAGGAGCAGCCTTGTCCAAAGTGTGACAGAGTGTGCATGTCCAGAATCGGCCTTCATAGTCACCTCCAATGGCATCATCGACAGGATCATTAGTAAAGTGACAGCGATTCTTCGGAGCTAAAAACATGTTCAGCAACGGGCACACGGCTATTATTATTATTATAGTCCTCTTCCAACTGTTTCCACTCGTCTCTGCTCTGATCCTTTCGCATCCAGGTTCCCCCAGCGATTTGGACAATGTCGTCAGTCCATCTCTTTGGTGGCCTTTTCTGACACTCCTTATATATATCTGTCCAAGGCCTTCACTTCAATATTCGTGGCACAAATCGAGAAGTATTTCTGATGTTTGGATAAGTTATATAGGATCGGTTTTGTAGTTCAGAATCCAAGTTTGCGACCTTCCCACCCTTGTGCATTCACTAGGGCAAGCCAAAAACTGATGAAATTCCGGCCGTTTTTTCAAGAATTATAGAATATTAAATTTCGTATAGCTTTGTTTTATTTGGTTTTTTCGCAATGCATGATTAAAAAGGTTATGCATCGTCTAAAATGCCATGTTTTAGGAAAAAAAAACACTTTTTTTTAATTTCGAGATATTAGAATTTCTATTTACAACAATTGATACGTTAAAATTTTGGTTCAATTTTCCACCACAAGCCAGATATAATGGTATCACTATAATATTGCTGAATTCCTGCAACAATATATGACGTTATTTTACTGTGTATACCTACATTGTTTACTCAAGTTGGTAGATATATCACACATACAATGGTTGGTGATGACTGGCCGCGGCCTCTCCACGATATCAAGACTTCTCTACCTGATCTGTCAACATCTTTGCGCCGACTATATTATCATAATTGAATTATGGGGTGACCAGGGATAGCCAACCATTTTGATAATTTGCCCATTGTATGTAGATACATATTAAGAGTATGCATACCGACATTTCAAAAAAATTTAAAAACGGGAGACCTTATATCTCGACAACCGTTACTAAATATGCTATGGAACAAAATAGGGTAGTTGCATTGAACCTTTATCTAGGGAACAACCGTAAAAGATTTTTTATATCTTGTATAGATTTCTCAAAAAAAAAATCAAAACGCCTCTGATCTTTTTTCCGAAAGACGAAAACTCGTTTCCCGGAAGTCGCAGAGTCAAAATTGTTTTTTTTTGTGCTGATAATATGCTTTAAAATGTAGGGAATAATCGTAAGAGTTTTTTGATAGACGCAAAATTAACCCCATAAAAATGGAAAAAAAGCTATTTTTACTATTTAATCATGCGATTGTTCACGCGATTTTGAATCTTAATGCCATGGGAAATGACTATGACGTCATTCTTGGTACCAAGCCCTCAAATTAAGAAATCTCATTGATTTTGTGAATAACATCAGCTCTTAAATGAAAGTTTGGGAACTCCTGCTATTTATCACATTTCGTATAGAGTGAATGTTGGTTAGTGATAAAATAAGTATTTTATTCTCTACTGTAACCCGTTAGATCTGACGGGTGAATCACATACAATGTTATATAATAATAGTATTATTTACAATCATAGAGTAACGAATAATATGATGTGTTCTTAAGCGTGTGGTGCTCTGTCCTCTCTTCATACCCCGCAAGGGAATGGGCTTGCATGTTTAGGTAAAAAAATTATGTCCTGTTGGCTTGGTACTAAAAACTTGATTATATTATAAAGTTGAGTACATGGTTGGCGCAGTTGGTTGGAGTGCGAACTTCCAATCTGAAGATCTGTGCTGGGTTCGAATCTCGGTGTTGATGATGTATTCTGTACTTCACGACACAAGCTTTTATTAAACTGTGGAGTGTATAGGAAAGTAGGTATTTGAGTTTGTGTCTACAAGCCCATTTTATTAAAAAAAAAAAAACATGCTTCACTGTCTGTCAAGAAAGATATGGTTTTCGATGACAGAGCTACATGTAGCTTTTTGGCAACTATAGTGGCAACACTTGAAGAATTTCAATAGAAATATCATTGTTGCCAGTGTGCAAAATTGTAGTTCTAAAATAAAGGTAGGCATATTGACATTTCATAAATTTCAAAAAAACGGGAGACTTTTTAAATTTCGACAACCTTACTACGAATAAGTATTCTTTGGAAAAAAATAGGGTAGATACATTAAACTTTTATCAAGGGAATGACAGTAAAAGCAGCGAAATTAACCCCAAAAAAAGAAAAAAACACATTTTTTAACATTTTATCATGCATTTTTAACATTGTTCGTGCGATTTTGAACCTTAATGCCGCGGGAAATGACCGTGGCGTCATAGTTGTGTCTTTCTTGACATCTTTAGGCTACTTCTATATGAAACGAAACATCTCTGTAACGATAACAGAAACACAAACATTCAGCAACACAATATAAATATTCATTCATAGTGTAATGTCCTTGACAACTTACTTTATTCCGAGTACGTGGTCTCTGTCCGGGCCTCGCTAGTATCACACTCTGAAATATGATGACTGGTTAGCTGTTGGAAACAATAGAGATGCTGCCCAGCACATAGAAACATCGAATTTGACAAAGTGAAAAAATGCGGAAATATATTGTGAAAGTGCACACCAGAAGATGTACCTACTTTATGTCATTAAAATCCTTGTGCCATGGGCTTAGGCAGGGGGGGAGTTTGGGGGCTCAAACCCCTTCCCCCCCGAAATTCCTCAGCCAACACACATCAATCGAATCACATTATAACCACAGGATTTTCAATAATTACCTAAATTGTGAAAATCGTTAAAACAATTTGCCTGTGGCGTTAAATTTGATACAGTGAGGGTATGTTCACAAAAAATAAACTGGAATTTCAAAAGATTTTGTTATATCTACCTTTACTAATTTTGCAAGATTATTTTGAAAATCACAATTTATGCTTATTGAGAACATCGGTATTTTCTACATGTCGCAGCCAAATATAAGAAGTAGTTATCTCAACAGAAATACAACAAAAAGATGGACTTTCCACCTGACTTATGACTGATCGTTTGCTGGCTTATAATGTGGTCACTTTACACTTAAGTATCATTCACCAATTCCAGTTCATCGGGATGTAAATTGTCCAAAGCTACAGTACGTTAATAATTTTGGAAATTAGAGAAGGGATTTTTATTGCTTACTTACTTCCAGTGTCCGGTCTGAAGTCTACCACTCCAATAAGCCGCGACTTTCATCGCTTTGTCATTGCCCACAATCAGGTGTACAGCACTGCTCCATCAGTGGACACACATTTTTTTATTTTATTTCATTAGATGGGGTGTATTATGTACTGCGACCTATAAGATTTATTGTACTCCCCCTACTTTGCCCATCTGGTAACTACCCAGTTAGAGCAGCCTCTCTAGTCCTAGACGTCTTACGAAGTTGAGCACTCGGAGGGTTTAGGGTAGGAAATGATTCCACCTCTATCTCGTGCTTGCCCAAAGTTCTCAACCTCATGTATCTTACGGCATCGCAGTCTGGCAGAAGATGGTGGGGATGTTTCCTCCGCCTCCTCACAGAATCTGCAGGTGCCGTCCACTTCAAGTCCCAGTTTACGGAGATGCTCCCTGAGCCGAAGTGGAAACACATATGTGGCTGTCATCCTGGGTTGAGATATATCGATGCTTTTTTAACATAACATTTACATCACTATTCGCAAATCTTCCAGTAGTGCGATGCTGTAGTGTAGTGTCAAATGCAGTTTACTCATAAAATATTTTGTCATATTGTTGTTATGTACATAGAATTACAAGTGAGCAATGGAGTTAGTACAACTGCATACAAAATCTCTCCTGATGATTTGCAAAACACGTTCCATTCGAAGAACTTGAGGACGTTATCGTCTTGTGGCTATCTAGGAAGACAGAGTGACAGATGACCAGCTAATAAACAATAAGTATTCATAATCTCGACGTTTTCCACCGTTGGTACTTGGTGGAAGTCCATTTTAAAGGAAAAAATAAAAAAAACTAAATACTTATTTAGATTAAAATCCACAAAAAATGACTTTTGTTTTCGCGACTATATAGTATTCGAGGATTTGCACCCTCATCATCAGGCGATTGTGAATGAAATAGTCGCGAAAACAAAAGTTTTTTTTTTGTGGATTTTAATCTAAATATTTAGTTTCTTCATTTTTTCCTTAATGAGTATTCACATAGGGTTAACTATCATCGTCTTCTCTGAAGAAGAAGACACCAGCAGGAGTGTCGAAACGTCGATCAAAATAAAACTATACACAGTTCGCGTCTTACGAAGTCCAGTACCTACTCGGAGAGGGTCAAAAGTGGGAAATGATTCCACCATCTTGTACATTTTTTTCGTAGGACTAGCAGTTTACCCGTAATCTTCATCTTCTTCTTCATCATCAGCCTTCTTCCCTCCACTGCTGGATATAGGCCTGTTTCCACTCGTCTCTGTTCTGACCCTTCCGCATCCAGGTGCCTCCAGCGATTTGGACAATCCATCCCCCCGTAATGGCCGTTCCAAATTCCGAAATTCTTGGAATGTTTTCTGTTGCTATCTATCAACACCCTCACGCCACGTCCTTTGCAGGGTACGCAGAGAGGACAGAGCGCCAGACAGCCCTATCCTTACACAAACTCCTAGCCTCCGTCACATTCATGCAATGTTGCAATGTAAATAAATGTGCAAAACGAATAAAATAAATCAATATTTCTAAATAAGTATTTAATCTTTTATTGGTGTGGACAGTCGTGTTCCAAACATGGCTAACAATGCAACACCATCGTGAATAAATTACTTAACTACCTATGTCATCCAGACTCCGATTATAATGCGAAATAAAGTGTGGCTACCAGAGATGATAATAATAATATATTTGTCACTTGCAAATGAATTGTCCCTTGAAGTGTTTACCATACAATGATGCCTACCCTATAAGGGAGGCGCCAACTTTAGAAATAGTAAGTATTCGTAATGGGATTATAATTTTTATCAATCTGCAGGAATCCTATATTATCTCTTTGGCCGAAACGTCACAAATAAAACCTATGCCCCAAGGCCGTAGCCAAGAATTTATTTCGGAGAGGGGGGGTTCAAGCTCTGGACCAGAGACAATACGTCACAACCAAGTTAGGGGGCACTATTAAAATTTTGGTATTACCAATAATAAATGTAATAAGAATTAGTAAATAGCGCCGCAGTCGATTTTTTTTTTAAATGGGTGTAGTCTATGAATGGTTGACTTGAATGAAGGTTGATTTCAATAATAAGGTATCTGGATTTATTTCATGGACTAATCATAAGCCTGATGCTAAGTACATCCATTGCTGTATATCTGTTGAGATAACCAACTATTACATTTAAGAAGTATAGTAGGTAAGTGTGAGATGTCGCAAGGCAGGACAATGTAAGATGGTCACCTGGAATCCTCAAGTCGAGGCCTTGGCACAGCAAAAGAGGCGTAGGAAGACCACATTAATAGAAAACCCACCTCCACCCCTGGATGATATAGGAGCTGTTTCAGCTCCTATATTATCCAGGAAGACCACATATTGAAGGTCCCTCCTCACACCCGAATAACACAGGCGCCTTTTTATTCGCTCTTTCAGCCCAAAGTTACTCAGACGGCCCCAGGGTTAGCCGGAAGGGCACCCCCCAGCAACACCGTCCGGAATGACACCTTCAATATCCCTGCTACAAGGAGGATAACAAATAATCAGTTACATTACATAAGGAAGACCACAGACGAGGGATGACATTGTCCATCCCACGGGTCGTAGATGACAGCAGAAAGGAGAAAGTATTGGGAAAGTTTAGAAGAGGCCTACGTCCAGTAGTAGAACGCGAGTGGCTAGCAAGTAAGTAGTATGTGTGAACTAATAATATAATATAATGATTGTTGATGCATAGGTGGATTATTTTTATTGCCAATCATTTCTTTTGCAATAAAAATACCGAACATGTGTTTGTTGGTTGATGGTGGTAAACTTATGAGAAAAAACTCTTTCCATAGGTTGTATTTGTATGTAATAGTATCTACCTACCTACAGGCTAACTAGTAAGTAGTAGTAGGGTTGTCATACTACTATAATTATTGTGGAGGAAAATAATTATTGAAGTAGGGCATCGCCAGCCTCGGAGATAGGGGGGGGGGGGGGGGAGGGTCAACAAAAATATAAAAATTGTACAACGCATAAATAGCGAAATTTTTTGGTAAGACTTAGTGAAAAAGGTCGTGGTTTGGTTTGGTTTATTTTTATGAAAAATGATTTTTATCAAAAAAATAAAAATAAAAAATAGCGTTGTATGCAAATTTTTTATGAATTAATTGTATTTTGATGGATTTTCAAGCTCATTTTTAGAAAAAAATATGATAAATGATGAGAAAACGTGTGCTAATAATGTGATTTTTGTGAGGTTTTATCATTTAGTGTGAAAAATAATATACCTATTCTAATCTCTAAGGCAAGGTCGTCTGATGATATTAGGAAATGTGCCGGTGGTGGATGGATGCAGTGTGCCCAAGACAGGGAGCTGTGGAGGACCAAAGGGGAGGCCTATGTCCAACAATGGACCTGAGTGGCTGCGGAAGAAGAAGAAGAATCCCTAAGGAGGGGGGGAGGGGGGGGGGTTGTCATCCTCTCATCCTTTATTCTCTCAATATGAAAATACGTAGTGTTAATTTATCATCTAGTCAACCTTGTTACAAGGTGTAGCGTTGTGGACACAGTCTCTTGATTATTCTCAGAAGAAATGTCGTTACACGTAGCTGGTATCCGTGTCGGACAACGGGGATTTCCTGGTAAAGACACTACACACGCCACTGCACTATACGCACGTAAATAGTAAATGTGTGCAATTATTAAACCTAGCAACCTTCTCAATGCCGCGTGCGGGAAAACACGTTTTAGGGATGTCGTCCTGCATGAGAGAGTTTCGCGCCAGTTTTTGGTCTTTTTGGGTTACATTGTTAGAACTATTAAAATAATAAATGAGGGAAAATAGTTTGTCAGAACTCGGAACCCTGAGAGTAATCACACATAGAGTACACAATCGTGTAGTGCAGAGTAAAATTAGTTATTAAACTTGTGAAACAATAAGCAAGATTTTAAAAAACCTTGCACAACAAAGCAAGACAGTGCTGTGATACTCAAAGCAAAAAAAAAAACACGTTTTGGGATGCAAAAAACTTTTTTAAATTTATTTATTCTCAATATAGCTTACAAAACAATTTACGCCGGAATCCCCCAACCTTCGTTTGGGTCAATCCTTCAAACGTGTAACAATCTTTGATTATTGAAGTACTTAATCAAATATTTTTTTGTCATACGTAACAATAATAAGACAAATAAAATAGCACAAAATAAATCAGATTAAAACAAAATAGGATCAAATAATATAAAATTAGTAAAATAAAGTAAAAAAAGTAAGTTAAGTTGAGGTAAGGTAAGGTAAAAATGGCAAAGCAAGGTAAGGTAATCTGAGATGAGATAAAACAAAATAATACAAAATAGTACAAAATAATTCGTGCGAAGAGTATAGGGATGGGATTTTTTCCAAATTTTGGACTGTCCGAATAAACTGGCAACATCGTTTTTCAAACTTGTGATGGCAGTTGAAAGGGATTATCGGAATACTTTTTTCTTTTTCCGACTCTCAAAACTCTCTCACCTATAAAATTATTTCTTTATAGCGGCACTCTCTAATGTTTTTGGCATCATAGTTTAGTTGTCAAAAATGCAGTGGGAAAAAATTACGGACGACTGACAACTTATGATGACAAGATTGGACTATCAGGGCTACCAACAATACAATCTTGCAAGCCTATTTGCAGCATTTGTTGTTGGTGTGTGCTGCGGGCGCCCTTAATTGGAGAGTCGGCATGAGATGTTTTTCCTTTTTGTATGATAATGTATTTATTTTTTGTTGATGTCCCTATGTGGATTGTGGGTGTCAATATAATATAAAATATTAATAATAAAATAATGTCGCTAAAACGCACTTCTTCTTCTGTCGTATGTGAGCGACCATTGTACAGTGTATCTGAGAGTCAGAGCTCCGCGTCAATATTTCTCAAATATTCTATTGCCCTTGACGTCACCTCAGGGATTTCCCCAAAATCCCTTTGGAACTTCTTGTTAGGACAGTGCCCCACGATGTGACCAATCGACTCGATCTCGCCACACTCGTAGTAAGGATGTTCCCTCTTTCCCTACTTGTGGAGGAGGTGTCCACATAGTACTGTAGTAGTCACCACTGTAGTAGTCATTACAATTTTTCATGGCAGCAACAATGTTAAAAAGTGTAAAAGATAGTTTCAACTTGTAATTATTGTATTTTTCTTCCAATCTTAAGAGTAACATTGAATCAATAACAGAGTAACAGACAATCGATAGAAAAACTATGTAATTAATCCGCCAGCTACGTTGGCATTTAATCAACAGTCATATGTAGGGTAGTGTGTATTTGTGTAAGGAGATTGTAAGAAAATATTAATTACTTTCTAACTAAAGTGCACGGCCTTGCACAGATAAAAAATACTTTCTTACTTATCCAGCCATCTCTGTCCACTGCTGAACATAGGCCTCCCCCGTACTCCTCCATATATTGCGCCCTCTGCATCCAATCTTAAGCAACTCGTTTTGTGTCATCTGACTCTTTTAATGAATTTCCATACATTTTTACCACAGGTACAGGTTGCATAGCGAACAATACATTTTCTTTCGATTTCCTGTTTAAGAACTTTTATAGAAATTCATTTAAATTAGTAGGGATCTCTTGACGTTATTGTATCACATTTTTATGAAACTATTTTTTTTATTATTAAGTTTTGTACATCATTTGAAACAGCATAAATCAGAGAAGTTCTTTCCAAATTTCTAAATCTAAAGACAATTTTCTTCTTAAGGTAAATCTCATCTAAATTCGTGACTCGTTTTTGAAATAACTATTTATCGAAACTTCAAACCGATAGTTTTTATAATATTTGTTTCTTGAGATTGAAACTAATGAAAAATATTCAAGAAACAAAAAATAATTATAGAACTAAGTAGGCACCTTTACTTACGAAGCTATTAGGGTAAAACTAAAGTAATTCAGGATTTTTAGATAAAAAGTTAAAATCTCGAATCTCGAGAACCGTGCGACTTTGGACTAGGCTAAGTTTGGCTCAAAAGAAATGACCTCTACTATCACCCCTGAAGATATATGTATCCATCTATCAAACACCCTGTATATTGATAAATGGCAGGATTTAAAGACATATTTTGTGAAATATTTGCCATATTTTGTGTCTTCAAAGTGACAAAAGGAATTCCTCCTTAGCACATTTCTGAACATCACATTGTGTTGGTGATAATTATATGAAAAACTCTGCTAATGTACGTTCCCGAGTCATTCAGATTCCACCACGGATTCCTGAATATCCATGGCAAAACCATTTTTGTTAATTCTAGAAGGTAATTGATAAACACCTAAGAACCGACTGTTAAAAATGTGACCATTCTATTTTTTAATCAAAATGTGATTTCAATGAAAGCATAGGGCCACGCATAGCCTTGTAAAATATAGCCCCGTTCCCCGAATAGCTCTTTTGAATAGGGTAAGAGATAGGAGATTCCCTGGGCCATATAATAATAATAATAATATTGGATAATTTATGTCGCGCCGTTTTGTGGGTATTCCCACCTCAAGGGCGCTCTGAGTTCCTAATCCCTATGTTGTAGGGAAGGATTTCTTGAATAAATGTGTTTTCAATAGCCCTTTGAACCCGGTTAACGTTTTTGCCTCTCTGATGTCTGCAGGAAGTCCATTCCAGGCTGAAGGACCTGCCGCAATGAATGCGCGGCTCAAATAATTGGGTTTCGCGTTTAGGTTAAGGACTTCTAGCTTCGAGGTTTTATCCGAGTGGGATTTAAGGGTGGCGTCCAGATATCCACAATGCCATAACCAATGCCCTTGAATGGCTAGGAAGCCTGGATGTTGCTCTGTAGGGTACATGTCTCCTGTATGTAACAGATAGCATAATTCTCTTATCTTCTGACGTTGGCGCCCAACGGTGGCAGAAGCCATACGAAAATATAATAATATAACTAACCCAATTCCAGCTAATCTCTGTAAATGTAGGAAATAAGAACTTTGTGCTAGTGTGCAGGAATTGTTTAGATCGATGTTGAGCGAATGAACTCGTAAAACGGATGTTGTGACTAAAATGAAAGTGAACAAGTTAAGATGGTTGGGACATGCAGAGAGAATGGACGACGAAAGGATAACAAAGAAAATATACCTGAGACCTGGGTCCAAGAACCACATGGCTGGACCATGTAGAGCAGATTCTCAAGGACGGACGTCTTAAGGGTTCGTAATAGAGTATGAATGAGATATTGTATGAATGTGGGCTTCCGTCACATTCATACAATATCTCATACATACTCTATAACGAATCCTTTTACTGAACACGTCCGTCCTTGAGAATCTGGTCTACATGGTCCAGTCATGTGGTTCTTGGGCCCAGGTCTCAGGTATATTTTCTTTGTTATCTTTTCGTCGTTCATTCTCGTGTATGTATGGATACTGGATAGGAAAGTCTGGCGATCTGTTCTCTCCGTCTACCACGCAAGGGATGCGGCGTAGGTATAGTACCTATAGCATAGTATATTATATTATGTATAAAGATTCACCTGTATAAGTGTATAGTGTATGGTATAAGTTTAGTTAGGATTGGAGGTGGGTAGTGTAAGGTGAGTAGATATATAAGTAGGTAATAGTGGATGAGTAGAGTGAATGAGTGAATGAGCAATGCAGACCTATTAAAAGTTAAATTATTATTGTGTAATTGTTGCCAGCTTCCAATCCATTGTGCGCTTCCCTCCATTCGGACATACAAAAGCCTTTTGATCTTCATCCGACATCCACTGGCGTTACAAACTCAACTAAACTTACTACTTTCAATTTAATTGAGGATCTAATGGGCTTGTGTATACAGTACCAAAAAAAATTATTAACCAAAAAAAGCGTTAAAAAGTTTAAAGCGTTCTCGCGGTGGTAGCACTGCAACTGCATTCTGTCTGTATTGAAATTCATGCTTCTGCTGTCAAATGTGCTTGCCGGTTTATTTTGTGTTAATGCGTTTTTGTAATGGTATAACCGTGTATAAATAAATAAATAAAAAGAAGAAGACGGCACCCAGCATCCCCACGAAACCTATGGGAAGGGGTAGTCCTCCGGCAACATGGTGGTCCAATGTTGAAAAGGAGGTGGCGGCGCAGAGAATCCCAACAGTGACAACCCAGGACAGGAGATCCTGGCATCTATGTACGAGGAGACCCGACCCTGGATGAACCGGGACAGAAGGGCAGGACAAAGAAGAAGATTATCTAAAAAAGCGTTTAACAAACTACAATGCAAGTAGAAACAAGTACTGGATTTTATTGCCCCACTAGGCGATAGCCCGTTCTGGTGCAATACCAACCACAAGGTTCAAAGTTACGTGTACAAAAAGTAACTAATTAATAATAATGATTAAAGAACGTTGTAATCTGATGATGGTGATGAAATAAGTGTAATTTGATGGATTCACACAATAAGTAATAATAATAATAATAAGTTTATTCAGAAAAATATGTACAGTTTACAAATAATGGTTACAACACTAAATTACATACTCATTGAGGTGACAGGTCCCCATACAGCTAAAAGCTGGTATGAGGGGACCAATATACACAATATACAGCAATACAAAGTAGACAATATGTACAATATAAGAAAGAAATATCACCAACAATAAAACAATAACAAAAAGTATAAAGATAAATTAACAAAATTAAAACAAATAAGGAATAAACAATAATTTCACCGGCAATATATATAGGTACTTACTGAAAATTCATGATGGAAAAACGATGTGGTTATAAGATGATTCATTTCTCCTATCTCGTTTCTTTATAACGGTGGGTTTGCTAAGGAATTTCAAAACATTTTCATAAAATTAGAGTTTTACTTCTTGCACGTTACGCCACTGCGTTCGGTCCTTGTACAAAGAATGTGATTAATTTATTGGCAAGTGATATCATTAACGGATATATTCTCCTTTGTGTTAAGTTAAGAGTCCATCCATATTTAACTTCTACACCATGCCTACTTATAGTTAAGTGGCAATTATAAAACCAAACTCAAACGTCTAAACTCTAAACAAAATGCGAAGTTGGGTTAATCCACCGTCTCCTAGAATAAGTACTCTAACCGTACTGTAACAGTTGGCAACATAGCATAATTATCGAACAGGACCACCACTCCTGTCAAATCTCCTAACAGAATATAATACGTGGTCCGTCATACTCGTTGTCAAGGGACTGTAAGTATACCATACATTTTCCTAGCGACGGTGACGGCAACCCCGCCTATAACGTTTTTCTAGATCATGCGGCTAGAGAAGGAGAAAAAAGCCAAGGTGGCGGTGGTTAATCAAATTACTTATTAAGAAAAAATACGATTTAAAAGTAAACATGCAAGAAATACAACTAAGTATATCTATGTATATTTTTTGTACATGCAACCTTGAACCATTATATTTTGGTCAGTATTGTCCCAGAACAGGCAATCTCCTAGACAAATTATTTCACACATTTCCTATTTTTTTTAAGCATCTGGGCTTGCATACACAAACCCAAATACTTTCTGCTCACCTTGCACTAGGCTAAAAGCCTGTATCGCAAAGTGTGAAATACATCGCCAGCGTCGGGGTTTGAACCTGGCACCTCCCGCTCGAGAGACTGCCGCCTGAACCAACTGCGCCAACAATGTACCTACTCTTATATATTAATGAATTGACCTGGCATTGTGTACAAATCCTAATTTTAATATATTTCCGGTAACATATACATACTTAAATAAAGTTGTCGATCCCTGACTTGTGGTATAAAATTATTTGCGTATAAAATATGGTTATTTTATATAAAAATTGCAATTTCTGATGTTTGGGGTCGCCTAATATAAGCAGTGTGCAAGTATTTACAATATTAGCTACGCTGGTTACTTCAAATTTAGGGGACAACACGCCGATACCACCCCCCTTATATAGTATGAAGATTAAAAAAAAATATCTGTATGTTTGTATATTTGTTCGTTCTTGTCCCCTAATCTTGAAATCGATTTTTAACTCATTTCCAGACTAGCTAGAGCTCTGTAACATTCACAAATTGTGTAAACTAGATGACATTACGATTCTGTACCACATTGGATCAGCCTTCTCAAGAGACCAAAAAAAGTGTAAAGCGTTTGAGGAGATCTATGGGTTGTGCGGGGTCATGTGTGGTATCACATGAAAGGGCGTTGGAAAAGAAATATACACAGAAAGTTTTCACATCAGATTTTGATAAAATATCATGGTAAAATAAATTATAAAACATTTTTTTTATTTTGAGTTCCACAGCACTGCCTTGCTTTGTTGTGCAAGGCTTTTTAAAAATCTTGTTTATTGTTTCACATGTTCAATAACTAATTTCAATCTGCACTACTCAATCACACTCAGGGTTCCGAGAAACTATTTTCCCTCATTTATTATTGTTATAATAATAATAATATTATTATTATAACAATCCAACACATAAAGACCAAAAACTGGCGCGAAACTCTCTCATGCAGGAGGACAATCTTCACTCAGTTTCACAAAACACTTTTATTTTTTTTACGCGGAGGCATGACTTTGCCAACACACTTCTCAGTATTATCAGCCAGAAGAGTCTACATATTATCATTCATGATTCACATATAAACTCATCAGCCTAATACTGGGAAAAATTCACCTATCCAGATATCACGGATATCACAGGATTAGGCTCAGATGCGCGGGGCCTAAAATACAAGCATTGTGCCTGAAATATCAGTATTTAGGAATCGTCTTACAATATTGCAAGTATTAATAATGACCGATTTTTGCATTTTTATGTATAAATTTTCCGGTAAATCTAATTTTTTAAAATTGTTTATTAGCGATTTTGGTATTATACCTGTAGCTGATAATACTAATGGGATTATATATACCGACCTAGAATGCCAAATATTTTTTATTTCACCTGCTAATTCTGTATATTTACGAATTTACTTTAGGATAGAGAATTGGAGCTACTAAATAATTGACCCCATGCAACGTCGGATAGTACAGCACAAGAATAAATATTTGTAATAAATAAATATGGGATAATAAATGTCTGTACCGTTTAGAATTGATTCGATATGTTCGGACATGTTAATATTATATTATACAATATTGGAATATCTCTTATTCTGATTGTATTTTATTCAGAGGGAGGGATATGTGGACACCACAATCTCAAACTATACTATATACAAGGGTATACATTGAAGAAAGTCGTGGTTTGTCGGGTACCACCGAGTCATCACATCGCCACCTGCAGTCAGCCACGTCGTTCAATACAACTTATAATCATATTTCACACTTTGTTTTTAGCCTAGTACAAAGTGTGCAGGAAAGTATTTGGGTTTGTGTATACATGCCCAGATTCTTTTATATAAAAAAATACCCTTGGGCAAATCCGTAAAGTAATGACCCTGAATCTCAGTTTTTCAAATTGATTTATTTTAGAATATTATTGGTTAACTTATTTGTTAAGACTCTAAATCATATGGAACTGAGAAAAAAATCCCAATTTATTTATGCAAAGACTATGAAATACATCTCCCTATTCAACTAAAGTCGTGGCTTGTCGGGTACTACCGAGTCATCACATCGCCACCTGCAGTCAGCCACGTCGTTCAATACAACTTATAATCATGATTATTGGATTTAATTTAATTTAATTTTAGTGACTAGTAATTGATTATTTTACCTATATTTAATTTTGTTTAATGTTTTTTTTAACTCTTAACAATTCAATAAAATTTAGCTTTTGAATAACTTGTGTGACCTACTGAATGTATCATTTTTTAAAATAGTATTTTGATGATTTTATGATTTTAATAATTTGACAAATTTATATTTTTGATGTTTATTGTTTATTGTTTATTGTTGCTTATCATCCGTAGGCCCATCCGGACACCTGGAATCGTCATTTGAACATGTTATGTAAATAAGAATTACAATTAAACAATAGCACATTAGTATATAAATATATAGGATTGTAAATCAATAGACAGAAAATATGATGCAAGATCAATGCTGATCGGAGTGTAAAAGGTTCCGACCAGCATTTCGTCGATTATTCAATACAAGTCAACACATGGAACAATAATTAATCAAATATCACAGTGTATTAAGACCATGCATATTGACATTTCAAAATTTGGAATAAAATATAGTAGATACATTGAACCTTTATCTAGGGAATGACCGTAAAAGATTTTTTAAAATAGGTATCTTGTATAAATTGTAAAATTGTAAATCTTGTAAAAATAAATAAAAAAAATAAAAAATTCTCAAAAAAAAGTGAAAAACAAATCTATTCTTTTTTCGAAAAGACAGAAACTCTTTACCCGAAAGTCGCGTATTGTATTTATAATATGCATTAAAATCTAGGGAATGACCGCAAAAGTTTTATATTGAAGCGAAATTATCCCCAAAAATAGAAAAAACCCTATCTTCACCATTTTATCATGCGATTTTTCATGCGACTTTGAACATTAATGCCGCGGGAAATGACCGTGACCTCATAGTTGGGTTATTCGCACACCACTGTTCAATCGTACCAAACAAATAATATGAAACATCCGAAAATAATGGGGTTAACTGGAAGAAATTGCAGTTCTGCAATAAGTTCGCCCTAGTGAACAACGATTTATAATCTGTACTATGTCAATTTTTTAATGTTTGTATGTTTTTCTTGTTCACTTAAGTAATAGGAAAATAAATAAATAAAGATTGAAAGTTAGAATAAAAATAATGAACGAATAGTCAATATGTTAACCCTCCAACACTGAAGTTCTGTTAAAGATTTCCGGAACTCTTTATATTTTACCCTCCGTCGCTCCCTGAGGACGTTCATAAACAAAGTAGCGGTCATTTCCACAGCACGCTAGGTACCTATCCAATAAAATGATAATAATATCTTGTTGGCATTACAGAATGGGGGGGGGGGCTAGGAGATTTGGGGTCTGACTCTAACTGATGGGGGAATTACTATTAAGTGACCCCTGGTCCTCTGTCAAAAGTCTCAAGGGGGCGCTTTTACAAAGAAAATGACAAATGTACAATAAAGAATTTTCGAAAGTAGTTCACAGTTTCTCAAACTTTTTTTAGATTGTTGTATACGGGTGTAAAGTGTGACGTCATACTCACGAAATACAGGCCAACTGTCAGGTTTGACAGCGTTTTTTCCATACTTTATAGACAAAAATCGGTGTGTTTTACTTCGTAGTGTCACGTAAAAGTGTGGCACAATATAATTATTTTATAATGGGAACATAAATTAGTATGAATCTGTAAGGAAATTTGAATCAAATAAATCGTAACCTAATTGAACAAGGATTTGTATGAATCTGTCAGAGCTTTTTGTACTGCACCGCTAGGGGCGCTGCATTGATAGAACATGAAAACTAAAAAAATGTCCTGATGTCATCGTTTCAATTTCACTATTTGGTAACTACTGTCCTCCAATTTCTCACCTAAGATTCCATGTGCTCAAATTGTGTCCGTCCTTGAAAGTCTGGCTTGCAAAATTGACATAGATGTTTCTTGAACGGCCATGCATCTCTAATAACTTCATTTCTAATCCTACATTTTTATTTATTTAAAAATACACAGACTTGCTTAAATCTACACATGTTCACATGTTGCTAAATAATGCAATTAGAAACTATTCTTCATAAGTAGATAAATATTAATATTTACAATAAACAAAAAGAAGGCTTTGCTGTAAATCACTAAATTAGTACGTATCATTGGTGTCATGGGTGCCACGAGTATTGAAGTGGAGGGCTTGGACAGATAGAAGGAGTGTCGGAAGGCCACCAAAGAGATGGATCCAAATCCAACCAAATCGCTGGGGGAACCTGGATGTGGTAGGGTCAGAGCAGAGACGTGTGGAAACAGTTGAAAGAGGCCTATAACCAGCAGTGGAAGTAAGAAGGCTAATGAATTAGAAGAAGAAGATTGGTGCATGGATTTGAATCACAAAATCTGACTTGAATCGCGTCTTTATTTCGCTTGTTCGTCACTATTGAGATTTTTCTCATTCAAGATTCAAGGGAAGTTGTTAAAAAAACGCTCTCGCTTTCACGCACCACAGTTGAATGTTGCGATGATTTAGATTAAGGCCCATGTAGGGGAGGCAGATATTAGATATGGTTATTTTTATGACTGACTATTTGCTTATCTATTTTATCTCCCGCAAGTACAGGATTATATTATTATTGGCGATCCAGGGGATGAGAAACAGATTTCGTAATATGTATCTAGACTCTCTACCTACCTCCTTCCTCCTGTCATTCTTGTGTCATGTTACATTTGATTCGTGGAGGCAAGCGTTTTCAAGTTTTTAATAAAACTTATAGGTACATAATCAGGGGCATTTTGATATTGCCAAATGAAATAAAAACTGGTAAATAGGGTACTTAATGGTAATTTTTTTCTAAACTGGGTGAATTCATGAACCTGGACGATTTCAAAATTTTGTCATGATAAAAAAGAATCGTTTAAAAGTTCAATTTGTTTTTTGTGAACGAACCCCCACTTCAATAAATTAGATTAGCGCCGCAGGCAACGTATATCATATTATCGACGCAAAAAACTATGGATTGGACACTAATATCGCTTTTTGCATACCACCTCCTCCTACCCCTCCCCCTCTGAGCCCTTACCAAACTACAGATTCGACACTAATATATAGTTTTTTTAATGAAGCGAAATTAACTTAAAAAAATGTAAGCTATTTTCACCATTTTGTCATGCGATTTTGGGAAATAACCGTGACGTCATAGTTGGACCGCGAGCTTTAAGACACGCACCTCGATGCTTGGCCAGGTTAGCACACCCGCACACCTCTCTCTTGTCACATCACATTGCTAGTAATGTCGTGATGGTATGGATGGATGGTTTTGTAGAACAAGTCTTGCTCCTGGTGTGTATAGAACTCCACCCCATGTCTTAATACACACACAGAACATGTAAGTAACTCCTAATATGGGCATTACATGATCATATAAGCCATAAATTATTATAATTTATTTATTGTTAAGTGGGTACCTGAATACTAGTTTTTATTTAACACGTCAAAAATTACTAAAACTTCATTGTATAACGTCGAAACTGGCACATTTTTTTAAAAAATTTCAATTAAAACATTTAACCCCATATTTTTTTCATTTAACGAGTGTATCTACTAGGAAATAGTCAGTTGTTTGTAAAACTCAATTGTCAATATTGTCTCAATTGTCAAGACTGTATTTTTACCATTTATAAATACAACCCCCCCCCCCCCGACGAAATTAATTCCTGGCTATTTGTATAGAATTCCTAAATTTCATACATTTCCGCTAACATAGTATAATTTATTTATTTATTTATTTATTTACACCTTTGGTGATCAAGATACAGAGACATGTAAACATTTCAAATATAAAACACAACATTTTTTTATTTAACACAACATCATTACTTAGGGTTATATTCTTACATCGTTACATATAAAATTATAGATACACTCGTATTTAATTGTAGTATAAACGTGTTACACATAATTATTTATTTATTTATTTACTGCGTGAGTTTAATTGATAATTTATTCAAATTAAGTTAAAACAATATAATTTTGTGTACTAGTCGTACTTCCATAGTCCTTACTCGTGTTCATTAAGTTTATTAAATTTCATAATCGTGTATGACTGAGAGAGATGAATATTATGATCCCAAAAACTCCAAAATAATCTTCTTCTTTCTTTTTCTCAGCCTATTGCCGTCCACTCCTGAAAATTTAAGACTTAGAGAAGTTAGTTATCTGGTGTTCCTAAAAAAATAGGATTCGCAGTTTTTAGGGTAAAATTAAAAAATCCATTCAATTAATCTTGTTTAAATAAAAACTCATAAAACCTCGCCTGCGGCGCTAGCCTCTCTCTTTATATTAATATAGTCACGATTCTTTCATTACAAGCTTTAAAAAATTTCGGCTGCGGAGCTATTTTCTTTCTTTTTGTATCATATCCAAATCAAAAATTTTGTTGTCCACTTCGGCTTCGAAGTTCTTCAGAATTCCTGTGAATTTTCGAGCATTTTGGATTTAAATGTTTACATAAATAAGGAAGAGGCGGATTTGGCTTCCACCTCGGGCGGCAGGAACCCCCACTATGCCACTGGACACCAGTATTTTTTTTATAAAAAGGATCTGAGCTTGCATACTCAAACCCAAATACTTTCCTGCACACCTTGCACTAGGCTAAAAGCCTGTATCGCAAAGTGTGGAATACATCGCCAGCGCCGGGGTTTGAACCTGGCACCTCCCGCTTGAGAGACCGCCGCCTCAACCAATTGCGCCAACCATGTACTCCACATATTTCGTTATATCGGACGAAACAGGAGTATTAGCTAGTCAAGTTGTAGTTTTTGTAAAGGTGTTTGACGTTTCGCACGTTGTGGTGGAGATCTTTATCTAGGAGGAAGAGCCTCTAGTCATGCATGTTATTTTTTATATCAATAACTAATATTAAGAGTGCATGTGCATACCGACATTTCAAAAATTTCTAAAAACGGGAGACCTTATAACTCGACAACCGTTACTAAGTATGCTTTGTAACAAAACAGGGTAGATGCATTGAACCTTTATCTAGGGAATAACCGTAAAAGATATTTTATATCTTGTATAGATTTCTCAAAAAAAATATTTAAAAACACCTCTGACCTTTTCTCCGAAAGACGGAAACTCGTTTCCCGATAGTCGCGGAGTAATTTTTTTTTTTTTGTACTGATAATATGCTTCAAAATCTAGGGAATAACCGTAAAAGTTTTTTGATAGACGCAAAATTAACCCCAAAAAATGGAAAAAAACGCTATTTTTACCATTTTATCATGCGATTGTCACGCGATTTTGAACCTTAATGCCGTGGGAAAAGACTGTGACGTCATTTTTGGTGCCATGCCCTTAAGTACTAACATGAATATAAACATGTTTTATAACTTGTAATTGTGTCGAATAATGAATGAACAATAATATTTTAATATTATTTTATTTTTAAGTGTTGCCATGATGAAAAATTAAACTGCAAACTAAAAAAGAAATTAAATTAGGAAGACACATATAATATATATTTTTTAAATGAAAAAAAAATAGGTAAATATATTTAATCTTCCTCTAGTGTAAGTACTTCATGTAGTTGAGAGGGTTCCCAGAGAAAAACCCATAAAAATATTGCTCAACATGAAAACAATCCAAAAAAAGACAAATGGCCTTCAGAAATATCCGCAATGGCGGATAAAAGCCCAAACTTTCTGGTTGGATTCCAGCCAATGAATTATTTAGACTATTTTATTGTCTATCCCATTTTAGACCCGCTTTAGGTCATGAACTGCGCCACATATGTCGAGCTGAAGAGAGCTGCGGGAGACAGAGAAGAATGGAGAACAAGATGTAGGATTTTGCTGCAAACCAATCCGCAGGATTGAAACTAGAGAAGAATATTTTCTAATCTATGATTGTCTCTAACCCACTGAAAGAAATCGTATCCTAACAAATAAAATTAATCCTGTTTTCAAAATCCAATTAGATGTGAACTTTTGTCCCTTGAGCATATTTTTGAAAGGCTTTTGTTTTTTTGGGATTTATTCCAGTTGAGCAATATTCTTTTGCTTTTTTGTCCGGTCACAAGTTGAGAGACCTCCAATTTCATTAAAAGTATAAACAACAAATGGACCGGACAAAAAGTCTTCTCAGAGTAGCCGAAATGAAAACCCTACGATCCATCGCGGGCAGAACACTTAGAGATAGAATCAGAAATGAGACTATACGCTCTGACTGCGATGTCGAAGATATAGTAAGGTGGGGGAGAAGTAGAAGACGCTTCTGGAGGGACCATGTCGACCGATTGGAGGACACCAGATTGGCAAAGGTAGTCAAGACGGAAAACCCCACTGGTAGAAGATTACCCGGAAGGCCACCCAAGAGATGGAAGGACAGCTGGACCTCCTCATCCCAGGACAGCCCGCCGTCACAAACAGGTCACCCGACCTAATACAAGAGGAAGAAGAAGAAGAAGAAACAACAAATGAAGAAAAACTCAGCAATTGACTGCGACATGGTGTACTATACGAGTATATTATAAATCTTAGGTAGCATAACTACATACTTCCAGCTTCCTATTATATGATACTGTTATAGGTATAATGTATTTTGTGATTTTTAGAATGGAAAGCAATAAAATAATGAACAAATAACCTGCCGCCATTTGGACAAGGCACATCAGTATGTGTGTGGGTGCAGTCATTAGTTGTCAATAAATTATTCAACGAAACAATGTCATTTATTATGCCGCACCCTGTACTCTTTCATACACGGCGTGATTCATTTTTGAGAATACAGATCGTCAACCGAAAATGTTAAGAATTGGCGTATATAGGTTTTCATTTCGGTGGGGGGGGGGGGGGGCGAACTAGTATTTAACTTCAGGGGGAGGGACTAAGCCTGACTGTTCAATCTGATTTCTTTAAAGTTTTAAGCCGTAAAAACTTCTGGAGGAGGCAATTAAAATTGTAACACAGACGCAGTAAAAGAACAAAAGTGCCGCAGGTGAATTTTTTTTGAAAGATGGGTGAAGTGATAAACCTGGGATCTTTCTGTAGTAGATGGCAAATCATTGTCTGACATTTTAGGGGGTATACTATCGGTAAATACGTTGTAAATAGAATAGCATAGCTCGTAAGACTTACATATAAGTACAGATATAGTTTGAAATATTGTAGTAATAGGTGAAATTTTGTAACCTCCTTGGACAAGGATATTGAAGGAACGTAATTCAGGGGTGGGGTTTGCCGGGGGGCTCCCTTAAGGCCAACCCTGGGCCCACCTCTTAATAATATTTTGCTAGAGAAGTGCGGGTAAAGAGGTCGCTATTAATGCGCCTGAGCTACCCGGGGATGTGGAGGGCCTTAAACCCGCGGGATTTTCCTTCAATATACTGTCGGTATTTACCAAATTGTGTGGAGAGCAAACTAGGTGTACTCGTTTCATAGTTTTTGAATCATGCTGTATGTATCGCGCGGTCACATTCACACTTGACTTGTCGCTACCTAAAGTATATGAATACAGGGTGTGCACAATAACACACATTGATACACAAACAATACACTCTGTATATAACTTGATTACGATATCCAACCAATATTTACTATTTTACAATGCAAATTAACTTATTCATACGTGAGGCAAAATAACAGAACCATCTAACCGACAATTTACACAAAAACATATCTACTCTTTGAACTGAGGTGGTCGGCAGCCTGGCTGGTAACGTGCTCGACTGTTAATCCAGTGGGCGCGGGTTCAATCCCCGACTTACTCCACTTCTCAACCCAAGCTTTTAAGCTTTCTGTGAAGTGTACAAATATGTATTTGTGTTTATTTCGATAAAACTAGATTAATTAAAAAAAACTGTGAGTTACGTTATTCAATTCGAATCACCAATATTCTTCTTCTTGCGTCCTTGTTATTTATTTATTTAAGTATACAATGACAAACAGAGTTGATGATACAATATTTATTAAAAAAAAAACATTTTTTCGCTACTTTCTGTTGTTTAAAAAAACAAGCCATTTTTTGGATTGTCAGAATAAACTGGCAACTTTGTTTTTCAAACATGTAATGGCAGTTTAAAGGGCGGTTTATCAGAGTATTTTTTTCTTTATCCAACTCACAAGATAATCTTGCCTAAATGATTTCTTTAGCTCTGCAATATTTTCGGCATTGTAAAAGATAGGTACAATGTGAGAATATAGCTCTTACGACAAGGTTCGACAATCAGGGCTATCAACAATACAATCTTGAACTCCACTTGCAGCTAATGTCCGTCGGTTGCTAAGATATAGTGAATAGATAATACTTTAGAGTACATGGTTGGCGCAGTTGGTTGAGGCTGCAGTCTCTCGAGCGGGAGGTACCAGGTTCAAACCCCGGCGCTGGCGTTGTATTCCACACTTTGCGATACAGGCTAGTGCAAGGTGTGCAGGAAAGTATTTGGGTTTGTGAATGCAAGCCCAGATCCTTTTATATATAAAAAAAATACCTAGTTTGGTCAATATATTTTTTTTACAAAAATGTCACATGCGGTATTCTCAATATTCGAAGTATACGATCGAACAAATCGATTAACGCTAGCATTTGTTCATGTGTGAAATGGCTTCAAATTATTCCGATGTTTTTTTGTAAATATAAAAAAATGCAATAAAAACTCCACTCTGACAGTTGTATTGTATATATATCTGTATTGTATATTTGTATATATTGTATATAAATATATAACAATAACATACGGATAGTGAGGAATATAAAATGTATGCAATTAGCATAAATTTTATACTAAACTAGTGTTGAAGGCTCTGCTAAAACGGGAGAAAATATCATTGAACCTTTATATACAAATACATTGAGCCTTTATCTAGGGAATGACTGCAAAAGATTTTTTATATCTTGTATAGATTTCTCAAAAAAAAACTTTTTTTTTTATAAATGATACAATATACACTACCCGGCATAACAGCTTTTCGCCTTTTCGCCAGGCAAAGTGCAATTATTTACTTAAATATGTTCAGTGTACAAGTAACCAATAACAGTAACAGATACATAAGTAATGAACATACACAAAATGTAAGAAAACACCTCTGATATATTTTCCGAAAGACAGAAACTCGTTTCCCGAAAGTCGCGTAAAATTCGTTTTTTGTATTGCGTATTTCATAAGGGCTTTCTTTTCTTTTGGATTTATTCATGTTGAGCAATATTCTTAAGGGTTTTTCTCCGGGAACCGATGAAAAAGTACCTACCTAAAAAAAGTAGGGGACCTATTCTAATGCCTCATCCACATGATGGCCGAGCTGTCACGTTTTTTGTGTGAATGAGTATAAAGGCGTTATCCGTCGGTTACGTATACAATCCAAGACAACCAACCTTCCGCACGTCTTTTTACTCATTCACACAAAAAACGTGACAGCTCGGCCAGCATGTGGATGAGGCATAACGCTCTAATGGGCCCGCTACACGCTCGCGAGTCTACACGACCTTTTGGTGTTCATGAGTAAAAAGGCGTCAACGGTCGGCTACGTACACGTCAAGACAAACATTCAATCCACACGCCTTTTAGCTCACGAACACCACTCGGACGCGACCCATGACGAGCATGTAGCGGGAGCATATGGATTGAAAATAATTGCACTTCCCGGAACATAAAATAATCTACACTTAATAAAATTCTTAGCGAGTCTATTCGATTAAAACGATAAGTCCCTCGCAAAATCCCCCAAAATAGAAAACATTATAATCCCCAGGAAACAAACAAGGAGATAAGGACAAAGTGACTCATCAATTATTCCCTGCTTTGTCTCAAATTATAGGAGGATCTTCCAGTCAATCAGGGGCGGTTCATTGATGAATTGCACAACAGCCGGCATGCACTGCATGCAAGACGATCAATACTAGTCGTAACTCGTTTTTAAAATAATCAATAAAAAGTAGGTTGCAAATGTTGCATTCACTCCCCAGCAGATGGCGTTAGCATGTGAAACATAGGGTCAATGTGAAATAAGTTCCATCAGCAGTAGGATATATACAATTTTAAAAAATTACGCAGTTGACAGCAGGATGTGGTGGAATGGTTGAACGTTGCCCTGGTCATTTCGGCGCTTACGCCGACTCGTAAGCATCGAAACACCTATCCTGCTTCCTCCCCAAGGGATTGTACATAACGCTAAATAATGAAGATGCCTCTCGTCTCTGTTGAGGAAAAAACTGTAATATTTTATCGAAACTTTAATCCGATATTTTTTATCGTTATTGTTTCTTCACATTGAAACTAATGGGCTAAATAGACTAAACACATACTCAAGTAACAAAAAATAATGACAGAACTAAGTAAGTTCTAAAACTTGAGCTATTCGGGGTATTTCGATAAACACTGAATATCTGGAATATCTGGAAAACCGTGAAACTTTAGACTAAGATAAGTTTGGTTCAAAAGATCCCAAATGACCTCTACTATCACTCGTTAAGATATCTGTACCAATCCATCTGTAAAGCCAGGCCAAAATTTTTTGTTTTCCTTTTCTCTATGCTTAGACCCGCCACTGCTACATCATGTATATAGAATACAGGATGTCCCGATCTTGATGCAAGTTGCACTGTACAGTGAGAATAATAAAAGTGCGGTAAAGTTCAGATGACGATACACGATAAGTTTCCAATTAAATATCCAATCATTTATCAGCCTCATTCTGAATGTAACATATTATCTAATGCAAGAAATGAAAACATTCTCCTTGGGGTGGAGAATTGGTAATTAAGTAAGTGTATCTATTTCATTATTGTAGTTATTCAAGCTAAAATTCAAAATCTTTGCTTATACCTACTTATGAAGCGTGTCCAAAATATCATGTCATGGGCTTACCTGATATGAAAACCTTAGACACGCCACTGGTTCTAAGGCTAGTATTTTGAAATTAATGTAATGCCTCAGCCAAACGCTTGCCAGACAGCGAGATGAGCGGGTGTTCTGAGTAAAAAGGCGTACTACACGAACCAAGACAAAGTCCCCATCCACACACCTTTTTACTCATAAACACCCGCTCGGTCCGACGCTTGCTAAGCGTGTGGCGCCCACATAATGTTTGGAACAAATAATTAAGCGAGAGACCGTAGCACTCTGATTAGTTTGCCCCATAGGCTCGCCCTAGTTAACAAATGTTGTAGTAGATATGTACAATGTACATACTGTTATGTATTTGAACAGCAAAAATAGTATGTTACCTACCTAGCTGATCATGAGCCCGCAGCGCGACGATCCATAATTACCCTATTTTTGACATACATTACACATTCACACAACAATTGTATCGTAAAGTGTAATGGTATATTTGTGTTCCAGGAAAGAACTCCTTAGTGTGAAATTTCTATCACTTATCCTATTGTGGGATTGGATAAGTAGGTATGTATAATATATCTCACTTAAAGACAGGCAATAACTCCGCCACCGTATCGAATCGATTTACAGGCAATAAAAATGTTTTCTATGTGTGGAAGTTACAAGTTACAATAAGTTACAAGTTACAACTGTAGGCAGCGTATGTCCACTTTAGCGAAAATAGATTCATGTGTCGCCAGCTACAGGGTGGTTGTGCAACAGTAACATAAAACAATCATTATAAACCCTTCCGACTCAACTATGACGTCACTATAATTTCCCACGGCATTAAAAGGTTCAAAATTGCAATCAATCGCATGATAAAATGGTAAAAATAGCGTTTAATGCGTTTATGGGGTTAATTTCTCTTCAATCAAAAATCTTTTACGGTTATTCCCTATATTTTAATGCATAGGTATTATCAAAACAAAGAGAAAGTCTCCGCTTTCGGAAAAAATTTCACAATATTTTTTCGAGAAATCTATACAAGATATAAAAAATCTTTTACGGTAATTCCCTAGATAAAGGTTAAACCTATCTACTCTATTTTTTCCAAAGCATATTTAGTAACGGTTGTCGAGATCTAAGACCTCCCGTATTCAGAAATTTTTGAAATGTTA
Source organism: Ceraclea dissimilis (assembly GCA_963576895.1). Lineage (NCBI taxonomy): Eukaryota > Metazoa > Arthropoda > Insecta > Trichoptera > Leptoceridae > Ceraclea > Ceraclea dissimilis. The sequence continues at coordinate 858,835 of OY756379.1, read as the reverse complement.
ATGTGCATACTCTTAAAATCAACCTAGTTGGAAAAAAGGGCACTATTTCATAACACCATAAAAAAACAGTCATATTTTGAATGACTCTGGTCACTTCGTCACAACTACAATATTATAGCTCAAGGTTACATGTATGTACAGAAAATAAATAAAACAGTGACAAAATACTGAATGACAAGCAAACGATTAAAGAGATTTTTATGGTAATGATGGTGCAATTGATGAGGCTTTGTTTATAAGGTTATTTTATTAGGACACAGGTGTACACTGTACAACCGTGAGAGATCATCAAGTTGACCATGTAGGGACCAAGGGAGACAGAAACAATGTGTGACTATCCACATACTATTGGATATACAACAGTATGAAGAACGTTAAAGTGTTTAGTGATCACCCTATATGGATGCGTTGTGAAGGAATTGGGGATAAATTTGTTACGATTGGGGAGGATTAAATTATTACTAACTTATATCTGTCTGTCTGTATGTACTCTATGTAGGTACATGAGGTACATGGTGTAAACGACCCTTATAGCTAGTCAACTTGGAGAAATTACATATGTCTACTCATATACGAAATCCTATAAATAAATACATCAATATATCTATCTATACCCTCACGCCACGTCCTTTGAAGGCTAGGCAGAGGGACAGAGCGCCAGACAGCCCTATCCTTACACACACACACTCCTAGCTTCTGTCATCCACGCTCTCCGATTCCTTTAACTCAAAACGCGTCCATCCTTTCAGACAAGGTAGGCGGCCACGTTTCCTCACACCTCTTCGTTCACATGCACATATCAATTTTTGTCGTCCTGTCATCGTTCATTCTCTCAACATGTCCTAACCACCTTTGCTTATTCACTTTCATTCTAGTTACTTAATTTTAATTTCTAAGGGCGAAATTAATGATCAAGGGTTGTCAATCATCAAGCAAGTTCTCGGAGAAAAACCCTAAGTAGGGCTTTAGTTTTTTTTGGGATTTATTCATTTTGAGCAAAATTCTTATGGGTTTTGTCCTGTCACGATACCAAATAATGGATGCACCCCCTCATGTATCATTTTATAATTGATTGAGGGTTCCAGGAAGTCTGTTTCTGATTGCTTTCGGTTGTGTCACTGTCAGTACTAGTAGAGTTGTCTCCTTATGGATCATTGGTTTGAAAGAATCAACTTTGTAGATCTCTGAGAAAATCATGATACGCGTGTGTTCGAGTGTTAAAATGTCACGTGATTTGGACACTACCATCACGAAATCGTTGATCCGTAATGATCGTAGAATTGTTCTTAATCATTTACAACATCTAGTGAGTAAGAAATATTCGAAGTAATTATCTCAAAAAATTAATAAAAATAGAAATAGGTATTTCAAGATTATTTTGAAAATCACAATTTATGTTTTTTTGTTTATTAATTTATTTAGTCACATGGGCACGAACAGTTATGACAGAACATATCAACAATTCAACAAAAACAGAAAGCAAGCCAGTGAAGGGAAAGTAGGTTGCAAATATTGCGTTCACTCCTCAGCAGATGGCGTTAGCTTCAGAAACACTAGGCCAATATGAAATAATTTCCAGCAGTAGCATATAATACAACTTCCAAAAATTACACGATTGAGAGCAGGATGTGGTGGAATGGGTGAACGTTGTCCTGGGCATAAAGTGATCCCTTAAGCCAGCCAAAGTCGACTCGTAACCCCCGGAACACCATCCTGCTTTATCCCCAAGTGAGTTCATTTAACGCTACATTATGTGAATGAAGATGCCTCTCGTCTCTGTTGAGGAAAAAACTGTAATTCACGACATGAGTTTTTACAGCTTACTGTGAAGTGTGCAGCAGTGACGTATTTTCAGTATATTTCGATAAACCCAGCTAGACTAATTAAAATGAGGCTTGAAAATAGAAATAATAACGACTCTTACAAAGTATTATTCAATTATTTCCGTGGGAACCCGACAGGTGCGTTAGCTGTCTGCCTAGGAGAAGGGGGAGGGGGGGGGAGGAAAAAGAAAAACAAAAGCCCCAAAGTTAACAACAGAATTCGTCGTTGCACAAGGGGTGAATCGAATGATGAAATTTAAATTTTCCAGTTTTTTCGATGATACACAATGTACCTGATTGTAGGAATGTGTTATGAACTCATCGAAACATCGACAAAAATAAATAGTCAAGTTTTTTTTAATGTTTTCTGTATAGTCGCAAAAATACCTGTATCTGTTTTTTAAACGTTATGTAATTTAAATAAAGATTTATGCATAGCGTCACACATAGCCACAGGGTTGCCGAGTAAAATATTTCCACCACGTCCCCCTGGACCCCCGAATAGTTCCCCGTTCAATCACTACAACGGGCCTTTTATACAATTCTTTTTTATCTACTTTTTTAGGTATTTTGTCAAAATTTCACCTGCGGCGCCAGTCTTTCGTCATGTCGTTTCCCAGAAAACTACCAGTCTCATCAATTCCCCATTAAAAAAAATAGCCTGCGGCGCTATTTAATAGTTCCTATTCCATTCGCCATTGTCATAATTTTAGTTGTCACCCCTAGTTTGAAGCTGGCGACGCTCATGGTTGTTTTTTTGTCTCTGGTTCAGGGCTCCCTCCCCCCCCCCGAAAAGATTTTTTGGCCACGGCCGTGATAACAAGTGAGATCAATTGTTGACAGTTGATGAAGAGATTTTGAGAGACAGTAAAAATCCGATTTTGAGACTATTGTTTCAGTAAATTGGCTTCTTTTTAAATCTGTATAGCCTTGTATTAAAACGATTGAATTATGACTTATCGATGTCAAATGGCATTATAATTATTTTCAAAATCTATGATATTCCCCATCCCTATTCATTCTCCATCACTAGTTTATTATTAGAATATCAATGTTGTTTTATACCTAAATCAAATAATTTCCTATTTCTAGATCTGATACGTCAACCAGTCAACCATCATGCCTGATTGTTTGATGTGATATTATAAAATACTAGCTGAGTTACCCGTGCTTCGGAACGCCAAATTTAACAAACCGACCCGGCATACTTCGTAGGCTTAAGCTGGACAAAATGTGACATAAGATCTGAATTTCTTTTTCAATGCCCTTTCATACGATACCACACTCGACTCCACACAAACCTTAAATCTCCTAATCATCATGTCATCTCCTAGTAAAAGCTCTTTCTCAAAAAACCGGCGACGTTAGATCATAGCCCGGATTATCGCAAATGTTATTCTAAATTTTCGCAGCAATCCATCGCAAAATGCGCGAGTTTTTGAAACACTTACAAAAAAACCGAATTTGTTTTATATATATATAGATTATGTGAAATATTGCCCTGTTTACATTAAAACCAGATATACTCCCCCCATTTAACTCATTATCCGATTTGACAAATTCGTGACCGAATCATGATTCAAATTATTTTCATAATCAAGGTTGTCACACAGTCGGGAAATACGGGAAATCCTGACTGGGTCTACTGATTGCAAGGTAAAGAAGTGGATTGTGTTGTGTCATGGATTTATCGAGTCTTATAAAATGGACAAACAAAATATACTCGTAGATACGGTGACAAACTTTTTTTAAGGAATGGGCGGGCAAACTTACTACGATTAATTAAGATTACCTTACCTTGCTTTGCCATTCTTCCTTATCTTACCTTACCTCAGTTTAACTTCATACTTTTTTTACTTTATTTTACTTGTTAGGTACATTATTTGATCTTATTTATTGTACTTAGATTTGATCTGTTTTTTTATTTATTTATTTCATATAAGGACAACACAGACACTGAATCACAGAGAAACAGATTGGACATGGAATATTTGGAGAGCTTAAACAGTGACCTAATAATGGTGTACAAATTTAGTCAATATTATATCGTCAACAAATAATTAGAAGCTAGTCTACGATTTTACATGTCATATTTTATCATATTTTGTGTGATTTTATTTCTGTTTTATTACTGTAGCACATTTGAGGGATTGATCAAAATACAGGTTGTATCTAGTTGAGCAATTCTGGCGTAAAATGTAGTGTTATCTATTTTGAAAATAAATAAAGAAATAAAGCCATCAGGAGGAAAATAAATCGAATACGGCAAATACTTTACACAAATAAAATACTTGTATTCTTGAGATAAAACCATAGCGTATAATGAAAGCATAACTCAATGTCAAACAATTGTCAAACCTGGTCATATCAATTATCACATCATTCACTGAGAATCGGCTCTGCATCGATCGAATACGGGATTTACAGATTTGTCTTTAAATGTCAAAAAAAATATATATCTAGAAATAAAGTGTCCTCTTTTTTGATATTCAAGGACAAGTCTATAAATCTCTCTATTCGACTGGTGCAGACGCTATCCGTTTTGCGTGTGTGACACATTAATAAAAAAAAACGGGAATTCCGAATTCGAAACTGGGAACCCTAGATATCATAGGCTTCATCATTTTTTGACATAAAATCGTTTCTAAATTACTTATTTCAGACTGGCTCAGTGGATAGGTAAAAACGAATAGAGGGGCCCTGTCTTTGCACTAAGATAGATTGAGATTGGATTCTAGACAAATTTGAAAATTACACGTATCTACATTTTTTTAAAGAGCTACAGTATTGCTAATGTATTGTCAATGTCAATATGCACCTTATCACTCGAATCCGGGTACCTTTCCATCTTACAATCACTCATCTCAGTTTTTTCTACAGTTTTTTCCTCAACAGAGACGATTTACATAATGTAGCATTATGTGAACTCCCTTAGGGAGGAAGCAGGATGGGTGTCCCGACGCATACGAGTCGGCATTGGCTGGCTTAAGTGATCACTTTACGCCTATGTCCTGCTGTCAATCGTGTAATTTTTGGATGTTGTATATATACATACTATATGCTACAGCTGTAAATTATTTCACATTGACCCAATGTTTCCGATGCTATCGCCATCTGCTGAGGAGTGGATGCAACATTTGCAACCTACTTTTCATATTTCAATCACTTCATTTCTTCCCTGATACAATAAAATAAATAAATAACAAAAAAATATTTTCAACTGTAGCCAATTACTCCCGGATTCAATGCTGAACATCTGATTCAAATAATCTCTCTTTTACATGCAAAGTAAAAAGATAATCATTTTTTCAAAATAATCAGTCAACTGCTAAAATTAAATTACAGAAAAAAACAATATTCAGCATATTATTTATTACGATTAAGACTACGGGTATGAAGTTTGAAAAAAAAACTAAAAAATGGGGAGACCTCAGATCTCGCCACTGTAACTAGATATTATGCTTGGGAAGAAAATAGAGTAGATAAATTAAACCTTTATCTAAGGAATGACTTTAAAAGATTTTTTATATCTTGTACAGATTTCTCAAAAATAAAATGATAAACACCTCTGATGTTTTTTCCGAAAGACAGAAACTCGTTTCCCGAAAGTCGCAGAGAGTTTTTTTTTGTTTTGATAATATGCATTAAAATCTAGGGAAAGACTGTAAAAGTTTTTTGATTAAAGCGAAATTAACCCCAAAAAATGGAAAAAAAACGCTGCTTTTTACCATTTTATCATGCGATTATTCACGCTATTTTGAACCTTAAAATGCCGTGGGGAATGACCGTGGCGTCATAGTTAGGTCGTGAGCCTTGACTAGATAAAAGAAAAACGTACCTACAATACCTACTGTGCAATTCATGTCAACGGGGTTGCCATTAGAAAAAATGTATTTCGTGTCCAATTCACTACTTGTCAAATTTTGACTTCTGTCAGTAGTCGTGTCGTAAACCATTATAAGTTCAATCTGTTATAATAAATTTTACAATGACAAACATGTGTATGTCGTTCGAGCATTGCTGTGTGAAATTATTTTAAACTGTCGAACGCAGTCATAAAAGTGTGACCGAGAAGGGACGACTACCTGCTTTATTCACACTTATGGCTCTGGCAAGTGCGAATAAAGCATCTAGTCGTCAGAGCTTTTGTGCTCAGCAGGTCTAGGTCTAGGCCTGGATTTTGAGTTGGATGCAACCACTATGTATTTAAAGTTTTTTTTTTATCGTAGTTGATATTTGTAATTTTTTATTTTTTTTTATTTTACGAAACTGTAGATTTACATACTGCTTAGAACTTCGGAAATGAGAACACTACGCGCTATTCTGGGATAGACGTTAAGGACAGAATCAGGAATACAGTCATACGTGAAGCCTGCAACACGGAAGACATCGTTTGATGGGGCAGGAAAAGATATAAGATTCTGGCGACCACGTGGAGAATGGATAATAACAGACTTCCACACACATACGTCCCGCGCCAGTGCAATCTTGACGCTCCTTCGATCCTATTGGTTAACATCTGACCAATCACAACGCCTCAGATTTCAAATGAAGTTTAGACGTACGCAACCTAGAAGACTTACTTTCAAGCCCTGATTGGTTCTGGTGTCCTTTAGGTGCCCGCTTAAGTTAGGCAGATCTGTTTAGAGTGCGTTCTCTAAAAAAACATCCTCGTTGTAATACCAACAGTGAAAACGCAAACATGCAGTTCACAAGCAGTGGATTTTCAAATATTTTTATCCCTTGAAATCTGAGTCGTTGTGATTGGTCAGATGTTAACCAATAGGATCAAAGGAGCGTCAAGATTATCACTGGTGCGAGACACAAGTTTCCACACGGGGTGGCTAATAACATCCCAGAAGGCAACCGCCAACAGGAAGACCAGCAAAGATTGTGGCGAGATTGTTGGAGTTCGCTGTCCCAGGAGAAATCTATAAATATATATTATTTAAAAATTCAGAACTAGGTAACTGGAGTTTATTGATGTATTAACTCTTGTTTCGACACAAATATAATTTAGTTAAGTACGTATACATACTTAAAGGTAATTCTTAAATTATAAAATGATAGAAATAATACAAAAAATAAACAAACCTAATCAAACTAAATATCACATGGAATACTGTAGTTAGTTTTGGAATTAAATAATTTGTTTTTGGAATTATTTTTGAATTTAGCCGTTCATCATTGTTAACAGAATTTGTCAGAGTATTTGACATTTCTGTGATTTGTGAACTTTTTTATGCCTGCATGTTTTTATTAAATAGATTTTCATTCCATAATCAAATTTTTGCCTTTTTCTTTTTCGATAACAGTAGTATAATTATTGCCATACACAAAAAAAAACTGAAGTTACAGTTATCTAGTCTCTTTTTTGTCTCTGGAGAAAGCTAATCCATTTTGAAAGAATTGTATGGTCACTGAGTTTACTTACCTATGTTTGTAAAGTTTCAGCTTTCTAAGTAGTCAGGAAGTTGTTGAAAAATCCATTACAAGATTTGTATACAAACAAAAAAAGACTCCACAGTGAAGTTAAAAAAAAATTCTAAAGTAAATGTAACATTCTTTATATTTTTATTAAAAAATATAAACCAGACGACCTTTTTCACTCAGTCTTACAGAAAAATTCGTCTGCGGCGCTATTCACTATTTTTTCTGCCATGTCAATATCAAATATAATTTGCCTTCTCTAGCTTTAAAGCTGGTGACGCGCCTGATCTTGTTGCTATATAAGCTGAGGAAGCCTTGCTACTTTCCTGTGTTCTCCTGAGGAACATTAAAGAGTGAAATAGTAGCCATGACTAATCTAGAGCGTAGCCAGGAATTCATTTAGGGATTCGAGCTCAGGACCAGATACAATATGTAACAACCATGGGCGTAAATAGCTAAATTTACTTTTTTTAAAAATGGGTAAATTGGTGAACCTGGTTGATTTTATTAGTAAGGCATTTGGATATATTTCTGGGTTACATCATGATTAAAAAAATCATAAGAAGGTAAATAAAGCAGAATCGTTTAAAAATCCAGCTTATTTTTTGTGAACAAACCCCCGCCATTATTAAATTAGCGACGCAGGCGAAAATTTTTAATGACACGACTGTGATTTAATCGATTTAATTATTGAAAATTCATGACATGATGAAAAAATGATGTAGCAATAATGTGATTAATTTCTCCCATGTATAAAACGGTGGGTTGTTTGAGAAATTTGGGGGGGGGGGGGTGTTTTGAACCCCCAAACCCCCCCTGCCTACGGCTATGAAACTAATAGAAACAAGTTACAATAATCTGACACGAATAATAAATGTAATTCAAGGATAATTTTCCAATTACATAAGTAATATAATATAACGACTGTCTTGTTATCGTAGTTTGGTAGTAGTACAGTAAAAGGGGAATACCGTTCTATGGGAGCTATGCAAAAGGTCAGGTAGTCCTGAAGTTTTGGAAAGTATGTTATTTGATGTGGGTATGTTGCTTAGTACATTATTTTTGTTTTTTAAGTTATTGTATTTAAATATAATATTGTAATGTAAATGATCTCCATGATCGTATATTAATAAATAAATATATAAATATGTAAATAAATAAATAAATTTAATTATTTTTACAATATTTTCTATTAATAGCTTTGTTTACGAGTTATTTAAGCAATTAAATCAAAACTTTGGTAAAAGTATAATTTGTTAAAAAAACACGTTTTTTTAAGAGCTCATAGCTCAGCAAATATTCGAGTCTAAAAATCACTTACGAGCCCATTCAAAAGTAAATTGAATGTACATTAAATTTGATAGGATGCTATAGGTATGATGACGGGGGACAAAAAAGTAGCCTCCACGTAGATTGAATTCGTGGTACGAGCTATCCTGTGCATCTTCCGGGGATGCTCCACAGTCTCTCATATCTTGCCTCACAACCTCGCGCCACCTCCGCTTGGGTCTGCCTCGAGATCTCCTACCAGGGACAACCTATGACTGTACCAACAGTTCATAACTACCGGACCTTTTGAAAGGCAAATGTCTAATTTGACTGTAGTTAGTATAGGTCGTACTTACAACTACAATACAAAGAGATGGGAGTTGGGGGTTAGAAAGTTTTGTCGGTGTCAGGCGGTGTACTTTATTTTTAATAAATAAATTAGAGTTAGTGAGTTTTTGAAGCAAAGTGTCGTGATGGTGTAACGACAATAAATTTGGACTTGTGAAATAATATTAAACTTTTCCAGACACGAAGCAGTCCTTACTTCATCACGTAATTATAATATGAACAGGTTGGTTGGTAGAACTACCCGTTATAAGACATGCAATAAATAATCAGCTATTTGACTGCTTTTTCGCATTTTGTACTAGATATTACTACTAGGAGTCACTATTATACCATGCAGCATATCCGAATAAATCATCCTTTCTAAATCCTCATTGTCCTAAATCCTAGGTCTTGGGTATCTTCGCTACTGGTAAGTACTAAGTAGGTATGTAACGGCCTCTGTTCGACAATGAACGCATGAAGACTGAATATGGTTATTTCTGTACTTTCCTACACACTTCACATTAAGCTAAAAGCTTGTGTCGTGAAGTGCAGAATAAATTCGTCAGCACCGAGATTCCAACCCGGCACCTCCAGATTTCAAGTCCCGCTCTAACCAACTGCACCAAATGCGCCCGCTACACGCTCGCGAGTCTCCACGACCTTTTGGTGTTCATGAGTAAAATGGCGTGCGGATGGAACGTTTGTCTTGACGTGTACATAAAAATAGGGTAGATACATTGAACCTTTGTCCAGGGAATGGCCGAAAAGGTTTTTTGAATGGGTCACAATTAATCCCAAAAAGTTAAAAAAGCGTTATTTTTTTACATTTTTCATGCGATGTTGAACCTGCCGCGGGATGTGACCGTGACGTCATATATGTAGTTGGGGCCCGAGTCTTAATATAATGAATTATTTAAACCTTTTTCTGCTTTATGTTGTCCTACAAATCTAAAATTAGGAGATAAAGTGTCAGTTTTCCAGCTATAAATATCACTTTACAGACTCTAATAAGGGGATGAATGGGGGGAGGAAGGTAAGATGTATCACTTACCCTTCCAAAATAAAGTAATACACCTGCTAACAGCAGAAATAAAACGAAAAAAGGTGTCCGTATTTTATATTTTATTGTCCCTGTACCATATGGTCACATTAAATATATTAAGACAAAGGTAAAATACCTATTCAGATCATTGGTCAATATAGGGTGACCATCATGGATTATATATTTCAAACAGTATGTATTTAATTATTTTTTTCATGTTAAACAGATGCCACATGCGAGATTATTTTGCCTGTGACTGCGGAGGGCCAGCGCAATCCATCAAGCACATTTTCGAAGACTGTCCTCTGAGAGCATTTCCTGGACCATATGCAGATATCCACAATGTCACACCCAATGCACTTTAATGGCTTGGAAGCCTGGATGTTGCTCTGTAGCGTACATGTCTCCTGAATGTAACAGATAGCATAATTCTCTTTTCTTCTGACGTTGCCGCCCAACGCAACGGTGGCAGAAGCCATAGGAAATAATAGGTAGGTCAAAATGACTGATTTATTAATAAAAATAATAATAATAAAGTCTGTTGATAAATAATTATAAATCCGTAAAAGAATTTAAAAATTCCTGCGTGGTCCTGATGCATATTGTTATACCGTGATAAAAAAAAAATAATGGATTTTTTAATTGACTGTACGGTCTAATGCTAAATGTATCATAATAAAATTAATATAGCTATTGAATTATTAATTGTGATTTAAAACTACTATAAAACATACTGTTTGATTTTTATCGGCCTCTGTTTCTGATCAATCTTGTGACTTGAGATTTAAAGTTGTGATTTAGTACTTATATATTAGTATTTAGTATGATAAAGTATTTATATTATACTCTTACCTTGTGTATTGCAGTTAGTGCTAATGTAAGTAAAACTGTTTAATTATTATCTATTTATTTATTTAACCTTTAAGTGAACCAAAAATATATATAAATATAAAAAATGGACATAGTACAGATTATAAATCGTTTTTCACTTGGGCGAACTTATCGCAGAACTGCGATTTCTTCCTGTTAGCCCCAGTTAAAAAAAAAAACAGAATTAAAGAAATTGAATAAAAATATATGAAGTAGAAAATATATACATACATACATATGTGAGAAAAAAAAATAAAAACAGAATAATCAATGAATTATCAGTGCATCATCTGAAATCTGACAGGACTTTTCCTATACGCCGCATAGCGGTTCTTGGCGGAAACACCGGATGAAAAGCCAATCCATAATAGAATAGCAATCCATAGTAGAAAAATGGGACCAAAGTTTCAAACGCCCGTATCTTGTACACACAGATGGAACCTTATTACTCTTATTAGTCTCGTTATGGTATATGAAACTACGAGGAAAAAAGAGTTCGCAATGACGTTTCTATTGAAATTCTACAAGTGTCTCCACTATGGCTGCCAAAAGGACAAATGCGGCTCCCTTATTGAAAACCAATTCTGTCTTGACACTGTTTACAGACCTTCAAAGTTTATTTCACTAAACGTTTAAGCCGGACCAGTGACCATACGAGAATTTGGGTAAATTTTCTATCTACAGAGGCCTTTTGTGGGTCGATTTGGGTTATTTTAAGCCTTACACTCCGGATCCAACATTTCTTCTTAGTCTGGCCCTGTTTAACATTGTTGATATATTTCAGGGTCGCCCTGGGAGAATTTGGCATGAACCTATAACAGGGGATCGAATTATCAATGGAGAGCCAGCTGAGGTTGGTCAGTTCCCTCATATGGTATTCCTGCTGCCAGCGGGATGTGGTGGAAGTATAATAAGCGACAAATGGGTGTTGACGGCTGCTCATTGCGTTGAAAGGTTATTTCAATTTCAAATTTTCAAATTGGTTATGGTATTTTGTTCTAAAGTCATTCAACATTCATTTTTTGTGAAAATCGGTAGATTTCTTAGATGCAGCAGTTGAAATAACAAGTAGTTTTCTCAACAGATATTCAGCAAAGGATGAACTTTCCATATAGTGTTTCCTTCTCGCTTCCATCATCAGCCTTCACGACACAGCAGATAGAATACCGGTGTTAGGCTGGAGGTCTGATATGGGTCTATCAGGGCTGCGGCAGATGGATGGACTGGAATTGGTTAATCACATTAAACCAGCCGACGATCAGTCATAAAAGTCAATTCTTTACTGCATATCTGTTGAGATAACTCCTTGTTATTTCTTCTTGTAATTAAATATTTCAGGATACCTCCTCGAGAGAGACAGGTTATAAGTAACGTTGAGATATTAATGTTATAGCAATGGCATCGTATTGTACATGGGAGGCGTCAAGCTCAAACAGATGACCACTGCCTACATACCAGCCCAAAATATCCACATCCATCCAAGATGGAATAATTTTGATGGGATAATGGATATCGCTCTTTTGGAACTTGAAGAAGCACTAACGTTTACAGGTAAAATAGGTACGAAGCATACATCTCAATACAGATTTTTTTTAACAGCAGCCAAAGGCGCCTGTCTTCATTCAAGCTAAACAGCACAATGTGAGCTTAATGTCCGTGAGTCCTGAGCAGATGGCGATAGGATCAAAAATTGGTGCATTGTGAATATTCTTGAACTGTAGCATAATATATTATACAATTGTCACAAAGTTCACAGTTGACAGCAGAATGTGGTGAAATAGGTGATCGTCGCTCCGAAGACCCATCCTGCCATTTCCCTGCAGTATGCGTTTGTATGCTTATGGACGTAGAAAGTCCAAAAGCATCCAAGTTCATGGAAAACCGGACGTAGAAAGTCAAAAACCATTCAAGACATGATTCACCAAATTTCAAATTCGGTTCACCGTTTGGTAAATTGTGATCTGGCCTTCCAAAGAATCATTGACATCTAGCCTCGAAACGTCTAATTAAAAAAATCTCTTCCATATTTTCATTCGTTGTATGTCTTATGCCTGAATGTACAGAATTCACTGATCCTTGAAAGTTTGAACTCAGACCCCTGAAAGTATAAAATTTTCCAGATTCTTTTTAACTTCACTTGGATATTCGTAGTTCTGCAGAAGATGTTAATGCTTACTGAAGTCTTTATGATTCTGAGGTCGAAAAATACTTGGCTGAGTAGCTGGAGGTCTTTGAAGTGAACATCATGATTTGGAGAAAACTAAATGCCAAATTCTTGCTTAACCATTTAAAAGTATAGAGGCTTCTTGAAGTAGTTTTAATTTCAATTTACAGATAAAGTTAAACCTATCAGAGTAGCCAATTCCAAGGACGATTTATTTGTTGGAGAAGAAGCTGTACTAAGTGGTTTTGGATACATCAATGATCGTAAGAATACTTAAATTATCTAGTGGAAATACATTTTTTTTAATATAACTAATAGTGCAAAAAATTGTGGTATACATATTTCTAATAGTGAAAAAAATTGTGGTATAAATATCTCTCGTAGTATAGGTCCAATTCCACAACTTTGTGAACTAAAATAAGTGTGTCATAAATTTATTTTACCTACTGTGATAAAATTGAAAAAAGAACTTCTCATTGTAGTTAGGACAGAATTGCCCCCATAATTTACTATGTTTTCCGAAAGTTTTGGCAATAATACCGGAGAAAAGATCCGCCCTTTGAAATTAGTACAAAATTACTTATTCAATGTTATCTATAGGTTGATAAGAACCACAACTTTTTTTTACTATCATCTACTATAGTAATGAAAAAAGTTGTAGTATAAATTATCGTCTTCAATATTATTACCTATTCCAAGAGATTATATGTAATGTCCAAGAAAATGTGGAATAAGATTTGAAATTAGCGTTATTTATACCACAACTTTTTCATTTTGTGTGTCTCCTTGCAATATTTTGATTATATTGAATAAATATTGGATATTTTATTGAAAATCTTTAAATTTCAGAACTTGAACTCCCCAAAATTCTGCAATATGCAAATCTGACAGTGATAACTAATGAAGACTGTCAGTCACAATATAATCCAATGACCATTCATGACACTGATCTCTGTGCTTTGGGAACAGATACGCCACCGCAGAATTCTTGTTTTGTAAGTGTATAATTGTTTTTTTATTTTGTTTTTTTTTTAGTATAATGTTACAATATGCCCGTTACATATTAAGTCGAATTTACTGGATACTATTTATCTTGACGTAATAATCCTAAAGTTGTGGAAAGCAGGGAATGTTATACCACAACTTTTTAAGGGCTTGACACCAACAATGACGTCACAGTCATTTCCCACGGCATTAATTTTCAAAATAGCGTGAACAATCGCATGGTAAAATGGTAAAAATAGCGTTTTTTCCATTTTTTGGGGTTAATTTTGCGTAATTACGGTTGTTCCCTATATTTTAAAGCATTATATCAGTAAAAATAAAAAATTTGCTCCGCGACTTTCGGGAAACAAGTTTCCGTCTTTCGGAAAAAATATCAGAGGTGTTTTTAATTTTTTTTTTGAGAAATGTATACAAGATTCAAAAAATATTTTACGGTTGTTCCCTAGATAAATGTTCAATGCATCTACTCTATTTTGTTCCAAAGCATATTTAGTAACGGTTGTCGAGATATAAGGTCTTCCGTTTTTAGAAATTTTTGAAATGTCGGTATACATACTGTTACATTACGGTAATTATTAAACTAATTCGATTCAAGACAAATCAAGAAAAATATAGAAATGTGTAAGCATACACACACGCACTTTGCAAGTATTGTGTCATATTATACCGTGGTTACCTCGCATTATGAAAAAACCGAGGTAGATAGATAGACGGAAGAAGAATACGGTTGATCCACTTTCGATTCGTTTTTTTCCGTACCAAAATAAGGAAATTCATTCATTCATTCATTTTCGAGTCCGAGCTCCTACCCACTATGCCACCCAGCGGAATTTCATACCACAACTTTTTTCCGAGGAGAAATTTATACCACAACTTTTTGGAGGAGGAAAAAGTTGTGGTATGAATTTTCAGGGTTCGAGTTGGGAATGAGACAAAATGATGATATTTTCTAAGGATAGATATTTAGGCTGGCCACACACGTCCCGAAGTTCAGTTCCGGAATCGACCGTTTTGCAAAAAAGTTCCGATCAAAACCGCTCTCTGAATTCAGCGTCACCCCGATTTTAAATTCAGAAAGAGGTTTTGGTCGGAACCTTTTTGCAAAACGGTCGATTCCGGAACTGAACTTCGGGACGTTTGTGGCCAGCCTTAGAGTTTAAGGATTACAATTTTTGATTTTAACAAGTAGTTATATCTCAACAGATACACATCAAAGGATAGACCTTCCATCAGGCTGATCGTCGGTTGGCTTAGGCTCGAAATTTCATATAACGACAAATCCTGGAGTTTTACAAATCGCAGCTTGGTGTAAAATGCCGCTTTGCTCGAACATGAGAATTTCAATTCATTATAGACTACAGCTTAGATAAGTGTTAGATATGGTCAAGTTGGTAGCCATACTTGTTATTTTTGTATGCAATTTGATCGTGGATTTAAGTATCACTTCTGTCATTTTCATACAATATAAACATTGCCGACACATGATATTTTTATCGTGTTATATTCGTGTTATTTTGCTGTTTTGTTCACTCGAACCGTGCTTTGATTATTGAAAATGAATATATTATGTTATAATACTCACAATAAAGTGATACGAAATACGCATTACAGTAAAATAATACAGAAAACTATCACGACAATTACGTCAACGTAATTTGATAATAATTATAATTATAAACTATCTAGCACAAAAAACAGTGTTCAAAACAAGTAAACATTATTTTAGTGGTCAAATATTCAAAGCACAATACGGTGACACAAAAGATTCACAAAAATAAACGCGGAATACACACACGACCGATATCACTTACGACGCCATGTTGTGTTTTTATCAATAGTAATCTTGTTGCCTTCTTCTAACTAAATAGCTCCAGCTCTTTCTGAACACGTGGCGCCGCCTGGTGGGGAATAATGTAACTTGAGCTAAGCGGCAGATTTGAGGTTTAAACCAACCCCCGGGGTACGTTTAGATTTACGGGCTAGATTTAGGATAAACGGACATTGATATTCTCGTAAATTTAACATAAGCTCTAGATAACGCAAAATTAGAGTTTACGGGCCGCTTAAACAGAATTGAAATTTTGGGCCTTAATGTGATAACTTTACACTTAAGTAACATTCACCAATGTCCGTCCATCTGCCAATCAGTCATAAGACTGATGGAAGGTCTATCCTTTGAAGATATAACCACTTGTTAAATTCAACTACGACATGTAGAAAAATTCCGTGGTCTCACAAAACATAAATTGTATGATTTTTATAAATAATAATGATTGTTGGAAGATTAACATTATGGAAGTACATAGTATTTTTTTTTTGCATAATAAAAACATTGTATTTTACTTCCACTATTTATTTGAGTATACACACCAGAGATCTTTCAAAGCTTATAGCTTCATCATCACTCTTCAGTGGTTTTTTATGTACTCATAGAAAGTTCATACAAAAACCACAAATACATAAATACTGGAAGCAAAACACAGTGTTTTTATTTTACAGACAAAAAATTCTTCGTAAATCTTACAATTTTTGATATATTTCTTTCTTAATATATTACCAGGGAGACAGTGGAAGCGGTCTAATATTGAATCGTCCTGAAGGAGCTGTCCTCATTGGAATCACCAGCTTTGGAAAGTCGTATCGCTGCGAGGATCCCTATCCTACAGGATTCGTCAGACCAAACTACTTCCTAGATTGGATTAGAGAAACTACAGGACTAGACATCTAAGTTATAACAAATTGCTGTAAATATTGTATTGTGGTGCTAATATTTCAAATAAAAAAATGTTTTGATAACTAATTCTCATTTATTGCAAAACTTTTTACCGTTTAGTAGGTAGGTATAATAAGAATTTATTTATTTATTTATTGTAAGACACACTGACAGAGGGTTGACAAAACATTCACAAAATAAAAATTAACATAGTAATCAGGTCAACCCTCCAATTAAGAGTGTCTACAGCATACGTACATGGGCTGACTATTGAAAAAAAAAAGTATATACTTTAACAAAACACTAACAACACTAAAAATTAAAAGAAAGGTATTTATATTTATTTATAATATTATAATTATCACAACAATATTTTAATGATGATGATGGCAGTGGGCTGGGCATATGGCTCGACAAGAGGATACTAGGTGGGCACCCAGAATCCTACAGTGGAGGCCCTGGAACAAAAGGAGAAGCGTTGGAAGACCTCCCAAAAGGTGGTCTGATGACCTAGTCCAGCAAGCCGGAAGAATCTGGATGCGGAGGGGGAGAAACAGAGATGAGTGGAAGGAAATGGAAGAGGCCTACGTCCAGCAGTGGAGGGAGGAAGGCTGAGGAAGAAGAAGAAGATGTGGTTACATTTTTTTTAAATTCCGCCCGCAGCAAAAACACGATCGGCTTCACTGTTTCAAAAAAAAAATACGCATTTTTATGCTGTACTTACATTTTTTTTAAGATTTTTGTTGCCACCCTCTAAGTCCGAGGTTAGCGACGCTCATGGTGGATGCCAAGTATTTTTCTGTAATATAATGTATCTAGTATTTTTTATGTCTTCTAGATATTGGAGTTGTATAATATCATCCAATTACTCCATGACACCCCTCATATGTAATTTGTAACGATTATTCGCGCCATTAAACACCCGCGCACCCGAGCACCGAACACCAAACACCCTAAAGACATTGCAATATAACTTATTTTATACGATAACCATTTCATCTTTTCATCCAACGATGTAGGTAGGTACATAATTTAATAAGTATTCGTTATTAAAAAACAACAAATTTAAGAGTATGCAATATGCATGCATACCGGCATTTCAAAAATTTCTAAAAACGGGAGACCATATATCTCGACAACCGTTACCAAATATGCTTTGGAACAAAATACGGTAAATGCATTGAACCTTTATCTAGGGAATAACCGTAAAAGATTTTTTATACCTTCTATAAAATTCTCAAAAAAAATTTCAAAACACATCTGACCTTTTTTCCGAAAGACGGAATCTCGTTTCTCGAATGTCGTGGAGTAATTTTTTTTTCTGTACTGATAATATGCATTAAAATCTAGGGAATAACTGTAAAAGTTTTTTGATAGACGCAAAATTAACCCCAAAGAATGAAAAAAACGCTATTTTTACCATTTTAACATGCGATTGTTCACGCGATTTTGAACCTTAATGCCGTGGGAAATGACTGTGACGTCATGCATGGTGCCTGACCCTTAAAATCAGATTTCAGGCTTCACATCCTTGCTCGCCCGCTTGGATGCTCGCAAGCGTGCGACATAATAGAGGTAAATGTGGTAAAAAACTCAAACTTATAAGCAAGCAAGCTAAGCTATGTACAAATATAGCTGGTACTATGTATAGTGCTGTTCTCACTGTTTACTTATATTATACATGTAGTTAATATTATCATAGTGGCGGAATATTATACGTTCGCACTGCAGGTATTGTTGCTATTGTTATATATATTTTTATTAATTTGAGTATAAGTATTGGTATGATATTGTAATAAGTAGCACAATAAGTATATTGTTTTATATATCTTTAAAAGGCTTTAAAGCCGTTGATTGAATAAATAAATAGTTTATTCGGTGTATAAAGAAACTATATGCTCTAAATGTCCATAACTAAACTATACTATATAGAAAGTTAGAAAGAACATATAGAAGTTTAGATTCTTTAAATTCATCCCGCATCTTAGAAAATAATCCACATTCTATTTTACTTCTAATCTTATCTACCATTTTTGTCTACGCGTTATACCAGCCTAAATCTACAATCACTAACAAACTAATAGATAATCAAATCAACTAAATAAAAAAAAAAAATGATCTTAAAATTCTGCAACATTAAATTTTATGACTTGCTTTTTCAAAAAAACAGGTCTGAGCTTATTGTCTCTACCTCTCTACCTACGTATCTGAATATAGCGTTATGTGAAATCCCTTGGGGAGGAAGCAGGGTGGGTGTTCTGACGCTTACGAGTCGGAACATTGCCCTGGGCATAAAGTGATCACTTAAGCCAGCCAAAGCCGACTCGTAAGCGTCGGAACACCCATTCTGCTTCCTCCCCAAGGGAGTTCACATACCACTACATTATGTGAACGAAGATGCCTCTCGTCTCTGTTGAGGAAAAAACGGCAAAATATTAGTTGTTTCATTAATTTCTGATTCGTTTAGAATTGTCTAAAAAACGAGACAATATGTCCAAATGGTAATGGGGGAGTTTGGGGAAGAGTTGAACAAAAAAGTCTGAAGGTAAATAGTGGTCAGGTCAGGCGGGTCTGAGTTCGTGACGAGAATATGTCCTACAGTAAAAGTTTAATGAGACGTACATAATACTAATAAATAATCTTATTCACTTTTACCAATCTTCAAGTAAATAGGCCAATATGGGCATATCACAAAAGTTTAGGTTATAAACTACGTTATATTCTTCTCTTTCAGCCCTAATCTCTCCACTTCTGGATATAAGCTTCTTCTAAGTGCTTCCCTCCCATTCCGTCACTCCGCTATCCGATAGTCAAGCAGCTATAGGAGATAGCCGACAGTCAAAGCACTGAGCTCAAACATCACCAACTCAAAAATGGTTTGGATGTGCCTGAAAAAACTAAATGAAATAAACAATAGTAATTGACTGTTTGTTCTACTCGACTGGGGTAGTCTTGTTGTCAAATCCGAGTTCATTTGTCAAATCACCACATGGGCGCCACGAATATTGAAATGGAGGCCTTGGACAGATAGAAGGAGAGTCAGAGGGCCACCAAAGAGATGGTCCGACGACGTTGTCCAAATCGCTGGAGGAACCTGGATACGGAAGGGTCAGAACAGAGATCAGTGGAAACAGATGGAAGAGGCCTATATTCAGGAGTGGAGGGAAGAAGGCTGATGAAGAAGAAGAATTGACTGTCTCTTCTGGGTATGCAGACACGTCTGGTGGAGGGCAACGAGTGCATGTGCAGATGAACTGGCCATCGAAATAATGCGACGTTGGGAACCAGAACCATTATGAGGCCTGGCAGATATTCTGTTAGGAAGAAATCAAGAAGAAAGGAAGACAAACAAAGACGAGAATTCTGGTTAGGTCTTCCTAGACTCAAAGATTTCTACACCAGCGTCAAGTTTAAAAAATGTATATAACTTAAAACCTATATCCATAAAGATGTTCGTTTTTACGAGACCTGTCATCCTGTCAATGCAACATGACATGATGAAATCTCTTTTACAATCAACCAAAATACCCATCAATGATATTCTCAACACCCGTGAAAGTCACTTGCATGAGTTGCATGTTGATCTAATGATTAAAGTCATTATGCGGAATACTATTTTTCTCTCTCTGCCTAAAAAAGCAATGTCTAACAAAATTGCGATTTTTTTCTTCTAACTTCATTCTAATTATACGCGACGTTACAGTTTTGAGGGCATGCACATTGGTATGTGTCGTAAAAAGTCTTAGTTTCCAGTGTTTCCACATACCACCCCTATTTTCCAACCCACGCATAAGAACGGAGTTATATGGACGATACGGGGTGTTTTTCACGATTACCTCTGTTTTTACATTTAGGCTTATACGTGGTTATTGTTTATGAAGGCAGTATAGGAACTTAACAGAGAAAATGCCGAGCGATTTAAATGGAATAATAAAAAAAAAACACAATCAATCATGTACATAATTGTGTACAATTACGTCAATAATACATTATTTTACAATCAAATGCCGTTGTAAATCGTTACAAAATTACAATAATATCTTCGCATATAATAAAAAAGAGGACTTCCTCTTTTGTCACCCACCGTAATAATTTCATAATATCATTCAACTTGCATATAATTCTCGCCGAATCCGGGTATGAATGTAACGCAAGACCGTAGCAACTTAATTTGTAATTCTTTTAATTTGTAATTCTTTTTTCTGTTGTCCCTGTGTTTTGTTTGGCCGTGTACCATGGTGTTCAGTAATCGTATTGATATTTTTTAACTTTTCGTATTGTAAACTTTTCAAAGGCCTTGAGGCCGTTTAAACAATAAATAAATAAATAAACTATGGCAAATTGCTAGAATATATATGAAATTTTAAACATTTCGCTGTTGCTATCATCGATAATTATTCGGCTAATACCGCATTTATTGCGTAATATAACGCAGGACCCTGGCATGATGTCGTATGATGTCCACAATTACCTTTAATTTAATTTAAGCAATACAATATTATAAGAAATCTAGATTTAGGTCTCTGACAAGCAATTAACCCTGCGCTTTTTACTTTTTTTTTACACTTTGACATAACGAATGTTAAATGATATAGGCGTGATGTTGGCCACACGATAAATAAATAAAATTGACAATACGAGCCTCCAAAACGATTTAAGCAGTTATCGATAGATTTCGTAATTTTTGAATAGGTAAAGTTTATCAGGGATAAACATTGAGCTCCTTTATGTTTGATTTGTTCATTTTGTTTTATAAAGTGAATTGGACATTGGAATAAATATTGTAGTAAGAACTTACGTAATACTATAAATATAATCAAGTAGAATAGAAAACACTATGCTAAGGTAATAAAGATACATAGATACCATGAAATGAAGAGGCTGGCGGGAGACAGCGAGAAGTGGAAGGTTCGAATGCTTGGTGCAAACCAATCGTAAAGATTGTGACCCAGAAAAAGTAGAAGAAAGATATGGAAGTCTGGCGACCTGTTCTCTCTGCCTACCCCGAAGACCGCGTCATTTTTGACGGGTCACAGTTAAGACAATAATAATGTTTCCCGTGTATGGTACAAATTATCTATATGATGCGTGTTTGTAGTTATGTTATGTTCAGTCTCCCCTCCGTGTGCAACATACCCCAGACTCCCCTCCGGAGCATGCATGGCTGGACACGTCTCAAGCAGTATTTTACTGTAGGATATCAATATTCTGTAAGGGTGACGGTGTCACCAAGTCACAGGATTGATCGCACGCCGCATCCCAAATCCGTCCAAACCATGGATTATACATTGTGGCAGAAGTCAAACGAGATATTATAGTACACCTACCTACATACTTCCACAAGGAAATACTTACAGAAATGTTTTTTTTTATGTATCTTGGTTTATCGAAATAAACCCAAATACATCTTCGCACACTTCACAGAAAGCTTAAAAGCTTGTGTTGTGAAGTGGAGTAGGTCGGGGATTGAACCCGCGCCCATTGGATTAACAGTCGAGCGCGTTTCTAACCAGGCTACCGACCACCTCAAACCTAAGATTAAGGAATATAGGAATATTTTAGGTACTCTTCAACCAAGGCAAGGGCGTCATCAGGGGGAGGCAGGGATTGATAGAGATTGGAATAGGTATATATTTTTCCATACTAAATAATAAAACCTCAAAAAAAACATATTATTACTGTACACATTTTCTCATCATGTCATAAATTTTCTAAAATTAGTATGAAAATCCATCAAAATACAATTGTTTCATAATAAAAAAATCCTGCAGCACTATTTTTCTATCAATTCTATAAAAAAATATTATTTATTTATTCTACCTATAAGAAAAAACATCTTTCATACATAACATATTATTAATTGTGCAAAGTATTATATGCATTTTCCAATTAATAGACAAACCACATAACGACCTTCTTCACTATGTTTCACAAATAAATTCGCCTGCGGCGCTATTTACGCATATTTTATGCAACATCATTTTTCAAAAATTTTGCTGCCCCCCTCCTAGCTCCGAGGCTGGCGACGCCCATGAGTTGGCACATTAATTTTTGCAGGACTGTGCAGGAGTAATTCACCATAATAGTCTAAAATAATGGAATTTAGTTTAAAATATATATTCACGATTTATTTGCACGTTTTCTACGCGTTTCATACCTTTAATTTCGATTAAAAACAAATGATTCGTCAAGTTACAGTATTTTATTTTTATTTACTTCCAACACTCAATGCTCTGGCAACACTGTAATGCAGCTAACTTCACAATGTTGATATTTTTACCGCGCTGTCAGTGTCAAAATAACAGCGAATATCTTGTTGGATATTGTGTTGTCTTTGATATGGTTTATATCTTGCGATAATTCCTTAAATAATTATTGATAACATATTCTGCATTACTAACTTAATAATACTGTGAAAAAGTAATTGATTTGCATCGTTATCGCCTCATGTAAGTAATGATAAAATGTATAACTCTTTTAATGAAATGTCTAACCTCAAATTGTTGTACGTGCGATATTCGGTACACGTTTATCTGTAAAAATTCGATAAGAATTTGTTTTGTCATCAACTTTTAATGACACCTGTTACCTGTACTCATCGTTAAATATAATATTGTTGCGTAAACATTTTCTCTTAGGTCTAATTTGCCAAGTTTACACATGTTGTAGTTGCAACCTGATACTGATCTGCTGAGAAGAAAACCGTTTTAATTTTATGTGTGTGGGACATGCTGAGTACTGCTATGTTTTGTGTTAGAACTATTACAATGAATATCCACCGTGAACCTTTTATTTGAACACATGACATTCATAAAACATTGTGTTCAGCGATGTTTTCTTTGCACTGAGGTTGCAAAGGATACTTATCCTGACAATTATTGTGAACACTTGTATGCCTGAGGCGTAGGGCTGCCACCTCTCTGGGTTTGACTTGAAGTCTACGGGTTTGAATGTTCTCCGGGCTGCAGGTTAGTATTGTATATCCGGGTCAGACTAGGTGGTGAGGCAGTGGCTTAAATATCACCGGGCAGACCCCTTTGGACCTATATATTATGAAAATCCATTAAGTCTAATTAAAAATTAAACTGTTTCATCAAAAAATTGGCCTGCGGTGCTACCTTTTTGATTCATCTAGTATTACCTATTATTTATTTTCATAAAAAATAAATTAGTTTGTACCGCGAACTTACTACTAAATAATTTGAAAGATGAGGGATGACAATAACTTTTATTTTTAACTAGATTATTGTATAAACATTCGATAACTCTTCTTCTTCCCCTTAGCAATTATTAATCCCACATGGTGGTGGGGTCTGCTTTTCTTGTGTTTTCTTGTATTTCAATAACTATCAGATAATTATCTTATATGTATCAATGCATATAATTATCGGGTTGACTGTAAGATATTGCTTTAAAGGATAGAGGACACCAAGGCCCACCTGCGGGAGAACATCCATGCTCCAGGTGTGACAAAGTGTGCCTGTCTCGAATTGGCTTATTTAGCCATATGAGATGGCATAACAAAATGGATACTGTACGGTCCGACCCACCGTGAACTTTTCGGCGCTCACAATACTCGCCTTATCGAGTTGTTGGCATATATATATATATATATATATTGCTTTTGTAATAAGTCCGCCCTTTGGCACACTTCCATTGTCGTGTTTTTGTAACTATGCATATTTTTCTTTAGCCAATAAAGATTTCTTCATTTATTTATCTTGACAATTTTCAACCCTGACGTATTTTTATATTGCCGACGACATGTGTTGTTAAAGTTATGTGCATTTTCATTTCAGCATGTCTTCTGAACCAGTGAACTTCAGTGACGGGGAAGACAAAACACCTGAGGAGGCTATGGAAGTCGAGGAAACTGACAAGTCATCACCTTCGCTGCTGACCAACTTTTACGATAAATACGTTTTAAAACCTGAAAGCAGCGTTGAAAGTGAAACAAAATCGAAAGAAAAAGTGGCAACAAATTTGTCGTCTGCATTAAATTTCAATTATTTCAAGGATTGTACTGGTGAAGGCGGGGATTCTGTCCCTTCAGGATCCAACGGTGTTGCCAAACCTGAAAATGCTTCTAATAACTTTAAACAATACAAGACTGACGGCAGAAATAATCACTGGCAACAATTTGAATTACCGAACGTCGTGAAAGCGGAGGAGACTGCTTCAGTTCCAGAACAGCCTGTAGTATTGGCTACCAGGTATATTAGTGGAGTCGCTGTACAGCTTCCAGTCGTCCCATACCCGGCGCAGCTATCAGTTATGGACAAGGTTCGATATTTTTTTATATTCTTCTTCACTTTCGTTAGTCTGTTCTAGCAGGAGGAGTCTCCTCATGGGATGCTGAGCTCAAGCTTTCCCTCCATCTCTTTGTGGGCCTTACCGGCTGGGGTTGTACATCTGGGATACCATCCAGTGCCACGTGTGGTACCCTTTTTATATTTGTGTTTATATTTTATATTAATTTATTATGGTGGGGCGAAGTCCGTTAACCACATTGTCGAAGTATGTCGTTTCACAGTGAAAGACATTCACAAATTGTCACCTGAGGTACTTCAATATCTGAGCTCTCATCATCTTAATCTCTGACTCTGGTCTCTCCAATGCCATACGATATACACGCATACACATGCAATACTATTTTCTATCTATCTTTCCCATCACACTGCGTCGCTTGCGGGATAGGCAGAGGGGACAGAATGCTAGACCCCCCTATCCCTTCACATTTTCCTTGCTTCTGTCACATTGATGCCGTTTGTCGTACACAGTCTCTGATTTTATTGACTCAAAACGCGTCCATCCTATAGAATCTGGTTGACATGATTGGTCCAGGTCAGTCCCAGACGGCCACACTTCCTTGATTTCACTCATTTCTTTCTTCATATATTTATTTCTGATCTTCCCGTCATCGTTAATTCCTTGTTCTATTCCGTCATGCCGCATCCCTTGCGGGGTAGGCGGAGAGAACAGATAGCCAGACTTTCGTATCCTTACACACGCTTCTTGCTTCCGTTACATTCATGCACTTTGTCATACACACTCTACGATTCGTTTTAGCCGCAACGTCTTATAGTTACTCATCTCTCTTCCAGTTTTACGAATAATATTATTAATTTTTTGGGTAAGCAGCCATAGGCTGATGGGTCCAAATCAATGCCTGTGCTATCCTTTGTTCTGAGAAAGTCATCCAATCTGTTTTTGAAAACGTTCACTGATGGTGCTTGTATCACATTTTTGGGTAAACGGTTCCACATATTCACCACTCTAATGCAAATATAATTTTTACTCGGATTACTGTGAAATCGTTCCTTGGTGAGCTTCATAGAATGTCCTCTCAAATGGGTATTGATATTCAGGGTGTAGATGGAGCTGATATCGGGAACATCATTTATTTATTTATTTCATAAGTACAACACAGAAATAGAATGGACATGGAGTATTTATATAGTAGCTCAAACAGCGACCTAATTAGGTTGTACAAGTTTAGTCAATATTATATCGTCAATAAATAAGAAATTAAAAGCTAATCTACGATTAAATATAAAAGTCAAAATAAGAGAAGAATAGTAGTAGCCAATCATAGTAGCCATTCATAATCTTATATGTCTTGATAAGGTCACCTCTATATCGCCTGGCTTTAAGTGTCGTGAGACCCAGTCTGGTGTTTTTGAATATGTTTTATTATGGTTCTTACAGGTCATCAAGGGTATCACACACGGAGAGCACTGTCTTATCGAGAGCCCCACGGGATCTGGCAAGACCCTGGCCCTCCTCTGCTCATCTTTGGCATGGCAGAAGAAAGAGAGGGGTGAGTTTTTTATGCGTTTATAACTTGATATTCCTATGTGTTTGAGATTCTATGAAAGGTTCTTAGTTTGTCTACCAATAGATGACAACCATATCTCCTGTACTTAAAAAATCTATACTCAGGAATAGTTTACTGGAAATTTGCATAGGTCCAATTATTTATTTAGATATTTATCCTGTGGTAATATATTGTACTAGGGTCCTCCACAAAGTAAGAGTACTGTTGTCCTCACGGGCCGTGAGGATCTTTTTTGCCAAGTTTGATTACTTTGTACCATTACTCATGGTAGTGGGATTTCTCCTGAACGCAACAAGCACTGGCGGATCTCTGTAGCAGGAAAACTTGTCTTGCAGTGACCGTTTCTGTGAGACATGTCTATAAAAAAATTCCGGCAAGTATTTAGTGCGCCCTAACATCTTGCGGAAGGAAAATCACCTCTATGTTTTGGGGTCGAAAATAGCTCATTTTGATCGAATTTCTGCCCCATGGAGGGGGCGATTAATGCATTAGGATTCTGTGAGATCCTACAAAAGCTCGAGAGAGCAATTCAAAATAAACGGCAGGGAATGTTGGCGAAGGAAGTGTGAATGTTTCGCGACATTGACGGCTCGCTCTCCGTTTCTACCACCAAGGCAATTTTGGAGTAATTTGGTTGGGACATTTTGAACCACCGCGCGAACTTCCCTGACATAAATTGAACAATTGAACATGTTGTATATGAAATAAATATTAAGGGCTTGGTACCAAGAATGACGTCACAATCATTTAGCCACGGCATTAAGGTTCGAATTCGCGTGAACAACGCATGATAAAATGGTAAAAATAGCGTCTTTTTCCATTTTTTGGGGTTAATTTTGCGTCTATCAAAAAACTTTTACGGTTATTCCTTAGATTTTAATGCATATTATCAGTACAAAAAAAAATTCACTCCGCGACTTTCGGGAAACGAGTTCGGAAAAGAAGATCAGAGGTGTTTATCACATTTTTTTTTGGGAAATCTATACAAGATTAAAAAATCTTTTACGGTTATTCCCTAGCTAACTGTTCAATGCATCTACCCTTTGTTCCAAAGCATATTTAGTAACGGTTGTCTAGATACAAATCTCCCGTTTTTAGAAATTTTTGAAATGTTGGTATGCATACCTACTCTTAATAGGCATAATATATACTATTATTATGACAGTAATATCAGGCAGTTAATTTGTTTCCAATAGAAATATAATGGATGTGAATAAATAAATAAATAAATAGTCGTTATATTATTATATTACCTTCTAATTTACATAAACAAAACCGCACAAAACCAAACTTATGACTTTTCATTTTAAAAACACATTTCTCATTTTCAATCACGCGATGTGAATGTTCATATTATACAAATAATCTTTCTTTTATTATGTCCGTTCTCTTTTAACAGTATATCCATATTGACATTTCAAAAATTTCTAAAAAGGGGATACCTTCGATCTCGACAACCTTACTAAATATGCTTTGGAAAAAATAGGGTAGATACATTGAACCTTTATCTAAGGAATACCCGTAAAAGATTTTTTATGTCTTGTATAGATTTCTCAAAAACAAAATTGTGAAAAACAACTCCGATCTTTTTTCCGAAAGAAAGAAACTCGTTTTCCGAAAGCCGCGGAGATCTTTTTTGTGTTGATGATATGCATTAAAATCTATGCATTAAAATCCAATAAAATCTAACCTTGTAAAAGTTTTTTGATTGAAGCGAAATTAACCCCAAAAAATGGGAAAATGCCGTGGGAAATGACCGTGACGTTGTAGTTGGGTCGGGAGCTTTAAAACAATTTCAGCTGATTGTTATGCTCTAGCCACACGCCCGTCCGAGTTCCGAGCAAACGGTGTTCATTAGTAAAAAGGTGTCAACCGTCGGCTACGTACACGTCAAGACAAACATTCAATTCACACGCCTTTTTACTCACGAACCCCACTCGAACGCGACCTATGACGATAATGTAGCGGGAGCATTAGAAAACAAATATATTTCAGAGCAATGCCGTGCATTTGGTGTTATTTAATATAGCCTGTTGGAGAGAGGGCATGCTTACGAGTATTATGCGCGACAAATCGCTTTAAATTTCAGCGGGTAGTTGTTAGTTGAAACGATCTTTCACAATCACAATCACAATATTCTTCCAATCACGCTCGTCCTCCTCCTTTATTCTATCATTACATTACATTATTATATCATCCATTATCTGCTACCTGCTGAATATTAATATTTAGGATATCATTGTACCCTGCCTAACCTATTAAATATCTATCCTTCTGTTAAGGAACAGAGGCGAGCCTAGAAAATATTTATGGGGGCTACAGTTGTAAACATGGCGATTTTAGTGATTTTTCAATCGATATTCCCGCGTTATTTATTGTGGGATTTCGATAAAAAAAATATATTATATAGATTAGACTTTTATGAAGCGCATTATAGAGCCGTTTTTTTAAATATACTATATAGTTTCTTGGAAAAAAAAAAACAAAAATTGTAAACGTCGTTTTTTTGATATTCCAAGTGATTCGTCCGTCGGAATGAAATAATTATTTTTTTGTCTTAGAGAACACTAAAAAATCTAGCGCATTATAGAAAGAAACGTAAATATTTTCTTCTGGTTTCGCGTCAAAACCCAAAAAACCTCTATTTCAAAAAACGCTCCGTATCAATATACTCTATCGGTTTTTAGTGTGCATGCGAATATGACACGTATTACACGGGAATTACAAGGAATGAATGTTTTCCGTTTCGCTAAGGATTCAGACACCCACAAGACTGTGGACTGGTAAAACGTGGATTCTGTGCTAATTGAATTGACGTTCCATACTTTATTCTTATTGATTAACGTCTGAGCAAAAATTGTTCTATTTTCGCTTCAACTTTTTCAAATTTTGTATGAGAATGTTAGCGCCAAATAAGAATAACGTAAGCGACAATGTGAATTATACCTTTTGAAGAAGAGCCTGGGAACAAATTTAAAAAATCTAAAACAGCTGATTTGTTAAGATTGTAATTACCAGTATTTTGGCTAAATTATACTTTTATATCTGAAAAACTGAACGGAAAATCCTCAGATCCCGTAAATTTTAGGGGTACTTTCGGATTTTTTTTTTATTCAAGGAATTTCTAAATATTGAAATTCTAAAACAGCCGATCTGCGTAGTCCATACTTTCTTTTAACACTGTGTTCAGTTTCAAGACGAGTCTCTCTGTATTGGCTGAGTAAAATTCAGGGCGCCGAAGCCCAATGACAGCATCTAGGACCTTAAGGGAAAATTACTCTTCAGAGGTCATCGTCAGCGAAAAACTGACAACATGCATGCAACAGTGGTTGCTTCAAACCTAAGATTCAGGCGCAGGCCCTCTGGGCACAAAAAGCTAGTTTTACAAATTCTTTGAAATTTCCAGCCCCTCAGATCGCCCCTGCATGATATAAAATGTGATTTGTATTTAGTAGTTATTAGGTATTACAATATAATATTAAACGAGGCGAAATAATAGTTTATTATTATTTAGTATTGCCAGGAATACACCAATCGTGTCATGATGTAATCGTTTATCAAACTACGTTTTAACCTTTGCCTTATTCCTTATTTTAAAGTCCTCTATAGTCTGTTATTTTCAGAAGTCTCACGGAGAAAACTTGGTTTAGTGTTGCTTGATGTGATAATAAGATGTGATTATATTTTTTCGCTGCTTTCAAATTATATTTCAGAACTGTTGTTTAAAAAATTTGCAAATTTTTGGATTGTTAGAATAAACTGGCAACATTGTATTTCAAATTTGTGATGGTGGTTTTAAGGGATTATCGGAGTTTTTTTTTTCTTTTTCCCAACTCGCAAAACTCTCGCCTTTTAATTATTTCTCTAGCGGTGTTTTGTAATGTTTTTGGCATTTTATAGCGTAGTTCTGAAAATGCAATGGGGAAAATTACGGACGACTGACAGCTTTTGATGACAAGATTCGACAATCAGGGCTACCAACAATACAATCTTGCAACTTCACTTGCAGCTGATGTCTGCCGGCGGCCAAGATATGGAAAACGCACTGTACGTCTGCGTGTCAATTTGGTTTCCCACCAGACACGATTTGAAATCCATAAACAATAAATTAGGTGAAAGATCTGTTTGGGGACAGAATGAATCGCGGCTTGTAAGTTTTTTGATAGAGTGTCTCGAAAACGATTCGTTCTGATCTGCAGATCCCATACAAGTTGCCAGAACTTTTCGTTCAAATCACATTTTTTATTAAAAAAACAGATAGGCCATTTTTTAACAGTCGGTTCTAAGGTCATTAAAAGTATCCATACCAACATTTCAAAAATTTCTAAAAACAGGAGACCTTATATCTCGACAACCGTTACTAAATATGCTTTATAACAAAATAGGGTAGATACATTGAACATTTATCTAGGGAATAACCGTAAAAGATTTTTTTTATTTGTATAGATTTCTCAAAAAAAATGTGAAAAACACCTCTGATCTTTTTTCCGAAAACGGAAACTCATTTCCCGAATGTCGCGGAGGAAATTTTTTTGTACTGATAATATGCACGACCGTAAAAGTTTTTTGATAGACGCAAAATTAACCCCACTAATGGACAAAAACGCTATTTTTACCATTATATCATGCGATTGTTCAAGCGATTTTGTACCTTAATGCCGTGAGAAATGACTGTGACGTCATTGTTGGTACCAAGCCCATACGATCCTACTCTACAGCACCGCAGAATTAGACCCAACATCCCAATTTTCCTGAAAAACTTAGGTATTATCAATTTTTATCCGACAGATATTCTATCCAAAACGTTATCGATTTCTTAATTTAATTATCTTAAGTATCTATGTTTATCTAGGTATGACATTAAAACGCAAACATGAAATTTTGATTTCTGTTTGACTTGGCAGCAATCACAATTTCGACACGGCAGTACTGTCATCGAATTAAGTAGGAAAATAGACTGTCATTTAGTCATTTGTTTTGCAACAACTGTCAAAAATACAAAAGTGGGTAGGTATTGGAGTAGAGGGGTGGGGGTTCGTTCCATTTTCAAACTTGTGACACTGTAATGAGAACTATTATTAATTTCATCCGTCTTGGCCACCGAGCGGACGTTACCTGCAAGTGGAGTTAAAGATTGTATTGTTGGTAGCCCTGATTGTCGAATCTTGTCATAAGAGCTGTCAAAGGTTAGCAATATTCTCACATTGTATCTTTTACATGTAACCTACAATGCCGAAAATATTATAGAGTAGCGCTAGAGAAATCATTTCAAAGAAAAGACAGTTTTGCGAGTTGGAAAAAGAAAAAAATTCTCCAATAATCTCTTCAAGCCGCCATCACAAATTAGAAAAACAATGTTGCCAGTTTATTCTAACAATTCAAAAATTGGCAAATTGTTTTAAACAACAGTTCTGAAATATAATTTGAAAGTAGCGAAAAAATGTAACCATATCGTATTATCACATTAAGCAACACTAAACCAAGTTTGCACCAGGGGACTTCTAACAGGGAATTGTCTGTATTATGACAGTTGTGTTTTTTTATAGGGTGTAGTGTAGACAAAATTGTGGTAAAGTATCTGACGTTACACGAAATGCTTATGCTAACAATACAAGCTGTTATCCGAACAGATATACAGCGAAGAATGGACCTTCTATCAGACTTATGACTGATTGTCGACTGGTTTGATGAGATCACTTTAAACTTACCGAGATCTTCTCGATCGCTCAGTGTCTCCCGATGGCTTAAGCTGCACGAAATCTGACTTTCGATCTGAATTTCTTTTCCAACGCCCTTTCATACGATATGACCTCACACAACCCTTGGATTCTCTCAAACGCTTTACATCTTTTTTGTCTCTACAACTAACAACAATGTCAAGTACTATACTATACCCTCACACCACCTCCCTTGCGGGGTAGGCAAAGAGAACGGATCGCCAGACTTTCCTATCATTACACCACCTACGAGGTTCACCACCTATTCTGATTTCAAATGAAAAAGCAAAATGCGCATGTGATGCAAAGGTAAATGATTGTATCCCCAGGAATACAAAATGGAAACATGGCGTGATGCGACTGTTTGATAAACTGAATATCACTTTCCAACCCTAGTAGGGTAGGTAGGGGTGAAACTCAAATACTTTCACAATAAAACAATTGCCTAATCAGTGCCAGGTACACCAAAGTAGCAAAGGAATGCATTTATTAGCTGCGCTTGACATTGTAAAATTGATTAAAAGTAAGAATGTGTATGAGGAATTGCATGAGTGTGACGGAAGCCCGAAGTGTGTGTAAGGATAGGAAAGTTTGGCGATCTGTTCTCTCTGCCTACCCCTCAAGGGATGTTATTGAAAAAAAAAATCGTGTCACCTTTATATTTGTTCACTAGGGCGAGGTTATTGCAGTGCCGCGATCTCCGCCAGCCAACCCAAAATAAGAAAATAAAAAGTCTGGTACTTTTTCTCTTTGTTTTATATTGCGTGAGAGTTTTAACCCCTCAGGGCCCTT
The DNA here is from genome assembly GCA_963576895.1 of Ceraclea dissimilis. Lineage (NCBI taxonomy): Eukaryota > Metazoa > Arthropoda > Insecta > Trichoptera > Leptoceridae > Ceraclea > Ceraclea dissimilis. The sequence continues at coordinate 825,842 of OY756379.1, read as the reverse complement.
GTGCTATAAATTTTCCAACCAAATTTACATTTCAGCTGTGAGATTCAACATGTTAACTGCCTCGCCCAAGAAATAACGTTCACTGTGGGTTTCTGATCATTTAATTCTACTTAGTTGGAACAATATGAAGAGGAAGAAAATAGTAGAGAGTGTACGAACTCCGAACTGATGTCAGTTTCGATTTTATTAGAGTTTAATGCTAATTCATTCGCATACCCAATGTTAAATTTATGCGGTGGGTGTTGAGAGGGTTGACATGACAATGTGTCGTTAAGAGATTTCCAAACTTTGATTGCTAAAGGGTTCAAATGGCTACCCACCATTGCTTTAATTTTTTAACGAATGTTGATGTTTTCTGGTGTCCATTTTTTAACCGAAACGTTTTGCAATAAATGCCGAATAGCCGGTTGAAAAAAAACTGTTCTTTTCTAATTTGGGTTGAGTAATCCACTCAAAATCGGGCTTAGCAGCTCCGTTCCTATTCACTTTAGAGAAAAAAATAATTACACCAAATTTGTAGTAAATTTAGCGTAGGTACTTTCATTTTTCTTAGAAAGATGACTTACAAAAGTTGTCAGTTTTCGAGTTCTAATGAAAATTCAACAGAAAATTATAATTTCGTTATTTTTCGTATTTTTTTGCCATTTTCCGTCATCCAAAAACGTATAGAATGAAGAAATCCAGACTACCCCACAACTTTCCATCGAGAGGTTTGCTTTCTGTTTATTCGGACTGGACTCTATATGGTAATAATAATTTTTCGTCAAGTTTGTTGTAGAGAAAGTGTGGTATTCCATATCAAGATCCTATTCTATATTTGGTTCTATCTATACCCTCACGCCACGTCCCTTGCAGGGTAGGCAGAGAGGACAGATCGCCAGACAGCCCTATCCTTGCACACACTCCTAGCCTTCGTCATATTCATGCAATTTGTCATACACGCTCTCCGGTTCATTTTACTCTAAACGCGTCTATCCTTGAGGATTTGGTCGACATGGTCAGAGCAGGTCAGTCTCGGGCGGCTGTGCTTCCTCACCCTTCTTCGCTCACTCAAATATATCTTTTTTTTGTCATCCTGTCATCTTTCATTCTCTCAACATGCCCTGTACATCTTAGTTTATTCACTTTCATTCTTGTTACAACACCAGTCTTGCAGTCACTCATTTCCCTGTATTTGGTTACTCTCCTATATTCAGTACGACTCCGTATATTTTGAGAAGCCTATGATTTTGAATTATGTGGTGAAGGGATGTAACCTAATCATCCCACAGTGTTTTATGGAATGGTAGTAATCCTAAAATTGGAACAATATCATCCTTCCTTATTCGTACTTTACCAAGTCCCTTTTATTGATTATATTATCCGACGCAGGGAACACACAGAGACAATGTTTCAATTTTTTAAACCACCACTGATAGCCTGATAAATGTACGAATCGTTAGTATGGAGACCCAACATTAAATCAGGTAGTCGTGAGTTTTAGATATGTTATGCAGGACAGTGAGGTAGTTAAGAATCCAAATTTGCACAATTTTTCTCCCTACGCCCCCTTCACCGTCTTGAAAAAACCTTGAAAAATTGCCACTTTTTGTATTTTATGCACTATAACTTCGTTGTTTCGCTTGAGGTCAAAAATAGTTATTTTCTAATTTGTACATTATGAATTTCACGACTACCTGATTTTATGTTGGCAAAATTGATCTATCGATTGTACTGATGGATCTAGTTAGAATCATGACCGGATAAAAACCCATAAGAATATTGCTCAACATGAATAACTCCCAAAAAAGACAAAATCCCTTAAATACTATGCTCAAGAGACAAAAGCTCAAATCTAATTAGATTTTGAAAACAAAATTAATGGTATCTAACTACCATAGATTGTAATATAAACAAATAAATAAGCGGATGTAAAATGGGATAGACAATAAAATAATGAACATGTTATAAATTAGTGTAAGTACTCGTAAGTACCTACATATGTAATTAGTCTGCTTTGATAATAATTTTACTTTCGTCATTGAGTTGTTGTATATGACTGTATCTGTATCTACCTTAAAATAAATAAATACATTAAAAAATCAATACCTGAATCCAATTAAAAAGTTTGGGCTTTTATCCGTTGACCATAGTTTCAAAGGGCTTTTGTTTTTTTGGGGATTTATTCATGTAGAACAATATTCCTATGGGTTTTTCTCCGGGAAACTTTGATAAGTTACCGTCATCTGTTGCAAATCATACAGACATACTACTTTTGACAACAACTTAATGTGCACAACTCTTCCGGAATAGACCATTTATCATAACTTGGCATTTGGGTACTTGATTATATTCCTAGTAACTCTATCGTCAAATCTCGTATCTACAATAAAATTGGTAATCGTGTCACAATTTACTGGATATAATAAAAAATCTGGCTAATTATGTAATAGACAACGGATTAGATAACTTTCTGACGCAGTGACATTAAAGTTTGTGAACATCTGGTAAAATTATTTTACCATTTTTAGAATCACTGCTCAATTTCGTATCGTCCTCATTATATATGATACAATCTTTGGGTAATTTACATTTTTACGACACGGTAATTTTTTGAAATAAAACAAATGGCTGATTATTAACTGAGGGGGGAGGGGGTTGTATAAGAAGGGGGAGGTTTTCGTCATTTTTATAATAAAACAATATAATTTCCCAATTTGATTATCTGTCTTTTTATCTAGTTTTGTTTTTATCTAGGATAATTTTGTTTTATTTTTATTTAATTCCTTCGTGTTAGACCCTCAACCCTGTAAGTCATTATATCATTCGTTTCTTTAATCCCCAGAGTACATTTGGTGTATGCGATAAAAATTGTGATTGTTTGTCTCATGCCCAATCCCACCAACTTTTACCTAGGAAGGAGAGCCCTAAGAAATTTCCATACAAAAACAGAGATAATATACTATTTATTGAATAAAGAACATCAGCGTGCCCCACCACCACAGCCAAAATCCATATGAAATGCAACATGCAGCTCACCTACTCTGGGCGGAGATATTTGGGCACCTAACGTAGGTGAGCTGCATGTTGCATTTCATATGGATTTTGGCTGTGGTGGTGGGGCACGCTGATGTTCTTTATTCAATAAATAGAATATTATCCCTGTTTTTACATGGAAATTTCTTAGGGCTCTCCTTCCTAGGTAAAAGTTGGTGGGATTGGGCATCAGACTCGTTGGTATATGAAATATAATTGTGGTTAGCTGGCAGAGATCGTAGCTCTACAATAAGCTCGTCCCAGTAAACACATGTTATGACATCCTATTACTTAATTAAGAACTTAGAACTAGTTCACAGCCGGCGTTAATAATGTTAAAATTATTATCCTGGCTGTATGGTCATGATCTAGGAGAGTTTTTTATAGTCTCTCGACGTTTCGCCCATCACTGTATTGAGCTTCTTCAGGAAACCCTCCCAGATCCATGTATATTTAAAAATACGCGGAGGCAACATTTGCAAACACACTTCTCAGTATTATCAGCCAGAAGAGTCTACATATTATCATTCATGACTGACATATAAACTCATCAGCCCAAAGTTGGGAAAAATTCACCTATCCAGATATCACGGATATCACAGGATAAGGCTTAAAGCGGGGCCTAAAATACAAGCATTGTGCCTTAAATATTAGTATCTAGAAATCGTCAATATTGCAAATATTAAAAATTACTTAACTTATATTCTTAATTAATTTTAACTTATAGCTTAATTTTGGTGGATTATTTTTCCAAAGATGTTATACCAGAATTCAAAGCCATAAATAAAACAGGTAAATAATGACTTACTCACTTAAGCCTTTATTACGAGACATTTGGTTAATTCTTGGCATATTATCGTACATTTTTATAATATCTGAAATAAATTTAATATTAGAGATACCTGCCTACGTATAATATGATGTAGTTTTTATTAATTCGACTCACGACATTGCGCTTCTAATGTCTAATCGACGACGTAATGATTGATAGACGGGGATTGTATCTCTTGCTTTCGTGTTATTGATCCGGGGTTCGGAGCTCCGACCCTGACAGGCGCGAGGCAGTTATAATAATAAGCTAGACATATCGACATTTAAAAATTTCGAAAAAACGGGAGACCTTAGATCTCGACAACCGTTACTAAATATGCTTTGGAAAAAATAGGGTAGATACATTGAACCTTTATCTAGTAAATGACCGTAATTTTTTTTTATCTTGTATAGATTTAAAAAAAAAATCGTGAAAAACACCTCTGACCTTTTTTCCGAAAGTCGCGGAGTAAATTTTTTTTGTACTGATAATATGCATGAAACTCTAGTAAACGGCCGTAAAAGTTTTTTTTAATGGAGTGAAATTTACTGCTACTACTTAAAATTTACTAGGAGAGTTTTTTAAAAAAAAACGTTGTTTTTTTACATTTATTCATGCGATTTTTTTATCTTAATGCCGCGGGAAATGACCATGACAAAACAACTTAGTCCGAGGTTTAAAACAATTTCTAATTCAGTTTGTAATTTCACGGCATCTTTGAAATGAAAATGGGGAAAATTATCTAGACATGTTTTTTTATATGTATGTTTTTCGTCCTAACATGCGTTTTTAAACAGGAAATCAAATATAATTTTCTAAAATTCCGAGCAGACTGTATCTGTAAAGTTTGTTAAGTGTCGCATGACTTTTTTGACACTGCAATTTGAAACAGTGTCTCTACCCCCTAACCTAACTACTCCTTGTTTCATATAACTTGGCCACTGGCTACATAGTAATTCTATACAAAAAGTGTGACAAGACGGATGAAACGAAATGTACGTGTGTCATATACGCTCAAAAGTTGTCGGCAAAACAGTCACCTACCTTCTAGTTAGTTTTAAGCTTTGTACTTTCTTGCTTCCATGCAATGACACCATAGTTAGCACATTGCAGAAATCACAAACCATTTATATACATATCCACGTCTGCTCCCTATGTGGAGCATGTGATCGTCACCCAGTTTTTCCAGGCTTTTCTGTCCTGGGCCAACTCCATTGCCTGTTCCCATGTCATTCCAGTCTGGCGCAGCTCTGATGTGTACAGCCTCTGGATGGTCATTGCAGGCCTGCCCAGACGTCTGTTGCCTTCAGGGAGATTTTGGAGACAGCTGTTGTTAATGCAGCCATACGCAGAATGTGAAGAAGAACAATGTATGACATCGATTTTTAATAGCATCATAATCATAATGTCAGCCTCCCTGCGTCCACTGTTGAACATAGGCCTCCCCCATCGATCTCCACAGCTCCCTATCCTGGGCAGACCGCATCCAACCGCCTCCCGCAACTCGCCTTAAATTATCTGATCACCGTGCTTGAGGCCTACCAACACTTCTTCTGTCTGTTCTAGGTCGCCACTCCAGAACTTTCTTTGTCCACCTAGAGTCTGTGGTTCTGGCCACATGACCAGCCCAACTCCATTTCTGACTGGAAACTCTGTGAACGACATCATCACAATAGTTACAATTATTGTTGTGAATTTTGAAGTAACGTAAAATGTATGAAAATAGTCGAATTGGTTCGTCAATAGTCAAATTGATCGTTAGTCGAATTTACTGTAAATAAAAATTTCTATTAGGTATGCAACCTATGCCTGACGACTGACGTACCATTCACCTGGTCTTATTAACGCCTATGTTGACAAGTTTCTTTAACTTCTTGTGTCGCGTCGCACGACTTTCGCGAATATATTACTTGCAATTTAAAATATTGTCATTTATTCAACTCCCTAACTATTCCAGGGCTGTGTTTTGTGCCGTTATAATTCACCATCAACGGCGAGTCAACGGGCGATTATCGCACGAAGACAGAACGCATTTGGGTGATTGTTCCAATTGGAATTCTCAAACAGATATGAGAATACTAATAATAGTGAGTTGATAGACATACATCGAGATGGCGATATCACAGCACTCTTCTTTGGTAGAAAAAGAATAGACATATTCCGTGTTGATAAGAGTGAGTGAACATCAGCACGTGTGGACCACTCTATTATCTATGGCGAGCGAATGTCACCCAACCAAATAGTTGGGTGTTATTCGCAACAACTGAGCGTGTCAACTATGCACATATGAACAGGTTGACTCGTACCTATGATAGAACGGAGAACAGTAGAACCATAAACAATTGAGTGATTCGCTGAGTTAAATCTAACGGACTCAGAACGAGCCCCAGTACTAACTGTATGAATGTGTAACTCGACTGTCTGGTTTCGGGCCGGGACGCAGTGACAACTATATTTTCGTGCTTTGGAAAATGACAGGTCTCGCAGTCTGCCTACTTTTGTAAACTTTATTGTAAAGTTTTGCAGCATTAAACTTTAAGCTATTACTCAACTTATCCATACCTGTACGTGGGTACATATGCATGTATGTAACAGTTGAGGGTTCCCGGAGAAAAACCCATAAGAAAATTGCTGAACATGAATAAATTCCAAAAAGACAAGAGTTACTAAGAAATTTGCTTAAAAGGGATAAAATCCCAAAGTTTCTAGTTGGATTCCAGTAGATGATTTTTTAAAATAAAAAATGCATCTGGGTTTATCGAAATTAACCAAAGAACATACAGAAAGCTTGTGTTGTGAAGTGGAGTAAGTCGGCATCGGGGGTCGAACCCGCGCCCACCTGATTAATTTTATTTTCAAAATCCAATTAGATTTGAGCTATGGCCTTTGAGCAGATTTCTTAAGGGCTTTCGTCTTTTTTGGGATTTATTCATGTTGAGCAATATTCTTGTGCGTTTTTGTCCGGTCACGATATTGGATTATTGTCGCGTTTTAGATACTGCTACCGCCATCTGTGAATGAGTAACGAAAACGTCGCCGTTTATAGGTTTGCGCTTTTACTAGAACAAGTTCTCGTCGTGGTTGTGTACGACGATAAATTTCCTTTGCAGGTTCGAGCATTAGATAACATTTATAATTACGTCAAATCGACGCGAACGTCAAAATTTTTTCGAATTTCTCGCGCGTTGTTATTGAAAAATTACTAAAAGTCGTAAATTCGCAACATTGTTCATGTACTTACCATGTTTGAAATCACTCCATTTTGATGAAATTAATCTATGAGAAATAACAAATAACATAACTTTTAAAGCTCGGACCCCAACTATAACGTCACGGTCATTTCCTGCGGCATCAAGGTTCACAATCGCATGAAAAAAGGTGAACACAGCGTTTTTTTAACTTTCTGGGGTTTATTTCGCTTCAATCGATAAACTTTTACGGTCATTCCCTTAATTTTAATGCATATTATCAATACAAAAATCTTCGTTTTTCGGTGAGAATTTCGGTGTTTAGAACATTTTTTTTTGAAGAATGTATACAAGATATAAAAAATCTTTTACGGCCATTTATTAGATGGTTCAATGTATCTACTCTATTTTTTTCCAAAGCATATTTAGTAAGGTTGTCGAGATCTAAGGTTTCCAGTTTTTAGATTTTTTTTAAATGGCGATATGTCTAAGCCTTAAGGACGCGGAATATGTTTTCGAGATATTCATCCTCTCAAGTCGAAGCTGTGCTCCAATCAATCAACTCTAGCAACCATTAAATTGACTTATTTCAATACAGTATTCCTACAACAGTGTAGAAGAATAAAGGGTGAACATTTTTGGGCTTACAACCGTCCTCGGATGGCTTAAGTGATCACTTTACACTCGAGAAACATTCCCCATAGTTCACCCCGGCTGGGATTCGAATCCAGACCTTCGTCTCGCACAGTAGGGGGCTTATCCACTACACACGAGGAGCGACGACTGTGTTGTCGAATTCCGTATACATTAATAAGTACCTACGTATTGTTGCCATTCACACTGTTGCAGGAAGAGGTGGTATTTTTATATACACACCCGCCATCTATTATTGCCAAGTCACTTAAATAAAAAATCGTTCAAAACAAACATGGCTGTCGGTTATATGTACAAAGACATATATAAATGACAATGCGTTATAGGAAACAACTAATTAACATAAGGGTAGGCCTGTGTTGTACTTGTACCTGAATGCAAATGGAAGGGGCGCATTGTCGTTGCCCCCCCCCCCATAGAAACCCCCTCCCAGGGGGTATACGGTATTCAGTGTCTGATGCCTAATAATTGTACAAATGCAGCGAAGAATATTGCAAGTCACTTTTTGCAATTTGAATTTATTTCTTATGGAAAGAAGAAAGTATAGGCTTTTTTCCGTTTAGAATATTTCTGAAGCGCTACTGTTTTTTCATGGGTTTGTTTATCATGATTTTTCACATTCTTATTTATTCCTTCTTCAAGCGAACGAATTATCTTTTCAAACTTACCGTGAACTGCATACAAATATGCATTTGGGTTTATTTAGATTAACCCAGATTCTTTTATTTTTAAAGAAAATGAAAGAGGCGTATAATCAAATAGGTCACAAAAAATTGTTCACTAGAGCATACTTATCGCAGTGTTGCGATTTCTTTCAGGTTGCCCAACTTTGCGCAAGTAACCCAAGAGTGTATGTGTTTTTTTCAGGAAAATTTTGTGAAAATTGTTCGCTGTATTAATCTTTCTTTGTTTGAAAACTTTATTTTTGTCTAAACTATCTTTTGTTTCTACCGTAAATACGGGTGTAAAGTGTGAAATCACTCATGAAATAGGGACGCCTTACATACACTCGTTTATTTCACCGAGGATGGCGCCATTTTCAAATATGATATTGATAGTATTTTCGAGGTAGATACATTTTTATTTCTTACAGCATTAGGAACACACTTAAATGTTATGTTATAGTGTCTCCCGCATTATTTTTTTTACGAATCTCGAAATAAACCTAAATACATATTTGTACACTTCGTAATAAATAAGCTTGAAAAGCTTTTGTTGTGGAGTAAGTCGCCATCGGGGATTGAACCCGCGCCTACTGGATCGAGTCGATTGCTTTACCAACCTGGCTTCCGACCACCTCATTTGTACAGGTAACTCGATATGAATTTATCTTTTTAAATGTTACTACCTATCATTTAAATTTCTTTTTACAATCGAAACAGTGCTATGTTTACGATCGAAGTGAAATTAATGATAAAAGCTATTTATGAAGTTCGTAAACAATTGTTTTATGTATTTAGAGAGATAAGCGGCGTTATTTTGTTTTTACATTGCAATAATAATGTGTTCATTATTGCAATGTAAAAACAAAATAACGCAAATGAGGTGGTCGGAAGCCAGGTTGGTAAAGCACTCGACTCGATCCAGTAGGCGCGGGTTCAATCCCCGATGGTGACTTACTCCACAACAAAAGCTTTTCAAGCTTATTTATTACGAAGTGTACAAATATGTATTTAGGTTTATTTCGAGATTCGTAAAAAAAATAATGCGGGAGACACTGTAACATAACATTTAAGTGTGTTCCTAAAGGTGTGGATATACGGGGTCTCAGGAGACGCGCCTCCAGGCACTGACAAAATGGCGCCAGTCTCTTCAGTGAAATACACGACGGGAGATTTTCGTCTCTAGAGACGGCATCTCTAGTAAAAATGGCCGACAATCGCCTCCTGTCATCAAATTCTAAAATACACGGGACTATCTCGAGACGCGAGACTTTGGTCTGTTGCTGCATTCATTCTATTAGTATTTTTGGCGCCATAATGGCGTTTGGTTTTGTGTACATACTCTAGTGTCATGTACTTATGAGTATTGTGATTAAAAAATATAATTATATACCGCTTTGAAATTATTTATCGATTCAGTAATGTACATATGTCGGTCGGTTCTTTACTTACATGCGTATGTGTATATTTCCTTTTCTGCGTTAGTAAATGAAATAGAATACTTAATTAGACCTTCTTTTAATGTACACCATTCCTATGACATCAGTGACATAAGCCAAAGCAAGTATCGGTATGCACTACATACCCGAAACCGTTGTGACTAGCGAAATTTTGTTTCGTCCTTATGTTCCTTCGATGAATATTAAAGGGTGAAATGGTAACTACATACATAGTTTGCTATAAATGTTGTAGGACATGAAGGGAATAACAAAACACGTAATGTCAATGTATTTTTCACAACTGTATTCATATTTCAAATGCAAATGCAACTCTGTTATTAATCCGCCATTATTTAAAAATAATATTATAATTATAATCATCTAACAATTTTATTATTAACAATGTACTAATATCGTCACAATCGCAGGAATGTTTAAAATTATATATCAATACAAAAACCACGTGCCCACGCGCGCCAATCCAATTCAGTTGCAAACATCTCCAAGAGACCTCAGATTAAAATTGAACATGTCAAAAGACCGGAGACGCGTCCCCTGAGACGAAAATATGTAAAATACACGACGCGAGACTTGCGTGCGCAGACCGTCTCAGGAGGCGCGCGGTATCGAGAGATATCTCGCGTCTCCGATGTGTTTACACACAAGAGACCTGTCATTTTGGTATCCGGGAGGCCAAAATCTCTTGTGTGTATCTTCGCCTTAATGCTGTAAGAAATAAAAATGTACCTCGAAAATACTATCAATATCATATTTGAAAATGGCGCCATCCTCGGTGAAATAAACGAGTGTATGTAAGGCGTCCCCATGAAATACGGTCGAACTGTCAAGTTTGACAGCGTTTTTCCATACTAAACACGCAACTTTACAGTCAAATATCGGTGCGTTTTAGTTCGTAATGTCACGTGTCACAAAGTGTTGCACTATATATATCATTATTTTATAAGGGGAACATTAATTTAGCATGAATCTGCAAGAAAATTTGAATTAAATTTTCTTCTCCTTGGCAATTATTATCCCACATGGTTGTGGGGTCTGCTTTTCTGATCTTTTTCTAAAAATTAAATTAACTCAATCATAAATAACCTAATCGAACAAAAATTTATACGAATCTGTCAGAGGTTTTTGGACCGCACCGCTAGGGGCGCTGCATTCACCTTACACCCGTATTGACATGCAATGTTCTTCCTTGTAGATGTCGAATTATAATGCCCGTATTGATAGTTGTATACAAATCTGTTGTAGATATGAACCTAAGGGATGCAATTCGCGTTAAAACTGCCGCTTATTTGTTAATATCTGTGCATATGCAATATGCCTACACATTACACAATGCACAATGCACATACAGGCTAACTACCACTTTACATTTTTTTCTAATCATAATGATAGAAAAAAAACGTAAAATAGTCGGTAATTTTGCCGGATTTGGGTCACCCTGTACTGAGCACAAACGGAAAATTTGTGCAAACTGAAAGAAGCTCTTCTTACATGCTAATGATTAGATTTAAACCGTTTCCAGCTTTCCTCGAATTATTTACGCTACACCCCTTTATTTTCTCTAATTATACTGGGCTAACATGTCGTAGTTGAAAAACGAGTAGTTATCTCAAAGGATGGAACTTCCATCAGGCTTCGTCGGCTGGCTTAATGTGATCACTTTACACTTAAGTAACATTCACCAATTCCTGATGGAAAGTCCATCCTATGCTGTGTATCTGTTGAGATAACTACTTGTTATATTCAACTACGACATGTAGAAAATTCCGAGGTTCTCACAAAACATAAATAATTGTTAATGATTTTCAAAATTAATGTACGATGTTCTTTAGTTCTTACAACAAACCACTTTTTGCAAAACCGGTTTGATTAAGCGTACTTTCCCTTACGTAAACCGAAACAGTGTATCTCGCAGTCTGATTGTATCTAACTTTATGTATCGAAGTAGCTTCGTAGGGTGGTTGGTACCCACTTAATATTTTTTCTATTATCTGCATACATGTAGATATTTATTTCAATGTAAGTGCTCTGCCATCACTCGTTGTGTTCCCCAAGAGGGATGTCTGCAGGATTATTGAATGAATACTCTATACCCAACCACTCGTTATTTTGTCGACATAGAAGAAAAATGGATTAAACAGTATTTTTATTGTAAAAAGTCGAATAAAAGCTAACCAATAACTTTATAGTTTTTTTTTCTTTTTTTTTCTCAACAGAGACCGAGAGGCATCTTCATTCACAAAATGTAGCGTTATGTGAACTCCCCTGGGGAGGAATCAGGATAGGTGTCCCGTGCCTTACGAGTCGGCTTTGGCTGGTTTAAGTGATCACTTTATGCCCAGGGCAACGTTCATCCATTCCACCACATCCTAATGTCAATTGTGTAATTTTTGACAGTTGTATATATGCTACTGCTGGAAATTATTTCACAATGACCCAATGTTTCTGATGCTAACGCCATCTGCTGAGGAGTGGATGCAACATTTGTTGCAACAGTAGCTTTGTTTACAATTAATTATATTACTATAAATGCCTAGTTGATTTTTTTTTTAAATGACTCTGTGTTGATCTAAATAAGTCCTAATACATCTTTGCACACTTCACACAAAGCTTAAAAGCTTGTGTTGTTAAGTGGAGTAAGTCGGGGATTGAACCCGCGCCCACTGGATTAACAGTCGAGCGCGTTACCAACCAGGCTACCGACCACCTCAAATAAGAACATCTCTATTTTAATTAGTTCCTACGCTCTTAATTATTTACAAAATTAGACCCACTAGTTGCATATACCTTATTGGTTGAAATTTTATTAGAGTTAGCCTGTTCTGACAATAAGGTCACAGTGATTCGTACTGAGGGTAGATTGCAGTATATCTTGTACACTACAGTAAAGTTTGTTGATAGGGGAGAGGCGATGATAATGAAACTCTCTAATGCTGCAAATGAAATGTACCTGGGGGAAAGTCGTGCGTTGTGTTGTGAGATACCTATTATTCACTATTGGATGATATACATACGAAGTAGATCAATGTTTTATATATATTTTATACCTTAGGGTGTTTAATTTTCCATTTTTTTAATTTTTTTTTAAAGGATCTGGGCTTGCATATATACAAACCCAAATACTTTCCTGCACGCTTTGCACTAGGCTAAAAGCCTGTATCGCAAAGTGTGGAATACATCGCCCGCGCCGGGGTTTGAACCTGCCACCTCCTGTTTTGAGAGACTGCCGCCTCAACCAACTGCGCCAACCATGTACTTTGTGGATATATTCGCTTGCAGTCCGAGTCTATGTTATGTAAAAACTATCTACGCCAAATTTCAAGAAGATTGAATAATATTTAGAGGTAGCACACATTGATCACTTTTATCTATTTTAGAGGTGGTCGGTAGCCTGGTTGGTAACGCGCTCGAGTGTTAATCCAGTGGGCGCGGGTTCAATCCCCGACATACTCTACTTCACAACACAAGCTTTTATGCTTTCTCTGAAGTGTACAAAGATGTATTTGGGTTTATTTCGATGTGAGCCTCAGAGACAGGATTAGAAATGAGGAAATCAGACGAAGAACCCAAGTTGTCGACGTCATGGATCGTACAGCAAGACTCAAATGGCAATGGGCAGGGCACATAGCAAGACAAGACGAGAATAGATGGACTCCCAGACTCGTAAAGTGGAGGTCATGGGAAAACAGAAGAGGTGTCGGAAGGCCCCAGAAAAGATGGGCGGACGACGTGACCTCGGTAGCGGGTAGACAGTGGGTCAGAAAGGCGAGGGATCGAAAAGACTGGAAACGAATGGAAGAGGCCTACATCCAGCAGTGGAGGGACCAAGGCTGACGAAGAAGAAGAAGAATAATAAATTGGTTAGGTTCTCAAAACTCTTTAAATTTTTGTAATCCACGATTATGTTTAGGTTTGATTTGACAGATGAAGAAGAATAAAGGATAAACAGTCGTAGATACAAAGCCCTTAAGCTAGGATAACATAACAACTATCAAGCGTCCCGTAAGAGGCAGGTAACTTATTATTAGTATTGTAGTACTAATAATAACGAGATCAACCACCCTTCAACACACACAAAAAAATATTCAACAAATTGTCATACCTCTCTACTTATGTTTTCATTGTTGAATTTAAACCAATTGAGATTGTGAATCGTAATTTTGACGGATTTTTTTAAGCATTAAACTTGCAACTTGCGTATGTAGATATTTTGCCTTTAGGACACTGTTGAAAAACGCAGGCTATTACATATTAGTCCAAGAGCCCGCTGCTTAAATTATGACGTATCTGTTTTTTTATCGAAATGTGGTATAAATGATAGCTTACCAATAGGGTATTACATCGCACTAGGTTGCCTATCAAAATCTTGCCGCAATCCCCCCTGCCCCCCCCCCCCCCCCCCGAAAAGGTCCCTCTTCGCGGTTTTTCGCATTTTATAGGAATATGGTAAGAGATAGGAGAAAGTCGTCAACGACAAAAATAATCTTTGCTAAATTCTCTACAAAAAATGTTAAGTCAATTTTTTCGTAAGCGGTAAGGGTACGAGAGGGGCACGAATGGAGGGGAGGGGGTACACGAAAAAAACGATTTTTGTCGAATCCATATAGCTTTTGGTATCAAATAGATAAAAAATAGTAACCCTCCCGACATATTGAGGAATAAGGGGAGGGAGAGTTGGGGGGACGCCTATTAAACAAATTAGTATATTTCATACTTTTTCACGGATTTAGATTTCTGTACCGGAGCAAGGCGCGCAGGGTACGGCTAGTATCTTATAAATCATTTGTCATTTAATATTGTTAAGTTGTTTGCGTGTATTTAACAAAATATTGTCCCGTCCCTGCTATTGTCCCATACAAATCCACTGACAGATAAATGTCAGTGTTTTATTGTCATACTGATAATAATATTGTCATTCATACAACTCATTGATAGCGCCTTTTATTATCCTTCTATGTATTATCCTTTCATTGTGATTATAAAAAATCACTTGATATACTCGTACTTTTGATATTTCAATGAGATTTAGGAATGATTTGTTGTACGGAACCTATATAAAGGTGGGAAGAACTATTGAACATTGAGCACCTTCTATCTTCTCTTCTTCTTCTTCGTCAGCCTACTCCTGGACGCAGGCCTCCTCCATATGCTTCCACGCCGCTCTATCCTGGACTCTCTGGATCCAGTTGGTACCCATGTATTTTACCAGGTCGTCTCTCCATCGTAGTGGTGGTCTTCCTACACCCCTGGTAGTCATTCTGGGTTTCCAGGTTAAGACCCTCTTCGACCACTTATCGTCACCTTCTATATCTATGACAAATCTATGGTGGACGCCAATTTCTTGCAAACATATGATTGCGTGTCATGTTGGTTGTCCATAATTGCATGAAACCTGGTGATATTTCAGCGATTTTTGCGACTCATTATGTATAATCAGTGTGAAAATTATCTTTGGAAT
This sequence comes from Ceraclea dissimilis, assembly GCA_963576895.1. NCBI lineage: Eukaryota > Metazoa > Arthropoda > Insecta > Trichoptera > Leptoceridae > Ceraclea > Ceraclea dissimilis. Next base: position 810,597 of record OY756379.1, on the reverse strand, counting down.
ATAACCTATGTAATTAAATGGTAAATTAGCGTACTTTACATCGAGAAAAAATGGCGTATACCTAGCGGAAATGCTAAAAAAAAGTCCCAACGCCTAGATAGAGATATTTCATTTCATTTATTTGTTATCCAAAGCTTTACAAAGTAAAAACATAAACAAAAAAGTACTGGATTTTATTGCCCCACTAGGCGATAGCCTGTTTCGGGGCAATACTAACCACAATATAATATGTTGAGAATTTTCTCAACGAAAGGCGGCAGATATCAACATTCACATAATAACTTATGCGAACTCCCTTGGGGAGGGGAGCAGGATGGATGTTCCGACGCTTACGAGTCGGCTTTGGCTGGCTTAAGTGATCACTTTATGCCCAGGGCAACGTTCACCCATTCCACCACATCCTGCTACCTGGTGAACGTTGCCCTGGGCATAAAGTGATCACTTAAGCCAGCCAAAGCCGACTCGTAAGCGTCGGAACATCCATCCTGCTCCCCTCCCCAAGGGAGTTCGCATAAGTTATTATGTGAATGTTGATATCTGCCGCCTTTCTTTGAGAAAATTCTCAACATATGCCATCTGCGAGATGCAGACATGAAAAGCCAGTAATACCTAAATGATTTAGGTATCTTCCTCTCACAATATAATAGCTCAAGGTTACATGTATGTACAAAAAATAAATAAAACAGTGACAAAATATTGAATAATAAGCAAACGATTAAAGAGATTTGTATAGTGACGATGGTGCAATGGTTGAGGATTTGTTTATAAGGTTATTTTATGGTCATACAATTTAATCAAATAATGAGAGCCAATAATGCATTTCAATGTAAACAATAAAATACATACAGCTTTGCCAACATAGAAATATCAATGCTTTATTAATATACAATAATTGATAGAACACAGAGAGAGGGGTTGCTATTCAGTATAAAAAATATGGGGACTGAACGGCATACTAATTCTACGTACGTGCTAGGAGCGAAGATACCCGTGATTACGATTCTCATCGAGTTAACTTGATTTAAGAGTATGCCTATGCATACCGACATTTCAAAAATTTCTAAAAACGGGAGACCTTCTATCTCGACAACCGTTACTAAATATGCTTCGGAACAAAATAGGGTAGATGCATTGAACCTTTATCTAGGGAATAACCGTAAAAGAATTGTATATCTTGTATAGATTTCTCAAAAAAAATTATCAAAAACACCTCTGATCTTTTTTCCGAAAGACGCGGACACTCGTTTCCCGAAAGTCGCGGAGTAAAATAATTTTTTTTGTACTGATAATATGCATTAAAATCTAGGGAATTACCGTAAAAGTTTTTTGATAGACGCAAAATTAACCCTAAAAAATGGAAAAAAAACGCTATTTTTACCATTTTATCATGCGAACGTTCACGCGATTTTGAACCTTAATGACTGTGACGTCATTCCTGGTGCCAAGCCCTTAATTATTGTGATTGGGTATCCAGGAAATGTTGAATTAATAAATAGAGGAGAGACGTCCGACACGTGACTGTACGGATATATCCACTTTCTTTCTTTCATTATTGAAATTCAATTTGTTTGTGGATTGTATATTCTCTCTCTCTGTATCCCTACGTAGGCACTGGGTACGTACCTTTATATCGTAGGCGGTAGTTATTAAAGTTGTGGGGTTTCTTCATCAGGGAGGGTGGGGAGATTGGGCAAAAGAGGATAACATCCCTTTGTTCGGTTCTCATTCAATTTATAGCGGCTTAATAACGGTCCCCTGCGGACCAACTCGAAATATATCCATACAGATACCCTTAACACTTTGTTCACCGCACGCACATTTTTTTTTATTATGACACAATATGTTTCCATCCTTGGACAAGGACACTGAAGGAATGTAAGTTAGGGGTGGGGTTTGTCGGGGGGCTCCCTTCTGGCTAACCCGGAGCCCACCTCTTAAAAAGATTTTGCCAAGAAGTGCGGGTAAAGAGGACGCTATATGCGCCTGTGCTACCCGGGGATGCGGAGGGCCTTAAGCCCGTGGGAGTCCTTCAATGTTGTTGTATTATGACACAATTCTAAAGATGAGTCTTTTTATTGTTTTAACAATTATGTAGTTTCTCAATTAACGAACAGTGTAAGATGGGCATGCTGGACTTAACGACCAGTTATCGGTTGGTTTTGGTGATCACTTTACTCTCGAGAAACGTTCACCATTCAGCCCTTAAAACCTGTGTGTCTATTCTTACACCTTTTTTGGAGTAATTGCACCTTGGGTGGGATTCGAACCTACACCCCAGGGCTGTGAAGCAAGGATTCTACCCACTAATCCACAAACCATCTCAGGTTGACTGAGTAATAAAGGCCATCCATTTTTCATCCACCGCCATCCGTTGAAGTTTTATTTATGTATTTATTTACCTTTCTGTGATCAACCCCAAAAGAGTAATAAATAAATAAATCTTTATTGGCCAGTAAATATAAATAACAACAAAAACAAGACAATGCAGTGTGCCAAAAGGAATACAGTCAATGCTATGAAAATTCCCACGTTTTATACTAGAAAACTGAAATCTAATCAGTGATAAATAGGTCGTCAGCTTTAGTTTACTCATTTTCAGCAATAGGGAGCCCAGAAGCCCAAAAGTAAGACATCGGTATTCGACAGATGTCTTATGCCGACATATTCCACTTCACTACGCGAGCTTATTTTCTAACGTGCTGTGAAGTGTGTAATGTTGTGTTTATTTAATACAATAGATACGTAATGTTGGATTTGTGTAGTTGTTCTGTAAGTGATCATTTTGGTAAAACATAGTTAATGCTCAACAAATGCTCACTACCACTAGGGCGAGATTATCCCTATTCCCCGGTGTATTCCGATGTCGTGCAGCTAACCCAATGTTAGATTAAATAGAAAACAAAGTTATTTTGAATGCCCGGTGTTGAAAGTGTTACACTGTAGTCAATACATACTTTGGCAATCTCTTCTCTTTTGTGGCCCCCCAGGCGCGACCACGCTCTGTGACAGCGTTCACCAAGGCGAAATGTTGTCAGGGGTGGGTGGTAGTGCTAGCGTCCTATACACCGATAGAATATGCTGTACCCTACTACAACAAGCGGGCGCTCTTTTGGGGGAAGCGATAGGAGGTCGACAAAATACCTAATAGGGGGAGGCATGGAGGGGGGGGAGGGGGAGGGAAACAAAGATGGCCGCTACTTGGCCAACATTATTATTATCATCAACATTTCATACCTTTCATGTACTCAGAATCGCCCAACGGATCTTGTCCTTTTTGCGAGGTATTTCGTAGATACGTACCCAATCCACTTTTGCCTATTTTCCCCATTTTGTATAACGTGTTTTTTTGCTGCTTTCCCAGTACAACTACTACTATTGCATCAACTATCCCGATATTGGATCCAAAAGTATATATCTAAGTCCCTTGCGGGCTAGACAGAGAGAACAGAATGCCACACTGCACTATTCTTACGCATACACTTCATGCATGCTCTCCGATTTGTTTGATTTTTTGATATTAATTTTGTATATGATTTTTAAATGTTGTGTGTTGCTTTTGACTGCCCAGGATTTGTAATAATAATAATAATAATGGATTTGTAATTATAATAATAATAAGTGCATTCTAGTGCACATCGTGGGAGAGGGGGACATCCATTAGTATGGTAAAATGTTTTTAGTTCTATGTGATGTGTTTGTTTATTTAAAATTTTGTATTAATATTATTACCTATTATTTATTTTATATTTTTGTAATTTTTTATTTTAACATGTTTTTATATATTATTTGGTTTAAACGAATGTATTATATAGAGCTAAAAAATTTTGTATACTATTGTGTTAATAAAGTTGATTTGGAAATAATAATAATAACATTTATTCTTTCAAACTCAAAGAGACACATAATATATGATACAATTAAATAAACAAAAATATATATATATTTAGGTAAAATCTCCCCTCAGAATTAAGTAATGTTTGAGTCTTCACTGGTTTATTTGCAGGTGATATTGTGATTGTTCATATTGTATGTAATAACTGTATGCACTCTATAAGATTAATAAAATAAAAAAATAAATAAAAATTTCTTTTACTCGAAGCTTGTCTGTCCTTGAGGACCATAGTAAATGCTGTGTATAAAATTTGCTTTGCGAGAACTATAATATTTTTATTCAGAATGAATAGAGAACCTTCTGAAATCTTGTGAAAAATTAGAAAGTAAAAATATGTATTTTATTTAAGTTTTACGAACACCTACTTTCGCTAACTTCAGTGTCTTGAATATATGAAAAAAAGTGTGCATTTGTTTCTACAAAATCAATTCGGATTCAACTGGACAACTGGAATTTTTAATCCAGTGTGAACCATCTCTTGCAATTTTTTTGATTTCTAATTCCAATATGCAAATTATAACGTCATCAAAACCTAAATAGAGACTTTCAGAATGAGTTCTTCTTCTTTTTCTTTCTTTTTCCACTGCTGGACATAGGCCTCCCCTTTGACTTTCCACAGATCCCTATCTTGGGCATGCTGCATCCACTTGCTTCCCGCGATTCGCTACACATCGTCAGACCATCTTGCCTGAAGTCTTCCTACGCTCCTTTTGCTTGTTCTAGGTTGCCACTCGAGAGTCTTTTTGGTCCACCTAGAATCTGAGCGTCTACGAAGTGTTATTTTGTCATTTTCGGGGGTGGGATTAAAAAAAAATATTTTCGTAATTTGTTCTAGTATTTTTTCTACAGCAAAATATTCAGAAGGTATCCCTTGCCTACTTGTGGAAGGCATTCGTTCAAAACCCAGCGATGCATTAGTGTTTTAATGATTGTATGTTCCCCGTATGACAAGTGAGGGAACGCAGACCACAAGGTGTAATGGTTGCAGGATAAAATTGCACAAACCAATATTACATGCGGATTAAATTGCACGGGTAGTAAAACGGATTGTAGTTAATATTACAACGGTTACAGCAATGCAACAATTATTACTGTGCGCACCTGGAAAATCCAGACACCTCACTAATCCAGGAGAGACGATGTATATGTTTTGAGCCCTAGAGTTACCGAAAAGAGCACTGTTTTTTATACTACAAGGTTTCCAACATCCGGGATATTCCTCTTTCACATGCTGTAATTTTGTCCTGATCCTTTGTTTGATATTTTTTTCGTATGTAGGTTCGTCCTAATTTGGTCATGGATCTTTTCTTCTTATCGTGCAACATAATATTAATTTTGCTGTTATGAAAACTGAGCAAGTACCACACTATTTTAAATATCGCTAGGGTGTGCACTCTTTCAAATGGTTATTGTTATTTATTTGTTCTGACGTTATGAAAATTAAGGATTAGTTATATGAAATATATAATTTACACGTTACATACTCTACTTTTGAGATTTATGGTAAAATTTGGTGTGTGTAATTTAGTCGTGCGCCTTTTCTTCTGACATAGTTTTGTTATGAAAACCGAAGTATTAGTAATGTGAAATCTCGTGAGAAACCCCAAATTACTCAAGTTTTACCCCAATAGCTTCGTAAACAAAGGTACCTACTGAGCTGTGTAATTATTTTTTGTTACTTAAGTATCTTGATAAATCATTTTACTCTGTCGACGAAATGCTGGAATGAACCATTTACATTCACTCCAGCATTGAACTGACTATATCATAAATTGTTTATTGTGCTTTCACTATCTATTGTCTTGCTTCATACTATGTCACTGACGAAATGCTAACAGACCCCTTTACACTCTTTAGCATTGATGTTGTGCATTATTATTATTACTATTGCTTTAATTATTATAAATTTGATTATGTAAAACTGACGAATCCAAGTGCCCGATATAGGGTCTAAGGACAATAAACAACAGTAAAAAATATGTGTTTAGTCTTTTAACTCAATAGTTTCAATCTGAAGAAACAATAATAATGTAATTTTTCCTTGTGCAATTATTCCCAGCACGATATTATAAATATACAAGGGTAAGTAGTATACCCGTAAGTGTATACGTACTACGTACATATTTCATTATATGCAACCCTTAAACGCTCCCATCTCTTTAATTACAACGGCAAGCGAGTGCAGAGAAATGGAGAGGGTAAATTACGGGGTGAGATGATGAAGAAGGGTTGGAAATTATTCAGATGATTGCTGGGGGAAGGAATTATAAAAAATGGCGACAAATTCCCATTTTAAACGAATACCTACCCTACATTTTATATTATACTGAATATGAGAATACCTAGTTTCTATTCTATTCTATTCTAGTCCCGCACGATGTTTCCCTTGCGTGGTATATTTTTTAAAGAAAAATGTGTTCGGTGATGAACTTGGCGTCTTTCTATGTTAGGTGATTCACACAACTATAATATAAGAAGGAAAAGACTTTGTTAGTAGCGCCGCAGGCAATATTTTTTATGAAACAATTGATTTTGATACAAATTTTAGAAAATGTATGATATTTAAATTTTTCAAATTCAAATAAATTTATTAATAATTTATTAATAACATTTAATATCTTACATTTCTAGTACATACATATAAAACTTATTATACAATATTTACATTTTCCTGCAATGTGAGGAGACCTATGAAGGGAAAACGTGTGGTAATAATGTGATTTTTTGTGAGATGAAAAAGTACCTAACCCACCTATTCCAATCTCAAGGGGGCAGCTGCCCCCCCTGCCTCCCCGGGACGGCGCCCACAGTTGCACAAGTTGCACCACAGTTTATTGTCAAATTATGTTGATTCGCTGATGTCCTGCATAAGTAAAGTATCGATTTCCAATAACAAGGAACAATAATAATACAGAGTATAATAATTATCGATTGAATCTTTCCGATTGTCGTATTTCAAAGATAAAAATCTCCATTGATTGATTCGCAGTGGTTTCTTCTTTAGCATTGATCGTCTCTTTGTCCTGAATCAATTTGCCGACAATATTATTACCTACTACCTGTATTCAACACGTACTGGGTGACCCAACATATCGTCACCTTAGAATAAAAACGGAACTATTGTCGAAGCTCGGCCCCACTTTTTGTGATTTTTTTTTATTTAAAAAAGTGCTTAAAGCGATATTATTTTGCTCGGCTCGACTGGGGTCGGCCAAGGGCACAGATAGTCAGAATGTGTTTTTTTTAACGAATTTAGTAAATTTACGATGTTTTGGACTTGAAATGTCACTCCTGTCAAAAGTTTTTCGTGTTTTAAACAGGTGCGAAAAAATAGCGTTTTTAGCGCTTTTTAAAAACAAAATAAGCTAGACATGGAATGGGACCGCGCTTCGACAATAGTTCCTAAAAAGGTACCTCTTTTATTTCTCTTGGCTTCGGCGAACAAGTTTATTTAGAAGGGTTTTTTTTAATCACTTTCAAATTCAAATATCTGTAAGAAACTTCTCTGATTTATGTTGTTTCAAACCTACAAAACATTGATTTCATAACAGCGATACAGGCTTTTAGCCTAGTGCAAAGTGTGCAGGAAAGTATTTGGGTTTGTGTATGCAAGCCCAAATCCTTTATATATATATATAAAAAAATATATAACTGGCGAACGCAGTCATAAAAATGTGACCGAGAAGGGGCGACTACCTGCTTTACTCGCACCTATAACTCTACCATAAGTGCGAATAAAGCAGGCAGTCATCCCTTCTCGGTCACACTTTTATGACTGCGTTCGCCAGTTATAATTTATTCAACTGTAGTGCTGGATTTCACCAACTTCTTAGGTACCAGGAATAGCGGAGATAGGAGACACTTATAATTATTTTTCATTCAAAATTTGTGCTAGGTGGCTACTATCTCCACTATTCCTCACCTAAAAAGTTGGTGAAATCCAGAAATACCTACTAAATACCTACCTTTAGAATAACTCAAAGAGATCACCTCTAATTTAAGATACTTTATTATGGGCCTCCCATTACCCAAGTACTTTTGCACATGATATGTTTTTATTTATTAGCCTCATAATAATATGTAGTATTTTTATTTATTTTTTACCCCATATCAAATTACTTTACCCACCTACATTATTCATGTTTGACGCACGGTACGGTCCGGAACCGAACCTCGAAAAATGTCTATTCTATATTTATATGTAGTCTCCGTTGAGTAATTTTGATTTTTGATTTTTTTTATGTCTCCCGTAAAATTGTGCTTTTGAATTACGGGGTTGTGGAAGTTGGGTAACCTAGAATGAGCAGAAGGAGCGTAGGAAGACCTCAGGCAAGATGAGCTATTATATTTTGGTTAGTACTGCCCCGGAACAGGCTATCGCCTAGTGGCGCAATAAAATCCAGTACTTTTTTTGGTTATGTTTTTACTTAGTAAAATGCTTTGGATAAAAAATAAATAAAGATAGATTGGAATGGTGCCTCTAGGTAGGCATTTGTCTGTAATAAACATACACAATGGTGCTGAACATCATTCCCACTTAATAAGATCATATTTTTTATCTTCCACATTGTTCAATCTATTGTATGCATTATGATTGAACTATCTACCGTTTATTTAATACAAATATATACCATTTATTTGTTTATATCTCATTTGAACACACTCGCTCCTCGATTAGTTATTTTATTCGTTAAGCGAACTTTTAGTACCTAACAATTTATGAGTTTTTGTGTTCACAGTGTGACGGTTTCTGGCATTTTTAATACCAAACTAGTATTTTTTTGTGTACATATTTAGAAAAACTAAGGTATTTTTCGACATTATATTTTTAGCATTTTTAGATAGATACCTAAATAAATAAATACTGCTGTTTAATCCACTCGAAAGTAAGAATGAAGGATGACAAAAAAGATATATCTGAGTGAAGGAAGAGGTGTGAGGAAGCGCGGCCGCTCGAGACTGGACTGGACCGATCATGTCGACCAGATCCTCAAGGATGGGCGCGTTTTGAGTAAAAGGAATCGGAGAGCGTGTGTGACAAACTGTATGAGTGTGACGGAAGCTGAGAGTGTGTGTAAGGATAGGGATGTCTGGCGCTCTGTCCTCTCTGCCTACCCCGCAAGGGACGTGGCGTGAGGGTATAGTAGTAGTAGAAAGTAAGAATAAAGTCACTATAATGTTTTAGTTAGGTTGCGTACTAATGCTGAATTTCACCAACTTCTTACTTGAGGAATAGCGGAGATAGGAGCCACTTATCATTATTTTTCATACTAAATTTATGATGGCTCCTATGTCCGCTATTCCTCACATAAAAAGTTGCTGGAATCCAGAGTACCTCAATCTCCTATGTCTAAGAATCAGTTTTACACGGGAGAACTCTCAGACTGTGTACATATTTAGAGTAACAATGGAGCGGAATCCTTGTTCGAACATAGGCTATAAAAAATCAATTACCTGTTGCGGTTAAAGAGAAAAATGACTTAAATTGCAAAATAACATGTATGCAATAGTGGTTGCATTAGACTTAAAATCCTGGTGCGGGCCCGTCAGGGACAAAAGCTGGTATGTCAGTAAATCAGTAAAAACGGTAACCGAAGAACTCTGAAACCCAAATATGGAATAACGTTGCACGAAGTTTTAGTGTATTTTATCTGTCTAGTGCAGTGATTCCCAAACTATGGTACGCGTACCACCAGTGGTACGTGACAATTATTAAGGTGGTACGCAAGCAGCCATGGCCATAGGACATACACTGTAAACAATTAGATAAAACGTTTTTAAGCCAGATATTTCCTATCTTGTCTCGAACATGCAGCACCATTTTTCCCACTAAGAATATTGTATTTTTTTCCTATAATTAATAAATGATAATGTAGTCATAAACAGTTGTTGCAGTTTTTATTATTTTACCATTTTGAAGGTTTTTTTTAACGGTTACAGTTCAGTGGTACGCTACTGATTTATAATTTCGTGTGTGGTACGCGAAATTTAAAGTTTGGGAACCACTGGTATAGTGTCTATTGTATAGTATTATTATATTTTTGTTGTTTATTGTACGATTATCCGTAATATCTCATGTAAGATTTGTTGAAATGTGGATAAGTATTAATATCGAGATAAGATAATATTGTTAGTATTCTATTCTATTGTACGATCTATTGTACAATTAATATACGCAATGATCGGTGTACATCTGTTTGTTGAAGTATTTTAAAATGGAGTGGTCGTCATTTTTGACGGTAGATTTTATTTTATTACATTTTTAGCTTCACTTGGAATTAGCAAAATCACCCGTAGAAGGGTGCGTGCCATATTTAAAGAAGAAGAAGCTTGGCGTTGTTGCTGTTTTCGAAACTTGCAATCGAAATTTGACTCATTTCTAGACTAGCTAAAACTCAGAAACTTCACCAATTGCGTAAAATATATGAAATCGCAATTCCATGCCACATTGGATGGGAAGAAAATATGTTAAAATATTGACATAATATGTAAGTACCTACTACCTACATTGTCTTTTGCTTCTTCTTCTCAGCCCGAAACCGTCCACTCCTGAACGTAGACCTCCTCCAAGCCTCTCCACTCTTGTCTATCCCGCGCCTTCTGCATCCATGTTCCACCCGCAAACTTGACAATGTCATCTCTCCAGCGGAGTTGGGGTCGTCCGGGGTTTCTTTGTGATGTTCTAGGGCGCCAGCACAAGAGGCATTTCGTCCATCTGTCGTTTGAGCTACGGGCAACATGACCAGCCCAGCGCCATTTTAGCGTAGCGGCTTTTTCGACTATGTCCCGTTCTGGCCCTACATTGTGAAGTGGATAAAATAATTCGATATGCAAACTTTGTTGCTCTAGTAATGTACCTATAGGTTCCAAACTTAAGAGTGTTACAGTAGCTAGCTCAAGGTCAATATAGGGCGGGACATAAAAATTAAGGCGTGGCCTCTCCCCTGCCCCGCTTACACCACATTGGAACGTATGCATTAGCAGAGTAAGGAGTAAGTAACCTTTGAGTTAGGAGTAAAATATTATTATGCACAAAATAAGTCTAAGATCAAAGAACATTTCTAAGCGAAGGGCAAAATATAGTATTATTAAGACCATTGTCTTCTAGGCCATTGTTATTAATTTATTATACGGTCATATTCAACCTTTATAATTCTATGTCTTTAAAGTTGTTTTGACTGCAATAGCTAACACGTGTTTGGAATTTTTTAACAACGGCTGTGCGATACTGTTAAACATGTGAATTTTTCACATTCACGTGTTCATTGCATTCACCAGCCTTTTGAAACCAAAAGTTCTCAACATTAATTAAACCAAAAGTTCTCAATTTTTTTTCTCAAATTCTTAAAATGGAAATGGGAAACAATATACACAAAATATTTTTTTTTTCTTAAATGAATATTTTTAAATTGAATATTAAAAATTATATTTACTTTACAAATGTCTTATAGGTATACAATGTAACGACGAGTGATACAATAAAATGGATTTATGTTGTCTCTCTGGAGGAATGTCTCTCATACAATAATATGGAAATAGAATAGCAGTAGAATAACTAGTCAAATGCATTATGCAAGTTACATATAGTATGCCACAACACCCATATATGTAGGGCACGACATCATTCGACGACGACCAAATGAAGGAAACAATATTCTTATAGGATGAAAGATACGTTTGGTTCAATACCAAATTATGAAATATAAAGTGGGTACCTACTAGACATGTGCGCCGGCTGCAAAAAAGCCGGCGGCGGCGCCCATGTCTAAAATTGCCGGCGGCGGCGCCACGCCGGCGGCGTGGATCCAAAGTGGGGGGGAAGCATTGGATTTTTTTGCAATATTGTTTTAAATGATGAAATACGTATGTGCGAAAAGGATAATGATAAAATCGATTTATTTATTTTGAAAAACTATGATTATTTCAATAATAAAGTGAAATAAAAGCTCATATTTGAAAAATAATGGAAAAATTCACTATTGCTTTTTTATGGTGCTGGAGGGCAGGTCAAAAAAAAACAAATCCATAAAGTCTAACGCGTCAGAATGAGCCTAACTATGGGCAGTAGTGCAGTCGAACAGGTTTCTCATTTGGCAATATTTGGGCTGGTAGCTAAACGGTGAGTGGAATTCAAACTCTGAAATGAAGTCCAGAATTGCGATGACGAGGTCGACCTTCCACAAAATGCAAAATTCCTATGTAACCAAGAACTACGGTTCAGCATAAGCTGTAAAAACATATGTGTTATATGTGCTGTTGCTTGGAATGGAAGGGTAATTTAATAAAATTATCTAATTTAATTTAAGTTTTTCCCGTCAACAGAGACGAGAGGCATCTTCATTCACATAATGCAGCATCATGTGAACTCCCTTAGGGAGGAAGCAGGATGGGTGTTCCGACGTATCTAATTTAAGTTTTGAGGTGGTCGGTAGCCTGGTTGGTAACGCGCTCGACTGTTAATCCAGTGGGCGCGGGTTCAATCACCGACCTACTCCACTTCACAACACAAGCTTTTAAGCTTTCTCTGAAGTGTACAAAGATGTATGTGGGTTTATTTCGATAAACCCAGATTCATTTTATTAAGAAAAAAAACTTATTTTGGATGTTATTTTAGGTGTAAAAATAAGGAAAATAAGTAAATAAAGATTGTGGTGTTTTTAGTCGAAAGGTGCATAAATTAATAATGACATCAACCAAAATACGTAATGCTTACAGGTGGAAAGATAAATTACAATTTGAGAGTAGTCTGTAATCACAGTTCGAGAAACCATGTTAGGGGATAGTAATTTCTTATTTTATTATAATGTAGCTAAGAACTACGGTTGAGCATAAGCTGTAAAAACATATGTGTTGTATGTGTTGTTGTTTGGAGTGGAAGAGTAATTTAATAAAATTATGTAATTTAATAAAACTATCTTATTTGCTAATTTTGCGATGTTATTTTAGGCGTAAAAATAAGGGTAATTATGAAATAATCATAAATTGTGGTGTTTTTAAGTCGAAAGGTGGATAAATTTAATGATATCAACCAAAATACGTAATGCTTACCGGTGGAAAGATAAATTACAATTTGAGAGTAGTCTGTAATCACAGTTCGAGAAACCACGTTAGGGGATAGTAATTTCTTATTTTATTATAACGCAGTCTCAGGTGAGCGAAATAATTGGATTTTAACGTTAAAATATCTAATTTCAATCACATTTTGACACTTTGAGGATCGTAAACGTCAAAAATTACCAAATAAATATATATCGTTTTTTGTCAAGGGAAAAGGAGTCATTATTATTTCCACAGTATTGTATCGAAACAAATGAAATATAGCGAATATAGTCAAGTGGAATGACAATAATTTTGATTAGGTACTTCGACAATCAAAGGCTAAACTAATGAAAAGAGAGAACAGTTGACCGAAAAGACAAAAGGCCGCATATTTTGGTCAGATATTCTGCCAAAATTCACGTGGTATGATAAAATCGATCAAAAAACCATAAATTCTGATTTTTTCTTATGATTCCCAGTTACATAAAATACCTAACGTTTGTTTTTCACTTAATTTCCACCATGAAGCACCAAATTATTAATGCCTTGTGGCAGTCAAAACTATAAATAAATAAATAAATCCCATCCTATTTCTTGTTTTACAATGGAATAAATAAGACAGAAAATTCCCCAATTTTGTTTAATGCAAAACCAAATGAAGGAAATATGTGAGACGCCGGAATGGGTTAACAATGCATTAGTTATTACTCGATATTTTATATAATTACCGAACCCTAGCATCCCCACAGCTGAATGCTTCAATTTTATTACCAGGAAAAGTACTTATTTCGATTTCTGTCTCAAGAAACACAAGATAAATACTTTTGGTCACACGGATCCCACGCCGCCGGCGTGAGCGTTTTGTCGGCGGCGGCGCGCCGACCATGAGCAGCGGCGGCGCGCCGGCGCGGCGCTCATGTCTAGTACCTACTCTGTTGTTAAAAATAAACAATGTCAATATTGAACAACATAACCCAAGAAACCATTTCGGTCGCAATTTGGTCGCCGTTCGCACACGTTCGCACACTACTGTGTGCACACTAATCGGAAATTCGGTCGCTGTTCGGACACAGTTCCGGAACCGCAACCAAAAGTGGGGAACATTTGTGACTAAATCTGGTCGCATTCGGTCACATTCTGGTTACAAATGCGACCAAATCCGGTCGCATTCGGTCGCATTTGTAACCAAAATGTGACCACTTGAATGGCCCGCCGGTGCTGGCGCGTACGTATTTGCGGTTTCCCGCAAAAATAAATATATATAGTTATAATTTTAACATGGATGCGCAACAAAATTCTTAACACCAAAATACTTTACAGCCATGATATAATATTAATGAAAATAAAAACGGACGGGTATAGCTAAATAATATCCAAATTTCATTGCGAAACAAAATTTATCGTGTAATTTAGTAAAGTAGGTGGCTTATTTTTAACGCGCCTTTTTAATTATTAATTTTAACAACAAATAATAAATTAATGTGATAGTCATATTTATTTATATTAAATTCTATACAACTTCCAATAAGTCCATTGTTTCGCAGAAACCTTAATTTTGACCTATTACTCTATAATCCAAAGAAATTTCATCCTGTAAAACGATTAAACATGCATGTTAATGAACATAACTATCAAAATTTCGTAGAATATGGAGTAGTCGCAAATGTGACCACTTATGACCACTTGTAACCAGTTGTGACCGCTTTGTGACCGAATGTAACCAAAAGCGGTCACAATGCTTTTCATTAGCTAGCCGCCATAGTTCTTGATCTACTATTCTCAAACAGTTTCCGCTCCTCATGTCAGAACGTCTTCAGTCTTTGTACAAAATGCCGTATACGCTCGTCGCAACAAAGGAAAATTCGGCAGTTGTGATTTCTGCTGTTCCTAGTGGTTGGGTGAAGGAGGGTCTTTTGTATTGGCCAAAATTTATACGGAAAACTATATTGGAAGAGGCCAGGAGAAACGAGGACAGTGTGCCTGAAAGTGGTTGGATGCGCATAAAATGCCGAATAAAAGTTATAGATATTCCAACATATGAAAAAGCCATGGATTCTATTCGCTTCAATACTACAAACACGACTGAACAAGAAACAGATTGAGAACTACTTATAGCGTGGACTAATATATTTCGAACAATTTGAACCAACTTTGTTCGGACACATTCACCACACAGTGTGCACACTCCGCGACCAAATCTGGTCGCAAAGCGTACACAATGTGTGCGCTTTGTGACCAAGCTATGTTCGGACACATTCACCACACAGTGTGTACACTCTGAGACCAAATCTCGTCGCAAAGCGTACACAATGTGTGCGCTTTGTGACCAAGTTCTGTTCGGACACATTCACCACACAGTGTGCACACTCCGCGACCAAATCTGGTCGCAAAGCGTACACAATGTGTGCGCTTTGTGACCAAGTTATGTTCGGACACATTCACCACACAGTGTGTACACTCCGCGACCAAATCTGGTCGCAAAGCGTACACAATGTGTGTGTTTTGTGACCGGGTTTTTGTGTGCACACTGTGTCGACACGGCAACCACATGTGACCACTTGTGACCGAATTGCAAATTTCGCGACCGAATTTGGTTTCTTGGGAATACTATTAAATATGTTTGTATGTACGAATATATATGTACCTACTATGACTAGTATATCTTTGGCACGTCTTTTAGTTTGACATGTTATCTTATCACAATACACAATAAATTAGAATCTCATCCAAACCTCCAAAAACTAAACACACGCAATCTAATTATTTAGAGGCGCCAGATTTGAATCTCAATGATGAAGATGTATTCTGCACTTCACGACACAACTTTCTCAAGAATTAATTTATTTAAAACTCATCGAAATCCAAGCACCGGCGCTTTGGAGTTTGAAAATACCCCAAGTGACGCTCTGAAGAATGAGCCAAAATTTCTTCATTATGGTCTGCATCTTCCAGATATTTGTTTTCCTGTTCTGTCGATATTCTGAGCTCCTCTTGTCCTATGATTTTCAAATCATTGCCAAAATTTCTCACTGGAGAAAGGACTTTTCTTTTGCAATCGCTATTTTCCCTGTTCACTTGATTTGCTTCATTGCTCTGAGTTCGATTTTGTGTATCGTTCCTTAAATCATTTGTTTCACAATGCATAAGTATAGTCTCATTTTCTTTTCCATCTTTAGAATTGACATGTTTTGCCTTAACTTTACTTTTTTTAACTTTTGTTTTAATTGCCTCTTCTATATACGGAGGATCTCTTATGGCCATGTTCCTTGGGTGTCGAGGGTCCACTAATTCTGGTAGTATGCAGTCCATGTAAAATGACACCAGTTTTTTTTCCATTTTACCCATCCAAAAACTATCGTCGCGTTCTATTATTGCCGTTTTAAGAGGTACATTCTCTCCAGACCATACAGCAAATAAACATTTATTCTTTTTTGTCACATGCAGCTGCCCTTGTATTTGCATGAACCAATCACAGTTTTGGTTAATAATTAGATTTCCGCTTTTGTCGAGTTTCCAGATTTGTATTTTTTTTTGTTTGATTGATTCTTCTATTCCAATTTTGAAAGCTGTTATTGGGCACTTAACCTCAACAATCGTGCTACCGTCACATAGTCCGTCGGGTGTCGCACCAAGAAACGGGAAATTTTCGTCGATGAAAAGCCCACATGGAGCGATTGAAATATTTTCTTGCTGTTCAAGTTGCTCAATGGCTATTCTTTCGTATTTTTTACCATGATTAATAGACTCGACGTGATCTAAACTTTGCTTGTATAACAAATATCTGATTAGTCGAGAACAACTTATGTCTGGGCGTCTTTTGACGATTTTGCCAAAAAGAGATGCTGTTAGCATATTCCTACGAAGTTCCAACCATTCACTCGAATCGCTTTGTAAAATAGTTTCTCGCTCAATTCGTTCTCGATCAATAGCATTCTTTTGTAAATTATCTAAAAAAGCTTTTTTAGCCATTTCATACATATCCTGCGACATATCTGGTTCCATGCTATTTTCGCCATAATTACTGTCCTTTTTATTTAAATTAGAGAAAACTATTTTTCTCTTTGAATATCTTTTTCGGAGTTTGTTCCTCTTAATACGCCAACTTTCCAGTCTACTAATCGAGTTTCGTGGAGTCAAACCAATAATAGATTTTTGTAAGACACTCAACGGTCTTCGTGTGTTATGGGAAACGACTGCTGCAGCACATCTGGCCTGGTAGGATTGTCTCAGTGAAAAATTTATGCGTTTGCCACCAATAAATTTTGCGACAATGCTGTGGAACTGTTCAACGATGTTACTGTCTACGTCATGTATTAGGCTCCTAGAATGGGCTGCTAAATTTGAGACAAGATATTGAATTCTGTTGAACAGGGCACTTTGAATCAATTCTTCCGCTGAATCGTCATTTTCATGTTCTTGACAATAATACTGTTTACAATTGTTGTGTTGGCCAAAGGCGTGTAGATGAGATGTGGTTATGTCGTTAAATAAAAGATGTATTTTGTTCGTGAGAGATGTATCTGTTTGTTTGTGATGTAGTATAGATTTAGTAATTACTTTTCGAATTGTTAATATTTTTTGTTTAGCAATAAGTTTACGAAATTTTATGGGGTATTTCGTTTCCGATGAGAGAGTTTGCAGTTTGGAACAAAAATTCCTCAGTAAATGGTTTCGACACTGTATTTTTTCAACTGTGTGTTGGGCATACGGTCTTGCTTCCAATATTTTGGAATAGGAGCTGCTATCTCCATCAGAAATGATACGTCCATAAATAATGTTGTAAGTTTCTAAAGATTTTTTAAAACCTTCCACCAGTATCTCGGATTCCATTCCTGTTGATGGTCCAGAATAATTTTTAAAACACTTGTGTTCTGGGCAATCACTATTTGATCTTTCGGCACGTGCACATATGCAACAGTATTTGTTTTTTACTGCTAAAAATAGTACCTCACCGAATTTTTTTCCAATTATTGCTGCAGCACCTGAAAGAGCGGAGTAATTTTTTCTATAGGATCGTTTGCTCCAACAGCCATCAATTACAACATCTATAATGGCTGTATTTTTGGCGTCAACTCTGTTTTCCTTAATAGCTGCATTTCGTTCCCTTTCGGCAGCTTCCTCCATTTGTTCCAGGGCGGTTTTTTCCCAAGCCTGGGAGATATAAACTTCGGTTTTTCTATAGAACTTCTCATAAATATTTGGAAGATCTATAGATGCCATGAGTTCCTGCAGTTGAGATTGTCCACATCCTATTGCCATTGTTCCAGCAACAGCTTGATGGTTTATATTAAATTTACTGTCCATATTGTCTGAATCTACTGATATTTTTATGTTGCACATTTTACATTTTAATAAATATTTGGAAAATAGTCCCGTTCTTTTTTCAGAAACCATTTCCATTGATTGTAAACCACAACCAAGTGAGCCGTGTTTGGCAGCTGATTGAAGTTGATTGAAGAACCACATTATATTCACAACGCGCCTCCCAGATATTTCTGTCCCTTTAGTCGTATCCGCAGGACTATATTCTATTTGCAGGCTCTGCAAACACAAAATATATAGAGAGTACATACATGTTCCTGAATTGTATGAATCATTAATATGCCTAGACCTACCTAAAGCTTTATAAAAATTCTGAAACTTACATCATCTTCATCATTTTTACTCAAGTCATTCGAATGGATTCCCCTAGGTGAAGAAGTTTTATTCCTGCAATATACAAAAGTATATGTTATTATGCTACAAAAATTATAGTCTAATGAGATAATATTAGCTGAGAGACAAAAAACACCAAGTAAGTTAATTACTCGAATTTTGACGCAGAGGGATCTGTAGGGGCTAGCGTTGGTCCTAATAAGACAGTTTCGCATGCACCGATATCGTCAAAATCTAAGTCATTATTGTGACCCTGTTGGTCTTGAGATGTGACTCTGGACGTAGAAGCAGATGCATTAATCTGATTCGGGACAGTGTTCCGTGACCTGAAAATATACGAAATTTAGTAGATGTATCTATTAATCTTTCGAAGGTATGAATAATGTAAATTAATTTTTCATTAAATCATTCTATTCCGCATCATTACAGCGGCTATAGGTATTATATTTTAAACTAAATATATACGATATTCACTTCACTCACTTCTTAATATCGCGTGCTTTGGTTAGGAGACATTTTTTATTACGCTTGACTACTCCGCTATACTTCACTTTACGTCCCATTTTGATTTTTTATAATAATTTCTGAAAAAGCAAATAATGTAAGAAAAGAGTAATATATCCATCGACTGGAACAATGTCAGGACCTAAATCGCAATACTTTTGTGATGATAATAGTTTATATCCAGAATGGCTTTATTGTAGAATTTCGTCCAGCAATTACTCCAGGAAATAGAGAATTTTACCGTGCAAAACGTATAGTAGTTCTGATTTTTAGATATGTTATATAGGTCGGCCCTGTGGTTAAGAATCCAAGTTTGTGACCTCCTAGCCCTTGTGCGTTCACTAGGGCGAGCCAAAAACTGACGAAATTTCGGTCATTTTTTAAATTATTGATCATAACTTTTTAACAATGCATTTTAGAGAGTAAAGCTGTATGTAGAATTTAAAGAATATTAAATTCTCTGCAACTTGAGCCTACAAAGTTTTTTTGTAAAACTATTATTTAAAGAGTTATGTGATATCCAAATTTGCAATTTTTTTCTGAAAAATGCTGTTTTTTTAGAAAATTTCTCATTTTTTAAATATATTTCACGAAATGTACGTTGTAGAGAAAAATGTTATACGTAAATGTTGTAGATCGTTTAATTTAAAACAAGTTTGAGGTGAACATTTTTTCTCTCGGACCAATAACAACAGAGTTGTGACCTTCTGAAAAACTAGACTTTTTTGCCTTGGACTAATAACAAATGAGATATGCTGTCCTGAAAATTAATTTAAGGTCAATAGTCAATATTCAGATCGCCATATCTCATTTATTATTAGTCCAAAGCAAAAAAGTCTTGTACCATTTTTTGTTGCAAATTTAATATCCTATAATATTCGCTAATAATATTTTTTCTTACTATGTACCATTCTGAAAAATAATACAAAAAGAGAAAAAAAAATTTTTTTCGTTTAAAAATTATGTTATTTTTATATAATTCTTTACATAATAGCTTTTTAAACAAACGTGACTAACCTAAGTTGCAGAAAATTTAATACTCTACAATATTTACTTACAATTGTTAACTCTAAAATGGATAATTAAAAAAATAGAAACAATTAACTGAAAAATTAACGAAATTTCAGTAGTTTTTGGCCCACCCTAGTGAATACACGCGGGCGGGGAGGTCACAAACTTGGATTCTGAACCACGAGACTAACCTTAATAACCTACAAAAAATAATTTCTTTGATTGCATTTTTTTTATAACTATTATCATACATACTATACTGAATGTTGCTTAAATATTCGTCGGATATTTTTTCAGAAGGTCACAACTCTGTTGTTATTGGTCCGAGAGAAAAAATGTTGACCTCAAACTTGTTTTAAATTAAACGATCTACAACATTTGCTTATAACATTTTTCTCTACAACGTACATTTCGTGAAATATATTTAAAAAATGAGAAATTTTGTAAAAAAACAGCATTTTTCAGAAAAAATTGCAAATTTGGATATCACATAACTCTTTAAATAATAGTTTTACAAAAAAACTTTGTAGGCTCAAGTTGCAGAGAATTTAATATTCTTTAACTTCTACATACAGCTTTACTTTCTAAAATGCATTGTTAAAAAGTTATGATCAATAATTTAAAAAATGACCGAAATTTCGTCAGTTTTTGGCTCGCCCTAGTGAACGCACAAGGGTTAGGAGGTCACAAACTTGGATTCTTAACCACAGGGCCGACCTATATAACATATCCAAAAATCAGAACTACTATACGATTTGCACGGTGGCCATACATTGTATGTCTAGGTTTCCCGGGGATATCCAAATAGAAAAGTGCACCTATAGTTCAGTCACTTTAGGAAATCAATGTATGGGGAAGTTGGCAAAATTAATAACAGATGGGACTCTATGCAGTATGATACCTTAGGGTGAGGTGTTTCAGAATATCAGGCGTCCCCCCCGCCACACCTGACGCGTCACCCCCCTGGCCCCCCGAATAGGTCCCCCTACGTGGTTTTCCTCTATTTATCAAAAAACTGTAACAGATAGAAGGAAAATGTTAAGGACAAAAATAGTCCTTAATAAATTCTCTACAAAATAGGTAAAGCACATTTTTTGATAGGACTAGTAATTTACCCGCAATAGCCGGTGAAAGTATCGTAATTTTTTAATAAGAACCAAATTTTTTTTATTTTACTCAAATTGCTGAAAATTCATAAGAGCTACAAGAAAATGGTCAAAGAATGAATTAATTGCTATAGTTTTAGCTATAAAATGAGCTATTATTTATTTTTGCACGGCTCATAGTTTTTGAGTTATAACATAAAATTCCAATGACAGAAGTCTTAAAAATGGAACTTTTCATACAATTTGTATTGAAATGCTGTGATATTAAAATTTAGGTTAAGCCTGTTTTTCACAAGCATGTGAAAGATAAAAAATGTATTGGAGTATGATTGGGTCTTTTTAGTATTTCAAGATATAATCCTTTCGAAGTTGAATGCACTTTTGCCAGTCATGTTTCAAAGCCATTATCCCAGTTTTCCAGAAGGATTCCTCAAGGTTAGGATATGGGTCAAAAGCATTGGCACCCGGCGATTCGAGGGTTTGTACAAGTCCTGTTCTGAAGTTAAGATGAACACTACTGATTAAAATCAGATCACTGGAATCTCTGCTATCACCTAACTAATAATTCCGCGATCTTTGAAAAATTAATCCATGTCTTTATCGACGTTCTCCAGAACTACTGCATTTTATTGCTTTCCGCTTCAAGGGTTGTGTTTGACACCTTGCTGTGCCCATTCAAAATCTGGCACTTACTTTCTAATCATGGCATATGATGGAACAGACTCCATTAATGAACCCGATATTTCTTTTATGGTTCGTGTCGGTCTATGACCTTAGATAAAATAATATTTTATCACGGATCGCAGCTGACAATTTCACATTTTCACAAAAATGTCAAACACGTTGAAATAAAAATGGTGCCAAGAGTGCCAGCGTCGTCCTATCGATCTCAAATTTTGTAAATAGCCCTAATGAAGTTTAAATTATCTATATCAATAATGAACTTAAACTGGTCTGTACATTTTTTTCTCAGGGCTACGAAGTGTTCAGCCGAACCTCGTATCTTACACAGACATACACTAAATTTTCTTCTTTAATGATCTTGACGAATCCTTCTGCAAAACTGGGATACGGCTTTGAAATATGGCTGGCAAAAGTGTATTGAACTTCTAAAGAATTATACCTTAAAATACTTACAAAATCCAGTCATACTCCAATACATTTTTTATCTTTCACATACTTGTGAAAAACAGGCGTAACCTAAATTTGAATATCACAGCATTTCAATACAAATTGTATGAAAAGTTCCATTTTTAAGACTTCTGTCATTGGAATTTTATGTTATAACTCAAAAACTATGAGCCGTGCAAAAATAAATAATAGCTCATTTTATAGCTAAAACTATAGCAATTAATTCATTCTTTGACCATTTTCTTGTAGCTCTTATGAATTTTCAGCAATTTGAGTAAAATAAAAAATTTTTGGTTCTTATTAAAAAATTACGATATTTTCACCGGCTATTGCGGGTAAATTACTAGTCCTATCAAAAAATGTGCTTTACCTATTTTGTAGAGAATTTATTAAGGACTATTTTTGTCCTTAACATTTTCCTTCTATCTGTTACAATTTTTTGATAAATAGATGAAAACCACGTAGGGGGACCTATTCGGGGGGCCAGGGGGGTGACGCGTCAGGTGTGGCGGGGGGGACGCCTGATATTCTGAAACATCCCACCCTAAGGTATCATACTGCATAGAGTCCCATCTGTTATTAATTTTGCCGACTTCGTGCTGCAAAAGGACTGAGCTACTAATGGTAATCGGTGTCTACCTATTTTTGGACAAAAAAAGTTTAGTTTTGTCCAGTATAACATCATTAAGGGCTTGGCACCAGGAATGACGTCACAGTATTTTCCCACGGCATTAAGTTTCAAAATCGCGTGACAATCGCATGATAAAATGGTAAAAACAGCGTTTTTTTTTCCATTTTTTGGGGTTAATTTTGCGTCTATCAAGAAACTTTTACGGTTATTCCCTAGATTTTACCTCATATTATCATTACAAAAAAAAATTTTTACTCCGCGACTTTCGGGAAACGAATGTCCGTCTTTCGGAAAAAAGGTCAGAGGTGTTTTTAATTATTTTTTTTGAAAAATCTATACAATATATAAAAAATATTTTACGGTTATTCCCTAGATAAAGGTTCAATGCATCTACCCTATTTTGTTCCAAAGCATATTTAGTAACGGTTGTCGAGATAGAAGGTCTCCCGTTTTTACAAATTTTTGAAATGTCGGTATGCACACTCTTAATTGGCACGCATAACCCTTTACACTTTAATACACATTAAAGTAATAAGTATGTAAAGTCTCTACAAATCACTAAAACATGCGGGAACTACCTACTCGTAATATTGTGTGAAAATAATTTAAAATAAAAATCACTTACCAATGTTTGCCGTCCTCTGTAATATGCGAACTTTCGTCAATAAGATTAAAATACGGAACGTCAATTCAATTAGCACAGAATCCACGTCTTACCAGTCCACAGTCTTGTGGGTGACTGAATCCGTGGCGTAACGAAAAACACTGCGTTCCTTGTAATTCCCGTGTTATAAGTGTCATATTCGCGTGCACGCTAAAACCGATAGCGTATATTAGTACGGAGTCTTTTTATGAAATTGACGTTTTTTGGGTTTTGACGCGAAACAAACAAAAAATATTAACGTTTCTCTCTATAATGCGCTAGATTTTTTAGTTTTCTTTAAGACAAAAGAAGAATTATTTCATTCCGACGGACGAATCACTTGGAATATAAAAAAAACGATGAAAAACGATGTTTACAATTATTTTTTTTTACAAGAAACTATATAGTATATTAATTATATTACTCTATAATGCGCTTCGTTAAAGTTCAATCTATATAATATATTTTTTTCATCGAAATCCGACAATAAATAACGCGGGAATATCGATTGAAAAATCACTAAAATCGCCATGTTTGCTACTGTAGCCCTCTTAATGTTTATTAGGTAGGTTCCTAGATCTGGTCGACAGGATTGGACCGGGTCAGTCTCGGGCGGCCGCGCTTCCTCACCCCTCTTCGCTCACTCTAATCACTCAAACATACAGACCCAACTCTAGTAACATTTTATATGCACAGTAAAGTATGGAAATATGCAATATTTTTTGTATCCTTTGTTAGGTATATAATATAACATATTAAATCGTTCTTGTTTACCCATTTTACTATTTTATATAAGTACCTTAAATTATATATTTTTACTTATGTATTTTAGCTAGTTAAGTACATATTTATTTACGTTTTCATATACTTTATTAGTTTCCTTCTTGCGTTTGTGCGATATGGATATCCGGGAATCCTTAGTTATTGTTTTTTGTCTAAAGTACTCGTAGACGAGCAATTTATAGATTATTTGTTTATTGTTTATACCAATGGTCAGCCAATGGCGGGAGTTACCCAAAACTGATTAGGTTTATTTAATTTTATTATTTTGTTTGTGACGATCCTATGTGGTGATTTAATCTATCATTTTTACTGTTTGTGACCATCCTAGTATATGATGGTGAGAAAGAAAAATGTAATTTGCCCTTGCAACGATTTTATCGCTAAACGGCGCCCAAAATAGTCCAATTATTATACTTACTCAAAGTGAACATTTTACGTACATATAAAAATAATACCTATTATATAAAAGAACAAATGGTTGGTCGGCAGATATTGCCGATTGCAATAAGTTCGCCATTTGTATGGTGCTAGTCAATAAAGTTTTTTTTATCTTTATTTTACCTATTAACAACATGTTTATGAAAGTGTTTACTAGGGCGAGCTTATCGCGGTGTCGCGATTGCTTTGCCTACCAATATAATAAATGTGATAGTGATAAAAAAAACTGTCGAATGGTGATGTCCTGATGTCAAAATCTTTGTTGCTGGTGTAAGTGTTAATGTTATAAATGTTAGTGATAGTGTTGTTAAGACTTGCGACCCAACTATGACGTCACGGTCATTTCCTGCAGCATTAAGTTCAAAATCGCATGAACAATCGCATGATAAAATGGTAAAAATAGCGTTTTTTCCTTTTTTGGAGTTAATTTTGCTATACTCAAAAAAGTTATTCCCTAGATTTCAATGCGTATTATCAATGCAAAATAATCTCCGCAACTTTTGGGAAACGAGTTTCTGTCTTTTGGAAAAAAAAAATCAGAGGTGTTTTTAATTTTTTTTTTTATAAATCTATACAAGATATAAAAAAACTTTTACAGTTATTCCCTAGATAAAGGTTCAATGTATCTACTGTATTTTGTTCAAAGCATATTTAATAACGGTTGTCGAGATCTAAGGTCTCCCGTTTTTAGAAATTTTTGAAATGTCAGTATGCGTACTCTTAATAAGGAGCAGACATTCATAAAAATAGTAGCAAATGTTTACCATCCACAATCCACACACATGCGAAGGCCACAAATTCTGTGACACTCTAGTTTCACTCTACTGAAGGTTGGACTTGTAAATCATTTGCCTGCGGCGCTACGTTGCAGCTTTTGTTTTTCGGGCACAAGTGTTAGGTACCTACGTACCTACATAATATTATACTGGTGAACAATTTCAAAATGAAAATGACTAAAATGAAAGGGAACAAGTTGAGATGGTTGGGACATGTGGAGAGAATGAACGATGAAAGGATAACAAGGAAAATTTACCTGGGTGAAAGAAGAGGTGTAAGGAAACGCGGCCGTCCAAGAGCCACATGGCTGGACCATGTTGACCAGATCCTCAAGGACGGACGTGTTTTGAGTAAGTAAAAGTAATCGTAGAGTGTGTATGAGGAATTGCATGAATGTGACGGAAGCCCGAAGTGTGTGTAATGATAGGAAAGTCTGGCAATCCGTTCTCTCTGTCTATCCCGCAAGGGAGGTGGCGTGAGGGTATAGTATATAGAACAATTGAGAAAACAAATGGCGGCAACTTCGTTAAGTAGCCACCTTCCTATAGGCCTATAATATAATATTACCTTTAGACCTATTGTTAATAGGTATGAGATATTTCATTACATTACATCAGCAATATCATATTTCTTATGTAATATGCGGTGTGCCTTTACAAAACGCTTTTTTATATACCTATTGTACAGATAATTCCCTGTTAGAAGTCCCCTGGTGCAAACTTGGTTTAGTGTTGCTTAATGTGATAATTACTACTACTACTACGCCCTTTATGTCTCCATTCGGGAGCACAGGGAGGCTACCAGGCGTCTCCATTCAGAGCGATTTTGTGCGAGTGATATTACCTATATACGATATGGTTAAATTTTTTCGCTACTTTCAAATTATATTTCAGAACTGTTGTTTAAAACAATTTGCCAATTTTCGAACTGTTAGAATAAACTGGCAACATTGTTTTTCTAACTTGTGATGGCGGCTTGAAGGGATTATCGGAGTATTTTTTTCTTTTTCCAACTCGCAAAACTATCTTTTCTTCAAAATGATTTCTCTAGCGCTACTCTGTAATATTTTCGGCATTGTAGGTTACTTGTTAAATATACAATGTGAGAATATTGCGAACCTTTGACAGCTCTTATGACAAGATTCGACAATCAGAGCTACCAACAATACAATCTTAAACTCACTTGCAGGTAACGTCCGCACGGTGGCCAAGACGGATGGAATTAATAATACCTATATTATTGAGAAACACCCATAAGAATATTGCTCAACATGAATAAATCCCAAAGAAGACAAAAGCCTTTCAGAAATATCCTTCAGCCCTTCAGAAAAAGCCCAAACTTTCTAGTTGGATTCCAGTAGATGAATTATTTATAAAATGTTGACTATTTTATTGTCTATCCCTTTTAGATCCGCTTATTTATTTGCTTATTTTCTAATCTATAGTATTTATTTATTTACACTTTTGGTGAACAAGATGCAGACATACGTAAACATTAAAATAAAATTATAACATTAGTTAGAACTGTTAGTAGTTTCTATCACACTGAAAGAAAACGTGTGTTAATAGATACAATTAACTTTATTTTCAAAATCCATTTAGATTTGAGCTTTTGCCCCTTACAAAAAAATAATTCTCCGCGTCTTCCGGGAAACGAGGCCATTTTTGGGTGGCAATAACAAAAACAAATATTTTTAACTACTGTCAAAAATATTTACATAAATATTCAGTGACATCATTACAAACAATTGCACCCTAGAAATAAAATATTTAATGATTATAAATATTGAAAAAATACATACATTTAAAATGACATACCGAATTCTGAAATTTTTGGAAATTGGGTAAAAATAATGCCACACAACTCCGATAAATTTGATCATAAACACAATTAGCGGGTGAATCTCATTAGATAGGCCTCTCGACTAATTAGAAGGTACAAAAATTTACTCGTGTGACCCATCTTGTAGTCAGGATTTGACAATTTTAGGGTGGACTACATATAGGTCATTGGGCATATCTGGGTTATAAGATCAGAGTTGTTTTTCACTTTTTTTTCTTAGAAATTTTAAGTAGCCACGTATAATACGCTACTGCTTTTGTATGTACCTAATATTTTTATGATGCCGACATCTTTGGCAATTAACTCTTTGTTCTGTTGACATGTTTATTATATTTATAATAATAAATTGTCAAGGGGAATGTGAACCCATGATGAGGTATGGATGATGTGCGACGTGCGTGGTTAAAGCCCCATATGCTGACAGGGAGCTTCGGCGCCCTGAATATAACTCAGCCAATACTGAGCGAATCGTCTTGAAACTGAAAACAGTGATAGATGAAAGTATGGACTACAGATCGGCTGTTCTAGAATTACAGGATTTGGAAATTCCTTGAATAAAAAAGTATTCCTAAAGTACCCCTAAAATTTACGAGATCTGAAGATTTTCCGTTCAGTTTTTCAGATATAAAAGTATAATTTAGCCAAAATACTGGTGATTATAATCTTAAAAAATCTGCTGTTTTAGATTTTTAAATTTCTTCCCAGGTTTCTTTTAAAAATGTATGCTTAATTCACTTTGTCGCTTACGTTATTCTTACTGAGCACTAACATTCTCATACAAAATTTGAAAAAGTTGAAGCAAAAATAGAATGATTTTTGCTCGGTGCATATAAGTCCTTAAAGAAAGGACGATGGTGGAATAAATGCGGTGGAGATGAGGGTTTTCACTTACTCATTTATTTATTTACACTTCAAGCGAACGAATTACAGGAATATTTTAACATAATAAAGAAATAAGACGTAGAACCAAAGTGACTGACATAATACACCGCATAGCATCCCTAAAGTGGAAATGGGCAGGACACGTGGCTAGAAGCGCAGAGGGCAAGTGGACTAAGAACCTTCTAAATTGGAGACCTCGAGATGGGAACAGAAGTGTGGGGCGGCCACAGCTGAGATGGAGAAACGATCTGGTCCGAAATGTCGGTGCAACCTGGATGCAGTCTGCACAGGACAGGACAACATGGAGGCAAATGGAGGAGGCCTTTGGGCGGGGATAGACTGATGAAGAAGAAACTAAGAAAAAACTAATTATTAACCATGATCAAATGGTTGAGTAATGTAAAACGGATGTTGTGCCTAGAATGAAAGTGAACAAGATGAGATGGTTGGGACGTGTAGAGAGGATGAGTGATGAAAGAGTAACAAACAAAATATACCCGGGAAATATAAAAGGAAGAGGCGTAAGGAAACGCGGAGTATTAATTTTTATTATGCCTCATCCGCATCCTCGCCGACCCTCCACGTTTTTTCGTGTGAATGAGTAAAAAGACGTTAACCGTCGATTACGTATAAAATCCAAGACAATCACCTCGTCCGCACGTCTTTTTACTTATTCACACAAAAAGGTGGAGGGTCGGCGAGCATGTGGATGAGGCATTATACATGTGTATTATCTTGTTCAATTCGTAACGTAATAAAAAACATTTTTCTAACCCTTGACGGTCGGACAGCGTTTATGATTGACACATGCGTACTTAACCCAATTTCGTGTACCTGCGCACCTTTTCATTCATAACAAAATATGATCCATAAATAGGTAGCAACCTTCTGTTCTTTTTTTAAGTTTTTAAAACAGTAGGTCGATCATAATACTGTACTAGAAATTTGACTGACAGCCAATTGGGTCTCGTATTACATTTTTTTTTTAATTTCGAGTGTCAGTTATAATTCGGAATTCGAAATTCATTTTTTTGTCTTACTGTGTTCTGAGGGTTCTTTTTTTTAAATTTTAAATAAGAAGACCCGTTCGAGTGATGTGTGAAGTAGGACCTACCTTCCAGCAGCGAAGACAGAATATCTGTAGTAGGATAGTCGGGCCTATCGTTGTAGATTTGGTTTTCGGTTTAATCGTGTAATGTTTTGTGTAAATTTTCAGTAGATTTCTTCTTCTTCATCATCAGCCTATCCCGTCCACTCCTGAACCAAGGCCTCCTCCATCTGCCTCCATGATGTCCTGTCCTGTGCAGCCTACATCCAGGTTGCACCGTCATGTCGGACCAGGTCGTCTCTCCATCTCAGCTGTGGCCGTCCCACGCTTCTATTCCCATCTCGAGGTCTCCAATTTAGGAGGTTCTTAGTCCACTTGCCCTCTGCGCTTCTAGCCACGTGTCCTGCCCATTTCCATTTTAGGGATGCTGTGTGGTGTATTATGTCAGCCACTTTGGTTCTACGTCTTATTTCCTCATTTCTGACTCTGTCTCGTAAGCTTATTCCTAACATGGCTCTCTCTTCGGCTCTCTGTGTTACGCGTAATTTTTCAGCGCTTTTTTTGGACAACGTGGACAACGTCAGTGGATTTATCTAATAATAAATAGTTTAACCCCCTCAAATTTTCACGGCTAGGTTCCAACAAGTATTAGCGATCCTGCAAAAATCTATCTTCGAAGTGCTACGGGTAATATGGAAAGCACTCAATGCTAAGTGCTAATACATAAGCCTACCACTTAGGTATAACTAATATAGCTATGTAGTACATATTGAGCTATATAGCTAACTAATCGGTACATGTTTAGTACAGATCTTTAGGGGTTGACAATAATAATGTCACCCCATCGGTCCTGTCGTGTTTACGCCACCCCTCCTCGATCTGGAGGGGGTGGGGGGGGGGGGAGCTATGGGGTGCATTGGGAGGGTTATACACTGTATAATACATACTACGTGTATTAATACTCTCTGTGTTATGTATAATACAGGGTAGATGGTCGGAAGTTACATAATATAGTGAGATATTTATACCCTACATACTTTTGTCATTAGGGACTCTATACCGTTTACGTTTGTTCGATGTAAAACATTTATGTAATAAAAAAAATGGTGAACGTTCTCGAACTGTAGCATGGTACATGGTTGGCGCAGTTGGTTGTGGCGGCAGTCTCTCAAGCGGGAGGTGCCAGGTTCAAACCCCTGCGCTGGCGATGTATTCCACACTTTGCGATACAGGCTTTTAGCCTAGTGCAAGGTGTGCAGGAAAGTGTTTGAGTTTGTGTATGCAAGCCCAGATTCTTATTATATAAAAAAATGCTACTTCCAAAAACATCATGATGTGGCGGAATGAATGAACGTTGCTCTGGGAATAAAATGATCACTTAAGCCACCTAATGCAGGATGCGTCAACGCTTACGAATCACGTAAGCGCCTGCAATCCTGCATTCTCCCCAAGTAAGAATGTGTGCACACTATCAAGAAAGAAATGGTTTTCAACGAGGGTGATATTTGTATAGCTTTTTGGCAACCATAGTGGCAACACTAAAAGTTATTAAAAGCACATAAAATTTTAGTTCCAAAGGAGTATGTTCAATTAGTATGGAAAAAAAACCAGGCCCGGCGCAAACGAAGTTTAACTCAAATGATAGGCAATGAGTAATTAAATACTGCATAGGGGGCATCATCGAAATCAATGGCTAAATGTGTGGGATACCTTTTCGGAGTTTACAGGGGTCACATGAATGTATTATTAGTAAAAGGAGCATCAAACAGTTGCAATTGTGGTTTAAAAGCGTATAATATGATGAGTGATTTCTAGATACTGGAAAATTACGCAATCGCGATAAAACTAATTTATTCGCGAATTCCAGCATTCTTTTACAGAAATAACGCGAACTTTCGCATATTTGACGCGAATTTTGACATTTATTTTGGAAAACATCCCAATTGAAACACTATCAAAAGGAATGTGGCTTTGAAAGTAAAAATAACCTCACTGAATAAGTTTTGGCAAAATCTTGCGTTTTTTGTTTTTCTCAAATATTTTTGTTTTATTTTATTGTTTTAGGGATATTTGTATAAAATATTGTTCACGATCATTTTTTTGTATTCTTGTATTAAAACCTGCAAAATTGTCCACTTTACTCATTTATTTACTTATCGTTTGGCAACGTCGAAGTATTGTCACATCGTTGAAGTCTGACATCCAGCGCCTCCAGCCACTGGGGGAACTCAGGGGACAGGCTGGCAGCACTGTCAATGATACCGAGGTAAGCACGTGTGGGGCAATCACGCAAGATGTGCTGCATGGTTTGCTTCGGGTGTCCACAGTCGCACTGTGGATCATCATGTAAATGTATGAAAAATAACACCCCTTTTTGCAAAAATAACACCACATTTCCCGAAAAGTAACACCGATTTTTTTCAGTCCTTAGTAATTTCATAGATCTCGATGTGTTGTTTTGTAAATTTGTGATCGTTTCCAATATCTGTAAGTACTTTATACGTACTATATATAACAGCATTGTACAACAAGGTACAGTGACAGCTATATAGGTAACTATATCTCCCTGCGGGGCAGGCAGAGTGGGTGGTGAGACTGAGTGACACAAAGAGAATCACGGCGCCATTTTGTGTTGTCGTTTGTCGTGCTCGTGATGGTAGGTAAAGCAGATACCTACCTATATTACTATTTATCCGAATGTTGTATTTTCAATACCTATCTACACGATTTGAGATACCTATACCTAAATCAATTTTGAGTATTATCATTAAGAGTATTATCATTAAGACATTTCAAAAATTTCTAAAAACGGGAGACCTTATATCTCGACAACCGTTATTTAATATGATTTGGAACAAAATAGGGTAGATACATTGAACATTTATCTAGGGTATAACCGTAAAAGATTTTTTTTATCTTGTATAGATTTCTCAAAAAAATGTGAAAAACACCTCTGATCTTTTTTCCGAAAGACGGAAACTCGTTTCCCGAAAGTCGTGGATTATTTTTTTTACTGATAATATGTTTTAAAATCTAGGGAATAACCGTAAAAGTTTTTTGATAGACGCAAAATTAACTCCAAAAAATAGAAAAAAACGCTATTTTTACCATTTTATCATGCGATTGTCACGCGATTTTGAACCTTAATGCCGTGGGAAATGACTGTGACGTCATTCTTGGTGCCAAGCCCTTAAAATTAAAACACAGTATTTTGGGTCTTTCGCAGACGTTTGACTTATTAGATAGTCGACTAGTTCTAATAAATTCGTCAGGCCGATACACACATTGCGTTGGGATGGTCTGGAAACTAGTCGCCTATCTAATAGATTCAAAGTCTGCGGAAGATTCTTGGTCTATCTAGAATCGTTATTTAGTATCTTCCGCAGACTTTGAGTGAAAATGTTGAGGGGGGGGTAGCGAAACACTAAAACTGTTGACCTGTAACTACGTTTTTTCTCCACGGTTCCTCATTTTGTGTGTAAACTTAAAATAAACACCAAAACATACTAATTTCCCCCGCCAAATAGCTGTTTTACCCCTAGGGGGTAATTGCCCACAGGCTGGGAACCCAGTTGTCGCAGATGGTTACTGCGCGGACTTCTAATCAGGAGGTGCCGATTTCGAATCTCGGAATGACGATGAATTGAGCGATTCACCACACAAGCTTTTAACTTACTGCGAAGTGTGTAGGAAAGTATTTGGGTTTGTGTATCGTACAAGTCCAGAGCATAGGTCCAGAGCATTAAAAAATCTTATGTTTATTATGGAGTAGCTACCTACCAGTGGTGAAGGGTGGATTTCTGCAGACGGGAAGCCGGGGCTAACATTTCTTATTGGATTACGTCAAATTAGACACTATTATACGTATAATTCTATCCAAAAGGTAACTTGATGGGAATCGTGTTCTTAGGTAGCTTCGCGCCTGGTACCTACCTACATACATCAGATTGACATTTCAGATTGAGGCCCACGGGGCAAATTTTACAGAACCCCCTATAAATTAAAATAAGTGTGGAGTCGTTTGCAAAACATAGAGGCGGGACCCCACATTTTGTCGGCAGGAAATTGAGAACATCCTGAATTGTGAACGACGAGTGTCGGGAACTTGAATTAGCAGTTCTGTGTGGAATAATGGGTAGGAATTGTGCAGGAAAAGTCGATTTTAAAAATCTGAATAAGTACGTATAGATCGATTTTGACATATTGAATAAAAAATAGACCTAATATCAAAAAAATATCCATTAGAGTCACTGCGTCTAGCCTTAAATTTTTTCTCAACCAAATTACAGCATTATATTTAACAAACTACGGAAATAATCTCAAGTTTCAATTATTATTTTCATATTTATTTATATTTTTCTTATTTTTCATACACTTGTATGTAATGTGTATTTCAAATTAATGTCTCAAGTGGTTGGTTGGAAGACATTGTCTACGGCAATAAACCCGCCATTTGAAGATATGTTTTCTTTTCAATAAAGATTTTATTTATTTATTTTAAATTTCAGAGGTAACTTTGGATTTTTTTATCGAGATAACTTAAAAATGATTGGTTACGATAAATACATGCAATATTGTAAGAAAGTTTCAAAATACAGATATTTCAGGCACAATGCTTGTATTTTATATAGAGCAGTATATCTGAGCCTAATCCTTTAATATTCGTGATATCTGGATAGGTGAATGTTTCCCAGTATTAGGTATCAGTGGGTATTGCCCCTCCCGCAACTAGAAGGCATGTTGCAGCAGAAATTGAACGAGGCAAACAGCGAGCAGACCCAAGACACCCAATGTACGGTTCCCAGACACGTCATTGCAGACTTAAGTCGAGGAGAAGCTTTATGGAGACGACACTCCCGATAGAAGGCCCCCCGGAGGCCCGCCGGGTGCACCTCTGGCGAGAAAATACTGGGCCCACACAGTTACCTCCAATGGAGGGAATGGCAGCTGGTCACAGCCTGTCGTACCCAACATGGAGGTCACTCAATAGACTGAGAACAGGTGTCTCCCGTTGTTACAGCAACCTCAAAAAATGGGGTTACAGAGAGGAAGACACCTGTGAGTGTGGTGCCAAACAGGACCACAGTCACCTGTTTTCATGTCCCCAAATAGGTGCGACATGCACACCCGAGGATGCGCTACTGGCGAACGCCAGGGCTATCCGGGTGGCTGAATATTGGGGGTTTCAAATTTGATGGTGTTCCGGACACGGAAAGTAAGTAAGTATTAGGCTGATGGGTTTACGAGTATATAGGTATCATTCATGAATGATAATATTGTATCTATAAGACTTTTCTGGCTGATAATACTGAGAAGTCTTTTGGCAAATCCTTTCTCCATATTTTCTTTATTATACAGAAATGACTTATGAATCACATAAGCACTATACGATGCCTTTCGAAGTGCTTGTACCTACCAGTTAAGTCTCGCGACCCAACTATGACGTCACGGTCATTTCCCACGGCATTCAGGTTCAAAGTCCCGTGAACAATCGCATGATAAAATGGTAAAAATAGCGTTTTTTTCATTTTTGGGGTTAATTTTGCGTCTATCAAAAAACTTTTACGGTTATTCCAAAAAAAAAATACTCCGCGACTTTCGGGAAACGAGTTTCTGTCTTTCGGAAAAAAGATCAGAGGTGTTTTTCACATATTTTTTTTTAACAATCTATACAAGACATAAAAAATCTTTTACGGTTATTCCCTAGCCTAGATAAAGGTTCAATGTATCCACTTTATTTTTTTCCAAAGCATCTTTAGTAACGGTTGTCGAGATATAAGGTCCCATTTTTTAGAAATTTTTGAAATGTCAGTATGCAAACTCTTAAAAGTATGCATACCAACATTTCAAAAATTTCTAAAAACGGGAGACCTTATATCTAGACAACCGTTACTAAATATGCTTTGGAACAAAATAAGGTAGATGCATTGAACATTTATCTAGGGAATAACCATAAAAGTTTTTTGATAGACGCAAAATTAAACCCAAAAAATTGAAAAAAACGCTATTTTTACCATTTTATCATGCGATTGTTCACGCGATTTTGAACCTTAATGCCGTGGGAAATGACTGTGACGTCATTCCTGGTGCCAATTATATAGGTAATACCTACCGATTCGGTATAATACTTTAAGTAAAAGTTAATGTCGCCGCCACAGCGTCTACGAGTTTTTTGCGTTCATGAGTAAAAAGGCGTCAACGGTCTGTTACGTAAACGAGCCAAGACAAACGTTCCATCCACACGCCTTTTTACTCATATACACAAAAAACTTGTGGGCGGCGACAAATGGAATATATATGTATTACGTTTAATAGTTATACTATAGAAAATGAAGTAACGTAATAAGCTAATAGGTACCTACATAAATATATACATAATTATATTTTTTAATAAAACGTTTTTTATTTTGTGAGAATCAACACACACACACACACACACACACACACACACACATAATTATATTACACATTTTGTAATTATCAAACTATAAATTAACATTGAAATAATTGAAAAAAAAGTTTAATTTTAATTAAAATACATTTTAAAATAGAAAAGAAATAAAATGAAAAAAACTGTCTGTTTGGGATGTTTCCTAAAGAAATATCTACGTATATGTATATTGGATTCAACACTTGTATTGCAAGTTATCCAAACGCTATGGATTAGACGGATTCATCTGGATTCATCAAGGCGTGTCCGCGGATTCACAGGCAACCTATTTCCCACGATCCGTCACGTTGTAATGGAGGATGAAGGAGGAAACACGAGAGTATACAAATACAAATATACTTAGAGGTGGGCACCGTTAATCAAAAAGTTAACTCCGTTAAACGATAATCCGTTAACTAAAAAGTTAACTTCGTTAATCGTTAAAACGTCACATTTTGAAAAATATAACGAAAATTAACGTTAATCCGTTAAAGCGTTAATGTAAAAAATCGCGGTTAAATGGCATGAAATAGTACTACATTAGTACAATTACTATCACATTTACACTATCGCGATGTATCCCAACAAAGTGAAATTTCTTTTCCAACTCCCAACCCACATACGATACTAACATACACTTGGATTATCTAATGCCAGCGCCGCCAGTGGATGATATCTATGCAAACAATCAAATATTAACGGACTTAATTAACAAAAGTAAAATGTAACGGTAAGTTAAATAATCCGTTAACAATTTTTGGAGGTGAGTAAAGCGTTAAATCGTTAACCAAAATGTTGACTTCGTTAATTAACGATTAACGGATTAACGCTTCTCTGCCCAGCTCTGAATATTATGATGGAGTGGTACCAGGGTACCAGTACGTCCTCCATGATTTGATGAAGAATCAGACGTGATTAATTGGAGTGCCCCCCCCCCGCATACGTAAATGAGTTTTTTTTCATTCGTTTGTGCTTATTGCTTAGTAGGCATGCGTTTTTTTAACCCATTAATGCATAGTGTCTTATGAATAAGACACTCCATATAAAAAAAACTACCGGTGCGATTTCATTTTTTCTTTATTTCTTTGACCTATTTGAGTCTAATTTAGCAAAAATTGAAGAGATTGTGAAGAAATATTCAGGAATAAACTTATGCACTAATGGGCCTAACCTTCATTGGTGTCGTAGGTATATCATGTCTTGATGCATTTTATAATATTTCTTAATTGTACTTTTTAAAGCTCCCGACCCAACTATGACGTCACGGTAATTTCCCACGGCATTTAGGTTCAAAATTGCGTGAACAGTCGCATGAAAAAATGGTAAAATATAGCTTTTTTTTTCATTTTTTGATTCCCCCGATACTTTTTTGGAAATTCGTTTTTAAGGACCAGTCTAAGGTACACCCTGTACATCCCCGGTAACAAATCTAAACATCCTGTATAATGAATAGAATGGCACAAAGTAATGACGTAGGAGACGGTTTTTTCATAACATAATCCATCCTCCAACCCCCTCCCCTTCCGCTCTTTAGTCGAGCATTGCTTTTCTTCTCCATAAGAACCCTCGACTTGCAGGGGATGGAATTAAGAACCTACAGTTCACTATTACATACCTACTTTGGTATGTACCAACTTATTCATGTCTCTGCAGCTACTTGTTTAACCCATCAGGGATGCATTTTTTTTATTTAGACGCCTAGGATATACGTTTGATGCAACCACTATTGCATACATGTTTTTTGTAAGTCGTTTTTCTCTTTAACCTTAATAAGTATTTAATTTTTTAATGTTCTAGTCAGAATTCTGCTCTATCGTTACTTGAGTTCTCGTTCTTGGTTTTTTCGCTACCAATCGGAGCGCGGCGGCCCTAGAAGGCCGCATTTTTTAATATAATATCATTGACCCGGCACTAACAACATACCAAAAATTCAGAACTGCTGGCCTTTTCTGATAGCAAATGTATTCTTTTTCTGTACTATAAAAGTCGTTTTTCTCTTTAACCGTAAGAAGTATTCGATTTTTTAATAGCCTCTGTCCTAGTCAGAATTCTGATCTATCATCATTGTTCAAAATATGTAGTCTGTGAGTTCTCCCCTGTAAAACTAATTCCCGGACGCATACTTACAGCTAAGTATGGCTATTTCATTTACAAAAATCAGAAATGTAAAGTGACCACATTAAACCAGCCGACGATCAATCATAAGCCTGATGGAAAGTCCATCCTTTGCCTGTATCTGTTGAGAAACTTTTTATTTAACTAGAAAACCTGATGTTTATTTATTTATTTATTTATCTATCTACGGCATACGCCATTTACATTTCATTACAATTAGTGTTGAATTATCAAAATATTACACAATACAATATTAAAAATTAAAATTCTATATAAATCTACATAAACAAATCTACAAAGCGTTTTCGAGTAATAATAATAATATTGAACAAACAGATGTGATAAAATATCAATATATAGTCATCAGTACATTAACACAGCAAAACATTGTTCTCACAAAAGCTATCTATCTACCTATACCCTCATGCCACGTCCCTTGCAGGGTAGGCAGAGAGGACATAGCGCCAGAAAGCCCTATCCTTACACACACTCCTAGCCTCCGTCACATTCATGCAATATCTCATACACGCTCTCCGATTCCATTTACTGAAAAAAAAACTTAGCTAACGGGTATTGGCACACGATTGTCTTATTTTTGTAATTATTATGCATTTTTGTTTTGGCCAATAATGATTTATTTATTTATTATGGTAGAGCGCCCTAGCGCGTAGAAGAAGAATGTGCGGGAAAACGCTGAGAGATAAGATAAGGAATGAGGTTATTAGGGAAATGAGTGACTGCAAGACTGGTGTAGTGACAAGAATGAAAGTAAACAAACTAAGATGGTTTGGGCATGTTGAGAGAATGAATGATGACAGGATGACAAAAAAGATATATCTGAATGAGCGAAGAGGGGTGAGAAAGCGCGGCCGTCCGAGACTGACCTGGTCCGATCATGTCGACCAGATCCTCAAGGATGGACGCGTTTTGAGTAAAAGGAATCGGAGAGCGTGTATGACTAATTGCATGAATGTGACGGAAGCTAGGAGTGTGTGTAAGGATAGGGCTGTCTGGCGCTCTGTCCTCTCTGCCTACCCTGCAAGGGATGTGGCGTGAGGGTATAGAGCGCCCTGTATCAAGTGAATCTCATGTTGTCAACAGAATCCTCCTGTATATATCGTATAGTATTATGTACATATCTACAGCATGTTCTATAATAATTCTCCACCTCCCACACTTGTGAATCATGCTGTGAGTATTTTTGTACTCAAGTTGGTTTTTGTTGTGGTTCTTACTCGGATAAATTAAAACCTGACTATTGTAACGTACTCGTGTGCCTTGGGTAAATGAGCGAGTTCAGGCGAGCACTCAGACTAACCTTTTCATTCAGGCGAATGTCTCGAGTGAATCATAATGTAAGTCTCTTTTTATGAATGTACTAATTTATAGTAGTCATTATAATCTTATAGGATACAGTAGTTTAAAAAAACCACGAGAATTGCTCAATATTCCCCCTCAAAGCACGAGCATTGCTCAATATTCCCCCTCAAAGCACGAGCATTGCTCAATTTTGAGGGGTGATTTTAATTATTTTTGTTATTTTGTTTCTTATTTATGTTATATGTACTTTATTGATGACTTGAATAAATTTATTATTATTCTTATTATTAAAAAGTTTAAACAAAGATCTAGGCTTGTGTACACGAACCCCAATACTTCATTTCACAGTAAGCTAAAGCTTGTGTCGTGAAATTTGAGATTTGAACCAGGCACCTCCTGATTAGAAATTTGCGCTTAAACTAACTTCGCCAACCATCCACTCAAAGTACTCAGTAGGTATGCCTATTGCCTACTGATCACATTAAAATGTTTTGCTTAAAAAAATGAGTATTTTTTAGCGCGTTAACTATACTCGGTTGTTTCCTTTTAAAAGTCGTGATTGGTCGTAAGAAATTATAGCTGCTACACGAAAATATTATTATTGTTCCGTAAATAATAGACAATTAGATAATATAGTCAACGTACGATGGGCGATTTCGTCGCAATATCTCGATTTACATCGACCAATATTGTTTTGTTATGCGAAAAAGTTATTTTGTGTCATTTTTTTTTTTTTTTTCAAACTCAAAAAGACATATATGATCCAAATAAATAAACAAATATATATATATATATATATATAGATAAAATCTCCCCTCAGAATTGAGCAAAGCTCGTGCTCTGAGGGAAAGCTCGTTTCCAACAATATCAGCAATACAAAAATTAAAAAATACATACATACGCACACACGATACAATAAACAATAACAACAAAGAAGATATGTCAAACAAACCAATAAAGTGCCATCAAGAGCAAGACTTAAAGAGTGACATAAATTAAAAAAGAAAAATACAAAACAAAATAAAAACAAACGAAACATCAAAACACAACAAAATAAGACAAAATGAAATAGAAGAGAATAAAAAAGTAAATAAAAAATAAAACAAAGTAATATAAATCAGTGCAAACCAAATAAATAAAATGAAAAAATCATTTAATCTGCTTCTTTATGTCGGATTTGAACTTAAGGTAGTCACTAGTTCCATCACACCTACTCCCAGCATTCAAGGCATTATAAAACTTCACTCCCAGAAAGGAGTAATGATGCTGGTCATTGTTTTTAATTGTGGAATCCTGCACTCTGCTCAAGCATTCAGTTGCTTATGGGGTGCAGTAGATATGTAAATAATTGTGTACTTAGTTTTAAGTGTTCATTTTGTGTACCTATATTGAAATAAATAAATAAAAAGAATGAAGTATCCCAATGGATTTATAAAATGTTTCCACTACTTCTGCCACCCCCCGCAGCAAAATTAACGAAAATAGTAAATTTCATGAAAAGTACACATTTTCGTCGAGTCTCAATACTTATTAAGACTTGTATTTTTTTACATACTTAGCTGTTTCTGGTTCTAAAGCAAATAATAGCGTAGGTTAGGTATACACATTACTAACATTGTCTGTTGCGCATTTCGCTCGCTAGAAAATATTATAAACTAGACTGTTTTATTATTATTATATAGTTTAAGGGCTTGGCACCAAGAATGACGTCACAGTCTTTTCCCACGGCATTAAGGTTCAAAATCGCGTGACAATCGCATGATAGAATGGTAAAATAGCGTTTTTCAATTTTTTGGGGTTAATTTTGTGTCTATCAAAAAACTTTTACCGTTATTCCCTAGATTTTAACGCATATTATCAGTAATAAAAAAAAATACTCCGCGACTTTCGGGAAACGAGTTTCCGTCTTTCGGGAAAAAGATCAGAGGTATTTTTAATTATTTTTTTTTGAGAAATCTATACAAGATATAAAAAATCTTTTACGTTTATTCCCTAGATAAAGGTTCAATGTATCCACTTTATTTTGTTCCAAAGTATATATTTATGTAGTAACGGTTGTCGAGATATAAGGTCTCCCGTTTTTACAAATTTTTGAAATGTCGGTATGCATACTCTTAAAACACGCCATCTAGCACTTGGACTAGATGAGAGCATGCTGTGATATTGGGATGAACGTAAAATAAGCATGCTGTATGTTGATAATTGTACTCGGAACCGGTTCATTTTTGAGAACCGAGTTTACAGTTCTGTTCGCCTTTAGAACTGGGTACGTGGTTTTTGAAAGTTTGTTGCTTTAGCAAACATAAATATAAGTAAATTTATTTGTATTGGTCAAAGAAATATATGCATAGTTGGCGCAGTTGGCTGGGGCGGCAACCTCTCAAGCGGGATATGGGAGGTTCAAACCCCGGCGCTGGCGATGTATTCTACACTTTGCGATACAGGCTTTAAGGCTAGCGCAAGGTGTGCAGGAAAGAATTTGGGTTTGTGTATGCAAGCCCAGATGCTTTATTTAAACGAAAAAAAAAATAAATAAATCTGTATTGGTCAAAGAAAAATATGCATAGTCACAAAACAAGACAATAGTAGTGTGCTAAAAGGCGGACTTATTGCAAAAGCAATGTCTTGCAGTCAACATACATGGAGTTGCACTTAAAAATCAGGACAAAATAATTAGCTCTTTGAAACGATTTGACGATCTCGTATTTTACGAATCATTATGGTTGATTTATTCGAGACTTCCAGATCTTCAGAACAGTTGAAAAAAGCATTGAAGGTATAGCAGCGCTAAAAAATTGAGAAGTCGGGGTATATTCTTATTTATTGAAATTATTTCATTGTGATCTGGTGTACGTAGGTTATCTGGTTATAAATAATAATAACAATATTTTATTTTCTCAAACTTACATAAAAATACAATTATAATTTTGCTACCTAACTAGGCAAAGCCCGTACAAAGGTGGTACATCTACAAAAATAGCACTAGTCTGCTTGACGAATCATTCCCTTTTTGCCAAAGTGGTTTTCGACAAAGTTTTGTAAATGGGAACAGAAAAATTCGGATGATTTAGTGAACCGCTTCATGTGGAGCCGAAAGAACCGGGAGAAATTGAGTATTCGAAGAATCGGATACAATCAGTTCCCTTTTTGGCAAAGTGGTTATTGACAAAGTTTTGTAAATTGGAAACGAAAAATGCTAATGATTTTGGGAACCGATTCATGTGGAGCCGAAAGAACCGGGGGAAATTGAGTATTATAAGAATCGGATACAATCGGGTACGGTACATACATGTATATTGTATATGCTGCTCTAATTGTACTAGCTATGTTACCCGCCTACCACCGCAACACTCAACAACTTGACTATTGTTTTACTACGAATAAATCTCGGAGACTATAATGACTTCATCTACTACCTGCTTAATACTAAATTTGCTGTAAGTACTGAATCATCCATAGATATATAAATTTGCATTCAAATCTTTACGTAATTCCGGGGTTCTTGTTTTATTTTATTTTATTTTACTTATAAGGGACACTGACAGAGAGTTAACAACACATAAACAATAACAAAGGTACTCCAATTTATTCTGATAATATTTAAGACTTGGGACCCAACAATGACGTCATGGCCATTTCCCAAAGCATTTAGGTTCAAAATCGCATGATAAAATGGTAAAAT
Source organism: Ceraclea dissimilis (assembly GCA_963576895.1). Classification (NCBI taxonomy): domain Eukaryota; kingdom Metazoa; phylum Arthropoda; class Insecta; order Trichoptera; family Leptoceridae; genus Ceraclea; species Ceraclea dissimilis. The sequence goes on along the minus strand of OY756379.1, from coordinate 767,668 downwards.
AGCGTTTTTTTGGGTTAATTTCGCTTCAATCAATAAATACTTTTACGGTCATTCCCTAGACTTTAGGTACTTACTGAATATTATCATTACAAAAAAAAATCTCCACGCCTTTCGGGAAACGAGCTGCTATCTTTCGGAAAAAAGATCAGATGCGTTTTACACATTTTTTTTTTTGAGAAACCCATACAAGATATAAAAAATCTTTTACGGTTATTTGCTAGATAAAGGTTTAATGTATCTACTCTATTTTTTTCCAAAGCATATTTAGTAAGATTCTCGAATCTAAGGTCTCCCGTTTTTAAATTTTTTTGAAACGTCAGTATGCCTACTTTTAATATGTGATTTCGTCCTGGCATGAATTTCGGATTTTTCCACGCGAATATTTTGACGGGGTCGTATCTTTTCAACTTTTAGCCTTCTCGCATTTAAAACTGATGACATTTTACTGAAAATATTATGTTTTTTTTCGTTATTATTTTTTTCTCTTACGAATGCATATTATTTTTTTCATTACTCGAAAACTTTTTAAAAGCCCCCCCAAAATAATTTCTGTAGAAAATAATAATTGCTCATTCGTCGTACCACCTTCCCTCCTCGTAAATGTTGATTAAATGTTAGCATTTATTTTTCACTGCACACTGCTGTTAAATTATTGTACAGAATTATACGTTTTCATGGGTTTTATTTTTACTAAATGCGATGTGAAGAGATATCCTGAGACTTTTCAACCACAAAATAAAACATGGATAAATGAGAATATGTTTTAGTGACTTTATTTTTTGTAAATATTCTCGATGAAAAAATATTCTAAAGGTTAAAAAAAATATTCTAAAAATTAAAAAAAAAACATTGTGTAGCTTAGGTATACGTTGTTCTTATTTTGAGCGTACCTACGAAACAGAAATTGAATAAATTTAGACTTTAAGAGTGTGCATACCGACATTTCAAAAATTTCTAAAAACGGGAGGCCTTCTATCTCGACAACCGTTACTTAATTTGCTTTGGAACAAAATAGGGTAGATGCTTTGAACCTTTATCTAGGGAATAACCGTAAAAGATTTTTTATATCTTGTATAGATTTCTCAAAAAATATATTTTAGAACACCTCTGACCTTTTTTCCGAAAGACGGAAACTTGTTTCCCGAAGGTCGCGGAGTAAATTTTTTTTCTTGTACTGATAATATGCATTAAAATCTAGGGAATAACCGTAAAAGTTTTTTGATAGACGCAAAATTAACCCCATAAAATGGAAAAAACGCTATTTTTACCATTTTATCATGCGATTGTCACGCGATTTTGAACCTTAATGCCGTGGGAAAAGACTGTGACGTCATTCCTGGTGCCATGCCCTTAATAGTAAGATTTTTATTCGGAGCACGTCGCCCTTTAAGTTTTCCTATTTACGTAGATACGAGTGGAGGGCCTTGAGAGTTGGCATATTACAAAAATTTCTCAAAATCGGAGACCTGAGATCTCGACAACCTTACTAAATATGCTTTGGAAAAAAATAGAGTAGATGCATTGAACCTTTATCTAGAGAATAACCGAAAAAGATTTTTTAATCTTGTATACGAGCCTTAAGCAAAAATTGACTAAATTTAACCGATAATATCTACATAGAAAGATTTTTACTCGTAGCATATTATAGTCACTTAAGTTTTCCTTTTTACGTATTAAAACATAGGCTAAGATCACTCGCAGACGAGGTGAATGAATGTGATTGGTTTTGTATCAGCATTTCGTTTATGTGGTTTAAAAAAAAGGTTTTAGCAAGGGAGATATGTGTCTTCACCCATTCTTCTCAACATTAATACGGTTCTGATGATCGCTAAAAATTTCCTTTCTACGCAGTTAGAACCTTTTCATTCTGAGCCCACGATTTGTCATTTAGGTACATATGTTTGGTGAAATGCTTCACGAGTTGGCATTTAATAAGAGGGCTTTTTGAGAATCCCCTAAGGGGTATGGAGCGAGACGCGGATCGGTGAACAATTTGCACTTAGAGAGAGCTTACGCTTTCAATAAGGGATTAGTAACAGACTCCTCGCTCTTTATAAGAGCACAGTAAACCCCCTTGGGATGCCATGATACACCACTGGTCGGGGGGAGGCAGGGGGGGTTACCGACTGATTGTAATCATGTTAGTACGAATCAACCCTAACTATTAATATTATATGATATCTATGAAATATGTACCTGTCTACTACCCAGGGTTCACCGCCGATATACCAGTATGTCGAATTTGACAACACAGCCGTCGCTCCTCGTGGTGTAGTGGATATGATCCCTACTATGCGAGACGAAGGTCTGGGTTCGAATCCCAGCCGGGGTGAACTGAAATGGCTAATGTTTTTCGAGTGTAAAGTGATCAGATCACCAAGAGCACCTTACATTTTTCTTTATCGTAGGTACCATATAGGATCGTCACAAACAGTAAAAATGATAGATTAAATCATCACATAGGATCGGAATCTAATCAGTTTTGGCGAACTCCCGTCATTGACTGACCAGTGACCGACCCGTAGGTAAGCACAAAGAGGTGAGTCTTCAGCAACTTCTTGATGGGGCCGCTTCACGCTCGGCGTCCTTCCACGAGTTTTGTGAGAATGAGTAAAAGGACGTACGGACGAGGTGATTGTCTTGAACTGTATACGTAACCGACGGTTAACGCCTTTTTACTCATTCGCGCGGGACTCGTGGAAGGACGGACAGCATGTGGATGAGGCATGAAATCTTTCAGGCTTTTGGCACGTACCGAACATCGAGTGGAAGGGCATTCCACAGGCTAGGAGATGAAAGAAATGTCATTGTTCCCAGTACATAAAATCGTAGAGATATTTCGCGTATTCGTTCTATTGTATGTTGCCCTCAGGTCACCCACTCGTCTGCGAGTGATCTAGGATTTACGTACCAATTGCCGTACTATACTACTTTACTATACCCTGACCCCACCTCCCTTGCGGGGTAGGCAGAGAGAACGGATCGCCAGACTTTCCTATCCTTACACACACTTCGGGCTTCAGTCACATTCATGTAATTCCTCATACACACTCTACGATTACTTTTACTCAAAACACGTCCGTCCTTGAGGATCTGGTCAACATGGTTCAGCCATGTGGTTCTTGGACGGCCGCGTACACCACTTCTTTCACCCAGGTAAATTTTCCTTGTCATCCTTTCATCGTTCATTCTCTCCACATGTCCCAACCATCTCAACTTGTTCACTATCATTTTAGTCACAACATCCTTTTTACATTCACTCAACTCTCTAATCACTTCGTTTCTTATCCTATCTCTCAACGCAACGGTCTCATCTCGACAGCATTTATTCTTGATTTATCCTTCTTCAGCCATGTCCATGTCTCACTTGCAGACATTAATGTTGGTACCAGGATGGCGTTGTGCACCAGAAACTTTGCCTTATTGTTTTATTGTATTATATCGTCCGTAGGCCCATTCGGGCACCTGGACTCGTCAATTTTTACAGACAAATATAATAATATGCAATTTAATTGACATCGCTGTACCAAATACATTTAATATTCAAACAACCGTCGCAGAAAAAATTCGTAAATATACAGAATTAGCAGGTGAAATAAAAAAAAAATCCTTTGGCACGCCACAGGCATAGGTAGATTTCAAGTGATTTATTAATTTTATTAATTTTAAGAGTACATCTGTACAATAAAAACAATCACAATATTATCAGCAAATAAACCAGCGAAGTGATGAAGTAGTATGGATGTAGTTTATTCTTTGATTATCGAAGTACCGTATGACGAAAAAATATTTGATTAAGTACTTCAATAATCAAAGGAAGTACCTAATCCAATAATCAAATTATTTTCATTCCACACATAATATGGATTGGTACCGGTACCTAAGCACTAGAAATTTGAAAAAAGTTCTACTCGTATCGTGAAGCACTTTTCTAAGACAACAAACACGCTAGTACCTATGCGGTAACTACTTAACTAGATCTTTCGATCGATCAGTGTAGTCCGAGGAATTGAGCTAGACAAAATCTAACTTTTGATCTGTATTCCTTATTTAATGCCCTTTCATGCGATACCAGACACAGACCCTCACAATCATTGGATCCCCTCAGAATGATTGTTTTTTAATTTAAAGCCTTAAAAAGTGAACCTTCCTCTTAATGGATTTCACCCAATCTCCTATCAGTTCATCTACCACTTACCAAAAATCTACCACCCAAGTTTCACATTTCTGCGACGCATAGTTTGGCCGCAAACGTGCACACAAGAAAAGGGACATATATATGGCTTATATATATAAACTTTTAAACCAAGGTCGGATTCGGGTTCTCCTGGTCCTAATTAGTGATACTGAGTAGAAATTTTTCAATTCTGCGACATCACGGGAGAAACGAATAGGTAGAGTTCCTTATAGAAATCTACCTAATATTTGGCATTCTAGGTCGGTATATATAATCCCATTAGTATTATCAGCTACAGGTATAATACCAAAATCGCTAATAAACAATTTTAAAAAATTAGATTTACCGGAAAATTTATACATAAAAATGCAAAAATCGGTCATTATTAATACTTGCAATATTGTAAGGGTGCCTTCCCACGACAAGTGAATCCGGATTCGTACGCGAATCTGGATTAATCCCTTCCGGATGGATGATTTCGTGCACGGGGTATGGGGAAATAGTTCCCTATTTTTATAATAATATAATAATTCATTGTATTAATATTTTTAACTTTTTAACTTTAACGTTGTAAATTTTGAAAATATCTTGAGTCCGTTGAAGCAATAAATAAATAAATATATAATATAATAAATAGATAATAATAATTATCTCTGTCATACTGTTGAATATATACTAATTCTGTTTTTGTGTTTAAAAATTAGATCGATCAGGTACGAGAATAAATTATTGTCTTTACACCAATATTAATTGTAATTTAGTAAAAAAAAAATAAAAGAAAGAATTGCCTGCGGCATTAATTAAACTTGTTTGTGGGTGATATTTTTTAAAGTTTGTCACACGGAGTTTTTGTATCTTGTATCACGCGTTATTTTTCAACACCGGTTTTTCTCAAATTAGCTGCTAATCTCTCTCAGTCCCGTTATGGGCCCGCTACACGCTCGCGAGTCACCACGACCTTTTGGTGTTCATGAGTAAAAAGGCGTCAAGGGTCGGTTACGTACATGTCAAGACAAACGATCCATCCGCACCCCTTTTTACTCATGAACACCAAAAGGTCGCGGTGACTCGCGAGCGTGTAGCGGGCGCATTATGTGTCGGGGTGTACATTATATTTATTTTGTACGGGAAAAAATGTCTGCCATAACTGGAAATTAGAGAACCCATTAAATAATTTATTTATTTATTTTTAATATTATTAATGTCGATATTATCAGAATAAAAGAATACCGGCCCAGTAACAGTGCAAAAATTGTGCTGTTTCAGGTCCGTGGTATTAGAAAAATATAATGATTGGTACCTTAAACTTTTTTTCATTTTAAATAAAATTATAATTTCTTTATCATTCGTGTGTTATTTAGACTAATAGATTAGGTACATAATTTTTGAAGGGAGACATTTGAAAGATTGGCATCATACTGATAAAATGCACCACATGGACTTATAATTCGATGTAACAAAATTCCAGAAAAATTAATTCAATAAATAATAAGAAAATATAATGTTCCCCACTCTATGGCAACTGGGGAATCTAAATTTATACATTATTTATTTTGATTTTTATTTTTCGAATCATGCGGGTGTCTGCATCTCTTTCACTCTCGTTGTATATTGTAACAGTACGAAACCCATAAGCATATTGCTCAAAATAAATAAACCCCACAAAAGCCGTACAAAAGCCACACAGGATTTCTTTTAGGGATAAAAGCACAAATCTAATTGAATTTTGTAAATAAAATTAATTGTATCGATTAGTATTCGAGTAAATTATATTAGGAACTAGAATAGATTAAAAAATACGAATAAGCAAGCGGATCTAAAATGGGATAGACAATGATTTCAACATTTTATAAATAATTCATCTACTGAAATCCAACTAAAAAGTTTAAGCTTTTATTATTTGAGGATTTTTTATTGGTTTTTAATCATCTGTAGACCATATTTAAGGCACTTGGAATCGTCAGGTTTACAAACACAAAATCAAATGCAATAAATCAATAAACACAACAAAAAAGAATGAAAGCAATAAACACATAGACAATACAAAACTATAACACATTTGTGGTACAATTTAATGCAGGTCTGGATGTCAATTGTCCAGAACTACATTAAGTACGTCATATTTCTGAAGGGTTTTTGTGTTTTTTGGGGTTCATACTACATCATCGTAAATATTCCTATGGGTTTTTCTTCGGAAACCGTTGTGTATACACGCGCTGAAACATGTAAGTAGGGTTGTCAACATTTTTTCAGCTGATTATTCCATCTGCATCAATAAATAATTTTAAAAAGTTATCGGAAGCCTGGTTGCTAAAGCGCTCGATACTGGATGCCGACATACCCCACTTCACGACACAAGCTTTTAAGCTTGTTATGAAGTGTACAAATATGTATCAGGGTGTAATTCGATAATTTTATGAGAATAAAAGAAAACATACACACTATCTTATTGTTCTTGATATCAGTTCTTAACTCTTTTTTTGTTGCTTCCTTCATTATCCCCTCCTTTCTTCCTCTTCTTCTTCCTCTTCCCATGCTTCCTCCTTCCCTACCATAAATGTTTTATAGATATAAGATATATATTTTTAACTATGTAATGTAATCTATTTGTTTTGTGTGTGTGCTAATTGTGAACGGATGTAATTGGTCTTGTGTATTGATATTTTTGTATTAATGTACCTGCCAATGTTTGTTTTTGTGACTGTATCTGTTCCATGTACAATAAATAAATAAATATCTACTTATCTATTTAAATAAAAACTGTCATTTTATGAACTGCTTGAATTTTATAATATTTTTATTTGCTAGAAAAGTGTGGTTTTCTCAATTTTCAAATTAATGTAAATTACACACTCATTCGTCAGTCGAAAACTGCAGGCAATGATATAATTCTTAAACTGCGTTTAAATTTTACAAGTGAAGCGGATTTGGTTGATATTTTCTTAGTTTTTATGTTGCCAAAAAAAAATATATAGTATTTTGCGATCCATATATTTCTTGCAACTCACTTTCAATATTATTATTATACTCTAGTACGGTTGACAACCCTCGTTGTTAGTGAATATATATCCGAAAATATATCGAATAATAATTATTTTTATTGTAAAATTGTTACAAAAATATACAAATTACCCGACTAGCAAAAATTACAACACGTTATTTTCAGTTAATGTAGGTAGCTACATGTTATCAATTTAGTATCATATTCTTGTATTATGTATTTTTGTACCTATGAATAACTTTTGAATCAGTATTAATTTACAGTAAGTAATGTTAAGAGTATGCATACCGACATTTCAAAAATTTCTAAAAACGGGAGACCTTCTATCTCGACAACCGTTATTAATTATGCTTTGGAACAAAATAGGGTAGATGCATTGAACCTTTATATAACCGTATATAACCGTAAAAAAAATTTTATATCTTGTATAGATTTCTCAAAAAAAATGGAAAACACCTCTGATCTTTTTTCCGAAAGACGGAAACTCGTTTCCTGAAAGTCGTTGAGTAAAATTTTTTTTTGTACTGATAATATGCATTAAAACCTAGGGAATAACCGTAAAAGTTTCGTGATAGACGCAAAATTAACCTCAAAAAATTAAAAAAACGCTATTTTTACCATTTTATCATGCGATTGTCACGCAATTTTGAACCTTAATGCCGTGGGAAAAGACTGTGACGTCATTCCTGGTGCCAATTATATAGGTAATACCTACCGATTCGGTATAATACTTTAAGTAAAAGTTAATGTCGCCGCCACAGCGTCTACGAGTTTTTTGCGTTCATGAGTAAAAAGGCGTCAACGGTCTGTTACGTAAACGAGCCAAGACAAACGTTCCATCCACACGCCTTTTTACTCATATACACAAAAAACTTGTGGGCGGCGACAAATGGAATATATATGTATTACGTTTAATAGTTATACTATAGAAAATGAAGTAACGTAATAAGCTAATAGGTACCTACATAAATATATACATAATTATATTTTTTAATAAAACGTTTTTTATTTTGTGAGAATCAACACACACACACACACACACACACACACACACACATAATTATATTACACATTTTGTAATTATCAAACTATAAATTAACATTGAAATAATTGAAAAAAAAGTTTAATTTTAATTAAAATACATTTTAAAATAGAAAAGAAATAAAATGAAAAAAACTGTCTGTTTGGGATGTTTCCTAAAGAAATATCTACGTATATGTATATTGGATTCAACACTTGTATTGCAAGTTATCCAAACGCTATGGATTAGACGGATTCATCTGGATTCATCAAGGCGTGTCCGCGGATTCACAGGCAACCTATTTCCCACGATCCGTGCACGTCTGCGATATCACGTACCGCCATACAAATCGCTATGAAAAAGTCTGTAGATTCACGGACTCACTCCTTCCCACGGCATGCGAATCTACGGACGAAGCAGGATTCACCTTCCGTGGGATATAGCCATAAGACGATTCCTAAATACTGATATTTCAGGCACAATGCTTGTATTTTAGGCCCCGCGCATCTGAGCCTAATCCTGTGATATCCGTGATATCTGGATAGGTGAATTTTTCCCAGTATTAGGCTGATGAGTTTATATGTGAATCATGAATGATAATATGTAGACTCTTCTGGCTGATAATACTGAGAAGTGTGTTGGCAAAGTCATGCCTCCGCGTAAAAAAAAAAAAAAATAATTAACAATAACAAAAATCATTATCAGATCAATGCCAATCAGAGTGTAAAGGGCTCTGATTGACATTTCGTCATACATAAAATCAATTATTTAACATATCGTCAATGGAGTAAAAAAACTTTATTAACGAGGTACTTCTTCACCTCTCCGCGGAAGGCCGCATCATTCAGCGATTTCAACTCTCTCTCTTTGTCGAGAATTGCTGTAAATAACAATAAAGACAAATTGAATGGTTTTCATATAATATAATATAATATAGCAGCGATAAGTACCAATGGTTCCAATATCGATCACATAACCTCACACCACAAAATACACAATACATTATAATATAATCGGCGCAGATAGCCGATCGTTTTCGAAAGGGCGAAACTAAACCGATACAACTCATCCACTTTTCTATAATTTTGAAATCGCCTTTCTGTGCAGTGGTTTGATATTATCGTCGTTTTTCGATGGATTCTAGATCACAACACTCTCATTTTCCCGCTTGGTGTTTTCTTGTCCCTCCCCCGCCCCATCCCTCCTCCACCACCCCCGACCCTACTAGCATTGCTTTTGCTTGTCAGGTATTACTGGCTAGGTACTTTCAACTTATATAAGGGACCCTCTCTCTGCCTCCTCTCCCTGCTGCCTCTCTTCCACCCTTCCCTCCCCCGGCGTCCCTCTCTCTGCCACCCCTAAACAACCCTCTGTACATAAAGCCTTATGTGTACACTGATGGTACATAACGCCAAGATCTTTTAGGTTTATGTACACAACGCTTTCCAAACGACTGTGCGTCGATAACTTTTTTCAAAATTATCGTTATTATGATTTGAGATGTACCTAAATTATTAAGGTATGGAACCGTATTTATTTATTTATTTATTTTATTTTATTTTCTTAACGGAATCAAACAGTCACAACAACAAATAACATAAATTAACATATCACTTATAAACAGACCAACAAAGCGATTCCATATTTTACCTACAATATAACAAACACAAAAAATAAAAAAAAATAAAAACAAAGAAGAAAACCTGCAAGTATGCATGAACTAAAAAATACGAATCTGAACACTAATAGATACAAGAGTAATATGCAAGTGTGAATAAATAGAGAAAGTAAATCTGAATTAATTTCAATAGATATATAAATAAATAATATTGGGATTGAGATACAAATGGATATAATTAGATACTAGACGTATGAATGGACACAAGATCAAACACAAAAATCAATAATAATAATAAATCAATAATTTATGTGTACCTATTGCACAGACGGAATTACATTAAGTTTTTTCCTCAAAAAAGACGAGAGGCATCTTCATCCACATAATGCAGCGTTATGTGAAAATCCTGCTTCTTCCCCAAGGGAGTTCACATAACGCTACATTATGTGAATGAAGATGCCTCTCGTCTCTGTTGAGGAAAAAACTTAATGTCGTTATTGTGTTTCACTCTAATTTTCGGCCCTGGCCTCTCAGCTGCTGGATATAGACCTCTTCCAAACGCCACCGAGATTACGTCATCCACCCATCTCTTCTATGGCCTTACGACACCTTTTTACACGCTTTTATTATATTTCGCACGGTGTCGATGTTTGGCACATATATATCTTTTGATGCATTTTTTTTTTGTTTTTTAGAAATTTTCGATCGGGGAAAATGGAGAGGGAGGATCCGAGCCGCCGACCCCAGATAAATGGGATATGGTGTGGAGAAGAGAAGAGAAATTTTCTTAGATCCCATTAGGATATAACCTCTATAAAGTCCGAAACCATAGATATTTGAGCTGCGTGTTTACTGTTTATTGCAACAGGTCCTTCAGCTAGGAATGGTCTTCCTGTAGGCATCATATGTGTGCAGGCATAGCTGTTAGCCGGGTTCAAAAGCTTATTAAAAACACACCTATTTATCAACATAGGATATGAGCTGCTCCTCATACTTGGAGCTGAAGCGTTGTGCGGAGGACCGGGGGGAGTGGAAAGCGAGGTGTTCTTTGCTGCAAACAAATCCATTGGATTGAAACCTGAGAAGAAGAAGAGGGAATAGGGATACAGAGCGCCCTTGAGGTGGGGTTACCCACAAATGGAACAGTAAGGAATGGAAACGTTTGAAGGAAGCCTATATCCAGCAGAGGAGATACCAGAAGAAGATGTTAGCATTCATAGTTCTATGTTTTTAGTAAATTTATATTAAAAAAAAATGTGGATCACAATTTTGCTATCGGCGCACTTTGTTTGCAGTTTGGCGTGGCGGCCGACGCCCCTAGGTGTGCTCTCGCCGCCCGCCCGGCCTTCACGCCCGCCGTGCCGTTGCGTGGCAACCGTCAAGCCGACCGACCACCCCACACCTACACATCCCCACCCAATACCACCCCACCCCACACAACACCAGACACCCACACAGATATACACCCAACATAACATAATGGTACCACTAATGTAGGTAGAAATTTTACAACATACACGTATTATGTTATGAACCCTGAAGAACAAGTTTTTGCTTTAATTTTTCAAAAGCAAGTGGGCAGCTTGTTAGATATGCTAATTTATTTATTTATTCACACCACAAAAAATAACAAGGAATCGGACATAAATAGTGAACAAATGCTGTGATTTATATTTGAAATGCTTACAATGCTTACATGTCTCTGTATCCTGTTCACCAAAGGTGTAAATCTACATATCTATATATAAAAAGTAAAGTCTTATTTTTGTAAGTGTTCGCATAACTCCCGCTGCGATCTCTGCGAAAATTTAGAATAATATTTGCGATAATATAGGCTGTGTCCTAACGTCGCTGGTTTTTTTTAGAAAAAGCTTTTCCTAGGAGATGCCATGATGATGAGAGGATCCAAGGGTAATGTGGGATCGAGTGTGGTATCGTATGAAAGGGCGTTGGAAAAGAAATTAAGATCTTAAGTCACATTTTGTCCAGCTTAAGCATTTAAATAAGCCGGGTTGGTTTGTTAAATTTGTCGTTGCGAAGCACGGGTAACTCAGCTAGTAAGTAAATAAAAATAAAATGAATCTAACAAAAAAAAACAAATAGTGTGGAATACCCACCTCCACCCTTGGATTTTTCAGAAACATCAGCTCCTATGTCATCCAGTTTTCCACGCAAAAAATATATTGTACCTTCAGGGCCCTGTTAAAAAAACGCAGGCTATTATGCCAATATTGATGCCTGCTTAGCAGGCTAGTATCAAATAAATAGTCAGGACCCATCAATGGGTACCTACCTACTATTTTTTACAAATTGTCATAGATCCATATCAAAAGCAATAATTTTAATATTGTTTTTGGTGTAGATATAAAAAATATTATAATTTCTTGTAGTAATAATAAGATAATTTACAACCCCTAGTCACGGCACCAGATGGGTTAAAACCGGGGTTTTAAACTACAGAGCCGCAGACAGATTTCGGTATAATCGTTTTAATAGATATGTATATCTTTTGTACCTGTATACGTACCTAATACCTAAGTTGATAATAATGATAATAGGTATAATTTCTACAAATTATTTTTGCTAAATATACCTAGTAGGTAAGTACTAATAATGAATGCTAAAGTTGAGGTTAGCTTCGATAAATCGCGATACCACCGCAAGCTTACTTTTGAAACGTTTCGTAATCTAGCTGTATCCCTTACGGGGCAGGCAGAGAAGACAGAACGCAAGCTTATATTCTTACATATTACATCTTTCGTTTCCATCATATTTGAGTTTTTATTTATTGGCTGGTAGTTGGCAGTTTGGCACAAATAACCATAAAATATCGCCAACGAGAACCTATAGACGAACCCTGTGCTCTAGTGAGCATGGGGGAAAATCATTTGTTCAGTGGATATTTTGTGGACCTGGTAGTATTTGTGATATTTTGTGGACCTAGGTAGCATTTGTTTTATAAATTCATGACAAAATGCCAATAGAACACTTTACATTCTAATGGCATGGATTTTGTTTCATTATTTCATAGTGCTAATATTGTGGCTGTAAATATGTATTGTAACCAATTGACGTGACCAAGTGCCCGAATCAGGGCCTAGGGATGAAAAAGAACAACAAAACAATATCTAACTGACAAGACCAAAATGTTGAAAAAATCACAAAAAGTTTCAAACACTCACACAGTGTGTATACAAAATTCTGCATCTGTTCACAATATCACGGACCGTCGGAAGCCATCTTTAGAATGCGAAACAGTAGGTAATATTATTTTTGAAATCACAATTTTTTGTGAGATCAACGGAATTTTTCTACATGTTTGTGGTTAAATTTTTAACAAGTAGTTATATCTCAACAGATATACAGCAGAGGATGGACCTTCCATCAGGCTTATGACTGATCGTTGGCTGGCTTAATGTGATCACTTTACACTTAAGTAACATTCACCAATTCCAGTCCATCCATCTGCCGCGGTCGGGAGTCGAGCCCGGACCTCCAACCCAACAAGTCGGTATTCTACCATTATGCTATGAAGGTTGGTATTAGAGGCGCCGGTAAATATGTAGGTATAAGTTTTTTATGTAGATGACCCATTACATCAACATCGACCTGTTGCGTCGCGACTCAAGTCCAGGAATAGCTTTATTAAGGCTACTTCTCCTGTTGAGACCTCACAGCAACGGAGAGAGGAATTATGGAAACTGGACTTTAGAGCGACGTCGCAGATTGAATTACAAGAGGGTATACGACTTGGCGAACAACTCATACCGCGTGTGGACTACCCTCAACAGACTGAGAGTTGGTGTCACGCGATGTAAAAAGAACCTTTCCTTTACCTCTCCGCAGATGAAGACATCACTTGTGATTGTGGCGAAACCCAGGATGAGAGCCACCTCCTGATGTGTCCACTGATGGAGGAGGGCTGTACACCTGGGGACCTGATTATGGCCAACGACAAAGCGATGAAAGTCGCGGCTTATTGGAGTGGTAGACTTTGGACCGGACACGTAAAGTAAGTAAGTATGTAGATGACAGAAGTATAGCTTCCTAGTTCCTATAAAAATGGAATAGTTAATGAATCTAGGAGCAATTAGTCACGGTTGGTTACCCCTGTAATTTGTCGTTCAACCCTTTAACAGCGACGTCGCTGCCTTATCGGATTTTGACATTTTCTTCCATTTTTTTGACATTTTTATGACACGTTCCGTTTTAAATACTAACTTCTGACAACCGGATCATTGACATCAAAAAGACTTTAGGGCTGTCACTCGTTTCTGGTAACATTTTATTTTATTATTTCGGAATCCGCGTGCATTTCATGTTGGCCTTAAGGGCTTATATACGCTGATCAAAAATCGTTCTATTTTCGCTTCAACTTTTTCAAATTTTGTATGAGAATGTTAGCGCGAAATAAGAATAACGTAAGCGACAATGTGAATTTTACCTTTTTGAGAAGAGCCTGAGAACAAATTTAAAAATCTAAAACAGCCGATTTGTTAAGATTATAATTACCAGTATTTTGGTTAAATTATATTTTTATGTCTGAAAAACTGAACGGAAAATCCTCAGATCACGTAATGATATAAAAGGTATGGTTGGTAGCGTGGTTGGTAACGCGCTCGATCGTAAATACGTTTCGATCGTCGTTGCCGACTTACTCCACTTCACAACACAAGCTTTTTAAGTTTACTGTGACGTATACAAACTACAAAGATGTATTTGGGATTATATTTCGATAAATCCAGATTCATTTGAAAAAGAAATTATTAAATGGGTGAGTTTCCAACTTTTCTTTTTTTTATATATAAAAGGATATGGACTTGAACACACAAACCCAAATACTTTCCTGCACACCTTGCAGTAGGCTAAAATCCTGTATCGCAAAGTGTGGAATATATCGCCAGCGCCGGGGTTTGAACCTGGCACCTCCCGCTTGAGAGACTGCCGCCTCAACCAACTGCGCTAACCATATACTCTTGTTTCTTGAATATTATACGTTTGTTCATCCTTGATTTTGTGACTTGGTCGTGTGATATGGCGAGGTAGTTATTAATATTATAAGTACTACAATTTCCTATTTTACTATAAACTAGTAAAACTAGTGTTTAGTGACTAGATACTTTGTAGAACATCTATTATTAATTTAACGCTTGGACACCAACTATGACGTTACGGTCATTTCCCGCGGCATCAAGGCACAAAATCGCAAGAATAATCACATGATTTTTTTTTTAAATATTGAAAATATTGTTTTTTTTTACTTTTTGGGTTGAATTCGCTCCTTTCGAAACTTTCTTACGGTTATTCCCTAGATTTAATGCATATTAATGCATTTTAATACAAAAAAATGTCTCCGCGACTTTCGGAAAACGAATTTCTGTCTTTCGGAAAAGATCAGAAGTGTTCTTCACATTTTTTTTAAATCTATACAAGATATGCAAAATATTTTACAGTCGTTTACTAGATAAAGGTTTAATGAATCTACTCTATTTTTTCCGAAGCATATCTAGTATGCATGACGAGATCTAAGATCTCCCATTTATTTTAATTTTATAAATGTCGATATGCTTGGGCTTAAAGTGTTTCATTCTGTTTAAATTATAGAACGTCTTATTTTAGTCAGGTAGCACGCACTTAATTTGTTACAGAATTGAACCTAATATTTTTCAATAAATCAAAATTATATCGCACGGATTCCAACATAAATAAATAAATAAAACTTTATTGAAAAAATAACATTTAAAAATGGCGGGTTTATTGCCGTAGTTAATGTCTGCCAACCAACCTAGGGAACCTGTATAAAGGTAGGAAGTCTTAAAGGATATAGCCATAGACTAAACAAGACCGCCGCCATTTAATAACTTAGCACTTCCGCTAGGTATACGCCATTCTTTCGCGATGGAAAGTACACTAATTTACCATTTAATTACATAGGTTATATTCCAAAGGTAATTTCCACACTGATTATACATAATGAGTCGCAAAAATCACTGAAATATCACCAGGTTTCACGCAATTGTGGACAACCAATATGACACGCAATCATATGTTTGTAGCTCCCATGGCGTCAACCATAGATTTGTCATAGATATAGAAAGGGCTCAATGTTCAATAGTTCTTACCACCTTTATACATATACAGGTTCTTTAAAACAACCACTAACGTACCTCACATCCAGGACACACGGGTAGCAAGCGTTTTATTATATAGATAATATTTAACTCTATGAGACACAGGCATGTCATAATTTAACCCTTTACGACCTGGCGTGTCACCACGAAGCTAAAATATCTGTCTGTTCAATATTCATAATAACATAAATAGAAAATAGTAAAAATATTCACTGTTTTATTACCTATTGATCCATTCAAATTATTCTGTAATACGTAGGTATTATTTACATATTATTTTTTAGTATTGTGTATGGATATTTTGACGTTTTTATGACGTTTGGTTACGTTTCGACGATTCAGTGAAATGAATGCGTATCGAAAACAAATTTTATATTTCATTATCGACCGATGTGATAATATAAAAAAGTACCTACTTATGCCAAAACACTTCTCAGTATTGTCAGCTAGAAAAGTCTATGTATTATCATTCATGATTGATATATAAACTCATCAGCCATAATACTGGGAAACATTCACCTATCCAGATATGGATATCAAAGGATTAGGCTCAGATATACTGCTCTATATAAAATACAAGCATTGTGCCTGAAATATCAGGATTTAGAAATCGCCTTACAATATTGCGTAATAAATTTCACTTTTTCGTGTACACAAACCTAAATACTTTTCCTGCACACTTCACAGTAAGCTAAAAGCTTGTGTCGTGAAGTGCAGAATTATCGTCAGCACCAATATTCGAGCCCGGGACTTCCAGATTGGAGGTCCACGCTCCCACCTTATTGTATCATTTTGAATTGTTCACTTGAAGTGTAAATTAATTTTTTGTATGCAAATCTTGTAATTCCATTTTCAACCACTTCCTGACTACTTTAGAGACCTGAAACTTTGCAAACGTACGTAAACTCGGTGACAAAAGATTTCTGTACAAAATTGGATCATCCTTCTCCAGAGACAAAAAAAGTTGTAAGGTGTTTCAGGAGATCCAATGCATTTGTATACCTACCTTCACATTTGTAAGGACGTGGATGTGGAGATATTGTAGTAAGAATATAATAAATTAATTAATTAAGGCTCGCGACCCAACTATGACGTCACGGTAATTTCCCACGGCATTAAAGTTCAAAATCATATGAATAATCGCATGATAAAATGGTAAAAATAGCGTTTTTCCTATTTATCAGGGTTAATTTCGCTTCAGTCAAAAAACTTTTACGCTCATTCACGGTATAATCAATACAAAAAATCTCTGCGACTTTCGGAAAACGGGTTTCTGTCATTCAGAAAAAAGATCAGAGGTGTTTTTCACAATTTGTTTTGAGAAATCTATACAAGATATAAAAAAATCTTTTACGGTCATTCCCTAGATAAAGGTTCAATGTACTCGTATCTACCCTATTTTTTTCCAAAGCGTGTTAGTAAGGTTGTCGAGATCTAAGGTCTCCCGTTTTTAGAAATTTGTGAAATGTCAATATGCATACTTTTATTTATTTATTTATTTAGTCATAAACGGCTGCAAGGCCTTTAACAATTAACAATATTACAATCATCAAACAATGCACATCAAATTACATCTTCAAAAAAAAAAAATCAAGAAAGTCAATTGAAAATATAAATATACAGGGTGTCCCGTAAATCAACGTCATCCCGTGGAGAGGTGATAGACCAGCTCATAACCTACCAGAAAATCGAAATATGACCTTACTAAAAATCGCTCATTCTCGAGATATCGGCACTTTTTTGTTTTTCGTGAAATTCAACACCTTCGATCAGTTTTTTGATCGCCACGGTCACAAAATTCAATATTATGGGATTAAAATGTGATAGAGGATGAAAAAATATTATAAAAAAAATACGGGACACCCTGTATACACCCAGTAGAATAAAACAAAAATAACAAAGTTGCATGTATAGATATCTATACAATACATTACTATAATAATTTATCTATAATACAGAACCATACTTTGGTAAGTGTACATACTCTTAATATAATATGTGCATACCTACATGTGTTCAATAAATGAATTAAATCATACTGTCACTGTGTCCTGCAATTGGTTATCGTTTTATAAGTTGTATTATAATGCAAAGAAACCAATGGTGGGTCGGCATTCGGCATTCGGCTTTGTCTTTGATCTTCACATTAATGTAGTTAGTACAGTGCTATTGAATTTGTCTATGGAAAGCTGTGGGGTAGTCTGGATTTCATTCATTCTACACGGTTTTTGCGGTGCTGAATCCGAATCCGAGGTTTGCCAACAAAATTTCTTGACCAAACATGGCGAAAATTTCAATTTTCTGGCGTTTTCTGGATTTGAACATGTAAACTCGTAACTTTTTGTAGGTTATCTTTTTACCAGAATGAAAGTACATAAAATTTCTTACAAATTGGATATACCTATATATTTATTTTATTTATTTATTTAAACTTAAAGTAAACAACAAACACATATAAATATACAAAATGGACATAGTACAGATTATAAAACGTTGTTCACTAGGGCGAACTTATCGCAGAACTGCGATTTCTTCCAGTTAACCCCAAATATACATTTTTTCTCTAAAATTAATAGCAGCGGAGCTGTCAAACTCGAAAACGGATTTTGTTGGCAAAACCTCGGATTCGGATTCAGCGCCCCAAAAAACGTATAGAATGAAAGAAATCCAGACTACCCCACAACTTTCCATCAAGAAAGTGCATTGAGTTTAATTTGACTGGATTGTAGGTACTACATAGGTATAACTTACTCATTCCTGTATTGTATAATATGAATGATGTTTGCCGTTGGTCGTCGGTCGCTTCCGTCAATACTTTGGGTGGTCTTTGTGTAATGCATTCGCACCGCGAATCTTCGGTACATACCTATACACAACAATATACGTAGTAGGTATTTTTGTTCTCTAAAAATATGGTCCAGTAAATGAGGGAGAAGTATGGTGTCGGAGATGTAACCAAGAACCGTATGATCTCTACCGAGACCACGACGTCATACAAGTAATCGAAATTGTTGGATTATAAGTAGCCAGAGCAAATTTAATGGCCAGCCAGAGCAAATAAATGTGATGCATTCTGAGATAACTCGGAAAAAAAGACAAAAAAATGCTTTATTTTCAGACTTTGACTAATAATAATCAAAGAAGGTAGAGCAAATTTGATGCCATATCTAGGAAAAATGTATAGAAGTGTTTTTTCCATCGTCCCGTATGCTTTTGGGGGCGCTGAATCCGAATTTCAACTTTGCCACCTCGTAAATGTGATGCGTTTTGAGATATCACAGAAAGAAAGAGAAAAAAATGTTTTTTTTAGACTTTGACTGATAATTATTAAAAAAGTGTTCATTTTAGAGAAAAGAAGCTCAGGTCAAAAATAAACTTCACTAAATTCCCTGCAAACTGACATATAAATAAGTAGTTATATCTCAACTGATATACAGCAGAGGATGGACTTTCCATCAGGCTTATGACTGATCGTCGGCTGGCTTAATGTGATCACTTCACACTTAAGTAACATTTACCAATTCCAGTCCATCCATCTGCCGCGGTCGGCAATCGAACCCAGACCTCCAACCTAACTCCAACCGATTCCCGACCGCGGAAGATGGATGGACTGGAATTGGTGAATGTTACATAAGTGTAAAGTGATCACATTAAGCCAGCCGACGATCAGTCATAAGCCTGATGGAAGGTGCATCCTCTGCTGTATATCAGTTGAGATATAACTACTTGTTAAAAATTCAACTATAAACATGTAGAAAAATTCCGTTGACCTCACAAAGAAATTGTGATTTCAAAAATAATGACATATAAATCTTTTTGTGGCATAAACTCTTCAGGTGTCAGAGCGAGCTAAAATAGAGGCGTAATTTTCACTATACAGCACAAATTATATTAGAAAACTCCAAGACTCACTAAACTAAAGGATAAATAAATAAATTTACAAGCATTTTTTCTGTCTCCTTAGGAGCCAAGTTCTCATATTTCTTACAACTTATACCTACCCATAAATGGAATATTATTAGGTACATAACTACCCCATATCGATTCCAAATTAGGTAGCCCTATAGTTCCCCTAAGAAATTGTTATGGGTACATGTATGCATAGGTACCAGAGATAACATAGGTATTATGTACCTATTTGAGTTAAGGCTCGCGACCCAATTATGACGTCACGGTCATTTTCCGCGGCATTAAGGTTCAAAATCTTACGATAAAATTGTAAAAATAACATTTTTTTGCATTGTTTGGAGTTAATTTCGATTAAATCAAAAAACTTTTTCGGTCATTCCCTAGGTTTTAATGCTTATTTTAATACATAAAAAATCGCGACTTTTTGGAAACGAGTTGCTATCTTCCGGAAAAAAATATCAGAGGTGTTTTTCACAATTTTTTTTGACAAATCTATACAAGATATAAAAAATATTTTACGGTAATTCCCTAGAAAAAGGTTCAATGTATCTACTATTTTTTTTCCAAAGCATATTTAGTAACGGTTGTCGAGTTCTAAGGTCTCTCATTTTTAGAAATTTTTGAAAGATCAATATGCCTACTCTCAAGTATGGGTACTCTCCTTTTTGTAAGCGATATCCGATATAGGGCCCGAAATCTCCCTAGCCGCCTGGCCTGAAAGACAATATTTAATTATATGGTACAATAATGAATTGTGGTAGTTTATTCTTGCACTATATAGAGCAGTGGTTTACAATTTGTGGTACGAATTGCTGAAGAGAACTTATACGGTGTTTCAGCTTACAGATTCTGGGTTCGATTCCCGGCCGGGGTAGTTCTATAAATAACTAGACTATAATAAGGTTCCATCTGTATGTAAAAGTTACGAGTAGGGAATCCAATCCCGCAAACGCGGGATCCCGCAAAATGCTGGATCCGCGCCTTTTTTTGCGGGATTCAAAACGAGGGATTAGTCATGCGGGATCCCGCATGTTTGCGGGATTCAAAAATGTATTGTTTTCCATCGTTTGTAGGCCCATCCGGGAACCTGTCGTTAGTTTTTACAATTATCAGCACATACATTACTACAATTCATATCGTAAACAAAAAAAATATGAACAAACTCGCATCGTCACTATCAGACATAAAGTTAAAAACCTCGGTGGTACCATTCCTAATCCAATGCTATCAGATCAATGCCAATCAGAATGTAAAGATCAATCGTTTTAACATTTCGTCAATTGAGTAAAATACTTTACCAACGAGGTGGGTGATTTGGATCCAGCGATTTGAACTCTCCGGGGAGCACGTTTAGCATCCGCACACCGAGACACACGAAGCTTTTAGACATCTTCGCTAGTCTGTGCCTTAAAGGTCTTATGTCTTCTTTTGACCTTTGAGTTGTGGTACTCTGAGTTCAGGGGAGTATTATGTATAAACACTCTAATATGAAGATGCTAGGCATGGTGAGCACTGGTGAGAAGTTCATCGACAGGAATCTCTGGGATTCATGCCCAGCGTGGTCCTCATTGCTCGTTTCTGCAATATAAAAACACACGTCTGCTGCTCCCCCATAATGCTGTGGAAGTATAAGTAAAATGTACAGACTTTGCAGCATCAAGTCCACCGGTGAGCGTATTTTTTTTATAGCAAATATAGCCGGATTTAACTTCCTTCAAAGTTCCTCAATGTGCGGAGACCACTGAAGCGTTCGGTCTATTGTTAATCCAAAAAACTTGTTTTAGTGAACTGGTTCAAAAGATGGACTAGAAAGTGTGTCCATCACTTTTATCCCTTTGTTTTCCCAATTGACTGTTTTAAAAACGTCTTCTAGGGCTAGTGTGAATAGTTTTGGAGAAATTGTGTCACCTTGCCTAAACAATTCACTATGTTTTTTAATTAACTTTCCCCTGAAAACTTTCTGCATGTTTTCTGATTCCAACAAGGTATAATATGTTTCACAAATCTGAAGAATAGTTGTCAAAATTTGGTGATAAATCTGACAAGGTGACCTTTTCTCCATACATTTTCCATTTTCACAATTTAAAATAACAAGAAAATTTGGCCAGTTTTTGGAGCTTGACAGCTCCGCTGCTTTTTATTTTAGAGAAAAAATTTATTTGCCACATTTGTAGGAAATTTTATTTACTTTCATTCTGCTAAAATAACCTACAAAAAGGCGATAGTTTTTATGTTCAAATCCAGAATTCGTCAGAAAATGCAAATTTTAGCCATTTTCCCTATTTTTCGCCATGTTACGTCACGAAATTTTGTTATCAAACCTCGGATTCAGATTCAGCACCCCAAAATACATATATAATGAAAGAAGTCCAGACTACCCCACAACTTTCCACCGAGGAGCTGCATTGAGTTTAATTTCCCTGGATTAAATGGGCCCAGTATCAGTATTGACCCCTGTAGTACTGTAAATCTAAATGCAGTAGGAACTGTAATAGATCTGACATTGTTAATTTCTGATAGATGGCATCTATTATCAAGGTATGACTAAAAGAAGGGTTTTTTCCTTATCTCGTACCGCGGAAATATTTAGTTTTCTATTAGAATCGAGTGATCCCGCAATCCCGCAAATCCCGCGGGATCCGCGGGATTGATGACCTCAATCCCGCAGGCCTGCGGGATCGCGATTTTGATGCGGGATTGGATTCCCTAGTTACGAGTGTTAGAAACTTTTGTCTGATTTTTGTCAACATTTTGGTCTTGTCAGTTGAAGCCTTAGTTAGTTATATATCAACAGATATACGTGGCGAATGTTGCCAGCCGACGCTCATTCATTAGTATGAGGAAGGTCCATCCTTCGCTGTATATCTGTTGAGATAACTATCTAAGAGTTTTCCAACTACGACATTCAGAAAATCCGATGTTCTCACAGAATGTAATTTGTAATTTTCAAAATAATATTGTAAATGTAATGTTTTTTTGTTCCAGAACGCATTGAGCAGCTTGTATATGAATCCAGAACTCGATTCGATTCTCCCAGCAAACCTCCAGACGGTTGCTGTACTTCTACCAGTGAATCTGATAGAATCGGAAGCGATGCAGCATCTATCTCCGCTCCAGGAACGCCAACTAAAAGAACAGGTTTGTCTCAAATTACATTTACCACCATATTTTGCATCAAAATCTCTACAACTCTTTTACTTCACAAATCTGCAACTTTTTTATTTATACCTAAACACTCACATCTAGGTTAGGGCTGCCATGTCCCGGTTTTGAGGTCTGTGTCCCAGTATCCCGGTCCAAGAATCATTTGTCCCGGTCAGGCATTTCTCAATATTAATTGCTCAATAAAACGATTCCCAGGGACTTATTTTTCTCATTTTACTATGAATTTCCTAAAATTATTATTTTACAATTCTTTCATTAAAAAAATAGCCTGCGGCGCTAATCAACCATCTTCTTGTTTTACATACTTATTCTTATTCTTATTCTATATGCGTATATCCATTTTTTTTTTCAAGAAAACTAAACAATATTCACATAATTTTTTTTATATCTATCTATCTATCTATACCCTCACGCCACATCCCTTGCAGGGTAGGCAGAGAGGACAGAGCGCCAGACAGCCCTATCCTTACACACACTCCTAGCTTCCGTCACATTCATGCAATTAGTCATACACGCTCTCCGATTCCTTTTACTCAAAACGCGTCCATCCTTGAGCATCTGGTCGACATGATCGGACCAGGTCAGTCTCGGACGGCCGCGCTTTCTCACCCCTCTTCGCTCATTCAGATATATCTTTTTTGTCATCCTGTCATCATTCATTCTCTCAACATGCCCAAACCATCTTAATTTGTTTACTTTCATTCTTGTCACTACACCAGTCTTGCAGTCACTCATTTCCCTAATAACCTCATTCCTTATCTTATCTCTCAGCGTTTTCCCGCACATTCTTCTTAATGACCTCATTTCTACTGCATTCAACCCTGATTCATCCTTCTTCATCCACGTCCACGTCTCACTAGCATACATCAGGGTCGGCACCAAGACAGCATTGTGCACTAGCACTTTTGCTTTCATAGACACATTGCTACTACTAACAATCGGACCGAGCGCACCATTCGTCCTAGTACCGGCCAGCTTCCTTCTTTCAATGTCTCCATCACAGCGTCCATCTCTAGTAAACAAACTTCCCAGATATACATACTCATCCACTTGCTCCAGACAGTCATTACCAACCTTTATCACACAATTTGTCCTTATTTCCTCTCTTTCGAACACTAATACTTTCGTTTTATTTACATTCATTTTCATACCATTCATATCGCAGCTTTCGTACACACAGGATACTATCCGTTGTAACTCACATTCATCATCAGCCATCAACACTTAATCATCTGCAAACATTAACGCACATACTTTCACTCCATTTAGGTCCACACCAACATTCAGCTCATTCAGAGGACGCATGCAGTAGTCGAAGAACAGGTTGAACAACCAAGGCGACATGACGCAACCCTGTTTAACCCCTTTTGTGAGAGTGAACCACTGCGACAACGCAGCATTCACCCTGACACAAGCAGAGCTCTCCGTATATAGAGACGCGATTGCGCCAATCAGTCGGTCGCTCACCCCATATTCCGACAGTACACGCCACAGTCTTTCTCGGTCCACACGATCGTATGCCTTCTCCAGATCCACGAACGCGCAGAAGAGCCTCTGGTGTTTAGCCAGAAGCTTCTCCACGACCATCCGTAGGGAGAAGATCTGATCGGTGCACCCCCTGCCACTCATGAAAGCACCCTGCACATCCCATACTTTACTTTCAGTCACTTTTCTTACTCTTTCAATCAATACCTTTCCATACAGTTTGCCCACAGAGCTCAGCAAACTGATAGCCCGATAACTGCCGCATTCCAACCTTGAGCCTTTCCCCTTGTACAAAGGGCAGATGACTGCCCTCCTCCAATCCTCAGGAGTGCAGCCACTCTCCCAGCACAAGTTGAAGAGCCTCAGGCACCACTCGAGAATCTTCGGGCCACCTTGCTTGATGAACTCTATGGCCACACAGTCATGTCCCGCAGCTTTACCATTCTTTGCTTTTTTCAATGCAAGCACAACTTCATTCATACGTATTTCCTCGTCCTCAGCAATATTTACATTCATACTATCTGCTACATTCGTCTGGTTTGTACTAGTACCACTTTCATACAATTCTTCGAAGTATTCTTTCCATCTTTCAACAACTTCTTCTCCATTCATCACTAAATCACCATTCTTATCTTTGATGCAATTCATACTGTTTTTCTCACTTCCAGATCTCTTTCTTTTTACTTCCTTCCAGAATATTTTCAAATTCTCCTCGGCGTTCCTCGATAATTTCATACATTCCTCTTCCTCAAGTTTTCTCTTTTTCTGGCAAACCATTTCTTTCACTTCTTTCCTACACGCTTTATATATATTCTTCTTTCTTTCTTTCTCACCTCCATCATCTGGTTTCGCACCAAGCACATCATTCCACGCTTTCTTTTTCCTCACTACAGCATCCTTCACCTCATCATCCCACCACGCATCACCTTTTTTCCTTCCTACCAACGCTTCTCCACATACTTCTCTTGCACTCTTTACTAGCACCTCCTTCATAACATTCCATAGTTCACTCGTCGAGCGTTCCTCATCATCATGTACTTCTAGCCTTTCGTTAGTTAGTCTTTCATATTCATCCCTAACATTCGTCTCTTTCAGTTTTTCGACCCTGATTCTCCGTACAGGCTCCAACTTCCGAGCCCTCGAGCGCCAACCGGAGAAAAGATCAATCCTTGTTATTACAAGGAAGTGATCCGTCCACAGTCCTGCGCCCCGAAATGCCCGGGTGTCCTTTGTCGCCTTCCGGAGCTCAGAGTCCACACATACAAAGTCAATCATCGACCTTTCAATACGATCAACTCTCTCTCTTTGCCAAGTGTACTGGTGGATCTCCTTGTGTGCGAAGAATGTGTTCGCCACAAAGAGATCCAACTCTAAACATACTTCTAACACTCTTTTCCCGTTATCATTCACCCTATCATCGCCATGCAATCCCAACACTCTCTCAAAATTCTTCCTTCTGACACCGACCCAACCATTCAGATCACCTGCCAATATTACTTTTTCATTCGCTCTTCTTTTATCCGCTGTCTCCCGCACTAAGTTCCAAAACTCATCCTTCTCATCATCCAAGGCATCATTCCCTGGACCGTAACCTATAATAAGGAACAGCCTGGTCATGCCTACCTTGAAACGAATCCAGATGAGTCTCGGTCCTACCAGTCCATACCCATTACGCTTCACCATACATTCAGTCATTCTTTTTGATAATATAGCACCCACTCCCTGACGTCCATGTTCATTTTCAGGCACTCCAGACCACATTTCTGCCATTCCATTCACCACATCACAATCTCTATCCTTTCTTTTCGTCTCACATAAACACAATATATCTAAGTTCCTCTCATGCAAAACATCACGCAATTCATTCATCTTACCTTCCATATCTCCTCTTATATTCCACACACCAATCCGGCATTCTGCCCTCCTCTTTGCGCCCTCCCTGGTCCTTGACGCGGCGTGATGGGTGGCGAGCCTCATCGACTCCATGCGTCAAGACACCATTTTTTATATATTTTTATATTTATATTTTTTATATACGTAGGTATTTTATACACGCTTATGTCTTATAACAAATAATTAATGCTCACTAGGGGGAGCTTATCGCTATAAAACGATCTCTTCCGCTTATATTTAAAAAAAAATCTACTGAAAATTGTGCCAAAGGCTAACCCACCTATTGAGTACCTATTTATTATTCTTACCTAACATTGTAAAATAGTATTATTTTCTAAATCTGTACCATTTAATCTGCAGAATACATATTTTTGTAAGTCTAACAAGCTACTTATATTATTGTCTATTGATTGAGGTTTCGGCCTATCCGTTCACGCATCATCAGACTGTTTGATTGCGGCTGTCGTATCCTCTCACGTCAAACAACATTTCAAACGGTTGTACATTTAGGTACATACAGTCAGTAATTCTAAAATCAGGTAATTTCAAATCATATCTTTTTTTTTTGAGAAATGCTCTTGTTGTCTCTAGCCATAGGCGCCTCTTAACAAAGATTTTTTTACATACCTATACATCTCTGCTTAACCTGCATCATATACCTACATTGCGTATATGTATGGATTACCTGCATCATACATATTGGCTGGAGTTTACTTATTTATACTTTTGTTAGCCTGTATAGGCAAATTTTAGCAGCTGCGTTTTGTTCTGTGCCGATCCTCACAAGAACATTGGGATCCATGTCATGTGTGGTACTTACTGCCTGCAGTTTGTCAAGGAAGAGATGTATCTCGATGAGGGCGCTACTTATAGCTTTTTGGTAGAATTTCATAAACATGTCATTTTAGCCAGCAAACACAATCACTACCACTCCAGTAGGTACTATATATACATCACGGTACACCCCAATAATGGGGTAACCAGTGAATTCTTCGCGCCAACATGTAAATGGCATTCAGAATGGGTATAGTGAACTTTTTTTATTTATATGGATGTGGGTTGTATCTTGTATACATAAACCCAATAACTTTCCTGCACACCTTGCACTAGGCTTAAAGCCTATATCGGAAAGTGTGGAATACGTCGCCAGCGCTGAGGTTTGAACCTGATGGAACCTCCCGATCGAGAGACTGCCGCCTCAATCAACTGCGCCAACCGTGTAGATACGTGTTGAGAAAAATGAGAAATGTCTTACTTATTGCAGTTTTTCGAACATTCTACTCTAACAGAACACTAAAAAAATATCTAAAAAGAGTGGGGTGTGGGGAATTCTACAATCCGAAGATCCCCACGGGGGATTATTGTCAAAATTGTAGTTCCAAATTAATTCGAGACTATAGATATCTCTTTCAGACTGTAGATATATTAGGCATTCTAAAGTTCTGATTAGGTATTCTAATGTGTTGTCTCTATTGTACCTATTGTTGGCCCCCTCTCACATTCTAAACGCAACGTATCATCATCCGTTACATCCTCCCACATAATCCCCCCTGCTCCCCCCCATAAGTCCCCCCCGTACTCCGGAACTCGCCACCATGACCACTACACACTGCTGGGACGACCCTAAACCACCCTCAAATGCCAGATACCTAACCTACATATAGATACCTACCTAATACTTGTCAGAATATTTAGGAATGTATCTAGGTAATCTAGGTATATACCTATACCTATAGGTGATCCATCCATACTCATGAAAATAGTTTTAGGTTTAGCTGAATTAGGAGATACAAAGAAACGTATGGTCCGATTAGTATATTGATCAGACTGTCAACGACGAATTATTGATATCTAATTTGACACTACATCCCTACCTATCTACTTATGATGCAATTTGATACTGCATACATGTTTGCTTGTGATGCAATTTGATGCTATACGTGTATCTACTTATTATGATCATAATTTGACACTACATCCCTACGTATGACGCAATTTGACACTACATGCCTACCTATCTATGTATGATGCAATTTGACATTACATGCATATTTGCTTATGATGCACTTTGACACTACATACATGTGTGCTTATGATGCAATTTGACACTACATACTCATCTCCTTATGATGTAATTTTTCAGTACATTCCTACCTATCTATGATGCAATTTGACACTACATACCTATCTGCTTATGCTGTAATTTGACACTACTTTCTCATCTACTTATGATGCAATTTGACGCTACATTCCTACCTATCTATGATCCTAATTTAACACTACATACCTATCTACTTATAATGCAATTTGACACTACATGCATGTTTGCTTATGATACAATTTGACCTTACATACTTATCTACCTAATTGTCACGCAATTTGACATTACGTATCTACTTATGACTAATTTGACAGGTAACCAGACAGAAACTCACAGTGACAAAATCTCAACTGTCAAAAGGGTAACCTACTATTGATTGATCGCAACTCAACACCGGAAAACCTGTTGCTGACAATTTCAATATTGTTGGGTTAGGTTCGTTAGGTTGTTTTTTTTTTTGCACACAAAAACAAATAAAAAAAAAACAACGGCATCAGATTTCCCGGTGTTGAGTTGCGATTCTGTCAATAGTAGGTTACCCTTTTGACATGTGAGATTTTGTCACTTGAGATTTTGTCATGGAACCAATTTGACACTACATACGTATCTACTTATGACGCAATTTGACACTACATACCTATCTACTTACGATGCAATTTGACACTACATACCTATCTACTTACCTATGATGCAATTTGACAGTGCATACCTACCTATGTATGATGCACTTTGACACTACATACATGTTTGCTTATGATGCAATTTAACACTACATTCCTACTTTTCTATAATGCAATTTGACACTACATTCTTAAGTACCTACCCACTTTGTTTTAATTGACAATGCAGTTTGCTTGATTGTATATTAGTCATTTACGGGGATTTTTAGATAAAATTTGTATCCGCAGACTTGTCGTCAAGTCGAGTTCGATTTTGATGACCGACCAATGAGTAAACATCCCTAGTATTCGATAGAGTAGCTGGATACCTATTACTCACCAACGCATTTACTTATAATAGATAGGTATTCAGTACCTACCTAATACCGGTTGTAACAGAAACATAGTATGAACAACAGAGAACGGATAGGCACTTTGTTATTTCTAGGTAAATACTGCGTAGGTACCTACTAGGTACCCAGTACCCACATATACCTATTGCCGTTCTGAGTAAGAACCGGGTATAAGACAAAAAGTTATAACCGAGATGATCGCGAAAAATATCTCGCCCATATAATTTCGTACATACACCTACCTATAGTCTGCCAAGAAAAAATCGGTCTTGAATCAATTCGGAACTACAATTTTATGTACAATTTAATAATTGTAAATATGTTTCCATCCTTGGACAAGGACACTGAAGGAATGTAAGTTAGGGGTGGGGTTTGCCGGGAGGCTCCCTTCTGACTAACCCTGAGCCCACCTCTTAAAAAGATTTTGCCAAGAAGTGCGGGTAAAGAGGACGCTATATGCGCATGTGCTACCCGGGGATGCGGAGGGCCTTGAGCACGTGGGAGTCCTTCAATGTTTACAATTTTATGTGCCGGCAACAATGACATTTATATATGTTGAAATTCTACAGTGTTGCCACTATGGTTGGTATACTTGGTATTAGTCATCGAAACCGCATCTTTTTTGATATACTTAGGTATATTAGGTGCGTTGATTAAGGAGTTTGGAAAATATGAGTTGCACGTGGAAATTTGAACTTCTTACGATTGAAATATGTAATACGTTTCTAAGGTTTAAATAGGTACCTACTCATTTCGATAAAAAAAAGCTTAAAATAAGTACTCACTTAAAGTTGGCTTATACGCGGTTCTGACTTTGGACTGTAGTATAGGATAGACAATAGATACATAACTTAAAAGGTTGGTACTTGGTAGGTATAAGTTGGCTCTCTCGGCCTACCCCGCTAGAGTTGGATAGTACATAGAGTAGGTATTGATATTGTATATCCATCTACGCACCCTCGCACACACCCACAATCGATATTGGGAGCCCTTTACGACCAACAGAATTCAGAAGTAGGCAAAGCAGAATTAGATACCTATATAGGGTATCTAAATATGTCTACCTAACCTATATTATATTTATCGGACTTTAGAAGCAAAGAATAGCCTATCATTGTGAATAGAAAAAAATACACGGAGATTTTTTTTTTATTATTGTGTTTTTTTTTTTTGTGAAAACATCGCATTTTCTACATGTCGCAGTTGTACCTATAACAAGTAGTTATCTCGACAGATATACAGCAAAGAATGGACTTTCCATCAGGCTTATGACTGATTCTCCACGATTAGGGCCTTGAGAGTATGCATATTGACATTTCAAAAATTTCTAAAAACGGTAGACCTTAGATCTCGACAACCGTTACTAAATATGCTTTGGAAGAAATAGAGTACATACATTGAACCTTTATCTAGGGAATGACCGTAAAAGATTTTTTGAATCTTGTATAGATTTCTCAAAAAAATGTGAAAAACACCTGTGATCTTTTTTCCGAAAGACAGAAACTCGTTTCCCGAAAGTCGCGGAGAACTTTTTTTTGTATTGATATAGGTATGCATTAAAATCTAGGGAATAACCCTAAAAGTTTTTTGATTGAAGCAAAATTTACCCCAATAAATGGAAAAAACGCTATTTTTTACTATTTTATCATGCGATTTTGAACCTTAATGCCGTGGGAAATTAACTGACAATATCTGATAATATGTACTAAGTATAAAATCAGTTATTAGCTGCTTTTTTTATTATCAACGTATTTCTTACTTACACAGTTAGGTATATTGGAATTGGAAATTATGCAAAAGTTGAATATGGAACACAAAGTATGTGAAACTAAATTTGAATTTGTAATTGGAACGAAACGAGTGAACATCGCTAAGCATTGTTTTAGAACGATTTATATGATAGGTTCAAATTCAAACAAATTTGGAATTGGAACACATCGATTCTGTATTATTATTGTTGTCGCTGGTAGGGTATGAGGGGGGTAGGGGGAATTACGGTAGAAGGGTGTTATAATGTTGTGTATGTGTGTGTGTAGGTATATATACATAGGGAGGTGACAGTGTCGCACTGTGACACCGCCACGGACCAATCACAGCTCGCGGTGGTGTCTACTGCCGGCCAATGGCGACACCCAGGGCGATATCAGCACCAGCCACCTCGTGCCCCCCTCGCCCCAAACCCCCCTGTAAACAACTTACCCCACTTCACCCACATCCCGTATGGAATAACATTTCAAATGTTTGAAAATGGAACAGTAATACGATAGCTTTTATTTATATTAATTCTATTGGATTATATTGGTTTGATTTTGGAACATTGTCTATCTTCACATATTAGACCAGTAGAGGAAAGGCCTAATAAAAGCCCGATTAATTCTCAGAAAGCTGGAAATTGTTTTAGTTTTAGCACATAAAAAGAGGTTTTTCAAGTTTGCACCAGTTTTCCGCTTGTGCTGTACACGAGACACGAGTATACAGGCTGTCTCAAAAACTTGGGAATTTTTTGATCGTTCAGGAGTTATTAGGGGGAAACTAAAAAAGAACTAAATCTATTTTTAGTTGTCTTTTTTCCAGAGACCAACAAATTTTCTCGCCTATTACCCAGTATTGTGTTAGACAGAGCCCCAGGGGCCAGATCGGTACCTAAGAATAATACTGGGCAATCAGTTGGTACTGTTGGTAGTAAGAGTGAATTGTGCGCAATTTAATTTAGTTGCCACAGCATCCGCCATCTTGCTTGTAGCACCCCTGCGGCGCAATTAGGGTGCCATATAAAGGGCTGTATAAATAAGTACCTACCTAGTACCTATAGGTATATAGGTTGTCAATTCTTTTCAATCGTTAGATTAAATTCTGCTTTATAGAAAAAATATTATAAGTAGGCACTACTTAGGTTGGGGAGATTCTGGGCGGAGATATTTGGGCACCTAAAAAATTATTGCAGGACGTACGCTCCATAACTAAGTAAATAGAATATTATCTCTGTTTTTGTACGGAAATTTCATAGGGCTCTCCTTCCTAGGTGGTAGTTGGTGGGATTGGGCATATGTATTTTATCCAAAAGGTATAACTCGATTGCAATTGTGTTCTTGGTATCTTCGCGCCTGTGAGGCAAAAACAAAAACTGCCGTAACAGCAGAACATTTTAGAGTTTCCAAATCGAATTGTTTCATCCACAATCAACATACAATATTTTAACGTATTGTATGTTCAGCGAGAGTTTGGTCAAATTCATGATGGTAGTTAGTTGGTTGATATATCTGAGTACATAGAAGGTATTTTTGACGTCAACTTTTAACGATAAAATGTTATAAGTTATAAGCCGGTAATTATCTACATAATCAGTAATAAGATATTCAGTTTACTTAAAAATGTAATCCACTTGTTTTACATTGAGTATTGTGTAATGTATTTGGGTAATACTAATTAGATGGCTTACACATTATGCCTGACTGACTGAAAACCTTACAAATTCTTTGTTATTCGATGTGGAGGGAATTGAACCGAACAGACGCCGACGGGACGATAGTTACTTTTACTAGTATGTACTGTTGATGTAGTATCCACAAAATACAACATACCTACATGATATCTACATGTTATTAAGGTGACCATATTTGTAGAAATAAAAAGGTTGACAAAAAATGGGTAAATAGCGCCCCAGACGATTTTTTTTTGGGGCAGTGAAGAAGGTCGCTATGTTTATTTTCTTGAAAATGTTTTCCATAAAAATGTATCAAAAAAATAGCGCCGCAGGTGAAATATTTGTCATACGACATACCAAATTACATATACACAAAAGGTAAAGGTAATTAGCGCCGCAGGCAAATTTTTTTAGGAAACAATTGCATTTTAATGTATTTTTATACTATAGTACCTACCTACTAGTAAATTCATGGTATGATGAAAAAACGTGTGGTTTTGAGATTAACAGATTAGTTTTAAAATGTTAAAAAGTAAAAAAAGAAGGACACTTTTGGAGGGAGGACAGAACCTAGAAAAGGAGGACTGTCCTTCCAAAAGGAGGACGGTTGGTCACCTTAATATTATGTAATTATCTATATCAGATTACGGGTATGTGATGCAGCGATATTAAATTTTGAAATGACCATTTGATTTACCTAATTAAAGCTGGGGACCCAACTATGATGTCGTGATCATTTTCCGGTTCAAAATCGCATGAACAATCTAATGACAAATTGTTAAAAATAGCGTCTTTTTTTCATTTTTGGGGATAATTTCGCTTCAATCAAAAAACTTTTACGGTTATTCCCTAGATTTTAATGCATATTATCAGTACAAAAAATATATCCGCGACTTTCGGGAAACGAGTTTCTGTCTTTCGGAAAAAAGATCAGATGTGTATTTGACATTTTTTTTTTTGATATTTCAAAAACTTCTAAAAACGGGAGACCCTAGATCTCGACAACCGTTACTAAATATGCTTTGAAAAAATTGAAGTAGATACATTGAACCTTGATCTAGGGAAAACCGTAAAAGATTTCTTATAACTTGTATAGATTTCTCAAAAAAAAAATGGTGAAATACACCTCTGATCTTTTTCCGAAAGACAGAAACATGTTTCCCGAAAATAAGCTAATGCTTGTCAGTTGCATTGCTTGTCAAAAGTTTGATATATTTTATAATGGATATTATACGCATCTCCCCTCCATCTTGTGTATTTTTTTTTTTCAGAAAAATTTAAAAATAAGAAGTCGAAGAAAGCCGCGTATATTGACGATGATTCCGACGATGAAGACGCTTTTGTTAAGAAACCCGTAAAGAAGTCTACGAAATGCTCTGAAATTTCCACAGGTTTTGGTTACTTTTATTGGATTTATTTCTTGTATTGAAAACAAAAATGATAGGGGTCACGCATTGTATTAAAAATTTCATAAGTACCATATTGTTTTTTCGCCATATCATAAATTCTATAAAATTGTCCGTATTTTGAAAAAAAAATACCTGCGGCGTATTTTTTTATGTATTTTTATAAGAAGACTTTTCATAGAACCTAAATGAAAACATTCTCCATTCAATCTAGGTGGTTGTTAGCCTGGTTGGTAACGCGCTCGACTGTTAATCTGATGAGCGCGGGTGCGATCCCCGATGCCGACTTACTACACTTCACGACACAAGCTTTTCAAGCTCACTGTGAAATGTACAAAGATGTATTTGGGTTTATTTCGATAAATCCAAATTCATTTAAAAAAACTCTCACAAGAAAAAATCGCCTGCGGCGCTTTAACATTATCTTTTTATGCTCCATCTATATCAAAGTTTTATTTACCCCGTTCCCCCCGTCTTCAGATTTGAAGTTGGCCCCGCCCATGTACCGTGATTCTGTAGTAGATTAAATAATTAAAGTTTATTTATACGAGAAATAATATTTCAGAAAATGATTCTTGTTCCAAAAACTGTCGAGATATTAAAATATCGAACGAATCTGAAGAAAACTCTGACAAAAATTCGTGGAAGCGTAAAGAGACATCTCCAGGTATATTTTGTAAACACAAAAACTGTTTTTTTTTTTTAATTTATTTCTAACGATAATTTCGTTGTGTTGCTAAGAGGTCTAATTCTGCAAATTTTCGAACTAAACACTATGAAATAAGTGAGAGAGAAAAACGTCTTATTTGAGTTAGTGTCCGCTTGTATTAAGTTACAGAATTGGACCTATTTGGTACTTTAGTTGTGTTTTGTCCTCTGACCACTAGATGTCGGTAGTTGTAGTGATTGATTTTATTTTGTACTTTTGAGAATTCTCAATAGATGTAGTTTTGAATATAGTAGTACGTGTTTTAGAGTATTTCGTACACAGAACATATATTAATACTCTCTATTTCGTAGATGGATCTGGGTTAAGGCGAAGATACACACGAGAGATTTTGGCCTCCCGGATACCAAAATGACAGGTCTCTTGTGTGTAAACACATCGGAGACGCGAGATATCTCTCGATACCGCGCGCCTCCTGAGACGGTCTGCGCACGCAAGTCTCGCGTCGTGTATTTTACATATTTTCGTCTCAGGGGACGCGTCTCCGGTCTTTTGACATGTTCAATTTTAATCTGAGGTCTCTTGGAGATGTTTGCAACTGAATTGGATTGGCGCGCGTGGGCACGTGGTTTTCGTATTGATATATAATTTTAAACATTTCTGCGATTGTGACGATATTAGTACATTGTTAATAATAAAATTGTTAGTTGATTATAATTATAATATTATTTTTAAATAATGGCGGATTAATAACAGAGTTGCATTTGCACTTGAAATATGAATACAGTTGTGAAAAATACATTAACATTACGTGTTTTGTTATTCCCTTCATGTCCTACAACATTTATAGCAAACTATATGTAGTTACCATTTCACCCTTTAATATTCATCGAAGTAACATAAGGAGGAAACAAAATTTCGCTACTCACAACGGTTTCGGGTATGTAGTGCATACCGATACTTGCTTTGGCTTATGTCACTGATGTCATAGGAATGGTGTACATTAAAAGAAGGTCTAATTAAGTATTCTATTTCATTTACTAACGCAGAAAAGGAAATATACACATACGCATGTAAGTAAAGTACCGACCGACATATGTACATTACTGAATCGATAAGTAATTTCAAAGCGGTATATAATTATATTTTTTAATCACAATACTCGTAAATACATGACACTAGAGTATGTACACAAAACCAAATGCCATTATGGCGCCAAAAATACTAATAGAATGAATGCAGCAACAGACCAAAGTCTCGCGTCTCGAGATAGTCCCGTGTATTTTAGAATTTGATGACAGGAGGCGATTGTCGGCCATTTTTACTAGAGATGCCGTCTCTAGAGACGAAAATCTCCCGTCGTGTATTTCACTGAAGAGACTGACGCCATTTTGTCAGTGCCTGGAGGCGCGTCTCCTGAGACCCCGTATATCCACACCTTTAGAGTATATGTGTTCTGTGATCAGGGTTTCTCAAACTAACAGTGAAAATCAACAATGGTTTTTATTTTGTACGTACCTACTTAGGGTCTTGCAGTAGCCGAGACCTTCGAGAATAAAGTCTTTGAAATTTGCTTATAATACAGTACAATACATAATATGTAGTATTTACGATTGACTATTTTTTTATTTATAAAAATTGTATGATTTACTTTTATCTATTCAATATTATATTAATAGTTGTTGGAGGTTTTCACGATGGTCCATGATACATAGTTTTTTGAGTTTGTTTTTCGCGATGGTCCATGATATGTACGTAGTTTTTTGAGTTCCAAATTACAATGTTTACATTTTTTTTGCAGATATTACCGGAAGGGAAGACCTGGTATCCATTCACAAGAAACCAAAGCTGTCGTCAGATGTTCTGCCAGGGACGCCAACCAAGCAACAGCCTTCAGGCTCAAGTCCCAGCTGCTCACCTTCAAAACCAAATCTTGTACATACAGGTGTGTAGTAGGTCTCGTAGAAATCCATATCTTTCTTGATAGACTGTACATTCTCCAGATATAACCTAATAAAATAACTAATTTAAGTTTTGTTTCTTATTTTTCAGAACCATTTCATATACCTAAGTAAGTACGCTTTGTATTATGTTAAAATCATTGGCGGATTAAGACACCCGTGGGCCCATTGCACACAAGTTTTTCAAGCTTACTGTGAAGTGTGCAAAGGTGTATTTGGGTTTATTTCGATAAACCCTGAATCATTAAAAAAATTAAAGTTATTTTACAAATGTCAACCACGAATTGGATTGTTGGTTTATTGGTTTTAAATCATCCGTAGGCCTTATTTAAGGCACTTGGAATCGTCAGGTTTACATATTGAACAAAATTTATACATTGCAAACTTATAAACAGTTACAGCAAAAAAAGAATGGAAACAATAATTACATGGCGACAAAACAAAATTATAAAAAAGGTGTGGATTAGTTCGATGCAGGTCTGGATGTAAATGGTCCGAAACTGCATTTCATCAACAATAAATAATACTAATGCATACAATAATTACGATGAGTCCGACTACATTAATTTGTATGCGAATGTTTCAGAGTTCCTAGGATAATATTTGGCACCAGGACCCACAAGCAGATAAAACAGGTGATTAAGGAACTGAGGAGGACGACATACTCCAAGAACCTCCAGATGTCCATCTTATCCAGCAGAGAACATTCCTGCATCCAGCACCTCCCCAACACATTCACCAGCAAAACAAAGTATTGCAAAGCACTCATGGACAAAAATAAAGTAAACATATTTCTTGCAATGAATAATTTTAACACCAAATATTTGGCTATATTTACACTAAATATTTAGGCTGTTTTTACACCGAATATATAGCTCATATTTGCAAATCCAATGTTTGGCTATTTTTACACCGAATATTTGGATATTTTCACAACAGATATTTGTCTCTTTTTACACCCAATATTTGGCTACCAGATATTTGTCTCTTTTTACACCAAATATTTGGATATTTTCACACCAAATATTTGGCTATTTTTACACCAAATATTTGGCTATTATGACAACTAATGCTTGGCTATGTGTAGGCCAAATATTTGTCTCTTTTTACACCCAATATTTGGCTACCAGATATTTGTCTCTTTTTACAACAAATATTTGGATATTTTCACACCAAATATTTGGCTATTTTTACACCAAATATTTGGCTATTTTGACAACAAATTCTTGGCTATTTGTAGGCCAAATATTTGACTCTTTTGACACCAAATATTGGGCTACTTTTACACCAACTATTTGCTATTTTTACACTAAACATTTTTAGCTATTTATACACTAGTATTTGGCCACACCAAATAGGTATTGGTTATTTTCACCCTGAATCTTTGACTATTTTTTAAAAACAATTTTAGTTTTTTGTTCCAAATATTAGTCAATTTTTGCACCGAATATTTGGCTTCTTTGGTGTTTCTGTCGAGTTTTTTTCATTACACCTTAACGTTTTGCTTAATGGCTCTTGGTATTCCGACTGAAAAACTTAATCGTGACCATAGACCAAATGTATTTAAACTATAAAGAGTATGTTCATGCAATCTTCTATTAGCCGTTAGTAAAAATACTCTTGTTTTCAGCATCAGACCCCAAAAAAGAAGATTGGCGAGAGCACCGGCAGTGGCTGTAGGTATTTTGACAACAAGAAGGCCCTTGTGGGCAGCAGGGGCCCCAAGGATGTATGGGATATTGAGGACCTTGTGGTCATGGGAAACAAAAGGGCTGCCTGTCCATACTTTGCAGCCAGAGATCTAGCCGATTATGCTCATATAGTGTTCTGTCCATACAACTACATCCTGGATCCGATTATCAGGAGTTCTGTAAGTATCACTTGTATTCTATCCAGAGCCATCCCTTTTGGGGTAAGCCAATAGACTTACCTATCCTTATGCTTACATACACATATTGCTTCCTATTCATTGGATTATTTCAACCAATTTTTTTTATTTCAAAATGAATCTGGGTTTATCGAAATAAACCCAAATACACCTTTGTAAATTTCACAGTAAGCTTGAAAAGCTTGTGTCGTGAAGTGGAGTAGGTCGGCATCGGGGATCGAACCCGCGCCCACTGGATTAACAGTCGAGCGCGTCACCAACCAGGCTACCGACCACCTCGAACCAATTGAATTCCAATGCTGCTCTCGATTGGGTCATGTTGAGAATTTGTCCGTAATGTTGTAATTTCTTTCAGATACAACTGAGTCTAGAAGGGAATATTATCCTGGTGGATGAAGGACATAATATTGAAGACACATGTCGGGACACAGCATCACTATCCATAGACATAAAGGAAATACGGGAGTGTATTAAGGTAAATATTATATGAACTAGTTAGCATTTTCTATATCTTGGCAGCTGGCAGACATTAGCTGCAAGTGGGGTTGCAAGATTGTATTGTTGGTAACCCTGATTGTCGAACCTTGTCTTGAGAACTATCAAAGGTCTGCAATACTCTCACATTATATATTTTACAAGTAGCCTACGATGCCAAAAATATTACAGAGCGGCGCTAAAGAAATCATTTTAGGCAAGATAGTTTTGCGAGTTGGATAAAGAAAAAATACTCTGATAATCTCTTTAAACCGCCATCACAAGTTTGAAAAACATTGTTGCCAGTTTATTCTAACAATCCAATAATTAAATTTTTTTATTTATGAAAAAGTGTAATCATGTAATTATCACATCAAGCAACACTAAACCAAGTTTGCTCGGGTTTGCTTTCGTGAGACTTCTGAAATAAAATGGACAGCAGTTAGTATACCCTCCTACCTTCATGCACTTTATTTTTATTATTATTATTGGGCTGGTTTGCCTAGCTCGAAGTGTCGTAAGATTCAGTTCACTTCCAATCTTAAGGAGAATACTAAGAAAACCCTGGCCCGGCGCAAACGTAATGTAAATGAGTAATTAAATACTGTATAGGGGGCATCATCAAAATCAATGGCTAAATGTGTGAAATACCTATTCAGATTTTTACAGGGGTCACATGAATGTATTAGTAAAATATGAATTAAACAGATACAATTTTTTTTTAATAATCTGGATTTGTTGAGATAAACCCAAATACATCTTTGTACACTTCACAGAAAGCTTAAAAGTTTGTGTTGTGAAGTGGAGTAAGTCGGGGATCGAACCCGCGCCCACTGGATTAACAGTCGAGCGTGTTACCAACCAGGCTACCGACCGCCTCAATTGCGGTTTAAAATATATGCGTATAATATGATAAGTATAAGGTAGCCCGTCTTCTTCTTCATCTTGTTTGCGGCGGGCCTGGGTTTTTTTTCCATACTAAATGAGAATTCTTCTCTGCCACCAGTTATTTTTGTTTATTTTGTTTCAGGAATTGGAAGATGTTATAAAAATGACACGCTTTAGTGAAGAAGATGATAATGAATTATTTTATTACTTTAAGAAATATTTTCAAAATTGGGAAGATCTGTGAGTACATATTATTATATTTAGCAGATCTGTGAGTACATAATATTATATTTAGCAGATCTGTGAGTACATATTATATTTAGCAGATCTGTGAGAACATATTATTATATTTAGCAGATCTGTGAGTACATATTATATTTAGCAGATCTGTGAGTACATATTATATTTAGCAGATCTGTGAGTACATATTATATTTAGCAGATCTATGAGTACATATTATTATATTTAGCAGATCTGTGAGTACATATTATATTTAGCAGATCTGTGAGTACATATTATTATATTTAGCAGATCTGTGAGTACATATTATTATATTTAGCAGATCTGTGAGTACATATTATATTTAGCAGATCTCTGAGTACATATTATTATATTTAGCAGATCTGTGAGTACATATTATTATATTTAGCAGATCTGTGAGTACATATTATATTTAGCAGATCTCTGAGTACATATTATATTTAGCAGATCTGTGAGTACATATTATATTTAGCAGATCTGTGAGAACATATTATATTTAGCGGATATGTGAGTACATATTATTATATTTAGCAGATCTGTGAGTACATATTATTATATTTAGCAGATCTGTGAGTACATATTATTATATTTAGCAGATCTGTGAGTACATATTATATTTAGCAGATCTCTGAGTACATATTATTATATTTAGCAGATCTGTGAGTACATATTATTATATTTAGCAGATCTGTGAGTACATATTATATTTAGCAGATCTCTGAGTACATATTATATTTAGCAGATCTGTGAGTACATATTATATTTAGCAGATCTGTGAGAACATATTATATTTAGC
The DNA here is from genome assembly GCA_963576895.1 of Ceraclea dissimilis. NCBI lineage: Eukaryota > Metazoa > Arthropoda > Insecta > Trichoptera > Leptoceridae > Ceraclea > Ceraclea dissimilis. The sequence continues at coordinate 726,390 of OY756379.1, read as the reverse complement.
GGATATGTGAGTACATATTATTATATTTAGCAGATCTGTGAGTACATATTATTATATTTAGCAGATCTGTGAGTACATATTATATTGAGCAGATCTGTGAGTACATATTATATTTAGCAGATCTGTGAGTACATATTATTATATTTAGCAGATCTGTGAGTACATATTATATTTAGCACATCTGTGAGTACATATTATATTTAGCAGTTCTGCGAATACATAATTTTATACTTATTGAATCAATAGGAAATAATGTCTAGCAGCAGAATTTAAAGGGGGTTATTGTATGTTATCTAGATTCCACAACCATCTTCCCCTGTTACGTAAACAGTCAGCTTCAGAGTCATCATATCTCATGGAAGGAACTGAGTTAGCCGACACCCTGAAGAGGCATTCCATAGGATACAGTCAGTTTGAAGGTATTTATTTATATCATTGCATAATATTAACAGTCAACCTGGATATGGTACATAGCGAAAAGTTAAAAACAGTATAAGTACTTACCTACTTTTATTTATAACCACAAAAGAAGTTTTATCTACTCTCTATCTAAACCCTCACACCACGTCCCTTGAAGGAGGACCGAGCACCAGGCTTCCCTATCCTTACACACACTTCTAAATTCCGTCACATTCATGCAATTTGTCGTAAACGCTTGCAGATTTCTTTTACTCAAAACGCATCCATCTTTGAGGATCTGGTCGACATGATCGGACCAAGCCAGTCTCGGGTGGCCGTGTTTCCTCACACCTCTTCGCTCGCTCAAATGTATATTTTTTGACATCCTTCATTCTCTCAACATGCCCAAACCATCTAAGCTTATTCACCTTCATTCTCGTCACAGCACCAGTCTTGCAATCACTCATTTCCCCAGTTATCGTGTGAAAGGTCGTTGGAAAGGAAATTCAGTTTGAAAGTCATATTTTGTCCGGCTCACGTTATCGGGTGTCACCATGTCACTAGTAGAATTAAGATCCTTTTTTTTATAAAAGTGTATCATTGACTTACTTAAAATTTTGGAGAACAGCCATGATATTGTGTGTGTATTCCTTTCAGAGTTTAAAGTGAGGGTGAACATAGTGATAGCAGAATCCAGGAACACGGATAAGGATGATGTACAGAAGAGGCACATTCCTACAGGAGCTGGCACACTCCTGCAAAGCATCGTTTTTATATTTGGTAAGGACAAATGTTTATTATTTTATTAAGGGTCAATGTGGGTTGACTGTAAGATATTGCTTTTGCAATAGGTCCGCCTTTTCTCACACTACCATTGTCTTGTTTTTGTAACTATGCATATTTTCTCTGGCCAATAAGCATTTATCTAGCCCATTAAAATAGTTCACATTTTTTCATCGGTCGGTAATAGTGTCATGTGACTACGCCCTTTGACGAATATTTATCGATGACAACTGAAGGCGTGGCGATCGTGAAATGTTTTTAATTCCATATAAACTCGAACAACTTGCAAAGTTTTGCACGGTCGTGCATTACATTCATACCCGGTTTCGACGAGAATTATTTAAACTGACTATTCCTCTTTTCATTGCAGAATATTTCTTTAAGAACGCCTGCAAACACTTAGACAACTACAACGGCATCTTTGTCAAGAGAGCCAATGAATGGAAGGTAAGACATTCTCTCACTCCTTTCAATATTATCAGTGAGTCCAACTTAAATGACAAATTTTATAGCCTATGTCACAACTAGGGTTGCCACCTCTCCGGGTTTGACCCGGAGTCTACGGGTTTGAGTGGCGTTCTCCGGGCTCCGGGTTAGCATAGTGTATCTCCGGGTGGGAAATTTTTGTCATGACTAAAAAAAAAAAAGGAAAATAACCCCGGGGTCCCAGTCCCCCCCATCAAAAAACCGGGGCTCCGGGTCAGCATAGTAAATCTCCGGGTTTGTAATTATTGTGTGGTGGAAAAAAAAAAAAAAAAAGGTCAACTATTATTACACATTATTACAAATCTCCGGGCCTACGCTCTTACAAAGGTGGCAACCCTAGTCACAACCAGGATTTTTTATGCATCCACCCTTGCTGTTACCTGCAAGTGGAGTTCAAGATTGTATTGTTGGTAGCCCTGATTGTCATACCTTGTCATAAGAGCTGTCAAAGGTCTGCAATATTCTCACATTGTATCTTTTACAAGTAACATACAATACCGAAAATATTACAGAGGGGCGCTAGAGAAATAATTTTGAAGGCAAGATAGATGCGAGTTGGATTAAGAAAAAAATACTCCGATAATCCCTTTAAACAGCCATCACAAGTTTGAAAAACAAAGTCGCCAGTTTATTCTAACAATACAAAAATTGTCTAGTTTTTTTAAACAACAGTTATTTGAAAGTAGCGAAAAAATGTAACCATATCTTATTATTACATCAAGCAACACTAAACCAAGTTTGCACCGTGAGACTTCTGAAAAAAAGTATACAATACAACTTGCAGATAACATATAGTGATTGTTAAGTAAGATGATCTGTATATTGAATTTATTATTTCAGGGTAAATCTGAGGACATATTCTCGTTGAAGATATCTTGCATGGACCCTTCACTGGTCTTCACCGAGATAAGCAGCCACGCCCGGTGCGTAGTTCTATCTTCTGGAACTCTAACACCAATGCTGAGTTTCTCCAGTGAGCTGGGGACAGTGTTTAAACACACTCTGCAAGCCAGACATGTCATCAGGCCTGATCAGGTATTGTCAACTACAGAAACTTTATTTTTTACATAGTTATATTCGTATGCCTGAGATCTTTTTTCATTTTTTCACTTTACCACTAATGACTCCTCATTGAGGCATTTTTAGGAAAATTTTATTCTTTTATAAATTTAAATTTCTTCCCAGGTTTCTTTTAAAAAGGTATACTTAATTCACATTGTCGCTTACGTTATTCTTATTTCGCGCTAACATTCTCTTACAAAATTTGAAAAAGTTGAAGCGAAAATAGAACGATTTTTGCTCAGTGCATATAGCCCCTTAAATAACTCCTAAAATAATAACCTTAAATAACTCCTAAATTAATCAAGATTTCATATTATTTCTCCTTTAGTAAAAAGTAATTTACTTATGTGTGTTAATTTTCTTTTTGTTGCAGGTGTGGGTTGGCACCATTGACAGTGGTCCTGATGGTGTTCCCCTAGAAGCCACGTACAAGAACACATCGAGCACAGAATGGCAGGACTCCTTAGGGCAAATCATTCTGTGGGTCAGTCAGAAGGTACCCAATGGTGTTCTGTGTTTTATGTCTTCGTATCGACTCATTGAAATTCTGCAAGAGAGGTATGATATCTAAGATACATAATAAGCTAAACATGTGTACGTCTTTTACGAAGTTTTTCAAAAGATTTCATATTGAAACATGAGTTATAGTAGCTACTACTAGCCTGCCATCAGTCTAGTGAAAGTTCATCTTTCACTCTATATCTGTTGAGGTCTCGTGTTTGCATGATCATGCTTCACTATATTTTGTTTCAGATGGGAGGGCACAGGCGTCTGGCAGAAACTACAGGAAATTAAATATGTTTATACCGAGAGTAAAAACATGACTGACCATGACCAAATTATGACTGTAAGTATTTTTTTTTAATAAAGGATCTAGGCTTGCGTGTATACAAACTAAGGATGTTACGGCTGAGGTGAGTATATCGGAACCGAAGTCGGAGGTTTTGAATCTGATTTACCGAAGTCGGAGACGGAGTAAAAGATAGATGAAAACTTAAGGGATGACTTAATCACGATAATATTTTAGTTCACATGTATGTTTATTTATTTATTTACTTGTATTCCACAGTGCCGTGGAACCATTTGTAAAATTAAAAACAAATATGGTACTCAAATAGTATTCTGTAGTTGTTAATGCCAATTTGCCAACAAATCGTGTGTGTACGAGTTTCAATCTTCGTTATAACCTTCGATTCCAAATTATCGGAGCCGAAGTCGGAGGTGTTAAAATCAATTGGATATTCCGACCTTTCGGAGTCTTAGTTGTTAAAAACATAAAAACATATGTTGGCCATATTTAGGAATATTTTCCCCAATATGGCAACATTATAACGATGCACTTCTATTGTATTATAATTTGTTCATCTTAATGTTTTTTTAGTGTGCCAATAAATATCGACCTTGCCGGTCCACTCAGTAAATGTGGTTTTTATTATGAACTTTACAGTAGTCGAAGCTCCGTAATATCTTTAATACTTTCCTGCACACTTTGCACTAGGCTAAAAGCCTATGTAGTGAAGTGGAGTGAGTAATTTGATTTGCCTTCCAGGACTACTACTCTAGTGTGAATGAGGGCGCCATATTATTTGCTGTCTTCAGAGGGAAAGTGTCTGAAGGGATGGACTTCAAAGACCACCAGGCGAGAGCTGTAATTACAGTAAGTCTTTATATAACTAGATTAGTGATGATAGAATCCTAATGTTGCTGAGACTCCCATCTGAATCTTACATGTATCTATTAACTAAATTTCTAAGATTATCGCTAGTTCTGGATATTTGCTTAAATTAATAGTGATCTCTTGAAGTTATTGTAGCTTATTTTTATGAAACTAATGTTTTATTACTATGTTTTGTAAAAGAGCATAAATCGGAGAAGTTTTTCCTACATATCTGAATCTTAAGGCATTTTTTTTCTTACGGAAAATCCCCTCTAAAGAAGAACAGAACTAAGCAGGTTACTTTACTTACGATACTATTGGGATAAAACTTGAGTTATTCGGGGTTTTTCGATAAAAATTGAAAATCTCGAATAACCCGTGAACTGTGAGACTGGACTAAGCTAAGTTTAGCTCAAAAGGTCCTGAATGATCTCTACTATGACTCCTGAAGATATATCTATCTGTATTAAACACCCTGTATTTGGTTGTATAATTTCAGGTGGGTATTCCCTACGCTAACGTGAAGGATCCAATGGTTGACGGCAAGATGAAATACAATAATATTCATCAGAATGATCGGAAGCTTGTGTCTGGACGAGATTGGTACAGCATACAAGCGTTTAGGTGAGTCTTAACATTATTACACCGTATTTATTTATTTGTGTATGACTGCATGCATGAATGTGACAGAAGCTAGGAGTGTGTGTAATGATAGGGCTGTCTGGTGCTCTGTCCTCTCTGCCTACCCTGCAAAGGACGTGGCGTGAGGGTATAGATAGATATTTATTTATTTACACTTTAAGAGAACAAATTAGAAATTATTATATTCGCAATTTCATGCTTTTTATTTGAATAGTGCCAATTTTATCTTTTTTTTACAAGAATAAGGCTTAATTTAGCATTTTTACAAGAATAAGGCTTATTTTAGCATATTTTACTAGAATAATGAGAAATTTAGTATTTTTACAAGAATGGGGCTTATTTTAGCATATTTTACTAAAATAACGAGTAATTTAGCAGTTTTAAACAAATAAGGCTTATTTTAACATGTTTTACTAGAATAATGAGAAATTTTGCATTTTTACAAGAATAGGGCTAATTTTAGCATATTTTACTGAAATAATGAGTAATTTTACATTTTTACAAAAATAAGGCTTATTCTAGCATATTTTACTAGAATAATAATGAGAAATTTTGCATTTTTACAAGAATAAGGCAATAATTGTCGATCCATGTGTGTTCCAGAGCTTTGAACCAAGCCCTAGGGAGGTGTATACGACACAAGGACGACTGGGGGGCCATCATTATGGTGGACTCTAGGCTCCGGAGGGATAACATGAAGCAACATATCTCCAAATGGGTGCAGACATTCGTAAGAAATTGTATTTGAATACGTCAAAAGGCGCCACCTTGACTTTTCTCTATTTCTCTAGCCACGACGTAGGATTAATACGTTATAGGCGAGGTTGCCGTCACCGTCGCTAAGGAAATTAATGGAATAACAGTCTCTTAACATCGAGTATGGCATACCTCGCATTATATTCTGTTACGAGTTTTGACAGGAATGGTGGTCCTTTTTGATCATTATGCTATGTTGCCAACTGTTACAGCACGGCAAGAGTACCTACTTTACCTACTACCAAATAAAGCACATCTGTGTTAATAAGGCATAAGAATTTGGGCTTAAATACTTTCCCGTACACTTCTCACTACTCCTTGTTTCATATAACTTGGCCACTGGCTACATAGTAATTCTATACAAAAAGTGTGACAAGACGGATGAAACAAAATGTAGACTAAAAGCTTGTCTCATTAGGCGAAGAATCACCGCCTCCTAGAGTAGGTACTTTAGCCATGCTGTAACAGTTGGCAACATAGCAAAATGATCAAACAAGACCACTACTCCTGTCATATCTCCTAACAGAATATAATACGTGGTCTGTCATACTCGTTGTTCAGGGACTGTTGTTCCATACATTTCCTTAGCGAACGAATGGCAACGCAGCTTAAAAGGAAGTAGTCTCAAATTTCTACAGCATGGCTAGAGAAAGAGTGTCTAGGTGGCAGTGGAAGAATTAATCGCCGGCATATATTTTTTACACAAATGAAGTGAAATAACCCAGATTATTTAATTGTTATTTCAGCTAGCACACCAGCACCACAACTGGCCAAGTTTCACTACAGGCACCAATAATCTGGAGAGATTCATGAATAATATGCAGTCTCTAGAAGAAGCTGACGATTCATTGTAGTCATGTAATCACCATACATCGGGAGATCCGATTTTCTAGGTACCTGAGTTTAGGAGATGTGCAGGGACATACATAGAGTGAACAAAAATATTATACAGTGTATTTACACGGCAAATATTGTCAATACTACCTGCATAATGCACGCAGATACAAGTTACGTGGATTTTGTTGTTTACACTTCACTTATTGTTGTATTCCCCTATAGATATTGATGGTTGTATAGAATTCAGGTAAAGATGGAAACCCCCTTAATTTAAATTCGAAGAGAAATAATACTTTTGGTCACACCCGTCTATGGAATTAGGGATGATCTATTGCACTTTGGCAATAAAACGGCATCCAAACATCCGATGTATAGTAATCATGTATGAGCACATCTGACTGACTGCTGGGAATAACCACATGATATTCCGATTTTCATATGTATTATCTACCAAGTATTTATAGATTACATGTACCTAGTCTATTTTATAAGTTAATGTATGTAAAATGACTGATGATAATAATAAATCTTGTTATTTTTCTATAATCTGTTGTTTCATTTATGTTATCTGGTGATATGAGAGCCATGTTTGGGATAAGCTTAAGAGACAGAGTCAGAAATGAGGAAATAAGCCGAAGAACCAAAGTGACTGACATAATCTACACTTTGCGATACAGGCTTTTAGCCTAGTGCAAGGTGTGCAGGAAAGTATTTGGGTTTGGAAGTGTGGGACGGCCACAGCTGAGATGGAGAGACGACCTGGTCCGACATGTCGGTGCAACCTGGATGCAGTCTATACAGGACAGGACAACATGGAGGCAGATGGAGGAGGCCTTCGTTCAGGAGTGGACGGGATAGGCTGATGAAGAAGAAGAAGATATCAGTAAAGTAAAACTATTATTACCAAAAAATGCTCAAAAATAGTTAAAAGAATAAACAAAGTCCTGAAAATACCTAAAATATACCCACAACTTTTCAGAGAATACTAAATTTTTTAAAATGCCTTAAAAATACTAGAAACAGAAACACTGCCCTAATGTTCTCTATAGCGCTGCAGTGGCTGCTTCTCGAAGCAGTGGCTGGCTATAAAATCAAAAAATTTATGATTCATTGTCATGAATGACGTTTAGTGAAATGGCCAACTGAGGTGTTGCCAGTCTTATTTCACTTTACCGCAAGTTTGAGGAAAATCTACCCATTTGGACAATAGTTTGCCGCGGCACATGGAATAAATATTTGAAAATAATATTCAATATATTGGTATATGATCAATGTATACTTTCCAATGTAGATTTTTATAAAATATTCACTTCAAAGAGTATTTTAGAATTTATTGGCGATACCTCTGTTCAAGTTAATAGCGAAATATAGGTAACAACTAGTAACACTCAATGACATTTTGTGTTTTGTTGTTCGGCCATGGCCACTGTGTTTGTAAAGGTGTGTTGAGAATGCATAAGTTTTGGCAATGATTGGGACCTTTATCGAGGGCCAAAATGTAATTTCGCAACCCTTTACCGTGCGAATTCTTTTTAGGAGTGTTTCAGGATGAAATAATCGCGGTATTGAGTGGTTTTGCGTGAAAAGAAATAGACAAAAAGTGTGTGGGCGAACCTGTATTAGTCAATCGCTTGAACACAATTTGTACGACTATTTTGTGTAATATCTAGTTTTGTGAAGTGTTATGTTGTTACTAGAATATTATTGAAGCTTTTATTTGTTTGAAAAATGAGTGCTGGAGTGTGTGCTGGTTGTTTAAATCAATTGTTAGAAGAAGATTATGTCTCCGCACTGGGACAAGAATGGCACATGGAATGCTTCAGGTAAATGCTGTTGCTTTTTTTATTTATTTACCAGTTAAGTGATTAAATATTTATAGACGAAGATAACTTTTCATAGAGTAGAATGAATGTGCAAGCAAGAATATAAATAAAGATTGTGTAAAGTATGATGTCATCTGCAGCTTCCTTTGTTGATACGATATTGTAAATATTGTAGTAGTGGGGACCCACTATTTGTGAAAAACATTTTTATTAAAAAAAGCGCTAAAAACGATATCATTTCGCTCGGCTAGACTGCGGGTGGGGCCGGACAAGGGCACAGAAATTCAGAATGTGTTTTTTTTAAACGAATTTAGTAAATTTATGATGTTTTGGACTTGAAATTTCACTCCTGTCAAAAGTTTATCGTGTTTTAAAAAGGTGGTAAAAACGGTATTTTTTCGCTCACCCAGCCCCACCCGCAGCCGAACTGAGCAAGAAAATACAGTTTTTTGCGCTTTTTAAAACAAAATGGGGCCACGCTACTACAATAGTTCCAAGATATCTACATGTATCACCCGTAATGTATTTGTTTCTAGATGTTCTGCGTGTGACTCGGCTCTCTCCTCCTGGTACTTTGAGAAGGATGGCTTGCTGTTCTGCCAGACGGACTACTGGGCGAGATATGGGGAGGCTTGCCAACATTGTACACAGGTATAATCCATTTATATTCGTTGGTATCTACATGTGAATGTTCACAAAAAAGTTGTAAAAAGTGTGAGTTTCCATACACAATCCCCCTATTCCATGCATTTGTATGTAACTGAGGTGGTCGGTAGTCTGGTTGGTAACGCACTCGACTGTTAATCCAGTGGGCGCGGGTTCAATCCCCGACTTACTCCACTTCACAAAACAAGCTTTTAAGCTTTCTGTGAAGTGTACAAAGATGTATTTGAAATAAACCCAGATTCATTTCTATTAAAAAAAATATATAAATGTATGGAATTCTATGGGCGATATTAGATGTTTTTCACGATTATCTCAGTTTGAACTTTTTTGCTTATGTGTGATTCTCGCTTATTAAATGCAGAAGTATGTTGGAAAGTTCATCCTTTATTATTATTACATGTTATCAGCCAGGCAGCTATGGTGATATGTCTGATCTCGTAACAGTATTCACTCATTCAGTCTGTCAAGTCCATTTTTAAACACATTAACACTTTGTGCAACAACAAGCTCCATACCATCCTCCATATACATACACAACTCTATTGGATAAGAAATGCTTTGAAACTGTGTTTGTTCAGCTTGAAACTGTGACCTCTTAAATTGGTATTTTGGTTGAGGCAGAATATCAGCTTCAGTTTGGGACAGTCAAAATCTTCGTTTAGTACCTATTTTATATGTTTCTATATATTTGCTTTGCTGTATATCTGATGAGATTACTACTTTTATTTCATTTTTAGATAATCACGGGTCCCGTGATGGCTGCTGGGGATCACAGGTTCCACCCGGAGTGCTTCTGCTGTGAGCTGTGCAATGCCTTCATAGGGGATGGAGAGGCCTATGCTCTCATAGAAAGATCTAAGCTGTATTGGTTAGTACACAATATATACTGCATTTTATAATGTAACATACTTGTGTTGAGTGGGAGAAACCGCAGAAGGTGTATTACGAATATTATGATCTTGATAGAAGAGAGATATGTAATTGACGTCCATACCGGAAACTTCTACGTTTGAGCATGTGACAGGATGACAAAAAAGATATATTTGAGTGAGCGAAGAGGGGTGAGGAAGCGCGGCCCCACGAGACTGACCTGGTCTGATCATGTCGGCCAGGTCCTCAAGGATAGACGCGTTTTGAATAAAAGGAATCGGAGAGCATGTATGGCAGATTTCATAAATGTGACGGAGGCTTGGAGTGTGTGTAAGGATAGGGCTATCTGGCGCTCTGTCCTCTCTGCCTACCCTGCAAGGGACGCGGCGTGAGGTTATAGATAGATAGACAGTATTTACTTTTACTGTGTGTCCTCTGGCAAGGGATCGACACATATACTTTGTACACTTCAAATAAATGTTATTATTTGTACATTTCAGTGGCTCCTGCTACGAGCGTGTGATGCGCCCGCTCGCCAGATCTTCCGTCGGGCGTCGTCACGCTATTCAACTCGTGGAGCTGCCTCCGCGTGCTAGCAGCGGGGCACACAACAGCACCAGTGCTTCCACGAGCGCCAACGGAGGATCCTATCCATCTACGTCTTCATACGTGGGACCGCCGCCTCTTCTCCTAGCTTCAGACCCTTATAAAGGACTCACCATCAAGCAGTATGTCTTGATGAATTACACTTTCATAATCTCTAGACTTATATTCGACAGTGCAGTCTGTCAAAGAAAGGGATGGATTTTAATGAGGGTGCTGCTTGTAGCATTTCGGCAACTTCTGTAGAATTTCAACAGAATTGTGTTTGTAGCCATCAAACAAAATTGTAGTTCTCGATTAATCCAAGATTATGTATATCAACAATTCGATAAGGCGAGTATTGTGAGCGCTGAATGTTCACGGTGGGTCGGACTGTACAGCATCCATTCTGCTATGCCATCTCATATGGCTAAATAAGCCAATTCGAGATAGGCATATTTTGTCACACCTGGAGCATGGATGCTCTCCTGGAGGTCCAAGACTATCTCTTTCTTAACAGACGGCGAGATCAAATAATTGACGCTTTTTTAACAACTTACTCATAAAATAAACTTTAATCAGAGGTGATTTGTTGTCATCCAATTCATTTTAAACATAATATTACATACCGTAATCAAAGATCTTTTTTCCCTATTTATATGACATACCTACATAATCTATTTCAGTGGTGCCCAACCGGAAGCTCGCGGGCGCCTGGTAGCTTGCGACCTATATTTTAGGTGCCCGCAGACAAAAAGATGGGAAGAATAAATATATTAAGTTTTATGTAAAACATTAGATTGGGATAAAAAAAGTCGCCTGCGGTGCTGTTCATGGCGTACAATTATGAATTTAAAAAATGTGTACATACAGCAATGGTGGTCGACAAGGGAAATTCAATAGGTACCTACTAAGATTTACCTGCAAAATCTTACATAGAATCAAATTGTTACCACACGGTTGTTGGTCGTATATCACAAATGTTCAAAAGTTGATGTGATAATCCATTAAGTTACAATTGTGGATCATAAAAAAAGTTGCCTGCGGCGCTAATTATGACTGCTTATGGATCAGTTAGTAGAATACCTATGTAGAACACAAAATGTATATTAGAAGTTAAACTGGGCGGTGCCTGCGAAGCATGGCATTGGTTTCAATGTAGCCCTTGGGGGAAATTCGGTTGGACACCACTGATCTAATTGAACATAGCTTTATAATAATTAATATAATTAATAATACTTGCTATAGTTGCATAATGAATTCCATTCCACAGATTATTGTACGCGATGCAGGGCAAGTTCGCTGCATTGGCGAGAACAATTCTAAGAGCCACTATATCTCTATGTCTTCAAGTCACTAAATATAGGTACACTCCTCATCAACAACTAAAACTCTGTAGAAAATTATATATATATTGCACCAATAGTACAAGCCAATGGTATTTTTCGCAGGAAAGTTGTGGGGTTTTCTGGATGTCTTTCATTCTATGTGTTTTTTAACATTGTAATGGTTAAAATTTGGTTTTAAATCTAACTGGGAGAACTTTCTCTGTACATTTTCGATTCTCTTAATTTAAAATACTACGAAAATTTGGTCAGTTATGAGAAATTGACAGCATCGCTCCTGTTGCTTTAGGAGAGTAAAATTGTGCATACCAAATTAGTAGGAAATACTTACTTTTATTTTGCATAGAAATATGACATACAAAAAGTAGACGGTTTTCGATTCATAGCAAAGAATCACTATTTTTTGCAAATTTCGTCATGTTCCATCACAAAATTCTGTTGGCTAACCTCGGATTCGGATTCCCCAAATAACGTATAGAATAAAAGAAATCCAGATTTCCTCACAACTTTCCCTCGAGTGTCTGTTTTGTGTGTATGGCTCGGGCTACAAGGATATATTGCATTTAGTTGTTTGCACCATAGAGAAAACAGCATGCGTAATAGTGAGGTTAGCTGGAGGAGAATGCTGCATAGCATTGAGTTTGCCCTAGTGTGCATTTTATCTTTTGTTTGCATTCGTTTTGTGTGTAGCACATTTTTTTTGTATTTCCTTCTTTCGATGAACATGGTAGTAACTATTTTTTTGTGGTGGTCGGTAGCCTGGTTGGTAACGCGCTCGACTGTTAATCCAGTGGGTGCGGGTTCGATCCCCTATGCAGACCTACTCCACTTCACAACACAAGCTTTTCAAGCTTACTGTGAAGTGTACAAAGGTGTATTTGGGTTTATTTCAATAGATCCAGATTCATTTATAAAAAAAAATATTAAGTTTGTAGTTTCATATGTACAGAAAGTCAAAACTCGATCTGATGAGTTCTAGACAATCTTAGCAATAATTAGTACCTTGGTGTTTTACCATCTCACATATTATCATTGCATGTTGTTTATTGCTGCTTTTATTTCTTCCAACTAACATGTCTCTTTAGTACGGAGTAGGGAATGCAATCCCGATCCCGCGGGATCTCGATCTCGAGTCATTTTCGAGATCAATCCCGAAGCATAATTTGACGAGATCGACGCGATATTTGGCTCACGCTGGTGCCAACCAGTGTTGAATCTGAGAGGGCATTTTCAGCTGCCGGGTACATAGCGACTGATATAAAATGCCATTTATCAGACAGCACCCTCAATACTCTTTGTTTTTTAAGAAGCTGTTTCCAAAATCACCCCTGAAACTAAATTTTTCCCAGTGTTCTTTTATTGTTTTTGTTGATGTTATATTGAAGAATAAAGTTTTTTTTTCTTTCAATTAATATTTTGTCTTAATTAACGTCATAATTACAAATTAACAACCAATCAGCTTTCATCGCTTTTTGGTCATCCGAATTCAACAATATATTTTTGTAAACTATACGGGATCTCGAATTTGCAATCTCGGGTCAAGATTGCATTCCCTAGTATGGAGTAATGGGCTAAATTATTCAACTAAATTTGCATGGAAACTACACTAAAATACTAAATTTGTAGCACAAAATATAAATTATAATTTGCCGTATCCATACCTTGTGTTTAGGATTCCTTGTGTTACTATTTCAGTGTGGACGTATCCTGTGGTCTCATGGCTCTGCACATTGGAGACAGGATCCTGGAAATCAACGGGACTCCCGTGAAAGATCAGCCCATCTCTCAAATAGAACATCTCATCTGTTATTCGGATACCGTGCTACAGGTATGAATTTTTTTTTATTTAATTTTTTTTTTATATTCCAGCTTTTCTATTGCATAATCAGCTAGAGGTGCAAATGTTTAATCCCCATTTAGAGTTATTTGTATAATGGAATCTAGTATCAGTGATGATCCAGCTGCCAAGTCTATGCCGAAAAATTCCAAAAGGCCCTGCGCACACTTGGTTGTCATCCGTATGTTGTGAATGTTTGAAAATGTTGCATGTTTTTATTCACACACAGCATTCGTTAGTTACCCCATTGTTGGGATACACTGATTGTGAAGTAGTAGTAGTAGAAAAATAAGAAAAATAAGTTGTCTACACTGAGATTTGAACCCAGGATCGTAAATAAAATATTTATGCCACCAAATTGTGGTACGAATATGTTAAAAGAGTGTATACACAAACCCGAATGTTACCGCTTTGAGATTTGAACCAGGCACCTCCTGCTTGAAAGATCCATGCCTCAGCCGACTGTAAGAAGCGTGTACTCATAATTGTCTTTGTTTTTTTTGTTCCAGTTGACCATTGAACACGATCCAGAGAGTCTATCCGTAAAACCTCCGCTAAGATCTCACAATTTATCCAATACTGCCACGAGAAGTCCGGTCACGCTGTGCGATGGATCGGCCAGAAATTCAACTTCTTTCAACAACAACAATCACTTAGTCCGCTCTATCGAAGACGCAATTGAAAATTCTCTGTTGGATTCTGAGAAAAAGACTTGTAAGGAAAGTCTGAATTGTGTGACTCGAGACGATATTGCAATGTCGGGAGCGAAGGTTGGAGATCCAGTTTCGAGCGGCACTTGCACGGATGATTGTTCTAATAAAGAGCCGATTGGGAAATGTAATGGAATCGTGGTGAAAAATGGGAACATTCCACAGTTACCAGGTTAGTATCTTTTTGTCCATGTTCCGTATTGATCGGTTCTGTCATAGATATAAGAGCCTAACCTACTGCCCTGCCATATCTACAGGAGTGGATATGGGAGGGCAGTATTTTGTTAAATATATAAGGGATCGATATTAAACATAAAATGTCGTTTCTCTAAATAAGGGGTTTCCAACTTTTTACCACTCACGCTCCCCCCCAAGTATCTCTTAAAATTACTGCACGCCCCCCCCCCCAATGGCAGATTAAGACATCCAGGGGCCCCACCCGTACGTTTAAAAAAATACATAGTAAAACATACAAGGGAATAATGTCGCAGGAGAATTTTTTTTTAAATTCCACCATTTTATTGCAAATACAATTTGAATTACTATGTACAAATAGTTATTTTGCAACCCCCTTTGAACAATTCCACGCCCCCCACATGGGGACGCACCCGTGCCCTAAATAATAAGAGCAACACAATAAAGTTATGTATATAATTTGTCAATTCCTTTCTTTTTAATTTGAACAGAATAATCTTATATAGTATGTACATAATTTTATTTTCCTAGGTGTAAGAGAAAGGGTGTTCAAGAAGCGTGGTGAGGAGAATGGTCAGATTGTCTCGGGAGCGGGCGCCGCTGCCAAGAGCAAGCACAGGTGGAGGGGGAGGGCAGTGGGGCCCAACTCATCGTCCTCCAAACACATCTTGCCACTGACGGACAAGGAGAGATCGTCCAGCATGTCTAGACTGCTTGACGGGTGAGATTTTTTCACTTTTATTTTTTCTGCCGTACTAAGCAAGAACTGCACATATGACGGAGTTTTTTATGTGCACTTTAGATTCATCTATTTTATCTATATCTATCATTAAAAGCTTAAGTTTCCGTACGCAATCCCTATTTTTCAAATCCGCAATCTTATAGTAGTATGCTGAATCTCAAAAGTCACAAGATTCGAACACAAAAGGAAGGAAACAAATTATCACAAGAAATTGGTTTAAGTAGTAGAATGTGTACTCTACCCCGTAGTTGTGTTTTTAAGTAGTTATCTCAACAGATATACAGCGAACGATGGGCTCTTCGTCAGGCTTATGACTGTTCATCGGCTAGTTTGATGTGATCGCTTTACACTTACGCAAATAATGTCATCTAATTGAATATTTTAATTTCAGTTCTGCTTGTTCGCACGAAGACTCTTGCGAAGGCGGGGGGGTCTTGTGTGACTTGGCGAGGACCAGGTCCTTCAGAGTGGACGCCAGACCTCCTCCAACTGTCTTCAGGGCTGCAGACCTGTTACAGGTGTGTATGTTTACTTATTACCTCGTGTACATCTTGGGAACTAAGTAAGTGTGTTAAATCTAACAATAAGTAGTTATTTGAACATATATGTACAGTTAAGGATGGACTTTCCATCGTGCTCGTGACTGATCGTCAGCTGGTTTAATGTGATCGCTTTACATTTAAGTAACATTCACCAATTCTAGCCCGTCAACTGCTGCAGTCGGGAATTGAACCCAGACTTTAAACCTGATACACCAGTATTCTAACTGCTGTGACATGAAGGTTGGTAGCTAATGCCAGTCTCCATGCAGATGTGGTTTGGTATTTACGGAAAGTCCATCCTTTGCTGTATATCTGTTAAGATTACTACTTGTTATTTCAAGTATGACATGTAGAAAATCCAATGTTTCTCACAAAACATAAATTTTGATATATGAAAAAAAAAATTAAACAATGTATTTTTACAGGGTGAACTTCTGGGCAGTGGTTTCTTTGGCCAGGTGTACAAGGTGACCCATAGGGACACCAACGAAGTCATGGTACTGAAACAGCTGTACAGGGTGGACGAAGATGCCCAGAAAAACTTCCTCAAAGAGGTAACTAGCTTATCTAAATGTGCTACTTATTTGTTGGACTAGAAAATTTGAACTCATTCATTCAGGCCCCGCACCCAACTATGACGTCACGGTCATTTCCCGCGGCATTGAAGTTCAAAATCGCATGATAAAATGATAAGAATAGCGTTTTTCCATTTTTTGGGGTTAATTTCGCTTGGAAAGAGATGCTGTCTTTCAAAAAAAATATCAGAGATGTTTTAGACATTTTTTTTGAGGAATCTGTACAAGATATATAAAAAATCTTTTACGGTTATTCCGTAAATAACGGTTCAATGTATCTACTGTATTTTTTTCAAAGCATATTTAGTAAGTTTGTTGAGATCTAAGGTCTAAGAAATTTTTGAAATGTCAATATGCCTACTCTTTAAAAGCGTTGTTTAACATTTCAGGTGGCAGTTCTCCGCTCCCTATCGCACCCCAACGTCCTACGCTTCATTGGTGTGCTGTACAAAGAGCGTCGCCTGCATCTGGTGACTGAGTTCGTGGGTGGAGGCACGCTCAGGTCCCTCCTGGACTCGGCGCGCGCCCCCCCCTGGGGGGAGAGGGCGGGGTATGCTAGAGACATTGCAGCGGGACTGGCATATCTCCACACAATGAATATCATACACAGAGATCTCAACTCACATAATTGTCTGGTCAGGGAGGTGAGTACTGTTGTATTTATGTATGAATTTCAATAACTTTAAACAGGAGAATTAATTTTTAAGAATAGAGTCAAGCGGAAGTCTAGAGATAGAGTAATCCTGGAACCACCCAAATACCCCCATGTGTTTCTGTGTCGTTGGTTCTTCGGGTTTCCTCACTGCGTGTAGAGTGGTTGAATAACCGAGCTTTCGGCAGCGATACTAATGACATCTTCAGGGTGTAGTATCGTTGCCGAAAGTTCGGTTATTCAACCACTCTACACGCAGTAAGGAAACCCGAAGAACCAACAACATAGAAATGAATTCATCACGCTGCGAAAGCCCACAAGACCACTCCCATGTGTGTTCTGAATTTTTTTGTAGTTTTCGAGTTATAATTTATTTTAATTTTTTTTTTGTCAAACCTTGCGTTATTGATCACAGAGACACAAATTATTGAGATGCGTACTGTTTTTTTTTTCTAAAATAGGTGAATAGTATACCTTGCAGATACAAAAACAATTGGGGACCTATCTGATCATCGTGCTATGAAAAAAGATCGAGTCTCAAAATTAATTACAATTCTAAATACTTACATCACCTAAAAAATGTATCCAGAATCATTGTCTTATTTAAGATCAAATCTGTGACCTTCACTGCACTGAAGTTTGACCCGTATTTGTTATTTATTCTAGGACAAAACAGTGATTGTAGCGGACTTTGGATTGGCCAGGATCGTGAAGAGGACAGGAGTGTCAGGAAGCTTAGAGAGGTCGCAGAGGGGATCGGCTAGGGAGAGAAAGAAGAGATATACGGTAATAATAATAATAAGAAAATTATGTATTTGGGCTTGCATACACGAAACCAAATGCTGCACACCTTGCACTAGGCTAAAAGCCTGTATCGCAAAGTGTGGAATACATCACCACCCTGGCACCTCCCGCTTAAGAGACTGCCACTCCGATCAACTGCACCAACCATGTATTCATATTGTTTTTTTTTCCAGGTTGTTGGAAATCCATATTGGATGGCACCCGAGATGATGACTGGGAATGTTTATGATGAGAAAGTCGACGTCTTCTCTTTCGGGATAGTTCTCTGTGAGGTTAGTACATACTACACTATACTTTACGATTCTTTTTACTCGAAATACGTCCATCCTTGAGTAACTGGTCGACACGGTCAAGCTAAGTGGTCCTAGTACATCCGAATTTCCTTGCACTTCTTCTTTCGCCCAAGTATATTTTTTTCGTCATCCTTTCTATCATCCATCCTCTCCACATGTCTCAACCATTTCGACTTGTTCACTTTCATTCTATTTACAACAACCGTTTTACAGTTACCTTATAATATGTTGGTTTTTTTTTTCAGATAATCGGACGCGTTCCTGCCGATCCTGACTTCTTGCCTCGCAACTCTGATTTCGGCCTCAACCAGACCCTCTTCAGAGACAAGTTCTGCGAGGGCTGTCCAGAACATCTCTACAGCTTGGCATTCCTCTGTTGCAATCTGAATCCTGATAGAAGGTAAGAACACACTCTCCCATGTCTTTTACTCAAAAACGTAACCATCCTTGAGGATCTGCTCAACATCGCGGCCTCATTTCCTCATACCTAGTGATGAAAATTTGAATTGCACTTTCTACTACGCTGCGTAGCATGCTATTTGTTATTGCTATTTGAGAAGTAGCATTATGAGTGGCTATATGTGACGATTGCTATTTTCAATATGCTATGAAAAATCGCAATCATCAAAAATAGTATTTACAAATAGCAACTCATAATGCTATTTCAAATCATGATTTTCATTATGCTACTTGTTTTTGTTATCCTGGCATAATTCCTTCTTCTCTCCATATGCCTAAACCATCTTAGTTTATTCACTTTTATTCTAGTCACAACACCCGTCGTACAGTACCTCACTTCTTTAATAACCTCATTCTTCGCACAATTATGGCAATAGTCACTCACGGTATTTGGGATGTTTTTCAGGCCCCCATTTGAGGTGATGGAGGTGTGGCTCGAAGCTCTGGCAATGCATCTGTCTGTGCAGAGACCTCCACCACAGGATCTACTCCGGGACATCCTGCAGTACAGCGGCTCACCAGATTACATGGAGACGTCCTCAGAGACCAGCACTACATCCACCAAACAAGATCAGAACATTGTGGAGGCTTGGCCTACTGTTCTGTGCAAGGTAAAGACTTTGAACTAACTTGCCGTCTTTCAAGAAGCGTCTTCTCTCATCAACACCCTGACATTGTTCCTTTTCGTCGTTCTACTCCTTCCCCCTCCCTGTCCTGACTTCTATACCAGTTTTTTATTGTTTTATTCTTTTTTTTCTATCATTATGTATTTATTAATTGGGCTTAGATGTTAAATATCGCGGCACTGTTATAAGCTCGCCCTAGTGAAAAAATGTTGTAGAATTTACGTTAACATATTGCTGTATTTTGTTCACTCAAAGTGTAAATAAATAAATTAGACACTCTTGTGATGGTATGTCTTTTTGTAATCTGTTTCAGTCCAAGAGTGGAAATGTACTGGATGCAGAAGACACTAGCACCAGTAAAATATCGGAAGCGGAGTACATGAATGAAGCTGTACGAGGCCTCGGACCCAAGTGCATCTCAGCCAGTCATCTGTGTCTTCCAAACAAACCCGTCGTCCACGGAAACAGCCTCAGTAAAAGTCAAAATACTCTGTCCACTACTCCTGCCGGTTACATCTTGAGCAGAGACGACAAAACCATTAATATAACCAAAGTAGACGATGTACGAGAGTGGCTCGATAAACCTGTCATACTTCGCAACGGGACAAAGAAAGACAACCTCCCCGAAAAGAGACAATCCATAGATAATACCATAGACGAAACAGACTTTCACAGTAAAGCCAGAAAGATTTCACATCAAGACCCGTTGACCGGATCCGAATCTTACAAAGCTGTCAAAGTTACGCCGACAAAAGAAAACGATTACCACTTTAAGATCCCCAATTTGAACACTCTCAAAGTTCTCAAGTCCAAAAGTCATCACAGTAATACGGAGTTCGAAAAAGAAGAACACTCGGACTTGCCGAGTTATTTACGAAATCAGTCTGTTGAAGAATTGGAGTCCAACGCCAAGATTATTCCAGATGAAGATGAAAGTCAGCCGTTTATCAGACATTATTCTGTCGCTGATCACAAAGTCAATGACACCAGTGAATCCGACAGTGAAGAACATGTCCCCATAAGTTTCAAAGCAATGATGGGATGCGATAAAAAATCTTATATTGTCAATCCTGAAGAATCTCCCGTCAAAACATTTAAAGAAGTTGAAAACGGTAAAAGACAAACACATGTGACCGACAATATTAAACTGCTACAACAGAGATTTGAACCCAAGAACGAAATGCCGTCAAGCAGCCCGGAAAAGTCATCCGCCTCTAAAGGTTTCAATAGCTTTGCAAAAAAATTAATGTCTCCCAAGTTGGGACGGAAGTCCATGTCGAAAATCTTCAACAGTCACCCGAGCAACAAGGAAAGTAAACCGGAGAAGTGTCCTAAAGGAAAGAGTACATTTTTTGTTACGACACCACAATGTGATTCAAAGACTGCAAATGCCCCCGTTAACAATGTGCCTTTATCTCCGCAAACTGAACGTAAAATCGATGATTCCTGTAGTAAAAACCTTTCCCCTAAAGTTAGTCATAGTAAATTTAGTAGAGTTTGGCATCCGGAACAAACGCACAAACCAACCGTCGAAGATAATACGAAACATCACAAATCAGTCGGTAAATGTATGACTCCCTTATTGAGACGTCATAATCGTGTGGAAGATCCCATATCTTCTGTCGGAAGGTTTAGTTATAGAGAAAAGAGATCTTCGCCCTTAAAATATAGTCTACCAGAAAGAAATGCCTTAAATAAGATTAGCGATAGGAAATCACAAGACTCAAACGAAAGATACGACATTCCTAAATACGATTCCTCGATTAAGGTACCTGAAGAAAAGAGATTCAATGAAATTACACCCGTTTCTCCATTAGTACGATGCGGTAACTTCAACAACATTCCCTCCTTAGATAAAATCCCCAGTAAAGTTGTTAACAAAACTACGCAAGACTCGATAGAACCAAATTTGCATTTCGCAAATGTCGTCAATGGTAAAGTGGTGGATTCGTGCGGTAAATCAGCCCTCAATTCTACGGAAGTTGAAACTTGCGTAGACGACCCGATGTGCGGTGTGGAATATCGTAAAAAGAATTTTGAAAACACTGTCAAATGCTTCGAGAAGGGGATGGGGAGCGATTTGAGTTCAACCGGTAATTACGTAAGCCTGGCTAATTTAAAAATCAACTGTCCCAGTTTGAGTAGGACGCGAGAGTCGTTGGTTAAGAGGAATATATCGAAATTCGAGCCGGGACACGGTAGAAACAGTTTGAGAGGTAAACTGTCACAAAAGAATAATGATAAAACTGTGCCGCCATCACAAAATGTGACACCGTTGGAAAGTACCGCATTGTAAAACACTTCATAGCAATATATGTACGTAGTTAGACCTATAAGACAGCAATGATTTTTTTGTAACGTTAAAAATATTAAGTGTCATATAGTATACGAAGGGTTGTGGAAAGCTAACCTGATGTAGTATCACCGCCTCCTACAGTAGGTACTCTAGCCGTGCTGTAACAGTTGGCAACATAGCATAATGATCAAATAGGACCACCACTCCTGTCAAATCTCCTAACAGAATATAATATGTGGTCCATCATACTCATTGTTAAGGGACTGTTATTCCATACAATTGTTTAGCGACGGTGATGGCAACCTTGCCTATAACGTTTTATGTATTAATCCTACATCATGGCTAGAGAAAGAGAGAAATTTCAAGGTGGCGGTGGCAGTATTTTATTATAAAACAAAACGAAATTGTGAGCTTAAACTCGTAATGGAAATAAGTCCTGCATCGAATATGAGGCATTTAATACTTATTTTATTATTATAATATTTCTGTGATAATTATTGAAAAGCTAACAATCGTTGGCGGTCGAGTTTAGTCTCAAAAAACAATACGAAAACTGCAATTTACAAGTAGTTATATCAACAGATATAGAGCAAAGGATGGACTTTCCATGGCTGATGGAAAGTCCATCCTTTGCTGTATATCTGTTGATATAACTATTTGTTATATTCAACTACGATATGTAGGAAATTCCGATGTTTCACAAAAAACATATGTATTGCGATTTTCAAAAATAAGTGCAATTCGTGTTTTTCGCTCCCCTGTAAACTTGACTTAACGTTGCTATATCACTGACAATATGTGTGGTATTTGGCTATTGCTCAATTTTTTGTAGCGGTTTATTTCGACAAAATATTGCCGGAAAGAAATAATTGAAGATTTTTGTAGAATTTA
The DNA here is from genome assembly GCA_963576895.1 of Ceraclea dissimilis. NCBI lineage: Eukaryota > Metazoa > Arthropoda > Insecta > Trichoptera > Leptoceridae > Ceraclea > Ceraclea dissimilis. The sequence continues at coordinate 703,859 of OY756379.1, read as the reverse complement.
AAGAGTTAGTGTTTTCCTGTTCTCAATTCTCAACACTTGTACTTCAATTTTACATCTTAATGTTAGGTTGGACTCAAAGACTGAAATTGCATCACAAATATTATCCTTAAACTGTGAGAACAAGATTTACACTCACTTACTGAGTGTCTTACAAATTTGATCCATAATGATCTGATCAATGTTGTATGTTTTTTAATTTTTTGATGCTGTTTCCAATTTCCAACCCTAGATTTTTAAGATAGTTTTAGTAATCAAATTTTGCCCAGTGCACGATTCCCAACTTTGTGAGTTTTGAGGTACATAGTATGTACTAGCGTATAAGCCATCGTAAATAACAGACTTTTTTATGTCCCAATGAATAGCTTCGGTGCCTTGTTTTTAAGTTTGATCCAACAGTTTTCTCTTCAATCATAACGGGCATTTGTAATAGCCTATGTCCTAGACAGGATTCTGCTCTATCTTTACTCGAAATAGTATGTAGTCTGAGAGTTCTCCCATGTAAAACTGATTCCTGAACATAGGAGTTGTAGTGCCTACGCAACTTTACTGAAATATTAGCGCTTCCCACATAATTTTCAAATGTAGTATCAAGTTTTTGAGTCTCTCATATATTTAACGGCATAACTATTTTGACAATATGTTAAACAAGGACTTAAAATTTGCGCAATTCGACAATGTTTTTTGACATGTTGTTCGTGTTTGAGCAATTTATTGAACATGTTTTATGTAACGCAATGTATTTTAAAGACAATAATGTTGTATACTACTTATATATAGTAAATGTTTTGTAATATGTATTATATTTAGACTAGCTGTATAACCTGTTAAAAATGACGGATACTTTTGTTATCTTCGGGAAAAATTGAAGAAAAGTAGCCTGCCCTTGTAATGTATTTCAACGTGACTGCAAAATGACATTATACTAATTATTAAGCAATTCACTTTTTGTCTTATGCAATATTGTAATAAATTTACTCTAAGTTAAGAATCTCCACTATAAGTCTCCCTCAAAGTAAGAAAAACAGCTGTGTTTTTCCTACTCTTGTGTGTATTATAAGTATGTACCTAGTTTGTAATAAAATTAAAAAATAAGTAAGTTTTTAATATGTTTCTGTAGTCAGACATGAAGAACAAACATAGTTTTATCACATTAATGACGATTAAGTGCAGAATATATAGTCGGCAGTGCTGACTCGGCACTAAGATTCCATCCCTCCACCATAGGATTGGATGTCAATTTTGTGTGTTTGTTCTGTGTCTAGATCAGTGTTGCAATTTTTAGTATGTAGTATTTATAATACTAAACTATTATTTTCTGGGGCATTTTTAAAAATCTAGTTTTTCTGAAAACTTGGTATATTATTAGTATTTTTTGGTGTAATTTCACAAGCTTCAATATCGTTTGGACATTTTTTAAAGTTCAGAGAAAAAATCAAATGCGTCCCCCACTGCGTGTTCTCGATTTTTTCATGTAAACAGTTTTAGTATTTAGTAAGTACTTCGATGTCGATCTAACATGTCCTAGTATTTTCTCGGGAATATTTAGTATTTTGCTATTTTTGAAACGGCAACACTGGTCTAAGATGTATTATCTGATTTTACAAGTGAAATCTTGGGATGAATATTTTTTCAAGTAGTCTCTTGCCCTTGGCGTCACCATGTGGATTTCCCCAACAAGCTCCTTGTCAGGACCCATATCCCATATGTTCAACAGTCACAAATGGGGTGATTCTTGTAAGACGAGAGGAACCGTAAAATGCGCTCTCGGAACACCAGACACTAATTAGATCAATATCGTCCTGTAGGCAACATACGTCTGAGCAGTCCTGCAATGACCATCTCTGGCTGTACGCATCAGAGCTGCGCCAGGTTGGAATGACATGGGAACAGGCAACCAGGACAGAAAAGCCTGGAAAAACTGGGTGACGACCACATGCTCCACATAGGGAGCAGATGTGGATATGTATGTATGTATGATTAGATTTCACTTGTAAATGAATGATTTAGTATAGTAATATTAAGATTTAACATGACTAACATAATCTGTGATATTGTACGTAGTAAATTTACATTATTCATCTATTAAAGAATACATATTATAATTGTCCTTGGCTACTCCGAATATAATGTCTACGGAATCAGAATCTGGGCAAATTATTCTAGTGACATAGTTTTGTTCCAAATTAATGAATAATCGGGAGTCTCGACTCTAAAAAATATTGATCGGAAGCCGATGTGAATTTATGTTAAGTTTTTAAAATGATATGAGAATACAACTATACAAAAAATTTTATGTCCGGCTCGAAGGGCCAAAATTATGTACGCAGATAGAAAAGGATAGGACAGGTGGAAAAGATTAAGGTTGTTTATGTAGTGGACTGTATTGGGATAAGGATGTTACCACCTACCTTTGGCTGCCGATTCCAGGTTTAGTATTTAGTTGAGTAATTTTCCGGATAATTTCTTGCAATAGTTTGAAAGACTAAAATTTATTTTCTGAATGTGTATCATTTTATAGCATTCCATGATAAAATTGTACTATTATTATGTGTAGGTATATTATTTTTTTATATTTTGTACACAATTTGATTTTTATTATATATATACAAAACATGGCTTTTATATTCTGTGTTATTTTTTTATAATAAAAACAAAGTTGATTATAAATTACAAAAAATCTTTTCATTTATTTTACCCTTTTTTCAGTTCACCTGAGAGGGCACGAGTTTGAACTCAGTCAAACTGCATTCAACTCAAATCCGGCGAGACATTTTCTTCCAAACCGTGTTGTCAAAACTGAGACCTTCCAAATTTTGAATCGTTCAAGTCATGGTGGGAGATTCCATTGGGACGAAGAAATCCAAGCGCACAGAGAATTATGCAGTAGAACCTCCTAGAAGGTTGTGGAAATTATACGAACTTTGTAGAACCTTCTAGAAAATTGTAGACGTTAATCTAATATTGTAGCACTTCTAGAAAGTTGTGAGAATGAATTTTCGGTTGCAAAGCACGGTCTACAAAAGAAGTGAAACGTTTTGGATAAGACGAAGAATGGAAGTCTTTAAAAGGCAGGCCTGAATCTGGAAGTGTGGCTGAAAATGATTGGAAATAAATAATGTAACACCCACAGCAGTATTGTGTGTCACATACAGTGCTTGTTGCTTGTAGATAATATTTATTTGTATGAATTAATAATTGTTATACAATACAATATACTCGTACATACATCTAATACTCCATCAAACATTACAAACACATTAGTGATGGGGTAATAGTGTTACAAAACAAATATGTAGTTATAATACAGACATTAGACAGCAATACGAAATTATTAAACTGCTCAACAATTTATTTCTCATAACTCTAGAGCGCCACGCATCACTTACGCCGAATAAATGGGACATGTGACCGTTGGCGCCAAAAATGATTTAAAATAGATATATTTTGTGCGTGAGACCACAGGTGACCCCCATGGCGTTTAATATAAAATGTCACTGTAATACATACAAATTTAGAGTTTAATAAGTAAATAATGGACTGAAATGGTCACCAACAGGCAAGGTCATAAAAAGAATTGCTGTCCAGTATTAAAACTAGAAAAATGACATACTTGGGACATTCTCCACAACCAGAAATATGATTTGCTGCACATCATTATGGAGGGGAAAATTGAAGGAAGTCGCGGCGTGGGGAGAAGGCAAATGTCCTGGCTGAGAAACATCAGACAATGGACCGGAATCCAGAGGGTGGGGGAGTTGTTCCGACTAGCACATGACAGGGAGGCCTACGCCAGAGTGATAGCCGACGTCGGGGGGACATGACGTGACACTCGGAGAAGAAGATGTAAATAAGCAATGTGTGTTGCTGTCGAATATGTGTCTAAGTAACAACTATTGAATACATAGTAATAATTTTAAAACAAGGCCCATTCACACCCTCATATCATTTTACATTATTACATGTAAATACAGTACATAAAGTACAGTACACACTTAAAAAACATTAAAATGTAAATGAAAAAAAAAACGTATTTAATATACATAATAGTAATTAACAAACTTTCGTTAGTATTGTTTAAGCACCAAATTTATATTAGGTATAATAATAATCACAAATTAATTTTAAAATTCTATATTATGGCTGTGGTAACTCAAAAAATAAAAAAAAATCACATAAATCGTCATCCATCATTAAAATAGACGTACCTAACATGATTTCACAATTTTACAGACAAACGACTTTTAAAGGGTTGCACCGTAATAAAAAAAAAACACATCATTTAAACATTTCTTAGCAAGTGTGCAGGGATGTCTAATGTTGGATTTCACCAACTTATTAGGTGAGGAGTACTGGAGATGGGAGCCACTTATCATTGTTTTATTGGTTTTAAATCATCCGTAAGCCTTATTTAAGCACTTGGAATCGTCAGGTTTACATATTGAACAAAAGTATACACTGCAAACTTATTATAAACTGGAGACTTACAAACAGTTACAATAATTACATGGTGACAAAACAAATTTATAAAAAAGTGTGTATTAGTTCGATGCAGGTCTGGATGTAAATTGTGAACTACATTACGTCAATGACAACATTGACATAATGTAGTTCTCTCAAAAAATTAGTGCTAGGTGGCTCCTATCTCCGCTATTCCTCACCTAAAAATTTGGTGAAATCCAGCATGAATGTTCTTGTAACTTTGCAATAGATATCAGATTTAAATGGTTTGTGCATTGGCACGGGTCCATGTGGCTACATTAGTAACTGAATTTAGCCGATAATCAAGCCGTCTGTTTGAAAGATGGATGCTGAAATTTCACATAACGAACTCAAGGGTTTCGTGGTTTATAATAAATATCAGATTTAACGAACTCTGAAAATATCATTATTGGATAACTTTATAACTATGTGAGCAATTACTTATATCAGTATCGTGTACCAAAAGTGCATAAAAAAGGTGAATTATTGTGGTATTTGAGACGCTCTTTTACTGTATACCGTGTCTCAATAACAATACGACCGTTGGGAATACTGCGGAAAGATATGAGAGACAAGAAAGAGATGGTCTCAGATAAATTTGGAACTACAATTTATGTGCTGGCAACAATGACATTTCTACCGAAATTCTACAACACTTATTGTTGGCACTATGATTGACAAGACTGTAAATAGTTGCTTCCCACATCATTTTTAACACTCTTACTGTCACGAAAAACGGTACACAGGGATAGATGTCTATAAGACTAGTATTTTATTTGTCATAATATAGACCAATTGGGCCTTAATTTTTTTTTGGAAAAACACATGCACACAAAATATTTTTACGGTGATATGTTCAAAATTGATAACAGTGCAAGTGTTTATATTGTAACAATATTATATGAAATGTGTATTACGAGTTTGTAATCGTGTAACTATATTGCTAGAATATTGTCAAAAGAATTCGCTTATTCACACTAGTCTTATATGCCTCTTCCGCAAGCTTGGTGAGCGCCGGACCAAACGGGTGCTCACAAATAAAAAGGTGTGAACGGTCGTTTACCTACACAAGCCAAGACAAACGCCCCATCCACACGCTTTTTTACTCATGAAAAACCGCTAGTCCCGCCGCTTGCCAAGCGTGTGGCATCGGTGTTATATGTAATTCATATTAAATATTTAGGCTGACTTGCTACAAATGTAATATCACGGATTTAAAACTAAATACAGGGTCATCGAAAAATAATGCCCTCATTTTAAAAAGGTGTAACTTCGGAACCACTTATGTTAAATGGGCGATTCATTCACTGCGCGGTAACCTATGAATGTAAGTTTTGTTTGATGTATGACAGAATGCGCTCCTGCATGCGCAGACTGCCTGCGCAATCGACAAAGCCAATCGGCACTATTCATTAAGATATTTTAATAAAGAAATTTCAGAGGTATTTTTCTAAACTGTTTTTCAGAAATCCATACAAGACGTATATTACAGAAATGCACTGGAAGAAGGTTCAATGTATCTACTCTATTTATTTTTTTACAAATCATATTTGGTACGCTTAGGAAATATTTGTTCTGAAAAAGACCCCTTTCGGATTCATTCATCAAGAACTCAATTTTATAAAAATACAAATGGACTTTCACATTGTACCATCAGTCAAAAATCTCTCGAACAGAATTATACAATTATATTGATGCAAGCCAGCCTATTGTAGCATGAAAAATCATATTTACGTAACAAACCAACAGAACATGCAAACATTTCAAACAAATAATGTAAAAAACATGCACTGCTTAAATAAAAACATTAAACTACGTAATTATTTCGATTAGTGACGTACATTTTGTCACTAAATTACGCCACAAAAGCCATTTTTTACAACAGAAATAATATTTTTCACCTACGGCTGTGAAAAATAAACAGAATTTTCGCTAAACACAAAAAAAATGTCGTCCCATTTTGAATGGTGATTTGACGGTTGTTAGAACAAAATAACAATTACGTACGTAATCGATCAAATCAATTACGTCTTATTACGTATATAAGTCTTAAATTATAATTAATAAAGGTATGTATAATATAAGTACACAGTTTCAGACATGTTTTGGTTACGATTTATAAAAAAATTAACCATTTTAATACAAATGACTAAATATTAATGTATAATTAGTGTATAATTTAGTTTAGTTACTCGATTATTCTAATAGTATATTATTTTTAGTCTATCATCTAATTTTTTTATTACAGTTTGACAAGAGTACATCGTCCTTCGTAATTCGTTCTGTAATCAGATAAGGTAGTTGGCATTAGTTTGCGATTGCGTAAGTCGCACTGAAGTCCATACAAATTGAGTGCAAACTGTTCATTTATTTAGTCAGTTTGTATTGCGTAAGTCCGCTGTAGTCTGTTTGTATTAACTATACATCGAGAGATTCGATGCCCTAGGTACCTGGGACTAGGAGATGTGCAGGGGACGTAGAGTGAACAAAAATATTATGCAGTCTATTTACTTGGCAAATGTTGTCAATACTACCTGCATAATGCACGCAGATACAAGTTACGTGGAATTTGTTGTTTACACTTCACTTATTGTTTTATTCCCCTATAGATATTGATGGTTGTACAGAATTCAGGTAAAGATGGAAACCCCCGTAATTTAAATACAAAGAAAAATAATACTTGTGCTCATGAGTCGTCTATGGAATTATAGGATTAGTAAGGTTTTATTGCACTTCATCAGGCAAGTGGCATTAAGATTCCCGATGTATGACTATTAACTTACGCAATCGCAAACTCTTTTTCTGGCAGTTTATCCGGATTGCGTATTACACCATTCGCCCCTTGGATATCTTAAAGCCATAGTTTAACTGTAACTGTTTCTAGAGTATGAGCTATTGTAGTTGTCTAGTGTATTGAAATTGTCGGATACAACACACACGCCACAATATACTCTGTCAAACTGAAGGTATATTATGATATGATGACTTTTATATTTGGTTTTATCTACCAAATACTAGATATTTTCTAACAAACCCATGTTAGTAAGTGATACATATTATATTAAATTACTACAATAAGTTAGGTTAGGTTAGTAAAAGTGATACTACCCTTATAGGTATATGTACCCATCTCTAGATATTAATAGATAATTCTATACGTAAATAATTTATTAAGATATTATTGTATCGGTTGCAAAATTTGTGCAAAGGGATTATTGAAAAAAGATCTTATATAAATACAACGGATATATCGTACGAAAGAGTTTCAAAAGAATATCAATAGATGGAGTTTTTTTTAATTTATTATTAAACTTTTGTGTCTTCACGTCTCTGTTAATTATAATACCATATACATGAAGTCCAATTTTTCTAAAAGAATCATGAACCGCCAATGTTTTACCTGTTCAATAGGCCTTTACAGTCTATCAAGAAAGAGATGGTCTCACATTAATTCGGAATTGCAATTTTGTTTGCTGACAACAATGACATTTCTACTGAAATTTTACAAGTGTTGCCATGTGGTTGGCAAAAAGCTACGTATAGCGGCATCATCGAAAACCATCTCTTTTTTGCCAGACTGTATATACTTGTGTATGGTTAAACAATACATATAAATATTACACTAGTTTAATATATAAACCAACTACACATAGATCAGACATGTGGTTACATCGAAAGGAAGATGTTTTGATACAGCTAAGATATACGCAGTGTCCATACGGTAACAAACAGTTCCTTAAAATCTCCTATAATCTTAAGAAGTTTGGCACCCTATTTATTTGCCCATATCTAATTGCCAGTGCAAGCTAGATATGGGCAAATAAACTATTAAGCATCGTCTAAATTAAAAAAAAAAAACAATAGGGGCAGAACAATTTAGGGTAATGTGGCATCAAAATTCTGTTAAAATTATTACAGTCACAATTTCTTCTACATGGGAGGTACCGAAATCATTCATCACACTGCGAAAGCTTACAAGATTATTTTAAAACAAGGTACTCAGCAAAAGGCCGACCTTGTTTTCTTATAGATCCAGCGTTTGCTACAAAAAAATACAAAAATACCTTAAAACTTGTTTGTTACCGTACGGACACACAATACCATCTACTACATGGTCACAACATGTATTATACAAACTAGACACTAGTGTATATTAATTATTAATATAATTATTGATATTAGGATGCATTACAAAACAGTGCTAAATAGTAATATCACTCCATGCATTCAATGTGTGGAATAATTCAACGTGCAAAGTGATCGATAAAAGGCCATTTCAATACAATCCATTCACCCACTATTAATGATACAACGTCCATACTCGCGTCCTTCCGGAAGGTTCCCCACGTCTTAACTTGCAGCCATCTCGGCCAGATTGGCCATACGGATATGATTCAAAGACTCCCCAAGAGAGAAAGAGTTGCACTATGTGCTCATCAAAACTGCGTCCTTCTAGCACTATTAGAAATCCTAATATGACAAGAAAATGTGCGTCCTACAGGTAGGACGTGAAGTCCTGCTGGCAGGACGCTGGACGATCTATCATTAATACTAAAACTAATGCAACGTCATTCGTTGCGGCTGAGTAGGCCTAAAGGGGGCCTAATTTATACTAAAACATTTAAATCAACATACAAAATATACTATACAATAAATTATATAAAATAAACGAAAAATATTGCAAAATCATGGCACATATGATTGGCGCATGGCACTTGAGACCATAGACTTTTATATATTAAACAAAATTTCGGAAATGTCGCCTACAAACTGTCAAAATTCTCCGTATGATTTGACAGTTTGTAGGCACCAGTTTACTTCACCACTAGTGTTGAGTACGCCGTACTTAATATAAAAGTCTTTGCTTGAGACTGACAAGATGACAGGACTAAAGAGTGCCATTTAAAATATGAAAAAAAAAATGGCTCATAAAATTATTAACAAGTTTTGTTCTCTTTTCTCGGGTTGACTGTAAGATATCCCTTTTGCGATAAGTCCACCCTTTGGCATACTACTATTGTCTGGTTTTGTAACACCTTCATTTGTGGCTAATAAAGATCTATTTCATTAGGTATGTATTATATTTGAATAAATATCGCAATAAAAGTATTTTTTTAAAAACGACTAATGATTTTGAGGTCAACTAAAATTTTGAGTAAATCTTGTGGTCAAAATTAGGCTTTAAATAAATATCTTTTATAAATATTGCATTACTTTTCGTTGGCTCAACTACAAAGTACGTAATTCCACTAATTAAAAAAAAAAACATTTAGAGTCATGCACTAAAAAATAGACTAAATACATAAACTATTTGTATAAGAAGAAAAATACATATTAATTTCTAATCATTTTGGTAAAAAGTAGAAAAATTTGGCACAGGATTTGTCACCTTACAAATATGAAACAAATGAAAATGACGCGGTGAGAACAAAAGTGACATAACCCACAAAAATACCTAAACTAAGTCAAACTTGAATTATTTTTGGTTTACAAATTATTCTTGTAAAGCGTTGAATTTTTTCTACATTCCGTAGTATATACAATGCAGTATTCCTACAACAGTGTAGAAGAATTAAGGAAGGTCTGGGTTTGAATCCCAGCCGGGGTGAACTGAAATGGCGAATGTTTCTTGTAAAATGAACACTCAAGCCAGCTGAGGTCGGTTGTGTAAGCCCGACAATGTTCATCCTTAATTCTTCCACACTGTTGTAGGAATACCGCTTTGAAAAATGCTTCCAATATTATGTTTGATGAAATAGCAATGGTGTATCCCACCTCCTCATATATCCAACCTATCAAAGATAACGTTGTTTACATTCAACTCACATGCATGTCTACACTTTAAACGTGTTTATCTCAGTTTTATTTTTGTGTGGCTTACCTCGCTTTTGTTCTTAACACCTCATTTATGTTGTGAAAGTACAAATAACAATGTGTAGATAACAATAGGTACAGTAAAACATTCATAAAATATAATAGAATAATACCTATACAAGTATTGCGACAATCACATAAAATAACACAGATTTAGACATTATTTAAAATAAACAATACAGAAAAATAAACCACTATTTTAAATAACACAGGTTTAGAATATTTTCAGAATTATTAACATAGGAAAATAATCCATTATTATAAAATAACACAGATTTAGAATATTTTTAGAATAATTATCGCAGAAAAATAGTTCATCACTATTTTAGATATAAATTATATTAAAAATATTCCAATAAGTAAATTTAGAAATACATAATAGACAAGTATATTTGTACAAAAAACACTTGTGTGCACAAAATTAGTGCTACATAGAAATATTATTGCTTTTTTTATCTTTAAATTTTCGTTCAAGATTTATTTCACTGCGGAGGTCAACTCTCGGTAGGTAGGTATATCAAAGTTTACGGGACCAAAAGAAATGTTCAGTTAAAGACTGAAAATTTGTTATATTGAATGTTTAAGATTGTTATCTTTAAAGCTAGACATATGTATGAATATTGAGAAGAAATTTTTAATGTAAATTGTTACATTTATTATCAACTATATTTAGGAACTCTGTAATCGTTGAATTTGCCAATTTTATCTCAAATTTAATACATAAATTTAATCTTTTTGCCCTGTTCCATCGTAAAAATGGAACGAAAATGATTGTATTTTAACATTCAGAGATTAAAACAAATAAATATTTCCTAAAACGGAAGATTTTTATTTATTTGTCGAGATAAACCCAAATACATCTTTGCACACTTCACAGAAAGTTTGGAACAGGAAGTGGATTAAGTCGGCATCGGGGATCGAACCCAGCACCCACCTGATTATCAGTTTAGCGCGCTACCCACCCCGCTACTGATCACCTCAGATAAAATACTATTAATAAAGTTAATTTATAAAGCCAGAAATATTACTGAATACATGTGGATTGAAATAGAGTCGGAACTCATGTTTTTAGAACAGGAAAAAACTATTTTTTTTATGATTAAAGTTGCAACTTGTCAATATTTTGAAGTAAATAAATACATAATACTTAGTACAAATTTCACACAAGTGCAAAACTAAAGTCACACCGTGAAAAATTCCATAACCCTGATTACATAAATGGGACATATCCCACTAAACATTAAATTGACTATAACATTACAAAACAAATAAACGAACAATAAAGTAAAAAGTCAGGTTTATACATTGCAGGCGTGTATAATAAATATTCAGTTGTGGAGTTTGTGTCTTTCTAATTTGGGGGCACAGACGCGATCCTCTGTTTGAGACTCATAAAGTGCCCCTGCACTTGCTGTATCTGCTGCTTTAATCTGTCGTTGACTTGCTTCTGCAACTCTTGTACTTCTAGGATCTCACGTCTCAAGTTTTGATAATCCGTTCTCACCTACACAATTTATGACAGATAGGATTATTGAACATTTTGGACACACAATGGAAAATACTTTAATGCTCTTAGGCTCAGTTGCTCGAAACACGTTAGTAACAGTAGAATACCATTGCCGTTACAGATCAATGCATGTATTAAATGGGTTGCTTCAAAATACCGATGGCATCAGGACTTCAACAAAATTTTAAAGTCATAATAAAAGGATGACTGGCCGAGTTGAAGGCGGGAGAAATCGCAGACGTAACCAATGAGATGGTCCGACCAGGTGACAGATGCCACTGGAATGATCATTGCTGAATCATTGCGGCGGGCTAAAGACAGACCAGGGTGGGCCAGACTGCTCGATCCTCAGCACTGAGGGACCGATTTGGAAGAAGAAGAAGAAAAGGATAACAACACTCACCTCAGATACAGATTCCAGTAGCCTCATGACGGAGGCCTCAGGAGTGATATCAGGTTCAGATATTTGCTTCTCCACTGTGTCTATCTTACACACCATCATGTCTAAACGCTCATCTGTACGTTTCACCTAATAACATACGACAGATTAGGAAGCACAATATTCACTTAAATATGACTCAAATTACGCCCCTGTTTTAGCTCACTCTGACGCCTGAACGGTTTATGCCACAAAAAAGAATTATATATGTCAGTTTGTAGGAAATTTAGTGAAAAAGTTTATTCTTGTCCTGAGCTTCTTTTCTCTAAAATGAATACTTTTTTAATTCTCAGTCTGAAAAAAATTTTTTTTCTCTTTCTTTCTGAGATATCTCAGAACACTTTACATTTGCGAGGTGGCAAATTTGAAATTTCGATTCAGCGCCCCCAAAAGCATACGAGACAATGGGAATAATTCTGTATTTTTTTCCTAGATATGCCATCAAATTTGCTCTGTCTACTGTACTATAATTATACATGTAATGAAATTTAATAAAACATTTATGTAAATTGTTCTTCCAAACGACAGAGGTATTTCATAAATGGACAGTATCTGATAGTTGCATAAAAATCTAAGAAAAATTGCCCTATATCCTTATGCTGGATTTCACCAACTTTTTAGGTGAGGAATAGCGGAGATAGGAGCCACCTAGCACAAATTTTGAATGAAAAATAATTACAAGTGGCTGCTATCTCCACTATTCCTCACCTAAGAGTGAGTGAAATCCAGCATTAGTTTCCTAAATAATTCTCGAAATTTCCTTAGAAATCCCTATTAGTCTGATGAATTTGTGTGTACTGAATAAGTCAGGCAATCAAAAAGACAAAATACCACGTCAAAAAACTCAGCAAAGAGGTTTGTCGTGTGCCTAGTGCCTGAACAAACATTTGCAAGACTAGGTATGGTATGGGGTCTATGAGTTCTCTTTTTAATTGGGAGATATTGAATCAAAACTAAGGTTAACTTACATCATCGGCGTTATCACTCGTATCGCCTTCCATTTCAATAAAAACAAAGGCAAGCCTTATTTCTACAGACTTTTGTTTACAGAAAACCATAGATAAAATTATCTTTTTGTCTATGGTAGAAGAAATTTTAACATCATAGACATGTATTGTTTATCGTAGAGATAAATTGTGTATCATAGGCATTATTATACACGCGCTCTATGTTGTATTAGTTCGATGTAACTTGATAATAAACGGAAAAACTCATGCGCAAAAACATTGAGCGCAGTGATTGGTTGAAGTATTTTAGTTGTCCAGTGTTGCCATATATACAGATTTATGTGTATTTATACAGATTTTAGGCTACGGGAACAGACAAATACAGATAATAAATTTTACTCTGTTTTATAGAGATTTTTGGAATTGGAAATTGTCTATGATAAATCAGAAGAATAAACGGAATAAAGTACAAAAAAAAAACAGATTCGAGCACGATTATCATCTGATAATAGGTAAATAGATAAAAATCTCATTTGTAAAATGAGTAAAAGTACTTATGTAGAAAAAGAAATTAATATATTTTATGCACTATTATTTTATCAAAAAGATTAGTTTTTCAATAAACTACCATATTTTATTGGTTTTAAAATTTCATTTATACAGATTTTTACCCTTTTTGTACAGATTTTGGGTTATTATACAGATTTTTAGACTTTGAGATACAGATTTTCATTTTTGGATCATGGCAACACTGCAGCTGTCAGATGAATAATTGACGAATATTTTGTCAAGATAATGGCTGAAGTTTTGTTCACGAAAGTTTTTTTCGTTAGTTCTGTGGTTGTGCATACTTAATTCCAATTTGCTGAACTTTTACACTATTATGTACATTAAAGCAATCCTAACTTAATCCATGGCGTCGAAGGACCCAAACCAAGTATTAGTAAGTATACAAATCTTGTAATTCTGGTACCTACCTAGCAATTTTGTTTTCCATTGAAAAACCTACATCTCTGATTGAAATGCTTTACAGAAGGGGTGCCTGATACCTATGGAATGAGGAGGAGAACTTTTAGCAACATAGATGCATAATTAAGGTGGTGGACACTTGAAAAAATTCGTCATAGCCTTTATTAATACAGTCCAGCAGAGATCAGTTTTCTCAGCAATTCAGGGGAACTGTTGATTGTGGAATCTTGATGCCTCATGACAGTTGGCGAAAGTAAGCTCTGCTTTTACACTCGCACAAGTGTTGGTGCGCTGGAAGACCCTCTTTCCCTGAGTGTGCCCCTTAGAGGATGGCACAGGAGAGATTGCGACTTTCTGGGAGTGGATGAGGATATAGATTAGTGCTGACCAACATAAAAAGATGAATATTGTATAATAGACCGGTGTTTTAACGTTAAAAAAGGGGGTATAGCGTAGATAATTGTCGGAAAGCTGGAAACTGTTTTAATCTCTTCATTAACAAGCAAAGAAGGTTTCCTGAAGTTTGCACCAATTTTACGCTTGTGCTAAGTACAGGGTGTCCCAAAAACAAAAAAAAAGTTGAACTTTTTTCAGTTTTTCATTAATAACTCCTAAAGGAAGCATTCTAGACAATTTGTGTTCTCCTGTGAATTAAAGTAAATGAAATTATTCGTCTACTGAGCATAAATACTACTCTCTACTTTGAAAAATAACTGAGAAACAGCGATTTAAAATTGTGATGTTTTTGTCAACAAATGACAAATCTCTTAATTTTCTTGAATCGTTGTTGAATATCTTTTAATCTATGCTACTTACAGCAAATTTTAGTACATATGATTCAATTTCCGGTTAATTTTCTATAAACTGGCATTAAAATTTTACCTCTATATTAAATGGTTTAGGATGTAGAGGTATTTAAAGACAGACGAGTGAAATAGAGAAATTTTTTAAACGATAGATTTCGGTATGTGAAAGGTAAGATAGACTTAATTTTGCGGCTCTTTCTTAATAACGTACAATTTTTTTAGTTAAAAACCGTAATTTCGCTATTGATACGCCACTGTGTAACAACTTATATCGAAAAGACTATTATTTTTACCTTCATCAGTTTTACTAATATAACTCCTGAACGGTTGATGTAAGGGAAAAGATATTTTACTCAAAATTTAACTAAAACTTATTTACTATAACTTGATTTCAAAATTAACTCTGTAACTTAAATAATAACTGAGTTACAGTGTTTGAAAAAAAGCATTACTAAAAAAATTAAATTGCCTCGGCTATTTTTGTTGAATAACTCCTGAACCGTGATATAGAGAAAAAGTTCAAGAGATTTAAATATAAGGTAAATAAATTTTCTGTAACACAAGCGTAATAAAGTAACTTTAAAAGTTATAGTAAGAAAGTTATGGATGATCAAAGTCAATATTTTGGGTAGCCATTCGACGCTTGTTTAGGTATATTTCATACTATATGGCAAGCAGGTACTTTATTAGGCAGACATATTTCATACTACACCGGCTAGGTGCTTACTAGGCAAATATAATTCATAAGCAAACGTCGAATGGTTACACAAAATATTGACTTTGATCATCCATAACTTTCTTACTATAACTTTTAAAGTTATTTTATTACGCTTGTGTTATAGAAAATTTATTAACCTTATATTTAAATCTCTTGAACTTTTTCTCTATATCACGGTTCAGGAGTTATTCAACAAAAATAGCCGAGGCAATTTAATTTTTTTAGTAATGCTTTTTTTCAAACACTGTAACTCAGTTATTATTTAAGTTACAGAGTTAATTTTGAAATCAAGTTATAGTAAATAAGTTTTAGTTAAATTTTGAGTAAAATATCTTTTCCCTAACATCAACCGTTCAGGAGTTATATTAGTAAAACTGATGAAGGTAAAAAAATTAGTCTTTTCGATATAAGTTGTTACACAGTGGCGTATCAATAGCGAAATTTCGGTTTTTAACTAAAAAAATTGTACGTTATTAAGAAAGAGCCGCAAAATTAAGTCTATCTTACCTTTCACATACCGAAATCTATCGTTTAAAAAATTTCTCTATTTCACTCGTCTGTCTTTAAATACCTCTACATCCTAAACCATTTAATATAGAGGTAAAATTTTAATGCCAGTTTATAGAAAATTAACCGGAAATTGAATCATATGTACTAAAATTTGCTGTAAGTAGCATAGATTAAAAGATATTCAACAACGATTCAAGAAAATTAAGAGATTTGTCATTTGTTGACAAAAACATCACAATTTTAAATCGCTGTTTCTCAGTTATTTTTCAAAGTAGGGAGTAGTATTTATGCTCAGTAGACGAAGAATTTTATCTACTTTATTTCACAGGAGAACATAATTTGTCTAGAATGCTTCCTTTAGGAGTTATTAATGAAAAACTGAAAAAAGTTCAACTTTTTTTTTGTTTTAGGGACACCCTGTACTTAGCACAAGCGTAAAATTGGTGCAAACTTCAGAAAACCTTCTTTGCTTGTTAATGAAGAGATTAAAACAGTTTCCAGCTTTCCGACAATTATCTACGCTACAAAGCTAAATTTCCTGGGCTATAATACCTAGTTGTGCAATTTACTATTACGTAATATTTTATTGTACATTTATTATTATGCAATGTGCATTAAGACAAAATTATTGGCTTACATGTTCATGGACTTACGAATTTATTAAGTACATTAAAATATCTCATTTTTAAATATCTTGTGTTTGCTTTGTTTTTGCCCCGTCCCGAAGCTTCTTATTTAAAATCATACTTTCACAGTGTCTTATGTTTCATTGAAATAGTATTTAATTAACAAGTAGGTATCTCAACAGATATACAGCAAAGATAACTACCTGTTACATTCAACTACGACATGTAGAAAATTCAGATGTTCTCACCAAACATAAATTGTGATTTTCAAAAATAATCTGGTATTTAATTACTTTGTACCATTGGATCAAGGAAACAGGTGGGTACATCATTTGACACTATACAGGTAATTAAAAATAAGAAACTACGGCTGTAGACCACATGCGGCCGATACCCAGGTAGTCGAGCGGTTTTGAAAAAGGTTATCTTAATGCTGTAGGCCACATGCGGCCGGTTTGCTCAGGTAAAATTAATAAAAATAATGTGTGAGAAGCACTCTGCTTTGAAAGATGAAAAAGGAAATTAATGTATTAAAATGGTGTGACAAGAATAACTGGTTCTTCCACTCCTTTTGTGGAAAATTAATTGTCTCTCAATTTTTAAATATATTAAAACATGGTTGTGGAAAACACTGTAATGTTTTTTAGTTAACCTCCAACATATCTTTCCTCTGCAAATAAAAAATATCAAGACACAAATAGGAGTGGCGTGATGATGCCTGCAATGTTCCCCTGTTTCACACAGGACAGTAACCCAGTTGACAATTGTAATGGTCAAAAAAGGATTTAATAATAAATTGATATATTTATTTATTTTTAAATATTTTATTGAGCTTTACAAAATATTTCATTAAAATATACATTGTATACCTACAATACAAATACAAACTCAATCATAGCACGACTTGATCTTCACCTTTTCGAACGGTGGATCTTCTATGCCTACATGGGCCGTATTTAGGGACTCCGTGGCCACAGATTTTTTTTAATAGATTTTTAAAATTGCAACTAACCTTGCTACCAGAAGAGCATATAATATGTATTAACTTGTTCACTGCCGCTAACCCTTATTGGGGTTATTTGGCTCCTCAAACACAATGCCACGAACCCCAATATGGGTTTTCGATTCGATGCATATTGTATTTAGCAGTATACCTGTGACGTCTCAGTTGAGATATCCTGTGTATAATTGAGGCTTATATTTTATAGTACTTTTGGGTACTTATACATACTTTATATAGTACTTTGACTGTAAGATATTGTGTTTGCAGTAACTCCGCCTTTTGGCACACTATGATTATTGTTCTCTAGTTTCAATCCAGCGGATTGGTTTGCAGCAAATTCCTACATCTTGTTCTCCACTCCTCTCTGTCTCCCGCAGCTCTTTTCAGCTAGACATATGTGGTGCAGTTCATGTCCTCGTACACCTATGATTGTTTAACCTAAAAACAATGATTAAACGAGACCAACGCAATATCACTGAAAAAGTTTGCACATTGTGCTGTGTGTATGAATGTAAACTTTGTGTCATCAATTAATACAAGACTTTTAGATTATATATGAGAATGTTTCCCTTATACCTAATTCTATGACAAGATTATAATTGTCTTAACCATGCAATGTCAGAGGTTGAAAGATCTAATTTTAGTGTACAATCTGCATTGATCACTCTTAACTGCAAGGAAAGGCTCTCTCTGATACTGTTCCAGGAGTAGGAAATAAACTAGAACTAGTTATTAATCCACCCGTAAGTAATTTTGAGGTTACACCTGCACTTTGCATATTTGGTTAGTACTGCATTTTACTGAATATTATTACTTATTTATAAAAGTAAAATTATAATCGAAACAGACCAATTCTATCAGTTATATCAACACAAATACACAAACAATAACTACAGAACAATAAACACAAACTGAAAACTAACACATAAATAGCGAAAATACCATCCCGATTCCGCAAAAAATTACGGTGACTCCGTCCATTCTATTAATCTCTCAAGATCAAGTTAATTTAGTCAATTATTTAGTTACGTTAGTTATTAGGGAACCTGTACATAGGTTCCTTATCAGTTATGTTCTAAATTCCATAGAAAGTCTCCAAAAAACACTAAAAACAATGTTTATGTTTGTCCCTAGTTGCCGTGGTAACCTTATCAAAGATTGACATTAAGTTAACAATTTTTCGAAGAATTTCTTACGAGTTAACATATATCGTTAACATATAGTTAACATATATCTGTAGAAATAAGATTAAAATTTGACAGTGACATTTCTGACAGGCTGTTAAAATAGTGGATACGTTAACTATATGTTAACGATAAATGTTAACTCGTAGAAATTATCCGAAAAGTTGTTAACTGTCGTTAATTTTTGATAACGCACAGAGCACTGTGATAACGTTACTAATGGCAACGGGACAAACATAAACAACTTTTTTTAGTGTAATTTTTGTGGATTTCTATGGAATTTAGAACATGACAGATTATTGATTAATGGAATGGACCGAGTCTCCGTATTTTTTTGCAGAATCGGGATGTTTCGCGATACGCGTGAAAATACAAAAGAATGTCGCTTTTCTTCCAGATACATTATGTAGTTATATTTTCGCTATTTATGTATTACATAGTTTAAGTTGGTGTTTGTTGTATTGTAGTTGTTTGTGTACATATGTAATTGATCTGTTTCGATAATAATTTTACTTTTGTTAATAAATAATAATAAGTATATTCAATAGAATGCAGTGCTAACCAAATATGCAAAGTGCACACGTAACCTCAAAATTACCTGTGATGGATTAAT
Organism: Ceraclea dissimilis; assembly: GCA_963576895.1. Lineage (NCBI taxonomy): Eukaryota > Metazoa > Arthropoda > Insecta > Trichoptera > Leptoceridae > Ceraclea > Ceraclea dissimilis. Next base: position 684,184 of record OY756379.1, on the reverse strand, counting down.
ATTAATAACGAGCTCTAGTTTATTTCCTACTTCTGGTACAGTATTAGAGAAAGCCATTCCTTGAAGTTAAGAGTGATCAATGCAGATTGTACACTAAAATTAGATCTTTCATCGTCTTTCAACTTCTAACATTGCATGGTTCAGACAATTATAATCTTGTCATAGGATTTTAAACGAGAAGCTTCAGGACGTAGCAAAAACATTAGCAAACACAAGGTATTTAAAAATAAGGTATTTTAATGTACTCAATAAATTCATAAGTTCATGAACATGTAAGCCAACAATTTTGTCTTAATGCAAATTGCATAATAATAAATGTACAATAAAATATTATGTAAAGGTACACAATTAAAGGTATTATACAATATTCATCTTTTTATGTTGGTCAGCAGTCAGCACTAATTTATATCCCCATCCACTCCCAGAAAGTCACAATCTCTCCTGTGCCATCTTTCACGGGGCACGCTCCATGGAGTTCCCATGTGCACTGCCCGGGAGGCATCGGGCATGTGTGGAGGTGCTCGATATCCTGCACCTGTCTGGCTATGTACTTTATTATATTCATGAAATATTCTGGAATAAATATTATAGCATTTACATACAAGTGCATACCTACGGAATAATATTATATATCTGATTTGAGTGAAAGAGGATCTTCCAGCGCACCAACACTTGTGCGAGTGTACAAGCAGAGCTTTTGCCAACTGTCACGGGGCATCAGATTCCATAATCAACAGTTCCCCTGAATTGCTGAGAAAACTGAACTCTGCTGGATTGTATTTATAAGGGCTATGAGTATTTTTCCAAGTGTCTGTCGGCTGTCCAGCACCTTAATTATACATCCATGTTGCTAAAAGTTCTCCTCCTCATTCCATAGATATCAGGCACCCCTTCTGTAAAGCATTTCAATCAGAGATGTAAGTTTTTCAATGGAAAACAAAATTGTAGGTACCAAAATTACAAGACTTGTATACTTACTGACACTTGGTTTGGGTCCTTCAACGCCATCGTAAGGTAACGGTAACGATTGCTTTAGTGTACATAATAGTGTAAAAGTTCACCAAATTGGAATTAAATATGCACAAGCACAGAACTAAAGAAAAAAAAAACTTTGGTTAACAAAACTTCAGCCATCTCGAGTCCTCGACAAAATATTCATCTGACAGCCAGTTCAACAAAGTGTTGCCATGAACGAAAAATAAAAATCTGTATCTCAAAGTCTAGAAATCTGTATGAGATACTATAATAAGTCAAAATCTGTATAAAAAGGCATAAAATCAGTATAAATCTAATTTTAAAACCAATAAAATATAGTACCTAGTTTATTGAAAAACCAATCTTTTTGAGAAAATAACGGTAGGCAATGTAGGCATATAAAATATATTAATTTCTTTTTGTACCTAGATGTTTTTAGTCATTTTACGAATGGGATTTTCATCTATTTACTTATTTTTATATGACAATCGTGCTCGGATGTGTTTTTCTTTTTATTCTTCTGATTTATCAAAGACTATTTTCAATCCCAAAATCTCTATAAAATGGAGTAAAGTTTGTCATCTGTATTTGTCCGATCCCGCACCCTAAAATCTGTATAAATACAGATAAATCTGTATATATGGCAACACTGGGTTCAACCAATCAGTGCGCTCAATGTTTTTGCGCATGCGTTTTTCCGAGTTACATCGAACTAATACAACATAGAGCGCGTGTATATTAATGCCTATAATGCCTATGATACACAATTTATCTCTATGATAAACAATAAATGTCTATGATGTTAAAATGTCTTCTACCATAGACAAAAAGATAATTTTGTCTTTGGCTTTCTGTAAACAAAACTTCGTGGAAATAGACTTTGCCAAAAAACAATTAACTCATTTGACAGCTCAGACAGCTGCCAGATTCTTTTTCTATGGTTGTCAGTGTTGCCGTTTCTAGAATTTTTAATACACTAGTATTTTGAGGCATTTTGAAAATCTAGTATTTTTATAGTGTACCTAGGTATTATGGATTTCTATTGAAAATGTGGCAAAAAATAGTAATGTACTTAAAAAAGGTTGCGATATAAATTTATTTTATTTTTCGTGAAACAAAAAACACAGGCATCTACTAACTTAAAGAATATGTAATTACAGCCGCAGGCAAAATTTACTACGAAACAATTGCATTTTCATCAACACTTTTGATATGATGAGAAAACGTGTCGACCATTTTTGTTAGTCAAGGTCGATTAAAAAATTATCTGGTAGTATTTTTACGAGAAAACTTAGTATATCTGCTAATTTTGAAACGGCAACACTGACGACAACCATAGAAGATGAATCTGTCAAACAAACGAGTTTTTCTTGCGGTCCGCATATATTGAAATCCCACATATGTAGGGTGTTTTTGACAAGAGCTTTGCAATCATAAATCAATCTCAAAAATGTTTTCTGTTCGCCAATTGCTTACAATTAGCTTTAAATACAAATAAATAAGATGGAATAATTATATTTTAAGAGAAAAAAAGGTCTGAGCTTGTTTAAATTGAAATTATATGTGGGTTCTAAAATATTTTATACTATTTCTCCGTTCCCAATTACTTTGCTCTAAAACAACTTTTTCGTCGAATTTTGATGCTATTTCTTAATTAAGTATATAAAAAATGAAATTTTCTATTAATTTTAACCTTAATTTATACATTTTAAAATAAAACATCTCCAAAAATAGCAAAAGTTCCTTGCACGAAAATCCTACATATGTAGGATTTCAATATATGCTGCCATCGAAGAAGATTTCTATGGTTGTCAGTGTTGCCGTTTCTAGAATTTTTAATACTACACTACATGAGGCATTTTGAAAATCTAGTATTTTTTATTATATTAAGGATTTCTATAGGAAATGTGGCAAAAAATAGCGCCGCATGCGAATGTTGTTTCAGAAGATGTACCAAAACAAGGTTGCGATATACTTAAATCTTGTTTATTTTCGTGAAACAAACATGGGCACCTACTTAAAGAACACAGAACATATATACTCTCCGTAGTACTTAATATATTATGTCGATGATACTCTCCTTGTTAAAGAATATGTAACACGATAATAAGCATAGGTAATTAGAGCCGCAGGCAAAATTTTCTACGACACAGTTGCATTTTAATGGATTTTCATTCTAATTTTAGAACATATTTTCGATATTTGATGAGAAAACGTTTCGACGATTTTTTTCTGGTCAAGGTCAACAGTGATAATTTTGAAACAGCAACACTCCCGACAACCATAGAAGAAGAATCTGTCAAACAAACGAGTTTTTCTTGCGGCCCGCGGATACTTCGTTTGTTATTGTTTTTTCAAATACAAGTGATTCAAAAGGCTTTGGGCCATACTTCGCGTGAAATTACGAGTAAATATTGTAGAAGATATTATAAATAATAACTGCACAACTTTTGTGGATACCCCATGCAGTTGCAAGTACCTACAATTATTTTCGTGTGATCTAAGCTAACTACAAATGCGAAGGGTGATCAACCCGTCAATGCATCTCGTGAAATAATACGATAATAATTATATTTAACATGGATAACATACAATATTGCCACCTAATTGTTAAGGCTGAACCTTTATCGATAGATAATATAAAATCTAATTTAGCCAGTAATGTGATATCCGATGCGAAAATACAGGAAATTGAAGGCGAAGATGAAAATGTATTGGAGCAAGATGTAGTGGGAGATACATCACTCCATGGGGACAATACAAGTAGAATGGATGATTTAGACACATCGGAAGATGAAATTATAGCTAATGTCGCTAAAAAGATGAATATTATAAACGCAATTGAAAAAGAAAATGATAATACAGTGAAAATAAATAAGAAAACTAAGAAAAAGACGAAGAAAGGAAAAATAAATTCAACAAAAAATGGTCCACCTTCAAAAGTTCATTCTGTGAAAGCAGGGGACGGGAAAAAAACAATTGAAGTTGTCACACTTCGAATGAAATCTAGAACAATAGTACAAAGTTTTCTATCGGGACCTGAAGGTTCTCTGGTTCCTATTTGTTATAAGGGAGTCGTTATAACAAAAGGAGACAACAGGAGCGGGTATGTTGTTAAAACTGAAGACATGGATAAGTTTAAACAAGATGTCAATGGAGTTTTAAAATTTTGCTGTGAAGATTGTATTTTCACCACGGAACATTTACCCGTATTTAAAATGCATTTCTTGATTCATGCAAATAATAAATTTATATCAGATTGTATGAATTCTCATTTCAACGATGGGTATCTTTGTTTTATGTGTGACTTTAAATGTATAGAGCGTTCGGATTTAGATAGACATATTATGAAAACTCACAGAAACAAAGCAAAATCTGGAGTTATTGAATGCATAGACGATTCAAAAGCAACTGTTGAAGAAGACGACAATGCATTTGTGAACGAAACCATAGACGCATCTGTCAATAAACAAAATGGTAAAACAAACAATCGGCCTAGGAGACCTTCAATAAGAAATGGGGTATTGAAAGTAAAAAATGTCATAGACATTAATGAACCAAAAGATGTAATTAGTGAACAATCGAAATGCGAATCAGAAATACAATCATTTACCAAAGAGGAGAGTTGGGAGATACCAACTGATAATAAAACATTTACTATTGAAATCATACCTGATGCAGACAATGGTGAGAGTATAATAGAAGTAGTTGAAAACGGTACAATGACAATTATACAACCTAGTGAATATTGCACGGAAGACATAGTGGAAACCAAAGTAAAAATGGAGTATGAAGATGACTATTGTGATTATGATGATGGGAATGATGTGTGTGAGGAGTACAAGGAAGAAATTAAACAGGAACCAGAGGATGATAGTTTCCCTAAGGAGGTAAAGCAGGAGACCTGCATTGTGAAAATAGAAAGAGACCCAAACATCGACACTGCTCTCGCTTCACATAGAGAATTCTCCTTCAAAATATCCAACGATGACAAGATCACACTTGCAAGTAAACCCTCACCGCCTTTATTGTGTAGAAAATGTAATTACGTAGCTACAACTCAAGGACAATATAAAAATCATAAATGTATGGGTGAGGTATATATATGTCACGTGTGCGGAAGAAAATGTATTCGAAAATGCATTTTGGACGATCATATGAAATCACACAGAGAAACCGTTATCATTTATCTGGGCGATAAATTTCAATGTGGTGTGTGTAAAGCCGTTCATCGGAAAAAAGCTACCCTCAGAGACCACATACATTTCAAGCATTGTACCGCAGATGATAGAATTTGCGGCAAACCTCAATGCCTCGATGGTTGGGACATTGGTTTTATTTGTAATGAATGTTCACAAATATTCGGAACTAGATCTGGTCTCAGAGAACACATAGAAACAAAGCACTCCGTCGGTACTTCATTTGAATGTAATATTTGTTACGCAAAGCTGCTATCACTGGGCCGATTGAAAAGTCATAGGGCAAAGCATTTAAAACCGAAGCGAATTAAGAAAATTCGTATTCCTAAGTTAAAACCGAAGATAAAGTGTGAACTTTGCGAGTATGTAACTAACAGAACCGATCATTTTCGGAGACACATGTTATATCATGACAATCCGAAACCGTTTGCTTGCAGTCAGTGTGACTATAGAGGCAGAAACAAAGCTAATTTAGAAATGCACGAAAAAACCCACATTCCACAAATAATATTTTCTTGTACATTGTGTACGTTCACTACTGATGGATTCTTGAAATTAAGGAAGCATAAAAAGACCCACGGAGCGGATGGTGATATTCCAATGATCCAAGATCCTAGTACAAGAGATTCTAGATTTTTATATTGTGAGAAATGCGAATTTAAAACTAAATTTCCGCATTCTTTTAAAAATCATCAAAACATACACAACAATTTTCGTCCGTATTTATGTTCGACTTGCGGGGCTAGGTTCCCTTCGTCTTTGACACTCTTAATCCACAAAGATAATTCTCACACGAAAGCCAAAGTCTTCAAATGTTCATTGTGCGACTATAGTTGTCACTTTAGAAGTTCATTAAAAAATCATGAACGAACGCATCTCAGCGGGAGTGGAAGAGCTAGGAAACGTCGAAAGACTTCTTGTTCTGCCGTTAGTAAAATGGTTGAAAAAGAATGAAGATTGCAGTATTTTAATAATGAATTAGAATCTTAACAAGTTGGAGATTTCTTATTTTTCTATTAGTCAGTCGTAAGACATGAGGTAACTAGAGGGATAGGTGATGTAAGACAAGCGAGATGTGGATAGAATGATAATGAAAATAAGTCTGAAAGGATGATACTTAATAAATACTTAAGAACGGTTGCGTGTTAAGTGGGCAAGTCCCAGAGAGTGTTAGAGGAATGTTACTAATGCATCTAAGGATAGAAGTGTGGCGTTCTGTCCTCTCTGCTTTTTCCGCAAGGAATACGCACGATGCTATAGATAGATAAGACATTTGGAAGGTATTTCCGAATATAAAAAGTCCATCCTTCAACATTATTGTGTTTGTTTGTTAACCAATAAAGATGTATATTTTTTAAAGTGTCTTTAATTCAACAAACCCAGCCTTTGAATTTCGGAACCAATTTGTAGACTCTAATGAATACAGGGTTGGAGCATTGTTCTCCCTGTTTTGTTTGGCTTCTCAACCACAACCATCGAACTTACCCATTCCGTTGGCTTGGTCTGTCTGTGGTGTTTAAGTCTGTCATGCAATTTAAATGGTATTCTTCTACTGGCTTCCACCACGGATTTTACATTGTCTTGAACAACAATTTTGCATGTCCTGACCAAACAAACACTATCAAGCTGGAGGTCCTGGGTTCGAATCTCAACACTGACGATGTATTCTGGACTTGGTTTGTAGGTATACACGTGCATGCCCGGATCCTTTTTACAAAAAGTTCCGATAAAAAGATGAAGTAATAACTCTTAGCAATGCTGTTCCTTTGGGTGCCAAAACTCTGTAACTATCTTATGTTCCTCAGATGGATCTTAAAGGGCAATGTTATAAATAAAAGAACTGTAATTTTGTTTATACTCTAATTATGAAAATTTTCAATAGATGAAATATGTGTTACGAGATTCAGATGATTTTCTCAAAGTTGGTTTAGCGTGCTCTAGCAAATTTAAATATACCGATTTTCCCGCCTAAATTTTCTTTAGTGACTTCTGATGTAAAGTAGTTCGTCCATCACAAGATGTCTTTCTTGACTGACCTCCAATTTTTGACGAATTAGCATTCCTTTTTCTAATTACAAAACTATTAAACTGTGCGAAGGAATGCAACGCTGATATTAATGCCGCGTCCGTGTACATCTTCTTGTACTGTCTTTTTAGTATCGCCATCACGTCTTGAAAAGCCGGAAGATCTTTCTCCATGCGATTGCAAATGTTTGAAAAAATATCTTTGATGTCGTTGAACAGGTGTTGACTGCTGTCTGCATCGGAGAGCTCTGTGCCTAACGTCGGTGATGTTGATCGTTGCGAAATAGTCACATGATCGACGGCTTCAGGCAACATGCTCGTCGTTTCCTTGGTTGAAAATTCTTCCGAATTATCTTCTAAACTGCCATGGCATTCACTGTCCGTATCATCAGTCGTACATGCATCGGTAATTTCTTTTTTAATATTTGTATTGTTTAATTTTCTCCTGTAATACAAAGGCAAATCTTTCAGCAGAAAATCTACCAACAGAACTGGCGAAAACGTCCCATTCGCGTCTAAACATTTTTCTTTTAAAACTCTCATATTCGCCTCCAATAAATTGTTTGCGTTTTGTTCTCTCAAGTGTTTCGGTCTCAAGCAAAGGACCCACTCATTCCGTCTACTTAACCACGTATTAAAATATTGTATAAAATTTGGGTATAAGTGTATCGTATATGATCCTTGTATTATCGCGTTCATCTCGCCAATGTTTTTAGCGTACAGTATTCTTTTCGCCATTATGAACAATACGGTTTGATCTTGAATTGAAACATTGTTATTTTTATCGCGTAGCCATCTCCGAATTGAACGTAAAACGTGAAATGTTCGTAAAAGGAAGGTACACTGCGGAAACACTTTTTTCAGACTCTTTCTTTCCGCAATGCTGCCGTCATTCTGAAACACTTGCGGCCCCTGGCTGCCCCGACCGCCGAACGAATCATCTTCCAACAGTGAACTAAACAATTGTAATCCATCAGTGATGGCTTCTTCCGATTTTACGGTGGTAACGATTATACCTACAACAAATTTTAATTGTGTGAGTTATATGTCTGATCTCACAACAGTATTCACTCATTCAGTCTGTCAAGTCCATTGTTTAAATACATTCACACTCTGTGCAACAACAAGCTCCATACCATCCTCCATACATACACAACTCTATTGGATAAGAAATGCTTCCATACATTCTGCCTGAAACTGTGTTTGTTTAGCTTCAAACTGTGACCTCTTATAAATGAGTATTTTGGTTGAGGCAGTATTACAGTATCAGCTTCAGTTCAGGGCAGTCATAGTGTTGGTAATAGTAATATAAAAAATAAAATTACCGATTGGTAATCCTTCAGCGGAACTTAAACACGAGACAGTGAATCTGCATCCAAATTTGTCCAAACCACCTGAAACAAACAAATAAAAAAACTTTAAAAAAAAAGTAATTTCTTATGGCTTATATGCACTGAGCAAAAATCGTTCTATTTTCGCTTCAACTTTTTAAAATTTTGTATGAGAATGTTAGCGCGAAATAAGAATAACGTAAGCGACAATGCGAATTTTACCATATTTTAAAAGAAACCTAGGAACAAATAAAAAAATTTAGATTATAATTACCAGTATTTTGGCTAAATTACACTTTTACATCTAAAAAACTGAACGAAAAATCCCTAGATCGCGTAAATTTCAGGGGTACTTTCAGAATATTATTTTATTCAAGGAATTTTTAAACATTGTAATTATAAAACAGTCAATCTGTAGTCCATACTTTCATCTATCACTGTCTTCAGTTTCAAGACGATTCTCTCAGTATTGGATGAGAACAATTCAGGGCGCCGAAGCCGAATGACAGCATAATATAAGACCTTAACAACGAACCCACCTGTTGAGTCGAATAAGCAAATATTTCCAGCCTGACTTGCACTGGATATTTTCTTCATCAGAAGTGTAGAAATACACGCTGTAAATGTACCGTCATCATTCATAACTACTCTCCCACATTTGGGGTTATTCGATTCCGTGCACAAGTTTTCAATAGCGTTTTTGAACGATTCTATTTCTGAACTTTTAGCAGTTGGTTTCTCGTATGCTTTTTTTAATACTTTGTAATAATGGCTGAACGCCCACTGTCGTGACGGACAAAGTCTTCTATTTGCCTGGATTTTATCGAAGTCTTCTCCGTAGAGTAATTTCATGTCTTCTTCGTGTTTTGCAGCGGCCATAGACGGAGACATGCCACTTTCAAACATGCTTTCGTATTTTTTGACAACGTCGGGGCTCGGATCTAAAGTCTTGAGGGCTTCAGCAATGTCTGTCTCGTGATTGTGCTTGTTATGAATTGTCGCAGTACACAACAGTCTGCAATCAAAATGTATATTTTTTTAAATGAGCAGAAGAAATTTCAAGTAGATCTCAACGACTGTACAGCAATGGATGGACTTTCCATCAGGCTAATGACTGATCATCGGCTAGTTTAATGCTATCACTTTACACTTAAGTAACATTCACCAATTTCTGTCCATCCATCTGCCGCGGCCGGGATTCGAACTCAAATCTCCAGCTGTAAATCCGTTGAGATAACTACTTGTTATTTCAACTACGACATGTAGAAAATCCAATGTTTCTCACAAAATAAAAATTGTGCTATTAAAAAATAGTACGAGAAATTCGCTAGAAACAGCTAAAGCTATCCAGGTATGTTGCAAGGAAGGAAAACTAGCACAAATGTATTTATTGAGTAAGATAAGAATCGCCCTGAGTTCAGAACATTAGGTGGAGAGAAAAAGAACAAATTGCACAAATCCGCTCGAGTGGTTGGCTGGAAGATATTGACCGCTAATTGACACAGCTTACATACTGCCAAGAACCGTGTGGCTTGACCGTGTCGGCCAGTTGCTTAAAGATGGAGGCGTTTCGAGTAAAAGGAATCGTAGAGTGTGTATGACGAATTGCATGAATGTGACGAAGGCAAAAAGTGTAGTATTCCTACAACAGTGTAGAAGAATTAAGGATGAACATTGTCGGGATTACGACCGACCTCGGCTGGCTTAAGTGATCACTTTACACTCGAGAAACATTCGCCATTTCAGTTCGCCCCGGCTGGGATTCAAACCCAGACCTTCATCTCTCACATTAGGGATCATATCCGCTACACCACGAAGAGCGATTGTTGCATTTCTTACTGTTGAAGGGAGAGGGTGGTATTTTTCAAAGCAAAAAGTGTGTTTAAGGATAGTAAAATCTGACGATATGTTCTCTCTGCCAACTCTGCACGGGATGAGGTGTAAGGGGATGCAATAGAATATACTTACTTATTACTTAACGTTCTCTTTATCACCAGAACTAATTCTGCAGGGCAATTTGTGTTCTTTTTGGTAGGAATATGCTTTCGCGACTGATGGTGGCAGCAAAACCTTTTCTGAAAAATAAGGAACAATGAAATAAAATGTACTGTTATTCTTTATATGTATGTAAATAGGAGAATAGCTCTTGCATGTAATGACCTAAATATCCATTACATAAATTATACACACTCTACGATTCCTTTTACTCAGAACACGCCCATCCTTGACAATCTGGTATACGTGGTTAATCCAATAGTTTGGACAGCCGCACCTCCTCTTGGTACACCATGTTTTTTTTTTTTTTTATTCATTTTTTTAAATAAAATGAATCTGGGTTTATCGAAATAAACCCAAATATATCTTTGTACACTTCACAGAAAGCTTAAAAGCTTGTGTTGTGAAGTGGAGTAGGTCGGGGATTGAACCCGCGCCCACTGAATTGACAGTCGAGCGCGTTACCAACCAGGCTACCGCTTTATCCTTTATCGTTATCCTTTCGTCATTCATCCTCTCTACATGTCCCAACCATCTTTAACTTGTTCATTTTCATCTTTTTAAAAAGAAAGGATCTGTGCTTGCATCAAACAAACCCAAATACTTTCCCGCACACCTTGCACTGGGCTAAAAGCCTGTATCGTGAAGTGTGGAATACATCACCAGCACCGGGGTTTGAACCTGGCACCTCCAGCTTGAGAGGCTGCCACCTCAACCAACTGCGCCAACCATGTACTCTTATAGTCACAACATTTCTGGCAACCCTACGTATTCATCAACTTGCTCCAAGCATTCATTCCCAACCTTAATCTCGCAGTTCGTTGGAGATTATACCAAATACTTTGTAACAATAGTAATACGTGCAGCTTCGTTCGATTTTTATAATTGTGATACTAGCGCCAAACGCGGGACAAATACGGCGCGAGATGAAAGCTTTTGAAAGAGATCAGCCGTTCAATACAAACTTCATACAAATCATTACTTTAAAAATATTAAAAAATCGAATGAATTTTGTTCATATTTTAAAGAATTGGAAGTATAAAACACGAGAAATATAAATCCTCTATTCATCTTTAGAAGGATATAACACCATAAATGCAGATTAAATGCTGTGGGAGGATTTAAAAACTGTTTAATTTTCCCGAGCTGTCCATACAATATCTGTGAGAGGGATGTTTACTTTCATTACGGTTCGCTAGATGGCTCTAGTAACAGTATGATCGCTACTTTGTATGGAAAATGTCAGAAGCTGCATGTATTACTATTGTTATAAAGTATTTGATTATACGTACCTCTAATAATATGTGTTGAGTTCTTCTGCTTGCTACTAGTCTGTACCTCGTGTTGTGTATTGATTTAAATTGTTCCACGAACTTATTCGACTCTTCCAAGTCATCTATATGAAAACTCACTTTGCATATGAAGCCCTTCTCCAGATTCCCAAACTCCAATATTTCATAACCGTAACCTTTTGGTAAGAGATCCTGAAAGATGAATACCAATGATATACTTCAATTGTTTAACATATGACGAATGACAAGAAACAAATGGTCTCAGATCATTTGCAAACTACAACTTTGTTTTTTTTTTTTTTTTTAATCTGTATAAAGTCAGTTTTTTGTAAGTGATCGCATAACTCCTGCATTTACCGAGAGGTTGCTGTGAAAAATTAGAATAACATTTGGGATAATATATTGTGTTCTAACGTCGCCGGTGTTTGAAGAAAAAGAAGAAGGAATTTCCAAATATTGTAATTCTAAAACAGCCAATCTGTAGTCCATACTTTCATCTATCACTGTTTTCAGTTTCAAGACGATACTCTCAGTATTGGCTGAGAACAATTATTCAGGGCGCCGAATCCGGATGACAGCATATAGGACCTAAACACTGCAGAATCATCATGACCAATAATACTTCAATAAGGTTGGATAAGCATTACATCTCCTATGTCCAGGAATCAGTAATACACGGCCGAACTCTCAAACTACATATTTTGAATTTAACAATACAGCGGAATTCTGGCTAGGGAATAGACATATTAATTTGGTAGTAAAAACATATTATGTACCTGTAAAATGTAAGAGTCAACTGCGTCTACATCTTCCTTCTCCTGGTCTACATCCATCTCATCCAACACATAATATTTCTGTTCTGTGGAGGCAGATATTCTCTTGTTGAACAATTCGGGATGATGTGACTTTTTATGCTTATCAAGTGAACTCTTATTAGGACACACTTGGTCACAAATCAGACAAGCCACTGTTCTATCAACCCTTTCCATTTTTACATGGTGCATCAATTCCAAGTGACGTTTGAAGTTGTATTTTTTATTAAATGCCTTACAACAACTGGTGCAAGGGAAAGGTCTTTCTGACATTTGCGAAAGTCTGCTGTTCATTTTACTTTTTACATTTAATTTCCCACTGTTTAAAACCTATACCTATAAACACTTGTCCTTACAAAAAATCAACAATCAACATTGAAAACCTAACCTAAAAGGCCGTTCCACTATTGAAAAAATGACAAATGCTAAAAAAAGTGGAATACAAGCAGGCTAGAGTGAGCACATCTAAGCTATGAAGAGTGCACTCGTACTATCTTCCTTCAACTGCTACTAAAAATCCTTAGCAAGAAAGAGACAAAAGTTTCACCAGTACGGTATTAGTATTTCTTATTAGTAGTCAATCCTCATATCTAAAAATACATCACCAAAACAAAAATATTGCGCCGCGGGGATCAACGACATTACATATTAGGTAATTAATTACTAGAACCATCGACATAAAAAAATTTGCTACAAAATTTCAGTGCGGACAACATTAATTGTCTATTATCGCTTCTGTCAAAAAGTAATGGATGTCGAATCCGTGAAACTGAAACGAGTTTAGCGTTTTGGCTGCTTTCATTTTGTTTTGAGTGCTTTGTTATCCGAATTGGTGATAAAAATTATATAAAACAATTCATAATCACTACCAATTATGTTCAGACATCGTATTTTACCGATCGACGATGTGGTCGCTTTGTGGAGTGTTTAATCCCGAGTGTGAGAGACGATTAAAATATTTTGAAGTAACATAGAACTAAATTACTGTTGAACATGGATAACATACAATATTGTCAGCTAATTGTTAAGGCTGAACCTTCAGCGATTGATAATATAGAATCTAGTTTAGCCAGTTTGATATCCGATGTGAAAATAGAGGAAACTGTAGGCGAAAGCGAAAATGTATTGGAGCAAGACGTAGTGGGAAATACATCACACCATGGGGACAATACAAGTAGAATGGATGATTTAGGTACATCGGAAGATGAAATTATAGCCAATGTCGCTAAGAAGATGAATATTATTAAAGAAATTGAAAAGGTAAATGATAAAACAATGAAGACAACCAAAAAGTCAAAAAAAGGTGGTCCGGCTTCAGATTATTTAAAACAAAGGTCTAAAATGATTGTACAGAGTTTTCTGTCGGGACCCGAAGGTTCGTTAGCTCCAATTTGTCACAAAGGTGTTGTGTTAAGGAAAGAGGACAACCGAAACGGTTATACCATCAAAGATGGGGACTTGGCTAAGTTTAAGCGCATAATCAACGGATTTTCAACATATAGTTGCGATGACTGCGATTACACTACGGATTATTTGAATATGTTTAAAATTCACTTCATGACTCATGCAAACAACAAATTTTTATTCGAGTGTATTAATTCCTGTTCCAGTTACATGAAAGTTTCGTATGTAACAAATTTGAAACTTTGTTATATATGTAACTTCAAATGTAAGACGGACATAGATTTAGATAAACATATAAAAACTCATAGAAAAAATACAAATGCAGAAGATATTGAATGCACGGATGAAATGAAAGTAATCATACGAGAGGCGATTCAAAAGTTGTTGCTTGACAAATCATCCGTGGGCAAAACCATAGAGAAGACTGTCAAGAAGCAAAACGTACAAAATAGAAAAAGAAGTAATGCGCCTTCAAGATCTTCAAAAAGAAGAAAAACCTCCAAGGATAATAATGTTAAAGAGATTAATAAGCCTAAAGTTGTAATTAACGAACAACCGAAACGTGAATCAGAAATGGAGTCGGATAATTTACAATCATTTACTAAAGACGAAGGTTGGGATATTTCGTTGGGTAATAAAACATTTACAATTGAAATCATACCTGAAGAACTAGACGGAAAAAGTGTTAACGAAAACAGTACGAAAATAAGTGAACGACGATCTAATGAATTTTGTACGGCAAACGATATAGATGATGATGATCACCGTGATTACGATGATAGGAATGATGTGTTCGAGGAATACAACGAAGAAATATTTATTAAACAGGAACCAGAGGATGATTGTTTCCCTAAGGAGGTTAAGTTGTGCACTGTGAAAATAGAAAACGATCCCGATAATCCAACTACATTTGGTACGCCTGATGAAAACTGTATGGAGGATGACAAGAAAATACTCAAAAATACTAGTCACAAACGCAGAAAGACTTTTTTGTGTAAGAAATGTAATTTCAAAGCCCGGTATCCAAAACAATTTGGAGAACATGATTGTAAGATCCAGTATGTTTGTAATCGGTGCGGAAAAAAATTCAGCGAGAAATCTCTTTGGGAAGAACATGTAAAAACACACAAAGAAACTGTTATTGTTTATTCAAATAATAAATTTCAGTGTGGTGTATGTAAGTTGCAATACGCTAGACGAAACGGAGTGCTTGATCATATACACGATAAACATTGTACCCCCGATAATAAAATATGCGGGAGACAGAATTGCGGCAAGGAAGAGCACCAAGTTAACGATGCGTACGTTTGTTATGTCTGCGGAAAAGAATGTGGCATCAAATCTATTTGGGAAGAACACTTAAAATCACACGAAACTGTTATTGTTTATTTGAATAATAGATATCAGTGTGGTGTATGTAAGTCGCAATACACTAGACGGCACGGATTGTCTATTCACATACACGACAAACATTGTACCGCCGATAATAAAATATGCGGGAAACAGATATGCGACAAGGAAGAGCACCAAGTTAACCATGTAAAATCACATGAAGAACCTGTTATCGTTTTTTCGAATAATAAATTTCAGTGTGGTGTATGTAAGTTGCAATACGCTAGACGAAACGGAGTGCTTGATCATATACACGATAAACATTGTACCCCCGATAATAAAATATGCGGGAGACAGAATTGCGGCAAGGAAGAGCACCAAGTTAACGATGCGTACATTTGTCATCTTTGCGGAAAAAAATGTGGCAAGAAATCTCTTTGGGAAGACCATGTAAAATCACACGAAGAAACTGTTATCGTTTTTTCGAATAATAAATTTCAGTGTGGTGTATGTAAGTTGCAATACGCTAGACGAAACGGAGTGCTTGATCATATACACGATAAACATTGTACCCCCGATAATAAAATATGCGGGAGACAGAATTGCGGCAAGGAAGAGCACCAAGTTAACGATGCGTACGTTTGTTATGTCTGCGGAAAAGAATGTGGCATCAAATCTATTTGGGAAGAACACTTAAAATCACACGAAACTGTTATTGTTTATTTGAATAATAAATTTCAGTGTGGTGTATGTAAGTTGCAATACGCTAGACGAAACGGAGTGCTTGATCATATACACGATAAACATTGTACCCCCGATAATAAAATATGCGGGAGACAGAATTGCGGCAAGGAAGAGCACCAAGTTAACGATGCGTACATTTGTCATCTCTGCGGAAAAAAATGTGGCAAGAAATCTCTTTGGGAAGATCATGTAAAATCACACGAAGAAACTGTTATCGTTTATTCGAATAATAAATTTCAGTGTGGTGTGTGTAATGTGCAATACACTAGACGGCACGGAGTGGTTGATCACATACACGAAAATCATTGTACCCCCAATAACAAAATATGCGGGAAAAGGATATGTGCCAAATATTCTATAACTCACGAGTGGATGGGACGAAAGAAACCGACGCTTTATTGCGAACATTGTAAATATCAAACTATTAAAAAGGCGCATCTCGTAAGACACATGTTGTATCATGAGAATCCTACGCCGTTTGGTTGTAGTCAGTGCGATTATAAAACCAAATCAAAGGGGAATTTACATATGCATGAAAGATCCCACATGCCACGTTTAACACATTACTGTACATTGTGTCCATTTCAAACTGATCGTATTACTGCACTAATGAAACATAAGAAGACACACGGAGCTGATGGGGAGATCCTCATGATTGAACCCTCCAACACCAGAGATCCTAGATTAGTCTATTGTGACAGGTGCGAATTTAAAACTAAATATCCGCACGTTTTGAATACTCACAAGATGAAACACGACAACATCCGTCCGCACTTGTGTTCGATTTGCGGAGCTGCTTTTTCCGCCTCTGTGGATCTTTTTGTTCACAGGAAGAATACTCACATTAAATCGAAAATATATAAATGTTCATATTGCGATTATAAACATCACATTAAGCAATCTGTTAGGGTTCACGAACGGAGACATACGGGCTTTAAACCGTACAAGTGCGTTATTTGCTCTTATTCCACGAGTTATATGAGTAATCTGACCGTGCATCAGAAGAAACAGCACCCCACTCTGATACCTACTTAAAGATGATATTAATTGAACAACTCAATAACTAGCCTTTGGCTAACAATTAATTCCTTTTGAATTGTTTAAAAGTTATTACATTACAAATCTTGCAATCCAATTTGAACTAATTTCCAGACATCCAGACTAGCTAGAGCTCTGAAATTTTCACCAGTTGTGTAAACTAGATAATGTTACAATTCTGTACTACATTGGATCAGCCTTCTCCAAAGACAAAAAAGATGTACTTAAAGCTTCGAAGGCTTTCACGGCCGGAGTCACAATGTTCTTTGTTTTCCGGGCTATATGGCCGTGGTCTAAGGGGTTTCATTATTGTACCCGACGTTTCGCCACACGCTTTGGTGGGCATCTTCAGGGGGAATTCGGTGATGTTATTCCATGTTGTGTGTTTTGTGTCATCCTGATGCGGTGTGGTAGTGGGCGTAGAGTTCTTGTGTATTGCTGAGTGGTGTGTGTTGTAGGTATGATGTGTAGTGGCTCCGTCGCGGCTGTAGGCGAGCGCGGTTGTGATGACTGTGACGTGCGTTGTGTAGCAGTGCTGTGGTGAACTAGTGGGAGGTGTTCGCTGCGCGGCGTCTCGGCTGAGACTGAACGCGAACGCTGTTGCGTATGTGTATTTATAGTCTGAGTGTGTGTTGTAGCGGGCTATAGTGGAGGGGGGGGGATGTGTGTTGTGTGGCGGCCCGTTCGCGACTGCTCGCGCGCGCGCCTGAGTGTCCGTATTTATAATCGTTGTAGAACTTGAATCGGCTGGGTTGGATGGTGTAAGTATACGTTTTTTGTGTAGCACTTGCGTCCATGTTTTGTTCAGTTTTAGACCTTCTTCTTTCTTATTGAAGTTGTTCGGATGCTTGTAGATTTCTATGGCCTCCATTTGTAGTCTAGCATGATAGTGTTTGTTGGTTGATAAGACTTTTGTGTTTTCAAAGCTCGGCTGGTGGTCTTCTTCACTATAAACATGTTCGGCTATCGCGGATTTTTCAATCTCTCCCCGCCGGCAGTTTCCTTTATGTTCTTTAATCCGTGTGTTGATTGATGTGTTATAAAACAGGGGAACGGAAGACTAGGACACCGGGTATACAGAAAACCAACCCACACAGACCGTTATCTACACAGCGATTCGAATCACCACCCTAGACAGAAACGAGGAGTGATAAAGACTCTGTTCGACCGTGCTGAACGGATTTGTCAACCAGAACATCTAAAAGAAGAAACCATACATCTCGAACAAGCTTTACGTAGTAACGGTTATTCCACACAAGAAATCAGAAGAGCAACACACAAAAGAAGAGGTCAAGATCAGCCACCCGAACCGCCAAAGTACACAGGAAAGGCTTTCCTCCCTTTTGTAAAAGGAGTCACAGACAGGATCGGAAAACTGCTTGAAAAACACAAAATAAAACCAATACACATCCCAACAAAGAAAATATTTCAATCACTGAGATCTGCTAAAGATAAGCGGGACCCCCTAAGTAATCCAGGCGTTTACTCAATACCATGCTGCTGCGGAAAAGTATACGTGGGAACTACGAAGCGTTCAATCAACACACGGATTAAAGAACATAAAGGAAACTGCCGGCGGGGAGAGATTGAAAAATCCGCGATAGCCGAACATGTTTATAGTGAAGAAGACCACCAGCCGAGCTTTGAAAACACAAAAGTCTTATCAACCAACAAACACTATCATGCTAGACTACAAATGGAGGCCATAGAAATCTACAAGCATCCGAACAACTTCAATAAGAAAGAAGAAGGTCTAAAACTGAACAAAACATGGACGCAAGTGCTACACAAAAAACGTATACTTACACCATCCAACCCAGCCGATTCAAGTTCTACAACGATTATAAATACGGACACACAGGCGCGCGCGCGAGCAGTCGCGAACGGGCCGCCACACAACACACATCCCCCCCCCCTCCACTATAGCCCGCTACAACACACACTCAGACTATAAATACACATACGCAACAGCGTTCGCGTTCAGTCTCAGCCGAGACGCCGCGCAGCGAACACCTCCCACTATGTCACCACAGCACTGCTACACAACGCACGTCACAGTCATCACAACCGCGCTCGCCTACAGCCGCGACGGAGCCACTACACATCATACCTACAACACACACCACTCAGCAATACACAAGAACTCTACGCCCACTACCACACCGCATCAGGATGACACAAAACACACAACATGGAATAACATCACCGAATTCCCCCTGAAGATGCCCACCAAAGCGTGTGGCGAAACGTCGGGTACAATAATGAAACCCCTTAGACCACGGCCATATAGCCCGGAAAGCAAAGAACATTGTACTTAAAGCGTTAGAGGGTATCCAAGGGTCGTGTCACGTGTGTGTGGTATCTTTTGAATGGGCGTCGTAAAAGAAATTCAAATTTTGTCCAGCTTAACATCGGGAAACAACGAGCAATAGAGATAATCTAGTCTCCGCATACTGCTATGTTTCTTATTAAACTTACTTGGTGGTTATATGATCAGGAACTACTAAATAATAAGAACACAATACATAACGATAGTATGTAGAATTAAATTTTTTGTTTGGGTACAAATTTACGAGATTGTATTTTTTATGATAGGAAATGTATGATTGTACTACTTAGTATTATTTATGGTGAATTAAAGTAATGTTTTTGTATGTTTGCATTTTATTTACTCGCCACTCCTGTGAGATACTACCAGCTATGTTCTACAGAATTACAAATGAAATTATGAAAAATAATTTTAATTCACCGTTAATTTATAATAATTAATTGAAAATGTTAATTTGACCCACTTTTCTCAGGTGCTCTGAAAAGAGCGCTCATCGGTTAACGTGATTGTGACGTCATAACCCCACGAAATTCATAGTCAGAAATTGGATTGTTTGTGAGTTATGTATGGACGAGTTGGGGAACGTGACGTCACAATATGGCGGCCAGTCAAAAACCTGTTTTTGCGCTGGAATCGAATATGAGACATTATTTCATAAATATATCACAAAGACACAAAGTTAAAATCTCAAATTTTTGGAAATCCTTAATTAATAGTTAATGCAGGTGACGAAAACCGAAATAAAAAAAAAACGTGCAAGGACCCTATTAGGTACTAGAAACATCGACATATAAAAAAAATTGCTACAAAATTTTAATGCGGACAACATTGTCTATATTGTCTATTATTGCTTCTGTCAAAAATTAATGGTTGTCGAATCTGTGAAACTGGGACGAGTTTAGCGTTCTGGCTGGTTTCATTTTGTTTTGAGTGCTTCGTTATCCGAATTGGTGATAAAAATTATAAAAAATATTTCATAATAACTACCAATTATGGTCAGACATTGTATTTTACCGATGGACGATGTGGTCGCTTTGTGGAGTGTTTAATCCCGAGTGTGAGAGACGATTAAAATATTTTGAAGTAACATAGAACTAAATTACTGTTGAACATGGATAACATACAATATTGTCAGCTAATTGTTAAGGCTGAACCTCCAGCGATTGATAATATAGAATCTAGTTTAGCCAGTTTAATATCCGATGTGAAAATAGAGGAAACTGAAGGCGAAAGCGAAAATGTATTGGAGCAAGATGTAGTGGGAGATACATCACACCATGGGGACAATACAAGCAGAATGGATGATTTAGACACATCGGAAGATGAAATTATAGCTAATGTCGCTAAGAAGATGAATATTATAAAAGAAATTGAAAAGGTAAATGATATAACAGCGAAGAAAACCCAAAAGACGAAACATTCGAAAAAAGATGGTCCGGCTTCAGATGATGTAAAACAAAGGTCTAAAATGATTGTACAGAGTTTTCTGTCGGGACCCGAAGGTTCCTTAGCTCCAATTTGTCACAAAGGTGTTGTGTTAAGGAAAGAGGACAACCGAAACGGTTATACCATCAAAGATGAGGACTTGGATAAGTTTAAGCAAATAATCAATGAAGTTTCAACATATAGTTGCGATGAATGCGATTACACTACAAATTATTTGAATATGTTTAAAATTCACTTCATGACTCATGCAAACAACAAATTTTTAGTCGAGTGTATGAATTCCTATTCCAGTTACATGAACGCTACATATATAACAAAGTTAAAACTTTGTTATATATGTAACTTCAAATGTAAGACGGACATAGATTTAGATGAACATATAAAAACTCATAGAAAAAATACAAACGCGAAAGATATTGAATGCACGGATGAAATGAAAGTAGTCATACGAGAGGCGGTTCAAAAGTTGTTGGTTGACAAATCATCCATGGTCAAAACCATAGAGAAAACTGTCAAGAAGCAAAATGTACGAAATGGAAAAACTAGTAAAGTACCTGTGATTTCTTTGAAAAGAAATAGAGCCTCCAAGGATAGTAATAGTGTTAAAGAGATTAATAAACCTAAAGTTGTAATTAATGAACTGAAATCGAAACCGAAAACTGTCAAGAAGCAAAATGTACGAAATGTTAAAACGAGTAATGCACGTACGAGATCTACAAAGAGAAAGAAAGCCTCCAAGGATAATAATGTTAAAGAATTTAATAAACCTAAAGTGGTAATCAATGAACAACCGAAACGTGAATCAGAAATGGAGTCGGATAATTTACAATCATTTACTAAAGACGAAGGTTGGGATATTCCGTTGGATAATAAAACATTTACAATTGAAATCATACCTGAAGATCCAGACAGAAAAAGTGCAAATGTTAACGAAAACAGTACGAAAATAAGTGAACGACTATCTAATGAATTTTGTGCGGCAAACGATATAGATGATGATTATCGGGATTACGATGATGGGAATGATGTGTGTGAGGAGTATAAGGAAGAAATATTTATTAAACAGGAACCAGAGGATGATAGTTTCCCTAAGGAGGTGAAGCAAGAGTTGGGCACTGTGAAAATAGAAAACGATCCCGATAATTCAACTACATTTGGTACGCCTGATGAAAACTGTATGGAGGATGACAAGAAAGTACTCAAAAAAACTAGTCGCAAACGCAGAAAGTCTTTTTTGTGTAAGAAATGTAATTTCAGAGCCTGGTATCCAAAACAATTTAGAGAACACGAATGCAAGAAACAGTATGTTTGTAACCGGTGCGGAAAAAAATGCAGCGAGAAATCTCTTTGGGAAGAACATGTAAAAACACACGAAGACAGTGTTATTGTTTATTTGAATAATAAGAGATATGAGTGTGGTGTATGTAAGACGCAGTACGCTAGAGAGAATCAACTTTCTCATCACATACACGACAAACATTGTACCCCCGATAATAAAATATGCGGGAGACAGAATTGCGGCAAGGAAGATCTTCAAGTTAAAGATGCGTTTGTTTGTCATCTGTGCGGAAAAAGATGCTGCAAGAAAGCTTATTGGGAAGAACATTTAAAATCACACGAAGACACTGTTATCGTTTATTTGAATAATAGATATCAGTGTGGTGTATGTAAGTTGCAATACACTAGACGCCACGGAGTGTCTAATCACATACACGACAAACATTGTACCGCCAATAATAAAATATGCGGGAAACAGACATGTGACAAGGAAGAGAATCCAGAGGCTGTTTGTAATGAATGTTCACGTAAATTCACTAAGAAACTCTTCCTTATAAGGCACATAAAACGCTTTCATTCCTCTCAAGTGTACGAATGCAGTATTTGCAATGAAGAATTTACAGCAAAAGTGTATATGGTGAGGCATAAGATGAAACATTCTTGCCGTCGTTGTGGGTTCCAATCAGTTTCCTTAAAGGAAATGTCGGAACATTCCATAACTCACGAGAGGATGAGACGAAAGAAACCGACGCTTTATTGCGAACACTGTAAATATCAAACTAATAGAATGGCGCGTCTCGAAAGACACATGTTGTATCATGAGAATCCTACGCCGTTTGGTTGTAGTCAGTGCGATTATAAATCCAAATCAAAGGGGAATTTGCATATGCATGAAAGATCCCACATGCCACGTTTAACACATTACTGTACATTGTGTCCATTTCAAACTGATCGTATTACTGCACTAATGAAACATAAAAAGACACACGGAGCTGATGGGGAGATCCTCATGATTGAACCCTCCAACACCAGAGATCCTAGATTGGTGTATTGTGACAGGTGCGAATTTAAAACTAAATATCCGCACACTTTGAAAACTCACAAGATGAAACACGACAACATCCGTCCGCACTTGTGTTCGATTTGCGGAGCTGCTTTTTCCGCCTCTATAGAACTTTTTGTTCACAGGAAGAATACTCATATTAAATCGAAAATATATAAATGTTCGTATTGCGATTACAAACATCACGTTAAGCAATCTGTTAGGGTTCACGAACGGAGACATACGGGCTTTAAACCTTACAAGTGCGTTATTTGCTCTTACTCCACGAGTTATATGAGTAATCTGACCGTGCATCAGAAGAAACAGCACCCCACTCTGATACTTAAAGATGATATTAATTGAACAACTCCGTGACTAGCTTTCGGCTAGCAATTAAGGCAATGGGACCTAATAGTTGACACAAACACCTGAAAAAAGAGGAGTCCCTTTAATAGTTGACACCCCACATTCCAACGAAACAAATCATGTTTTGTATCATATATGAACAAAAAACATTATTTAAGATGTATTGTTTTAAAAATCACCATATATTATAGTGCACGCCAAAGATATTGCAATATAATATTTACTTACTTGCTTACGTATCCATAAGCAACAAAAAATGAGCAATTATCACGATATGGGACACAAAAAAATGTCGCCATTTTAAAATAAGTTATTATCAGAAGCTGGTTTCTTCACACCTCACAAAAGATAGTTTCCCAACTATAATTAGGTCAATTCAGACAAAATATATCCAAGACTTTGTTTATTTTAATAGAAAAAAGTCTAAAGTGTCAACTATTAGAGCCCTGTCAACTTTTAGTGCCTTTACTTTACTGGCTTTTGAATTATTTATTTGAAAGTTATTTCAAATCTGGCAATCAAATTTTAACTCATTTCCAGACTAGCTAGAGCTCTGAAATTTTCACCAATTGTGTAAACTAGATAATGTTACAATTCTGTACTACATTGGATCAGACTTCTCCAGTGACAAAAAAGATGTAAAGCGTTAGAGGATATCCGAGGGTCGTGTGTGTGGTATCTTTTGAAAGAGCGTCGTAAAATAAATTCAGATTTTGTCCAGCTTAAAGATCGGGAAACACCGAGCAATAGAGAGAATCTGGTCTCCGCATACTGCTATGTTTCTTATTAAAATTACTTGATGGTTATATGATCAGGAACTACCTACTAAATAATTAGAACACAATACATAACAATAGTATGTAGAATTTTTTTTTTTTGTGTTTGTACAAATTTATGAAATTGTAATTTTTTATGATAGGAAATTTATGATTGTACTACTTAGTATTATTTATGGTGTATTAAAGTAATGTTTTTTTTATATTTACACATTTTATTTACTCGCCACTCCTGTGAGATACTACCAGCTATGTTCACCATGGGCTCTAATGTGCACCTGAGAGGACATCAACTGAAGCTATAGACAACATTATACCTACACATCCAACACACCACACAACCAATAGAGCTGGCAGTTGTACCTCCATACATCTCCATACTATACACCAACTCTGCACATACAACAATACAAGGGATATAAGCATATAAACACATACTAACTGGGATTTGGGGCAAATCAGTAAAAGCTGCCTACCCAATAGTGTCTCTGTTCGCTTCAGTTTTCAGCTATCCAATAATACAGCAGTTGTTGTACAGGTTGACCACTACCAGCATTCGTTTACTTACACACAGGCTGCCAACCACCTTCTTGCCAAAACACGATATCATCTACTGCCATCTATCTTACAAACGGCATAGTAAAAAGTTGTTGTTAGGGAATCAAAAAGATGGTGGGTCCTTAGCCTTACACTAAATACTAACCCAATCTCATTGGATTTTGGTAGTACAACTTATATACATATTTCATCTTGGCTCAATCGCTAGTCTAGATGGCACAGCGGGTTGAAAACCAGTCTCATGTAAGAGGTATTGGGTTCTATTCCCTTTCACGAGATGCGAAATGTCTCGTAAAAGTTTTACAAACACCTGACTTTTATGGGACATTAGATACAAAATAAAAAAAGATAGGGGGGCCTTAAAATGGAGTTGGGCAGTACATGTTGCCGGACGCTCAGATTCTAGATGGACCAAAAAGATTCTCGAGTGGTATCCTAGAACAAGCAAAAGGTGCACAGGAAGACCTCAGGAAAGATGGTCTGGCGATGTGAGGCGAATCGCAGGGAGCAAGCGAGTGCAGCATGCCCAGGATAGGGATCTGTGGAAAGTTAAAGGGGAGGCCTATGTCCAGCATTGTAATTAAAATGGCTCAGAAAGAAGGGGTGGTATTCTACAACCCAGAGATCCCAATATATCATATAGATCTATTAGGCCAGTAGATCTAAGATTCGTTAGTATGGAGACCCAACATTAAATCAGGTAGCCGTGAATTTTTGGTATGTTATGTAGGACAATAAATTAGTTAAGAATCCAAATTTGCACAATTTTCCTCCCACCGCCCCTTTAACTATCTTGAAAAAACCTTAAAAAATCGCCACTTTTTATATATTATGCACTATAACTTAGTTATTTCGCGTTTTAGGTCAAAATGAGTTATTTTCTAATTTGTACCTTATAAAATTTCCTACAACTTTTGTTTATGACATTTTGCTCTAAAGTAAATACCAACGGAGCTTTAAAGCTTCTAAAATTGGACAAAATTCAGTATTTTTTCAATTTAGAGTTTTTAGCCAAGAACCATCACGATAACTCCGTCATGGTTGACTTCAGCCCAAAAATTCTTATAACATCTTATAGAGTATTTAATTTACTTCAAAACGCGTATATCAAAGTTTATATTATGCTCAAAATAGCGGAGTGGGGACAGATTTAGAATAAAAACGAAATAGTGATTTTTATGATTTTCCATACATTTTCGAAATTTACATACCTTTCGAAAATGTATGGGAAAAAGTTGTCTTTTTTACGTTTTAGTTTAATTTTGTCCATTATTGATAAGTTTTATGAGGAATATTTTACCTTTTTGGAATCAACTGATATGACGGAAGTCTTTAGGATAAATAAGATACAAAAATATAGTGAAATATTTTGGCTATAGGTCTTCGAAAGTTGGCAAAAATTCCAGAAAAATATTATTTTGGTAAACATTGTAATTTTTCTAATCAATATAACATTTTCTCTTAAAATGTATTAAAACTAATTATCCACATCTTTACTGAGTTCTGCTGAAGAAAATAAATTATAAAAAATATTCAGGTTTTTTCTCTGTGTTTTGAAAACTAGAAAATGGAGTAAATTTTAGGAAATTCGTTTATCACAGTGTATCATTCAGCCTAAACCCAAATTGAAATCATGTGATTATCAGACTAAAATACATTCAAATATCTATCATTAGAATATACACAGAGTGTCCTATGTCGCATGCTGGAAAAGATACAGGTTGTTATAAAACCCCATTTCATTATTGTCGATGAATTGCACTGTCTTTTAATTTTCGTTCGACTGAGTAAAAACCTAAAGCAATTTTAATTATATTTTGAATCAGGCGGGTTCCTTAAGGATATAGGTACTCAATTTAAAACATTTTAAGACATGGTTTTCTATTTGAAGGAATTATGACGATTGTTTGCGAATTAAATATTTATCAGAAAAATTATTTCAATTGTTAGAACATCTCTAATCTAAATATTTCACTATATATTTTGTATAATTATCACAAAATTTTCCGTAATATTTGCTGATTCCATCAAGGTAAAATATGTGTCATTAATTGTAAGAACAATCGATATAATTAAGCGTATATTTAATTAAGTCAACTTTTCTTCATACATTTTCGGTATGTGAAATCAAAAAATGTATAGGAAATCATAAAAAACACTTTTTTGTTTTATTCTAAATCTATCTCTTCGTCGTTGTTTTAAGCACAATATAGATAATACTATACGCGTTTTGTAGAAAATTAAATTCTCTATAGGATGATAATAAAAATTTCTGGCTGAAATAAGCCATAACGAAGTTATTGTGATGTTTAGTGGCTAAAAACTCAAAATTGAAAAAAATACAGAATTTTTACCAATTTTGGGAGCTTGAAAGCTCCGTTGGTATTTACTTTAGAGCAAAATGTTATAAACAAAAGTTGTAGGAAATTTTATAATGTACAAATTAGAAAATAACTCATTTTGACCTAAAACGCGAAATAACTAAGTTATAGTGCATAATATATAAAAAGTGGCGATTTTTTAAGGTTTTTTCAAGGTGGCGAAGGGGGCGGAGGGAGAAAAATATTGTGCAAATTTGGATTCTTAACTAACTCATTATCCTACATAACATACCAAAAATTCACGACTACCTGATTTAATGTTGGCAAAATTGCTTCATCTACTGGCCTATATAGTGAATGTATTTAGGTAATTAATATACAAAACAGACAATATAAATCAAACAACATTATTTATTAAATATTTAAACATGGAGTTATTTAAAATACCTAACATAGTTTATATAATAAAAGTATTTCTACATTATACAATATTAAATCACATAATATAATAATAAAACTATGTACAAAGATTCATATTATACACCATACTACCTTTTCACAATACAGTGAAACTCGGATTTTACGTTTTTCTGGGGACCACCGGAAAAAAACGTAAAATAGGGGAAAACTTAAAATGTGGGAAATGATATTTTAGTATGTCCTATAAAAACGTAGTTACTTTTCACTGTTAACTTCATTGTCATGTAGTAGGAGTGATTACTTGACAGTAATTATGTTTACAAGAAACAAAAGTGAAATATATCACTAAAAAACTAAATTGAAGGAATTGAATTTTCAGAAAATACCCCATACAATAAAAGTCCGTTAATTCAAATTCCAAGGAACTGAAAACAGGAAAAAAATAGAATTTGAATTTCGCGCCAATTTTTAATTTTAAAATAAACTGAATAATTTTATAAGGAAAACTTGCGATTTTTCAGAAGCTACCCAGGTGGATGTCGAATATTTGTCACAAATTTGATTCTCGGATAAGTACGTAATTTAATGGGCACGACATGACGTAGGTCCGCGCATTTCGCATTACCTAATAATAGCACTTCGTACACAACACAATTTATATCGGAGTAAACATTGAAACAACTATTTATTACTTTTAGATTTCAAAAAGTCACTTACTTTAGTTATTGGTTTTTATTTTGACACGTGTTTATCATTAGGTACATGTCCAATGACCTAGTTAAAACTTTTGCAAATATCAAATGGTGTGTCGGGCCCTTCCCGAGTTTTTTCTGAACACCTATTAAGGCTGACAATACACATTTGTATTTGTGGAAATATAAATTGGAATAACAACCAAACTTAATGTAAATTTAAAAGGAATCGTTTTTTTTTCAAATTCAACAAAATTAGTGCCCAAAAATTTCGCGAGAAGTAAATCACAAAGCACTGTTTGGAATAATACGCACGTGTAGGTAGGTATATATTAAATACCTAAATAAAACGAGTAATGTGTATGTTGCACTACAATGAACTGGATAAAAAAACTGAAACTTTAAAGTTATACAAAACACTTCCGGCGATTAAAATTAACATGTTACTATGCGCTGCACATATTGACATTCTCTGTAAATCACCCCACATCAAGACCTAGTGATGTACTGAGGTGTTATGAGGGGGAGATAAGATAACACCGCCCACCACGTGGAACGTGTTTGCATTAAGTAAAAAGGTAGCAATGTGACTTTACACACTTTCTTTGCGTAATATTTTTTGTCCAACTTTTTGACAAACAGTTAAATTTTACGTGTTTAGATATTTCATACAACTTTACCGCCGAGAAAAAAAACGTTAAATCCGGGAATTGTTTCGGCGCCTGACGTAAAATTTGGGAAATTTTTGTTCTGGAATGTATGGGGGTGAAACGGGACCGACAAAAAAAAACTTTAAATCCGGGAAAACGTAAAATGCGGGAACTTAAAATCCGAGTTTCACATAACATTGTTTTTTTTTTTTTACAATGTTTGCATTTATTTTTTTTGTGTTACTCTTGCAAAAAAAATGGACACAACACTCCATCTCAAATGACGCTATGTTTTGTACAACCTTTTGTCTGTGCAGTCTTAAGACAGAATAAAAACGGTGCAATTAATAGAGCGTCCACACGGTGCGTTTGTGGATACCGTCATGGAGAAGGTACTGCTGTGGTCAATTTTGGCATTGTGTCTTGTTAAAAAAAACAAAATGAATCGGAAAACAATGCTACCGTCCACATGCACCAACTTGTCTGAACAGGGGTGGTACATTGTAAGATTTCTCACCCAAAACACGCAGATAAAATGTTTATGGAAAATAAGCCTCGAGCGATATACATAAGGGCGTTTTTAGTTTGCATTTTATCTGCGTGTTTCGGGTGCGAAAACTTTAGAGAGTTCCACCCCAGGTCATAGAATGTCACAGATATCTATGCTCTTTTAAAGCTCAGTTATCGCTGCAACTGTACAGTCTTGGAGCGGGATTCAAAACTGCGCAGTTTTCCAGTCTACACGCAACGTTTTGAACTGTGCAGATAAAAGGTTGTACAAAACATAGCGTCTGGACCGGCCTTTACTCTTGGAAAAAAAAAATGGACACAACAGTCTGTTAAGAGTCGGTTTTCTGAAGAGAGCGCTGCATGTAGCCTTATCGACTCATTATTTGTGATGTAAATGATCTAACATAAACATATATTAAAATCTACAGATTTTACGGTTTCTTGTGATAAAAATTGGTCTTAAAATGGTAAGTATCTTCAATATTTACAAATATAAAACATAATTCTTAGAGAGAACATCATTAATTATAACAAAAAAGAAATACATTAAAAATTATGTACAATAACACAAAAATAAATGACTTTGTAAAATATGCATTCAAAATAAAATATAAGTTTTTCGTAGTTTGAATAAAAAGTTAACAACATGCAAATAAAATTTAAAACAAATTAATAATGTATAGAAATACGATTCATCACCTGAGAATGAAATAGTTCTAACTGACAAGACCAAAGTGTTGTTACAAATGAGATCGGAGAGGTTTCAGTACGTAGACATTATTACGAGGAGAGGAGGTCAATATTTAGTATGAAAAAAGATGGGGACTAATTCGTACATACTATCCAGATACGTTAAAATACTAACGTATTGAAAGAATTCGAGTTGCATTCTCTGTCAATTTATAATATAGGTTGCTAACTTTATGACTACTCACTTTATGAAAGTCTAGCGTTCTGATGTCTTTGCCTACCCCGTAAGGAACATGGTGTGAGGGATAGATAAATAATTTGTTAACACATATATATCAGTAATGCAAAAAAGAGTCAGCATATACAAGCGAATAATGATAAATATGATCTAAGAATGATTGACGAAAAGATTAACGGATCATGCTATCCGACTGCTGCGGAAGTTCCATATTATTCTTAAAATGCTTCTTCTTATGGGCCCTCAAATTCCCTGCGTAACTGGTACTGTACGAACAGAATTCACAACTGTGGGGCTTGGCCCCCGTGTGTTTCCTTTCGTGAATCTTAACCGTGCCTTTATTGGAGTACGAATAGTCGCAATACGAACATTTATACATCTTGGGTGGTTGCGTTCGATGTGCGTGATTCTTGTGTACGTGATAATCTATTAAAGACGAAAACGTAACGCCGCAGAAATCGCACAAATACGGTCGTATATTGTCGTGTTTTAAATTGTGATTTTTTAAATATTGCGGGTATTTCGTTCTAAACTCGCATCGCTCGCAATAGAAGAATCGAGGGTCCCTTTCTTTCTTCTCCTTTTGCGCCACAGCCTCGGTTTCTTCCGCGCCGTGAATTTTTTTGTGAATCAAAAACACTTTGTAATACGAACATTGAAAATCGCACACGGTACAACAGTACGTCTTGCCGTCAATGTGTTTCTTCTCGTGAGTGAGGAGATTACCTTTCTGGCTACACTTGAAATCGCACTTACTGCAGTGAAACGGTTTAGGGTCCGTGTGTTTCATTATGTGCCAAGTCAGATAAACTTTGGAATGCGTTTTGTACGGACACTGATCGCAACGTAAGTTCTTAGATAATTTTAGTTTCCTCCCCTTCCTACCGCCCTTGCCCGGTTTGTACGGTCCGTAATCGTCTGATTTTTCGTTGGGATAATTCTTTGTGCAAAACAATCTTTCGTGTCTTCGTAACGAGACCTGATGCGGAGTAGTAAAGTTGCAATAAGTACATTTGTAAAGGCAATCCGGATTGTTCTTTTTATGTTCCAAAACTTCCTGCGTATTGAGAGACATGAACGCACATTTGTAACAATAATGAGACTTGTAGTGAGTTGTTAGTGTGGTTCGGCTATAACAAGATTTACTGCACAGATTACACATAAACGCATCTTCTCCGGAGTACTTCCAATTCTTATGTTGTTTTATATGTTTTATGAGTATCTCTTTATACGGCGTCGTGTACGCGCACGTATCGCATTGCAAATTTTCCGCCGATCGTTCCATCTTGACCGTTTTATCTTTGAAACACGTTTTACTCTTAATGTGTCTTTCGTATGATTGCGTGTTCATCGTTTGAAACTCGCAATTGGCGCACTTTGACCAGCAATTTGAGCTGAACTTTCGATGTTCGGAAACGTCGTTGAGATTGTTGGATTTGAAGGAGCACTTGTCACAGAAGTGTAGTTTCCTGTGATATCTGAAGATTCGTTGGTTGAGTAATATTTTATCGCACATATCGCATTGTCTGACGTCCCTGCAGTTATGCTTATTGAGGAAGCCTTCCTCGGTTTCGTATTTACATATCTTACACCGTTCCATCTTGATGTCTATTTCGTTCTTCAACGAGAACATTAAATTAGGATCAGCATCAGGTTTCTCTACTTTAATTCTGCACAACTCTTCCACATTCACGTAATTAGCTTCCGTTGTACTGACGTCCACTTCTTTTTTAATCTCAACTACCTTTTTATCATCCGCCATCGTGTTTGGAACTTCTATTTCCAACATAATATTCCCACTCACGATATTAACATTTTCAACAGACGCGTCTTTATGTTCGTCCTTCTTTTCCTCCTTCTTTTCATCGTCGGAATGGTGCCCAGTATCCACAAAGTCTCCGAATAGATCTATGCCGCCGTCCGACCATTCGTCGGAAGATCTCGAAGACGCACGACGAACGGGCGGCGGTGGAGGCAGAGGCGTAGGACTTTGTATCTTTAAACTCTCTGGTTTTGGAACAAAGTCTTCATCTTCTAACACATCTTCTATTGCATAATCCTCGCTTGTGTCTTCTTCTTCGTCCACTACTTTTTTCGTTGCTTTCGCCTTCTTTTCGCTTCCTTTAGTTGATTTGTGTGTTTTGACGTGCCGACTTAATTCTACGTCATTTCCACACTCCACATAACACAGGTGACAATAACGTTTGTTCAGTGTTTTGTTTATACTCTCCATTATAAAGTAAACGTTGGCGTGCATTACAAAGTGTACCTTAAAGGCGTTCTTATATTCCACACTGTAATCACAATCCTCGCAATTGAACTCCACTTTTCCATTATCTTCCGTCTTGAATCTATCCAATTCCTCATCCCCTAACGAATACCCTTTATTGATCGCACTTCTTCGTAACTCTACACCTTTATAATTGACACGACCGAGAGCTCCGCCTTCGCCGCAAAGGAAAGTACTGAACACGGCATCTTTCACTTCGGGCAACATTTCCTCTTGGTGCGAAGTAAATTCAAGACCTTTTTTCGGTCTACCTCTTTTAGATTTCTTCCGTTTCTCTTTAACTTTTGTTGTTTTTGTTTTTCGTTTGCTCCGTGGTCCAGGTTTAAGAAACTCATCGTCACTATTTGATTCACTGCTCTCGTTGTAAGTCTCGGGCTTTTTCTTGGTCTTGATCCTGGTACACTTTCGCTTTTTTTTGTTCACTAGTTTGAGTTTATTTATTATCGGTTCTAAATCGCTTGGGTCGTCTTCAATTTGTTCCTCAGCTTCTTGCACTTTGGGGTATGTAATGTCCATGTCACACTCATCTTCAGGCTCGCTTTTGATATCCAACTCCACTTTAACATCGCCTATAAGAGGATCTATTTGTGAATCTACCCCTTGCTCCGACTCAATATCGTAAGTCAGTAATGAATTCATTCTCGTAAACAGACACTCAATGTAAAGTTTTGACTCACTTCACTTTTACTAATTGATTTTAACTACATATGCTTACATCCACTGTACATAATCAATAACACTTTATCGCTGATAAAACAAAATATCTTTCAGGACGCCCAGCAAATCCGACACTTCCATCTTGCTTTCGTGTTTTTTTGACAAGATATTCTTTTGTAAATTTTTGACTGTCATATTTTTTCTTTGATAAATCATAAACAATCCACAGAATTTTGACATATTTTATCGAAAATTAATTATTGTCTTTGATTTTATTTTTTGACACTTCGTTCTGTCATTTTGACTCGACTATTTTGTGATTTCTCTACGTTTTACCTGGTTTTACGCATTTTTTTTGTTAAAAATGGTAAATTGGCACGGATTTTACTAAAATTTTGCGCTACAATATTGTACATTTTATTGTCTTCATTAATTATTAGCGCGCTATGGCGGAATCAGACTCGTTCAACTCATATTTTCCTGTTAAAAACGAAACGTCAAGAGATGCGTTTGTAGCGCACGGAGACCCTCTCATCGACAATAATATCAAAAAGGAAGTAGATATAAAACTGGAGGAGGAGAATGGTAGCGCACCTGACAAGAAAGAAGAATACTATAATGAGGAATTACTGAGTAATGAATCGTCTAACGATGGATCTGTTGTAGATGAAAATATCAAAAAGGAAACAGGGGTCAAACTGGAAGAGAAAGATGGCAGTAGTCAGGACAAGAAAGAAGAATCTTATAATGCGGGAATTGTGAGTGATAAAACTAGGAAAAAGAAAGTCTGTGTGTCGACAAGAAAGAGGAAGAAACTACCTCGCCAGTGCACTCAATCAAAAAAGATAAAAGACGTCGGAAAGAAACTTAAAAGTAAGAAAATTTCAAGTAAGAATTTGTATCCTAATGACAAGAAAGTGAAAGATGCGGTCGTAAAAGGATTATTGACGGGAAGACACGGGACGTTAGAGTGTGTGCAGTATAAAGACGTAACATTGAGAAGAAAGGGGAAGGAGAAAGGTTATTGGCTGGATGGAAAAGACTTGGATAGGTTCAAGAGAGAAGAGAACGGAAAATCAATGTATTTCTGCGAAGACTGTCTTTATAGAGTAGAATATAAGAATTCGTTTAAGGTACACTTCATCACGCACGCTAATCTTTTTTTCGTTATGGATACTATAAATAAAACGTTGAACAAGTTTTACTGTTATATTTGCGACGCAAAATGTAAGAGTGCTTTGTCTTTGGAGCGTCACGTCGAGACACATAAGCATCCAGAAATAAAAGACGAAAGAAAAGATGTCGTACTTCCCGTTCGTGCGTTATCGAGAGAGATGTCTAGATCGTCGGACGAATGGTCTGATGGCGGTGAACAGGTATTCCATGACGACGCTTCGAATGACGGTGATAAAGAATACGTAAAAGAAGTATTCAGTTATGACGTTAAGTTGGAAGATCAGAACGCTCCGTATTCTGTTCAAAACAATGACGAATGCAAGTCTGAAGAGGTTTACATAACAGAAGGCCAAATAAATATTAGTATAATGGACGATTCGACGGTAAAAGAAACAAGCGACGTGACGAAAACAGAGATTAAAGGTATGTTGAAATGTGAATTCTGCAACTTTGAGACAGAACAAGCCGATGAGTTACTTCGTCACGATTGCGCCAACGAACACGGGTGCGACATGTGCGGTAAAGTCTTAACCAGCAAGCGGGCTCTCAGGGAACATAAGAAACTGCACGCCTGCTACAAATGTGACTTTAAATCTTCGTCGACCGAAGAAGTTTTGGAACATCGTAAAGACAGTATAGGGTGCTGGTATAATTGTAGTAATTGCACGTACAAAACTCTTTTTATAAAAACGTTTCAAAAACATAGGCTGAGTAAAAAATGTAAAATAAAGGAAGAAAGCGGTAATCCCGAGACTTCGGAAATGTTTTCCTGCGACGTATGCCAATATAAAACTAAATATAAAGATGTTCTCGACAAACACGTCAGGTTACACGACAACCAAATAGAAGACACGGACGGCAAAGGAAATAAATGCAAATTTTGCGATCACGTTTTCATATCGTCGTCGAGAGCGGAACTAATAATACACGCGAAAAACAGTCCAAAATGTTGCTACACGTGCCCTAAATGTGATTTTCAATGTTTTCACATGAATACGCTGAGAATACACGTGAAAGGAGAATGCGTTAAACCGCCCAAACCTAAACCGAAGAAAGAAGTGTTGTCGTGTAATTTCTGCGAATTTACGTCGACCAATAAAACCGATTTAACGTTTCACATCAGAAAACACACCAAGCCTTTTCAGTGTGATATATGTGACTTCCGTTGTTCGGTTAAAATTAGTTTAAAGATTCATAAAAAGAAACATATAGAGAATTCGTACTCGTGTACGTTGTGTGACTTCCAATGCAATCACCTCATCATGTTTAACAACCACAAGAAGTCTCACGGTTTAGAAACAACGACACCGATGACCCAAGATCCGAGCATGCGAGACCCCAGATTCCTGTATTGCGACAGATGTGACTTTAGAAGCAAACACAAATATTATTTTAAAGCTCACATGTTAAAACACGATAATATTTTGCCGTACTTGTGTTCGGTTTGCGGAGCAAGTTTTTCATTTGTTACGTTCTTACATGCCCATAAAAAAACTCACGAAGATAAACAATTATCGAAAGAATATAAATGTTCGCATTGCGATTTTACGGGTAAATCTAAAGCGAGTATTTATTCTCACGAGAAACGTCACACGTTGGGGAATGAAAAACAGTTTAAATGTTCGTTCTGCGATTATCGGAGTAACCAGAAGAGGACTGTTAGTATTCACGAACGCAAACACACGGGGGACAAACCCTATACTTGTAATGTATGTCCATACAGTACGAGCTATTCGGGGAATCTGTGGGCTCATAAGAAAAAACACTTTGCAGACTGAAATACGTAAATGGCCTTTTTTATCACTTCATTTTGTATCGTAGAATGTACGGTTATCTCGTGTTCTGGTTTACCCATCACGCCGTGGACATTTGTAGTTATAGGGTTGATCAGGTTTTTTGTTTGTAATTGTGTACGGTTTGTTATTCTTTCCTGAGTAAATGAATAAATTGAGTTAAAGGTTTTTTTATTATCGGGCATAATCATATTTTTTTAAGACATCAATATCGATGGTGTACAGTGTTCTCTCGGTAATCCTGCAGATTTCGGAACAAAAGCACTGCCAGCTTACTTTGTAAAAGCCTTGACATACACGTCCTGCGATTTCTCCCTCTCAACACGTGTCTGTCCTCGAGTATCTGGACCCTTGGACAGCCATGTTTCCTCGCACCCTTTCATTTGGACTATGTAAATGTACTAAATCCCAAATTATGTACGTACTAAAGTCTAATATATTTGTTGTTATCTTTAGATACTTATTATGCCGTGCTGTTGGCCAGTCCTCATCTGATCAATATCACGGTCTCTTTGTTGCATTATGCTTGGTGTCCCGTAAACTAACGTCATCCGTGGAGGGGTGATAGACCAGCTCATAACTGACCAGAACATTGAAATATGACCTTAGTAAAAAATCTCTCGTTCTCGGCACTTTTTGTTTACGAACAAAAAAACACAACAAAAAGTGCCGATATCTCGAGAACGAGTGATTTTTTAAACAAAAAAGTGCCGATATCTCGAGAACGAGCGATTTTTAAACAAAAAAGTGCAGATTTCTCGAGAATTGGCGATCTTTTTACTAAGGTCACATTTCCATATTCTAGTCAGTTATGAGCTGGTCCACCACCTCTCTACGGGCTGATGTTGACTTACGGGACATCCTGGATAATCTTGTTATGTTTATGATAAATATATTGTGCTATTATAGTTGTACATATTTTTATGTATATTTTTTCTTTTTTGTATACTTTTACTTTAAGTATCTTTGTTATGTCTTTATATATGTTTTTCTTAAGCATATATTTTGTACCTATATAAGGGACATTACCATTTTTTCTGTACTTTTGATAAAAAAAGGCTGTGAACTGACTTTGAATTTATTGTTTATGATTAAATAAACCTGTTTTCATAGAAATACACATTTCAAAATATGTTCTATTTCTTCGACACAAAAAAATTATCCATTTTGTAACAAAATTTGTATAGAAATTTCGTTACAAAAGGGAAAATTTGTATGGGACAGTCATTTTACTGTGAGAAACAAAAAGAAGGCTTTTTAAAATTCTTTAAAAATTGACTTTTAAAGATAAATCAAGTAATTATATTTTTGATGTGTAAGAAATAGAACATATTTCAAAAATGTGCAACTATTTCCACGAAAAAAGGTTTTTTTAATCATAAACAATTAGTAATTCAAAGTCAGTGCACAGTCTTTTTTGTCAGAGGACAGAAAAATTGGCAATGTCCCATAAATATTATTTGGAGTGGTTGTAAGATATTGCTTATCTTAATAAGACCGCCCTTTGGCACTATTGTCTCTAAGTGTTGTATTGGTTTTTCAGATTGTTTATTTATAGATAGATATATTTATTTATATTTTGTAATATCGTAATAACCATAGAAAATAAAATATTTTTTGCTTAATAATGCCTATTTATTTATCTACCCTTTAACGATTAGCAGCTTAATTTGCGATACCCATCACTCTCCCCAATTTAAGAATATCATATTGTGTTAAAAACAAATACTTATTTTTGGGCAAAATGAAAGACTATATTTATTTGCAATAGAGTGGTGAATATGTGGAACCGTTTACCCGAAAATGTGATACAAGCACCATCAGTGAACGCTTTTAAGAACAGATTGGATGACTTTCTCAGAACGACAGATGGCACAGACATTGATTTGGGCCCATCAGCCTAGGCTGCTTGCCCAAAATTAATACTAATAATATCGCCGCTCGCTTTTTACTTTGACTTAAGCGACACAGGGTCAACTTTTCAGGAGAGCGATTTAAAGTTTTAAAAAACAAAAACCCTGATAACTTTTTTATTTATGAACCGATTTAAATAAGTTGTATGTGGGTTTTGTTCATGGATTTTTTTTCTATTTTTTAGTATATAATGTTAATAAATATAGTCTCTTTTATGTGAGTTAGATGGCGCTTAATGCCTAACCTAATATATAGTATAATTCGAAATTTATTAATTCAAAACAAGTAAATGACCACTTTCCTTAAAATCATGAAAATTCAAAATGACTAACATGCCATTTGTACTCTTCCTCCAAAAAAAACAAAATGACTTACACGTCATTTATATACATTTTCTAATAATTCAAAATGACTAACACGCAATTTGTACTCTTCCTCAAAAATATCAAAATGACTAACACGTCATTTATATATTTTTTCTAAAAATTCAAAATGGCTAATAGAACTTTTTGTGACAAACTGTATCAAGCAGGATGTCTAAATTAGCACTAAAAATAAAATCGTTATAATTCAAAGTGATTAATGCAACCATGTTTTCCAAACACTTCCAAGTTAAAATGGCTAACACACAAACTCTTGTATTTAATAAATCTTGTATGTGAGTAACAAAAACTGAAGATCAATGTCTTGGAACTCTACGTATTCATCTTCATATCTGTTTCAAAAAAGAAGGAAAGTAAAAGTTTTCTAAATATATTCTTTATAAATATTTCTTAAATAATATATTCTAAATAGGTATATACGTTCGCGCCCATCGCACACAAAAGCAACACGTGTATTGACAATGAAGTTGTTAGTTGAACGACCGATAATAATATTTTCAAACCTTATAATTCTGTTTCAAACATTTTGTCTTAAACGACGACAGATGTACCAAATATCAGCTATTGTTATAACCGCAAAAATACTAAAGTGCAAATTCAATTATAAACAATTACTAAGAATGATTAACGCATTACATAAAATTAAAAAGTAACAATCTACTGTGACTAATGGCCATTTTTATTTAATTCAGTATTTAGTAGAAATGACTTAAAAGACATGAAACGACTAATATCCAAAATTCAAAAAGTCTAAACGACAATTTAACATTATTTAGTATCATGTAAATGTGACTAAACGTATAACATGTTAAGATTTAATATTATACGATTTGACTAAAGTGCATCTGTCTAAATAATTTTGATAAGTCGAAAAAGCTAAAGCGCCACTCGCATTGTTTTATGAGTTAAGTTTGTTTTTCTTATAAACCAAACATTCATGAATTGTGAAAATTTGGCAAAACAAAGCGCCATTCGCGATTTATAAGTTGTAATTTTCGTTGCTTTACCTATTTTTTGAAAGATAAAAGTTGGTTTTTTATTTGACTAAACGACCAAAAAAGTTGTCTGATTGACCTTGAACTTGGACCATTCGATAAAGCTCGCCGAGACGATTCCAACGATATATATAACTCATTTTATACCTAAGTGGCGCTTAAGTCAAAGTAAAAAACGAGCGGCGATATATATTTGGTTTAAAATTCGAAATAATGACTTTAGATTACGCGACTAGTGTTTGAGGATTTGCATCATCATCAGGCGATTATAAATAAACTTTAATGAACCATAAAAATGGACTTCCACCATGTATCGACGGTCAAAAACCTTGAGATTTATTTTTGAAACTTGCTGCCTTACGCTCATGGGCGAGCTGAGAATTAAAGAATGGCACGTTCAAGGGAAAAAGACGAGCCATCAACAAAGAAAACTTAACTTTAACATTAGGCAGTCCATGTGGTTTTCCCGTTTAGAAAGGTTTGTAAAGAAATAAAAAATACAACCAGGTATAAAATGATTTTATTTCAAAATATTTTTCTTTCTTTCGTATGCACACGACCATTGTACAAGTTATCTTGGAGTCAAAGCTCCGCGTCAATATTTTGCAAGTAATCTATTGCCCTTGGCGTCACCTCATGGATTTCCTCAAGAACCCCTGCAAACTTCTTGTCAGGACACTTCTCTACTATATAGTCAACAGTCTCGATCTGGCTACTTCAAACTACTTATAATTCTTCTGAATTCTTTTAAATGATCAATTGTAATTAGAGGACTATTAACCAGGTCAGTAAATTCTTCTATTAGTAATTTCTTTTCATTAGCAAATGCTGACGAATCTACATCAGATTCTGTAACATTTTCGCAGTCAATCTGAAGGCAACATTGAGACGATTCTAATTCCGTCGAAGTCGCCTGCAATACTGCGGACGAACAATTTGATTCGTCCATTGTTGAAACGTTCTCACGCAAAAGATTCAAATTATTTCCATCATCCATAGACACAATACGACCTGTCTCTGATTCCATAGACGAAGCAGTGTTTGTAACATTTTGTTCCGCGAAATTATTTAAATTACTGTCATCTGAATTCTTCGTAGATGAAACAATTTTGCAGCTATTTTTAATATTGTGTAAATCTTTATTCGTCAACAAACTCAATCTTTTGAAATCGTTTCGTTGGCTGCAGGTTCTGGCTTCGTTTAATATCGAAGACCATGTTTGATTCTTTGTCAGTCTTTCTACTACGAATTGTCTTTCTGCGTCTGAAAGGTACAAACGATTTACGTCGCAATTGTGACCGACGTGTGTCTTCCTGAATACAACTGTACATCTACCGTTGTCTTTTTCGAATACATTAAATCCAGCTGGGCAGGTACCATTAATTTTGTTGCTTCCAATTGTTTTTAACCTCCTAATCCCTTTGCCCTTAAATCTATAATTTCCAGACCTATGGCACTGGTAGAAGTGTTGTGTGTAATCTTCAACCTTTAAGGAACCCCGTCTCTTGACGTATTTAGAAAAAGTTTTATTTTCCATGTCATCTTTCCACATTTTATAATCTTCCACAGTTTTGAATTCTAATGTTTCTGTTTCGATTTTCAAATCATGTTTTGTTCTAAAATGTTCGTATATATCTGGATTTTTTGTCACGATTTCTAAACACAACGGACATTTATGTCTCATTTGAGATTATTTTCAAATTATATACTCAAAAATAAACTATTTTATTATCAAAACAATTAATTTAAAAATTTCGACACTACATAAACTCTTCACTTCTCGTTTTTTGACAGTTAATTGACATTTGAGTTCAGTG
This sequence comes from Ceraclea dissimilis, assembly GCA_963576895.1. Classification (NCBI taxonomy): domain Eukaryota; kingdom Metazoa; phylum Arthropoda; class Insecta; order Trichoptera; family Leptoceridae; genus Ceraclea; species Ceraclea dissimilis. The sequence continues at coordinate 642,696 of OY756379.1, read as the reverse complement.
TTGTCATGCAGATAAACATATTGTACTGTAACTAGATGACATTTTTATTTATTTTCCAAAAAGTAAAAGTCGGAAGAAAATTCATTATTTATTTACCCATTTACCGCGCTTTTGGCTATTTTGACCCAAACGAATATTTTTTTAAACTTTTCGTCATTGTGAAAAATATTTTTAAAAGATGGTAAAAATTGTAAGCTTGTACCTACTCAATTGATTGAATTGCAATTATTTAATATTGCAGCAAAGAGTTTTGCTTTATTTTAAGTTTCTGAGTAATTCGTGAAATACATGATCTTGTAAAAAATGGCTTTTTGTTAATTAAAACCATCCTTTTAGTTTTTTCCAAACGCACGGTCAAGCGCGAAACCTAATTTACAATTTTTTTTTTATTTTCGATTATTTTGCAAAATTATAGCTTATTTACTCAGAAAAAAACGATCGTTCACTTGAAAAAGGAGGTTCTAAAAAGAATCTATTCAAATTTTGGAAAATTATTGATAAAAAAAAGATTTTAAAAAGTCTGAAAATAAATATTTCTTCATTCGGGCAATACTGTACGTTACGATTCATTTTGCACAACGATATCAGCCGGATGCGAGATGTTAAAGATGAAATTCCAATAAATGGAATGCTGTAATCCCGTTTGTAACGCAGACATTGCTGCAAGGGAAAATCACTCTTATGGGTCTTGAGTTCATTTATTAATTTGCTTTAAATTGGAATACCATTAAAGTTTCTTACGAAGTTCAGAGAGAGAGCCACAAAAGTTTAAAAAAAGATTTTAGAGATCAGCGTTTCATAATATCGAATCAATAATGTAAATTTTGACGTATGTATAATCAAAATAAGCTTTATTCTTCAACATATAAAATGATAAATATTCTTCGATGGCAAAAATTAGCTAAAATAAATAAATAAATCTTTATTACCCAGAAAATATCTTCAAGTTTCAAGACAAGAAGATAGTACGAGTAGGGTGCAGAAGGGCGGACTTATTGCGAAAGCAATTATATCTTACAGTCAACCCGAGAAAATGTAGGTGGGTACTATTGTAGAAAAACCTGTTTTCTTAAAAAAATAAATTGTGACATTGTTGTTGAGATCCTCTCCTTCGAACAAGATTTTATTAGCTAATGGAGGGCGGTTTCTAAAGGTTCGCTTACATGAGCAATATTAATTGCCGAAACAATTGCTCGATTAATTGCTCCAGTTGGGCAGTATTGCTAAAAAAATTGCCCGTGTAATAAAACCTTAATTGAATTATACTTTCAAATTTAGAGTTTGAATGATGAAATGAAAGTTTGTACCTAATTTTAAATATCAAAATAATAAACTATAGACTTGTGCGATGCTTCCTGTGAATCTTATTTCACTCACACAATCTACCTGTCGCGAGTGAGAGAGTTGAGCCGAGTAGGTATCTAAATATTTTATACATCGTATCGCGTTTTACCTGTTACGCCCAAAATAAAATTCAACCACTTATAATAATAAAATAATCGAACCTACAATCGAAATCATCGCTCCATCGATCAATTAAATCAATGCAAAGTCGTGCTTTGTGACGTTTGTTGATAATTTCTCAACAATGACGAGTTAAAAGTGAGAAAAGACAATGGCCTTTCTGTGCCCTGTTAGGATAAGAAGGGGGAAGAAAAAGAAATGTGAGTATTATTATTAATTTCTCCACTTATTATTATTTATTATACCCGCCCGTGAGAACTTCTTTAATTATTATTTTCATGTCAATGACCCGTTGTTTGCGGATTGCTTTTTTTTTGACATTTTTGCTCCAATTTTGCGTAACGTTGAATAATGCAACTTGCACCGTCAGAGGATGCAGTGATTTTTTTTTCGTAACACGTAAACAGTATTCCTGTTATTTCTTTATATAGCGACTTTACTGTGTTTTAATTATATCGACTTTCTTTTCAATGCTTTTTTTATGGAAACTTATAAATGCGTACTTAAATTAGGTATAAATTAGGTGTCATAGTTTTAAAGTAGAGCAAGTGTTTATAATAATTAGGAATATTAGGATATAACTTAAGGCAACAGGTGAATTAAAAAATAACTTTTTGTTGTAACAGTCAGGATAACAAGTGAATGTAGATTATAAAAGGCAGGATAACGAGTGAATGTAGATAGTAAAAGTCAGGATAACAAATGAATGTAGATTATAAGTCAGGATAACAAGTGAATGTACCTTGATTATAAGTTAGGATGACAAGTGAATGTAGATTATAAGTCAGGATAACAAGTGAATCTAGATTATATAAGCCAGGATAACAAGTGAATGTAGATCATAAAAGTTAGGATAACAAGTGAATGTAGATTATAAAAGTCGGGCTAACAAGTGAATGTAGATTATAAAAGTCGGGCTAACAAGTGAATGTAGATTATATAAGTCAGAATAACAAGTGAATGTAGATTATTAGTCAGGATAACAAGTGAATGTAGATTATATAAGTCAGGATAACAAATGAACATAGAATTATAAGTCAGGATAACAAGAGAATGTAGAATTATAATTTCCCTATGATATACAATCCAGTAATCTGAATATTCAAGTAATTGGGGTTTTTATTTAATAATAGTGCTGGATTAGTGAGGCTTCATTGTATTATGTGAACTCCCTTGGGGAGGAAGAAGGATGGGTGTTCCGAAGCTTAATGATCACTTAAGCCAGCCAAAGCCGACTCGTAAGTGACAGAACACCCATTTGGCTTCTTCCCCAAGAGAGTTCACTTAATGAAATAAAATAAAGTACTCTTTATTGTACAAATAATTTTACCAAAGGCGGACTTATTGCCTAATGGAAATTTCTACCAGCCAACCCATGTGAATGTAGATAACCTCTCACAACTGTGGAGAAAAAACTGTAAAGTTAAGATAGTATTTGCATTTTCTAAATGTATAATTACAATTTCTTTAATTTTTTATTGTAGGTGTATCAAAAATAATGTTTTTTTTCTAGCTGTCAGTGGAGATGGAGACAAGGAGTTGTCCCGTCCCGGCTCGGGGCTCAGCCCAGGCATGGGACGCATCACGGGCTCGGCCAGTATAGAAACATTAGTAAGGGTCGGGATAGAAAAGGAGCATGGCCTCAGTCCCGACTCCAAGATGGTCGTACTTCACGACTTTGCACCGTGCGTGGATGATGAACTCGAGGTTTGTACAAATATTTACAAACTAGCTAAGTTACAAGTCAAAGGAGAATGTTAATTTAGTATGGAAAAAAACCCAGGCCCGGCGTGAACGAAATGTAACTCAAATGATAGGTAGAAAAGAGGAATTAAATACTGCATAGTGGGCATCATCAACATCAATGGCTAAATGTGTGAAATACCCAAGTATTAGAATTTCAAGGCATTCGCAATGCAAGGCATTCGTGTACCAAGCTTAGTCGAAATTGCTCCTCCCTTGCGGGGTAGACAGAGAGGACAGAATGCCAGATTGCCCTATTTCTACACCCAATATTCCTAATTCTATTACTCATAACATCCTTCTATCATTATTCATTCACTCAACATTCCCAAACCATTGAAGTAAGAGAGATGATGATCGCTTTGTATTAACATTTATGGTTGCATTTCAGGTGAAGCGCGGTCAGGTAGTAAACATATTGTATCGGGAGAACGACTGGGTGTACGTGATCCTAGCAGACTCCCGGCAGGAGGGCTTCATCCCTCACTCGTACTGCGCCCCCTACTCGCCACACCTACTGCCTGATCTTAAGAAGAAACTCCCTCGAGCATCCTCGGATCTGACGGCTCAGGACAGTACACAGTAAGTTACATTTTACAGTTAAAGTGATCATATTAAACCAGGCGATGATCAGTCACAAGTCTGATGGAAAGTCCATCCTTCGCTGTATGTCTGTTGAGACAACTGTACTTATTATTAATTATATTATACCCTCACACCGTGTCCCTCGCACGGTAAGTAAGATCCTTACAATAATTTTTTAAATAAATAAATAAATCTTTATTGAATAAAAATATCTTTCAAATGGCGGGTTTATTGCCGTAGGCAATGTCTGCAAACTAGACATGAGCGCCGCGCCGGCGCGCCGCCGTTGATCATGGTCGGCGCGCCGCCGCCGGTTAAAACGCTCACGCCGGCGGCGTGGGATCCGTGTGACCAAAAGTATTTATCTTGTGTTTCTTGATACAGAAATCGAAATAAGTACTTTTCCAGGTAATAAAATTGAAGCATTCAGCTGTGGGGATGCTAGGGTTCAGTAATTATATAAAATGTCGAATAATAACTACTTAATGCATTGTCTTATTTATTCAATTCTAAAACAAGAAATAGGATGGGATTTATTTATAGTTTTGACGGCCACAAGGCATTAATAGTTTGGTTCTTAATAGTGGAAATTAAATTAAAAACAAACGTTATTTTATGTAACTGGGAATTATAAGGAAAAATCAGAATTTATGGTTTTTTGATCGATTTTATCATACCACGCTGAAATTTTTAAACCACGTAAATTTTGGCAGAGTATCTGACCAAAATTTTCGGCCTTTCATCTTTTCGGTCGACCGTTCTCTCTTTTCATTAGTTTAGCCTTTGATTATCGAAGTACCTAATCAAAATTATTTTCATTCCACTTGACTAGATTCGCTATATTTCATTTGTTTCAATACAACACTGTGGAAATAGTAATGACTTCTTTTCTCTTGACAAAAAACGATATTCATTTGGTAATTTTTGAGGTTTACGATCTTCAAAGTGTCAAAATGTGATTATAATTAGATATTTTTAGGTTAAAAACCAATTATTTCGCTAACCTAAGGCGGCACTATAATAAAAAAAAAATACTATCCCCTAACGTGGTTTCTCAGACTGTGATTACAGACTACTCTCAATTTTTTTATGTTTTGATTTACTTTTTTATTGTTATAATGCTCGTATATTTTGTACTTATGGCCTTAAAAGCCGTATGTGATTGAAAATAAATAAATAAATTGTATTTTATCTTTCTACCGGTAAGCATTACGTATTTTGGTTGATATCATTATTAATTTATCCACCTTTCGACTAAAAACACAACAATTTATGTTTATTTGATAATTATCCTTATTTTTACGCCTAAAATAACATCGCAAATATGATAGTTTTATTAGGTAAATTACATAATTTTATTAAATTACCCTTCAATCCAAACAACAGGACATATAACACCTATGTTTTTACAGCTTTTGCTCAACTGTAGTTCTCAGCTACATAGGAGTTTTGCATTTTGTGGAAGGTCGACCTCGTCATCGCAATTTATTTCAGAGTTTGAATTCACAACACTGTGGAAATAGTAATGACTTCTTTTCTCTTGACAAAAACGATATTCATTTGGTAATTTTTGACGCTTACGGTCTTCAAAGTGTCAAAAATGATTATAATTCGATATTTTAAGGTTAAAATTCAATTATTTCGCTCACCTTAAGCTACGTTATAATAAAAAAAGAAATTACTATCCCCTAACGTGGTTTTTCGGACTGTGATTACAGACTACTCTCAAATTGTAATTTATCTTTCCACCGGTAAGCATTACGTATTTTGGTTGATATTATTAATTTATGAACCTTTCGACTAGAACACCACAATTTATGCTTATTGAATAATTATTATCCTTATATTTACACCTCAAATAACATCGCAAATAAGATAGTTTTATTAAATTACATAATTTTATTAAATTACCCGTCCACTCCAAACAACAGCACATATAACACATATGTTTTTACAGCTTTTGCTCAACTGTAGCTCTCAGCTACATAGGAGTTTTGCATTTTGTGGAAGGTCGACCTCGTCATCGCAATTTATTTCAGAGTTTGAATTCCACCCAACATTTAGCTAACAGCCCAGGTATTGCCAAAAGAGAAACCTGTTCGACTACATCACTGCCCATACTGAGGCTCTTTCTGACGCGTTTGACTTTATGGATTAGTTTATTTTGACCTGCCCTCCAGCGCCATGAAAAAGCAATAATGTAATTTTCCATTATTTTTCAAATATGAGCTTTTATTTCACTTTATTATTGAAATAATCATAGTTTTCCAAAATAAATAAATCGATTTTATCATTATCCTTTTCACATATACGTATTTAGTCATTTAAAACAATATTGCAAAAAAATCCAATGCTTCCCCCCACTTTGGATCCACGCCGCCGGCGTGGCGCCGCCGCCGGCAATTTTAGACATGGGCGCCGCCGCCGGCTTTTTTGCAGCCGGCGCACATGTCTACTGCAAACCAACCACTCGTGACATTAATTTAATATACATAATACATACAAGTGTATGAAAAAGAAGAAAAATATAAATAATAATAATAAATACGATACTGACAATTTTTAATAATTTTTAGTACTGGTAATGAGTCACGGTCGGAGGCTGGCAGTGAGAGTGATGGCTGCCCCTTTAGCAAGGCCCCCTCGGGGCGCTGCATCGTCCTCTACACCTTCCAGGCAAGGGATGAGAATGATGTTCCGGTGGAGAGAGGGGAATTTGTCACAGGTTGGTTATATTTTATAATTCATTTTTTTATTTCAGTAAGGAAAAATATGTACAATATAATACACGGCTTGAGACTATATAAGCCAATTCTTTGTAAGCAACGGAACACCTATCTGCGATTGTATGTTAAGGGGGGATACTAACTGAATATTGCATCAGGAAAAATAAAATTACTCAGTTAATCCTAAAGATATGCAGTTATTCAGGAGTATGGGGCAAGTGCAACTTATTCCTCACACTGCCAGCTCTATTGGTTGTGTGGTGTGTTGGATGTGTAGGTATAATGTTGTCTATAGCTTCAGTTGATGTCCTCTCAGGTGCACATTAGAGCTCATGGTGAACATAGCTGGTAGTATCTCACAGGACTACCTAGTGCTCATACATACACACACAGTATATCTCCTACAAATCCCAGTTAGTATGTGTTTATATGCTTATATCCCTTGTATTGTTGTATGTGCAGAGTTGGTGTATAGTATGGAGATGTATGAAGGTACAACTGCCAGCTCTATTGGTTGTGTGGTGTGTTGGATGTGTAGGTATAATGTTGTCTATAGCTTCAGTTGATGTCCTCTCAGGTGCACATTAGAGCTCATGGTGAACATAGCTGGTAGTATCTCACAGGACTACCTAGTGCTCATACATACACACACAGTATATCTCCTACAAATCCCAGTTAGTATGTGTTTATATGCTTATATCCCTTGTATTGTTGTATGTGCAGAGTTGGTGTATAGTATGGAGATGGTAGGTAGAACTGCCAGCTCTATTGGTTGTGTGGTGTGTTGGATGTGTAGGTATAATGTTGTCTATAGCTTCAGTTGATGTCCTCTCAGGTGCACATTAGAGCTCATGGTGAACATAGCTGGTAGTATCTCACAGGACTACCTAGTGCTCATACATACACACACAGTATATCTCCCACAAATCCCCCTATCATATCGTTTCTGTAAATGTATGTAAAATATTTTCTTTAAACAATAAATGATTTATTTCAGTGTTGAATCGAGAGGATCCCGATTGGTTTTGGGTCGTGAGAAGTAACGGTCAAGAAGGATTCATCCCGTCTGGCTTTGTGTATCCCGCAGACAACGTGGTTCCGGGAGGGAACCCCAATGCAGGAGGAAACAACAATAATAATAATAATATAATTAACAACATGACGACCGTCAACTCGGCTAGCAATCCTAACATTAACACTAATCCTAATAGTAATTGTGACGTGGGGCAGTCCACACAACAACAGACACAACAGGAGCCTGACCCCAGATATCACGGCACTGAATTGGTTATGCTTTACGATTACAAGGTAATAATTTTTTATAAATACATATTTATTTTATGTGGTTCAATGAATATCGGGAGATTCAATGCCCTAAGTACCTGGGACTAGGAGATGTGCAGGGACGTAGAGTGAACAAAAATATTTTACAGTTTATTTACTTGTATAATACTACCTGCATAATGCACGCTGATACAAGTTGTGTGGAATGTATTGTTTACACTTCACTTATTTTTATATTCCCCTGTAGATATTGTTGGTTGTATAGAATTCAGGTAAAGATGGAAACCCCTATAATTTAAATACGAAGAAAAATAATACTTTTCGCCCACGAGCCGTCTATGGAATTATAGGATTAGGAAGGTTTTATTGCACCTCAGCAGTAAAACGGCATTCATTTTCCCGATGTATGAAGAGTTGTATTTAGGATGAAAGTGAACAAGCTGAGATGGTTTGGGCATGTGGAGAGAATAGATAGGTAATAGTTATTTGTTCATTACAGGCCCAGGCTCCTGACGATCTGTCGGTGAGACGCGGAGAATGGGTTTACGCCGACTTGCTGCATCAGACTGTGGAGGGCTGGCTGTGGGCACACGCCCCCAAGACAAGGAGGTATGGGTTCATCCCCAAGGCGTACGCTAGGCCCCCTGCGACCACAAGTCTTTAGTTATTCTAAACAATTGTTTGATTAATCGTGGATTACAGTAGGTCCTTTTCTGTAACTTCTAATTTTTTTTAGGTTTAAGTGATCACTTTACACTCATGCTACATGTGGTGAAGGTCTGGGTTCGATTCTCAGACAAGATGAGCTGGAATAGTGAACAGTGGCGTATATAGGTTTTAATTTTGGGGGGTGGCGATGCAACCATAGCGCCGCAGGAGAAATTGTGAGTGAAAATGGTCGTGTTTTGTTGTTAAAATTGTGAAGTAAAGATTAGTATTATAATTTTCATGTACAAAAACTAGAAAAAAAAGAAAGAATAGTGCCGCAGGTAATTTTTTTTTGAAAAACGGTTTAATGATGCGGTTTAATAATGATGTCTTTAAAATAAAAATGTTTTAAACTGTTTAAAAAATTTAAATGTTTTAAAATATCCTCGGGGGCCTCGTCCCCCTCCCATATACGCCCTTGGTGTAAAGTGATCATTTAAGACAGCCGAATCTGGTCGTAAGCTTGACAATGTTCATCTTCAACTCTACATTGCGCTATTGTGGGATTACTACATAAGAAAATAAGCGTGTTTTAAATGTATTTTACAACTACACAATTTGAAAATCATTAGTTATAGAATCGGACCTATTATGTATGATGTTTTAATGATTAATATATATATATAAAATAATAAATATTAATTAATAAGTTGTTATTCTGTGCCTTTAATAGATTTATGTATAATTAAAACCTAAAATAAGTAATAATGTATACTCTCCGATTGGCTAGTAGAAAAAACTTTAATATTTTGTAAGGATTTAGACTTTTTTACATTGTGCCTTAATTTAATGCCATACCTGCACCACGATAAGTCTGCACGGTGGCGATTTCATGAACTAAAAATTTTATGGTAAAAAAAGATGGTGTCACATTTTTCTAACAAGATTTATAAAAAAATAGACAGCAAACTTATCCTGGTTTCAATGTAACTGTTTTGTTATTAAATTTTTTATAGTGAAGTATAAATTTTTGTAGCATTTCCATTAAAAATATATCAATGACCCTTATTTTGACGCATATGACAAAGCATTTGGACTCATATGACAAAAATATGACAGAGAAAAATTTGAAACTATTGGAGTACTGCGGCCCCACTTATTTTATTCAAAAAAGCTCTAAAAACGGTATTCCACTTCGCTCGACTGCGGGTGGAGCCGGATGAGTGCACAGAAAGTCAGAATGTGTTTTTTTTAAAACGAATTTAGTGAATTTACAATGTTTTAGACTTGAAATGTCACTCCTGTCAAAAGTTTAGCACCTTTTAAAAACAAAATATGCTTGACCTTGAATGGGGCTGCAGCACTCCAATAGTTTTAAAAAATTTGCTGCCATGAGTCTAAATTTTTTCTACGTCTCATATTTTTGTCATGTACCTAGTATTCGTAAACGTCAAAATATATAAAGCGATAAACTCTCAGATGAATTCATACTAATTTGTATATGTATTTCCCATTTATGTGTCAAAATTATCTCCCGGAATTGTTTTAGTAATAATTTGTATAGTTAGTATAAAATAATATAACAATTATATGTATTTATATATTGGGTGTTGAGGTTTTTGAAGGAAAATGTAAAACGCAAATGAATTATATATATTTTGTGATATATATATTCCATTAAATATATATCACGCTAACTTTTTTTTTAATCAGTGCTCCGGTTCCGGGAGAAAATCCCATGACAATATTGTTCAACATGAATAAATCCCAAAAATTACAAAAGCCCTTTAGAAATATTCTCAAGAGATAAAAGCCCAAACTTTCTAGATAGATTCCAGTACCTAGATGATTTATTTGTAAAATGTTGACTATTTTATTTTCCATCCCATTTTAGATCCGCTTATTTATGTATTTGTTTATTTTTTTTAATATGCCAGTTTCTAACACACTGAAAGAAATCGCATGCTAATAGATACGATTAATTTTATTTTTAAAATCCAATTAGATTTGAGCTTTTGCCCCTTGTGCATATTTCTAAAGGGTTTTTGTCTTTTTTGGGATTTATTCGTGTTGAGCAATATTCTTATGGGTTTTTCAATGTCAAATAATTATGGAATTTTGGGAGCCCTTTTGACAAGATTTGACAATGAGGGCTACCAACATTATAATCTACTGAATCGTTAATATTTACTAATCATAATATGTATTTGTAAAAAGTTTACTGATTATAAATAATTAATTGTTTTTAAGTTAAATAAAATTTGTATTTTTTATAATTTTTCTATTAATTTATGTCCCGATTATGTTGTACATTTTTTCAAGCACACATTCAGGTTCTGCAAGTGGAACATATAGATTCTACAAAGTTAGGGTTGCCAGATTCCTCGCAAGTCAAACAGGATACACCCGCCCCCCCCATCCCCCTATAAAATATAAGAATATACCAACATTTCCGAAAACCGGGACATCTAGGCATCCCGAAAGGTTTGTTTGGGACACCGGGACACGAGGTGTAAAACCGGTGACAGTCCCGGTAAATCGGGACGTCTGGCAACCCTATACAAAGCATAAAAAAATTCGTTAGTAATTTTATTTTGTGATCTGGCTTAGGTTAGCCGTAAAATTAAAAACCTATATTATCTGTAAAAAATGATGAATTTTACAAATTACAGATTTTCCTCGACAGAAGCGAGAGGTTCTACATTTACATAATTTAGCTTTATGTGAACTCCCTTGGGGAGGAAGCAGGATGGATGTTCCGACGCTTACGAGTCGGCTTTGGCTGGCTTAAGTGATCACTTCATGCCCTAGACAACATTCACATGTTCCACCACATCCTGCTGTCAGTTGTGTATTTTTGGAAGTTGTATACTACATACTACAGATCCAAATTATTTCACAATGAACCAATTTTCTGATACTACCGCCATCTGCTGAGGAGTGGATGCAACATTTAGAAACGTACTTTATTGTGATTCCGTATAGATGTGATGATTATAGAATACTATTAATAAGGTGACCAACCGTCCTCCTTTTGGAAGGACAGTCCTCCTTTTCAAGGTTCTGTCCACCCTCCAAAAGTGTCCTCCTTTTTTACTTTTTAAAATTAATCTCTTAATCTCAAAACCACACGTTTTTCATCATACCATGAATTAACTAGTACTATAGCATAGAAATACATTAAAATGCAATTGTTTCCTAAAAAAATTTGCCTGCGGTGCTAATTATTACTTTTACCTTTTGTGTATATGTATTTTGGTATGTCTTATGACAAATATTTCACCTGCGGCACTATTTTTTTGATACATCCTTTATGGAAAACATTTTCAAGAAAATAAATTAAACATAGCGATCTTCTTCACTGTCCCAAAAGAATTTCACCCGCAGCGCTTTTTACGCATTTTTTGTCCTCCTTTTTATTTTTAAAAATATGGTCACCTTACTATTAAGTATACGTCGGATTTTGAGGTTATGCATTTAAGCGATTAAAACACTCTGTATAATAATAATGATATAATATTATATATTTTTATTAGATACAATTTCAATATAATAGGATATATTTGATATTTTGGTTCCTCAAAGAAGCACATCTCAAAAAATATACATAGATACATTTAATATACAATAAAAACTATATTAAATTTAGAAGATTCAAAACTGACCATCAACGGGCGGACACACACGCACTGATGTTCAGTTAACTGAATCGACCATTTGCAAAAAAGCTCTCTCTGAATTCAGTGTTACCCTGATTTTGAATTCAGAAAGAGGTTTTGGTCGGAGCTTTTTTGCAAACAGTTGATTCAGTTAACTGAACATTAGTGCGTGTGTGGGTAGCCTAAATTCACCTACTAGTTTTTATCTCAATTCCACATGTTGACTCATGTGCAGAATGTCAAAAATGGGTCCTGTACCGCTCTGATATATTATTTCTCTATGGTTTTGACAGTTGACCTAACCTTTACTGACAATATTTAATCTTGTCAGTTAAGGTTAGTATTTTGACGAGTGTTTTACAATGAAGATATAGAGACACGATAAGCTTAACAAATACAATCACAAACTAAACCAAACTCTTAGGAATTTAATTTGATGGTTTTGATATTTGAACTAACCTATAATGAAGATACATCTTGTCATTTGAGGTTAGTATTTTAACAAACATATTACACCAAGGATATTCAGCTTTGAGATGTGGTGCTATAGACGCGTGCTCAAGATTCACTGGACAGATCACATCACAAACAGCGAGGTGTTGAGTAAGGCCGGAGAGACGAGACAAATCTTGAACAAGATTGCTAAACAGAGAGCGCGATGGATAGGCCATAACATCAGGCGCCCCAGCCTGCTCATCACCATAGCAGAAGGAATGGTAGAGGGCAGTAATGTAATGTGAGAGGTCGCCTAAGAAGCAGTTATATGGACCAGATTATTGAGAGCATGAACTGTAGCACCTACACGGAAGTAAAAAGATTGGCGAGGGACAGGACGGCGTGGAAAGAAAGAACTAAAATGCTTGGTACAAACCAATCTGCAAGATTGTAACCACATCATCATCACATAGCTTATAAAACACTTCATTAAAAGTATAAAAATACACAATTTACCATAATTACACGAAGCAGGAATACTTTGGACATTTTTACTCCAGAAAGCATTTCGTATATATTAGAATCAATAGTAATTGGTTTACAAGGAGTATGGAATTATTTTGGCAGTACATTTTGACTAGAAATAAGCAAAACAGAACCCTAATTATCTGAGCGATTACTTAGACAAATTAAAAATTGTAAAATATGTATAAAAACAACTTTTTATGAACCACTCTTATTGTTCATTCCAACAAACTAACAGGCAAACAAAGCTGGCTATCTACTAATCGGAGCGCGGAATTTGAGGTTATAGTGGTTATAGGTATAGGAGTAGCTTTAGTTGACTATACAAATCTGAAACATCATTAAATTAATTAAAATTTACCAATTGAAACGTGCTTATGATAAAACAGTACTACAATATTAAACCGTCACCTAAAGCAAATGTGTGAAAAGTTTCAAGGTGCAGGGCATTGGGGAGTTATTAAAATTCGAAGAGGAAAATGTAGATGCAGACAATGGGAAACAACAGTGAAGTTTAATGAAAGTGTGTAAATTTGCGGGAATAAGTAAAAGGGTTCAGGAACATATCCCTGTGGGACTCCAGAGTGGCCCCCACTCTTTTTATAGATTGTCTTTTCTGTCCTGAAAGAACCGGGTGTTTCATGTTTTTATTTTGATAACTATGCGTGTTTTTGTTATCAAATTACTACTTGAGAAATTTTCCATGTCGGTTATACGGGTCAAATGTTTGTTGTCGAACGGTTAATAAAGTCAATTTGGATAATTGAGGTTCTATTTTGTCGACAATGCGGTAATTTTAAAAACCGATAAAATATTATTTTTCTATGGTTCCGTTTCTGTCAAACAGTGCCACTGTTCGTGTCTATGGTCGGGGAATTTGATGCAATCCAACCAGTGTTTCAGCCTCTTCCCTTTGCTGGCCGAACCGATCACTAAACTGCCTAAGAAGTCATTGGGCTTCCCATAGTCTTTGTCCCAAACCGTCAAAGCTAATGATTGTTTTGTTAATTCCGTTGGTCTCGTCTCGAAAAAGAATTCTTCGTTGTAAACTGGATTCAGGTTACGCCATTTGATCGATGTCTTGTGTTTGCGATGATAGGGGTCTGGTTCTAAGTGCCTGGAAATAAAAAAATATATAATTAAGGTCCTTATGCTGTCATCCGGTTTCTGCACCCTGAATTGTTCTCAGCCAATACTGAGAGAATTGTCTTGAAACTGAAGACAGTGATAGATGAAAGTATGGACTACAGATTGGCTGTTTTAGAATTACAATATTTAGAAATTCCTTGATTAAAAAAATATTTCTAAAGTACCCCTAAAATTCAACCCGCGCCGACTGGATTAACAGTCGAGCGCGTTAACAACTAGGTGACAGACCACCTCAATAAATTTAAATAAACCAGTGGCTTACAGTTTCACAAATGGATCAGAATATCCATTGGTATCCATTGCTGGGAGATTTCTACATCGGCAGATGAGAACAGCCAGCGCTCTCTTCTTAGTGTTGTAGCTGAGGGAGACGAGGATCTGAGGCTTCATCAGCCCGCCAGACAGCTGGTCCTCAGCAGCCAGAGGAAGCGTGAGGTCCTGGGGACGTCCACTGTGGAGGGCTGCGTCCTGCAGAGGTATTGAAGCAGAACCTAAAATGTCACACCCATATCTGGAACAGACAGAAAAACATTAATAATTATGTTTTTTAGTAGGAATATAATCCGAGTAATCCAAGGAATATAATTTGAGAATAACAGGGGATATAATCTGAGAATAACAGGGGATATAATCTGAGAAAAACGGGGGATATAATCTAAGAATAGGAAGAAATATAATCTGAGAATAGGAAGGAATATAATCTAAGAAAAATAAGGAATATAATCTGGGAATAATGGGGAATATAATTTGAGAGTAAAAATAATATAATCTGAGAAAAATAGGGAAAATAATCTGAGAATAATGGGGAATATAATTGGAGAAAAACAAGGAATATAATTTGAGAAGAACAGGGAATATAATTTGGAAACATATTTATTTATTTATCGTATGGTCAAAAGAAGTATATCACATCCCTCAAAGGAAAAAGTTTGAAGGTTGGGCATTGGGCAATGATAAATTTCGCAAGTAAGCTTGGTCGTCAGAAACTAAACTGAACGTTATTTATATAATCAGTCGAATAGGAAGTCTTCGAAGCTCCCTTCGTATGCTCGGAGGTCGCAACATAGAATTATTCTAATCTATTATAAGTTTAGGAATAACAAAGAATAGAAGAGACTAACTTATCCTCATCAAATAGTGTGACTCTGAATGTCTTGGTTGATAAATCAGCTTCCGTCACGCCATGGAAGATAATGATCTCATTGAATTCTGGATTTCTCGTCTTGTGGACAGTCTTCGTTCTCTGTCGGCTGCAAGTTGTACCTTCTGTAACATAAGAAATTGCAATTAAATTGTAAGTTAGAATGGACTATGAAATTTTGACTACTACTTATACATTGGGAATGCCGTTTTACCGCTGAGGTGCAATAAAACCTTACTAATCCTCTAATTCCATAGACGACTCTTGAGCAAAAGTATTATTTTTTTCTTCGTATTTAAATTACGGAGGTTTCCATCTTTACCTGAATTCTGTGCAACTATCAATATCTATAGGGGAATAAAACAATAAGTGAAGTGTAAACAACAAATTCCACGTAACTTGTATCAGCGTGCATTATGCAGGTAGTATTAACAGAATTTGCCAAGGAGATAAACTGTTTAATATTTTTGTTCACTATACATATGTCCCTGCACATCTCTTAGTCCCAGCTGGAGACCTAGATCATTGAATCTCCCGATGCATATTAATTAATGATTACAAATTACCCTAATTCCGTGTCCCTTGCAGGGCAGGCAGAGAGGACAGAGCGTTAGACAGTCCCATCCTTACAAACACTCCTAGCCTCCATCACATTCATGCAATTTGTCATACACACTCTCCGATTCCTTTTAGAAATATGGGTATTAATTTGATATTTTACCAGCAGGCAGAACTTCCATACAACAGTAGGGGTCAGCAAGACCAGCCAGGTCCGTCGACGGCAGACCTCGCGCTCTTACGGCGGTGCAGTGCAGGGCGCATTCAGGGGCGTCGTGCAGCAGACGTACTTCAGCAGAACCGCAGTTGCTGGGCGCTGGTGGGGCTTGCGGCGTTCCTATATTTTGATAACTGCTGCAGGAGGAGCCGTTGGATTGATCTGCAAAAAAAAAGAAAATTAAGGGCTTGGCACCAAGAATGGCGTCACAGTCATTTCCCACGGCAATAAGGTTAAAAATAGCGTGAACAATCGCATGATAAAATGGTAAAAATGGCGATTTTTCCATTTTTTGGGGTTAATTTTGCGTCTATCAAAAAACTTTTACGGTTATTCCCTAGACTTTAATGCATATTATCAATATAAAAAAAAAATTACCCCGCGACATTCAGGAAACGAGTTTCCGTCTTTCGGAAAAAAGATCAGAGGTGTTTTTCCAAATTTTTTTTGAGAAATCTATACAAGATATAAAAAATCTTTTACGGTTATTCCCTAGATAAATGTTCAATGCATCTACCCTATTTTGTTCCAAAGCATATTAAGTAACGGTTGTCGAGATATAAGGTCTCCCGTTTTTAGAAATTTTTGAAATGTCGGTATGCATACTCTTAATGAAATTTAGTCATGTTAGTACTTTATATATACGCGACCACTAGAGATGCATTTAATTTCATCACAATGTATTTTTTGTGAAAACATCGGATTTTCTACATTTCGTAGTTGAATAACAGTATATCAGGTATTCCATTCTTAAGGACACTGAAGGAATGTAAGTTAGGGGTTGGGTTTGTCGGGGGCTCCCTTCTGGTCAACCTGAGCCCACCTCTTAAAAATATTTTGCCAAGAAGTGCGGGTAAAGAGGACGCTATATGCGCCTGTGCTACCAGGGGATGCGGAGGGCCTTAAGCCCGTGGGAGTCCTTCAATGTGTCAATATCAGGTTGGATGAACTGGAAATTTTGACTGTTGCTAAGTGTTAAAAGATCACATTAAACCAGCCGACGATCAGACTCAAAATAATCTTTTATTATGGCTACTCCGTAAGCTATGTGACGCAATCACATTCTTATGTCACTTTGTCCCTCCATAAAACAACATGGGCACAACCACTGCCTCTTAGAGTAGGTACTCTAGCCGTGCTGTAACAGTTGGCAACATAGCATAATGATCAAACAGGACCACCACTCCTGTCAAATCTCCTAACAGAATATAATACGTGGTCCATCATACTCGTTGTTAAGGGACTGTTATTCCATACATTTCCTTAGCGACGGTGATGGCAACGCTATAAAACGAAGTGGTCTCAAATTTCTACAGCATGGCTAGAGAAAGACTCTAGGTGGCAGTGGCACAACTCAAAAATATTTTGCAGCACGGAATAGGTTGACAAATCAATATTGTTTTACATTATAATTAGGTACATATTAAAATGAAACAATAGTCATGGAATTACCATGAATTATTGTTTTGTTAGACATGACATGTGACCTTACGTTAGGTGAATTAGTAATTAATTCTTTATTAAATAGTTAATCATCATTTCTCTTGGAAAATTATTCCATACGGGGTGAGGACGGGGGGGGGGGCAATAGAGATAGCGTGCACATTATGTATTGAGTTTTGCATCCATTCTATTGTCATTGTTTTTATTATGGACTGTTCACAGTGGCTTGCCTAGAGTTTTAGTGCAAAGCAGGCTTGTACATTTTTTTTTCAAAAGGGTTTTTTACTTTTATCTCTACCCAGAGCTAAAATAGGCAATTGCCTAGGGCGCTCATATTTGGGGGGCGCAATTGGCACAGCGAATGGGTAGTCAGTAAAGAAAATTAAAAAAAAACGCCTGCGAGCTACTTTGGGGTTTGTTTTTTTTTTATAACAAAGCGCATTTTTCAGACAGAGCATTACTACCCTTTTCACCCAGTCTTATTTCGCAAATTGAACTTTTCTTATGTCAAAACCACATTACAAATTCAGTTTTCCCCCCTTCCCTCATAAAAGGGCGCCGTTCCAATCTGTAGCCCAACAGGCCGCCAATTTCGCTCAGACCGGCGCTGCCTGTAACTACAGTTCCTGCCCATGTAGATATGTTTTTCTTGTTTTTATTTTATTTTATTTTTCGTGTTTTTTTTAAGGCCAACCTTGGGCACACTTCTTAATAACATTTGCCTAGAAGTGCGGGTAAAGAGGACACTATTAATGCGGGGCTACCCAGGGATGTGGAGGGCTTTAAGCCCGCGGGATTTTCCTTCAATGATACAGTGGGATGTCTGCAAGCTTGCATGGGAGATACGCCACTGATTATGAATTTAATATATAAATGTAGAAATCGTCGTCACTTTTAGGGAAGGACGAGAGGAAGCATTTTTATTACCGTTTTATTTATACTAATACTAATTCTTCACAGCGCATCATGCAGCATCATATACGTGGTTTATACATTGGAATATTTTTATTTATTTTAATCTGTGTAAGTTAATATACTTTTTTAATTTATTCAAAAACAAATTATTATAACGCAAAATTATTTTTGAAATCACAATTTATGTTTTGTGAGAACATCAGAATTTTCTACATGTCGTAGTTGAATATAACAAGTAGTTATCTCAACAGATACACAGCAAAGGATGGACCTTCCATGAGGCCAGCCGCATGGCCGGATTTGCCAAAAGGCCGGGGACTATAGGCGGCATTCCTATCTTTATTTTTTTAAGTTTCCTATCTTTTTTGGTTTCCACGGAATTCTCTTGGAATTTTTTTTACACTCCCCCCCCCCCCGTCGACAATTTTTTATTGCCCAAGGTCAACAGTTTTAGGTTTTGTAACATTTCCTAGGGACCCCCCCGTAGACGTAAAAATTTTGGATGCACAAAAAATAGAGCGCTAAAATAAAAAAAGTGCATTAACTCCCTTGAAAAGTATAAATCCGTCTCTGGCCAGCCGACGATCAGTCATCAGGCTGATGGAAGGCCCATCCTTTGCTGTGTATCTGTTGAGATATAACTACCTACTAATTATGACACACTTTATAAAAAAACGATCGAACTCGTGAGACACCAAACACAGCGGTATGTAGTTACTGGATCTTCTCAATCGCTCGGTGTCTCCTCATCCTGACTTTAAATAAGTTTTTTTTAATAAGCAGTTATCTCTAATCCTTCGATGTCTATGATAACTGGATAGGTGAATGTTTCCCAGTATTAGGCTGATGAGTTTATAATTTATGTCAATCATGAATGATAATATGTAGACTCTTATGAATGATAATACCGAGAAGTGTGTTATATTGTAAAAAAAAATTGTAATAAGGTTTTTTTGATCTGTTTGAATTTCAGGGCAAAGCGATGGGGTCCAGCATTTTCCCACCAGGTCATCCATTGCATTTCGCGTCCCATGGAATTCATAAGCCAGCCGGCTTCGCTCAAGGCTACGGGGGACAGTATGCTGGCAATCCTAATCGGCCTGGAAACTCGTATTCTAATGGATGCCAGGCTGGAAACCCGCCCCCTTATTCGGGATAGCATTTTGGCAGATTTCTGTCATCAGTAATGATTCAATAAATGATTTTCTAATTCAATTTTACGTTGGTTTTCTTTATTTTTTTTTAATAGAAATGATTTGGGCCTGCATACACAAACCCAAATACTTTCCGGCACACGTTCCTTGCACTAGGCTAAAAGTATCGTAAAGTGTGGAATACATCGCCAGTGCAGGGGTTTGAACCTGGCACCTCCCGCTTGAGAGACTGCCGCCTCAACCAACTGCGCCAACCATGTACTTTTTATTTATTTATTAATAGTCATATTGACATTTCAAAATTTTCTTAAAAAACAGGAGACCCTAGATCTCGACAACCGTTACTAAATATGCTTTGGAACAAAATAAAGTAGATATATAGAACCTTTATATCTAGGGAATAACTGTAAAAGATTTTTAAATCTTGTATAGATTTCTCAAAAAAATAATTTCAAAAATACCTCTGAACTTTTTTTCGAAATGCGGAAATTCGTTTCCCGAAAGTCGCGGAGAATTTTTTTTTGTACTGATAATATGCATTAAAATCTAGGGAATGGCCGTAAAAGTTTTTTGACTGAAGCGAAATTAACCCCAAAAAATGGAAAAAACGCTATATGCGATTTTGAACCTTATAAATAAATAAAAACTTTACTACACATAAATTTAAGTACATGCAAAGGGCGGATTTATTGCCTGCTGGCGATTTCTGCCAATCAACCCAACTTTGACATATAAGTGAAATATAAAATTAAAAAATAACATACAATGTACTTAATGTATCCGCGGGAAATGACCGTGACGTCATAGTTGGGTCGAGAGCCTTAAATAATTGATTAATAATACGTTTTGACCGGATATCTAGGAATAGCCATCGGATAATAACAAATTGGGCAATTATACAAATGACTTCCGTTAATTTCCGTTTTATTCGTTTACGTTACGTATCTTCTACGTCAGTGTTTCCCAGCCTTTTTCGTGCCATGCCCCACCAAAGCCTTTCTAACAGTCGTATGCCCCACCGCAAAAACGATACATTTGTATGCCATGTAGTAAAACCGGGTGCCCCCTGTCCACAGCTACATACCTCATGCTATTTATATACAATTACAGCTATGATTAGCGCCGCAGGCAAATTTTTCTAACGAAATAATTGCAAGTTAATGGATTTTTACAATAATTTGTGATTAATGTGAGATTCCTTCGCGCCAATGGCCATGGCTGCATATATGATCTTTCTAATTAATGAACCTCTATCATAGACAGCGCAGGCGCATAGCGCCGCAGGCGAATTTTTTATAGTTAATTTTTAAAGATTACTTACAAGTATCGGAAATCTAATAAATAAATATAATATATCTAATACGTGGAATAGTTTCTGAAGTAATTTCTGAAGTGTCCCATTTGAGGCGTGGTGTCCCACCGCTGAGGCATGGTGCCCCACCTCTGAGGCACGATGCCCCACCGTGGGAATCACTGTTCTACGTACTCATACGTTGGATATTATGTACGCAATGCGTACTGCGCATGTAGGTATTATATACGCATTAACGCATAACAACCAGGCCCCTATTTCCCATTATCCACAGTGGGCACTTGCCCATCAGGGCCCCGTGATCCAAGCCCCTCCCCCTAGTTCCTGCTAGATCACCAATTGATCTGAGTCACAAACTTCTTCATCCAATTTCACAAAAAAAAAAACTTTTTACTTAATGAAAATTATAATTGCTCTCTCTGCACACCCTCCATGAAAATCTTAAGAGGTCGGTACTGGGGGCCCCATCTTTATTACATGCCAATTTGAATTTTTAGAGCTAGCACACCAGGGATCACTGTAATAGGGGCCCCATTGTTCTAAAGTGCCCAGGGCCCCCAACAGTTTAAAGACGGCCCTGATAACAATTTTCACATTGAATAATATAGAGGTATTACGAGAATTTATTACATAGATATTAAAATAGGGCACACGCAAAAAAACAGCGTTGGGAGATTTGTACGATTACTCGGCTTATACCAAAAATATCATCCTAAGACTTAACACATGGATAACGGAGAAAGCCCCATGTCTCCTTCTCCACTCATCCCTGTCCTGTGCGCTTCTTTTTAACTCTTTATATGAGTGGAAGCCCATATCCTGGCACATGTCGTCCAGGTATTCTTTCCTTGGTCGTCCTCTGTAGTTTGTCCCCTCGTTCATCCCTTCAAGTAATTCAAATAGGAGACCCTCTTGACGCACTATGTGGCCGATCCATCTGGCACGTCTTTCTGCTATTGCACTGAGCTGGTGTCTTCCTCCTTTGATTTTGTTGAGAACTTCTTCTTAGTTATGTGATCCCTCCAAGAAATTCCTAAGATTCTCCTGTAGGACCACATCTCAATAGCTTCCAGTCTCTTTTTTTATCTCTTTCAGATAGGCACCACGTCTCACTGCCGTACATCATCAAACATCTTGTATATACCTCTACAGTCTACATATATAGCGCCCTCTACTGCGTAGTTTAGATCGCAGTAAATATTGAATGCTTCTGAAAGTCATGTCATTACTTAATCAGACGCGTTTTACTAAATTAGATCGTACTTAATTAAAATGCTGATTATAGAACCCCCTACCCCAGCGGTCGTCACACTTTTTTGGTCAAGGGCCACATAGGACAATGTGAGGTATCACAGCGGGCCGTAGGTGCACTTACGAATGATGATTTTTTATGTATGAAAAAATATCGCAAAGGCGAAATTTTTGTCAAAACAAGCAAGCAATCTACCTAATTAGAAAAAGGCCGTGATATAAATCTAATCTGTTTTTCGTGAAATAAGAAACATGCTTGGTATCTGCCCAAATATAAAGAATATGCGTAACACAAGAATAGCTACTGCTAGCGCAGCAGGCAATTTTTTAAAGAAAAATTGTATTTTAAGGGCATGGCACCAGGAATGACGTCACAGTCTTTTCCCACGGCATTAAGGTTCAAAATTGCGTGACAATCACATGATAAAATGGTAAAAATAGCGTTTTTTTCCATTTTTTGGGATTAATTTTGCGTCTATCAAAAAACTTTTACGGTTATTCCCTAGATTTTAATGCATATTATCAGTACAAGAAAAAAAATTACTCCGCGACTTTCGGGAAACGAGTTTCCGTCTTTCGGAAAAAAGGTCAGAGGTGTTTTTCAATTTTTTTTTCGAAATCTATACAAGATATAAAAAATCTATTACGGTTATTCCCTAGATAAAGGTTCAATGCATCTACTCTATTTTGTTCCAAAGCATATTTAGTAACGGTTGTCGAGATAGAAGGTCTACCGTTTAAATTTTTTTAGGTAGATTTCCATAAGGAACTCTACCTATTCGTTTCTCCCGTGATGTCGCAGAATTGAAAAATTTCTACTCAGTATCACTAATTAGGACCAGGAGAACCCGAATCCGACCTTGGTTTAAAAGTTTATATATATAAGCCATATATATATATGTCCCTTTTCTTGTGCGCACGTTTGCGGCCAACCTATGCGTCGCAGAAACGTGAAACTTGGGTGGTAGATTTTTGGTAAGGGGTAGATGAACTGATAGGAGATTGGGTGAAATCCATTAAGAGGAAGGTTCACTTTTTAAGGCTTTAAATACAAAAACAATCATTCTGAGGGGATCCAATGATTGTGAGGGTCCGTGTCTGGTATCGTATGAAAGGGCATTTAATAAGGAATACAGATCAATTTACAGATTTTGTCTAGATCAATTCCTTGGACGACAATGATCGATCGAAAGATCTAGTTAAGTAGTTACCGCATAGGTACTAGCGTGTTTGTTGTCTTAGAAAAGTGCTTCACGATACGAGTAGAACTCACATCTTTTTTCAAATTTCTAGTGCTTAGGTACCGGTACTAATCCATATTATGTGTGGAATGAAAATAATTTGATTATTGGATTAGGTACTTCCTTTAATTATTGAAGTACTTAATCAAATATTTTTTCGTCATACGGTACTTCGATAATCAAAGAATAAACTACATCCATACTACTTCATCACTTCGCTGGTTTATTTGCTGATAATATTGTGATTGTTTTTATTGTACAGATGTACTCTTAAAATTAATAAAATTAATAAATCACTTGGAATCTACCTATGCCTGTGGCGTGCCAAAGGAATTTTTTTGAAATGTCGGTATGCACACTCTTAATGGATTTTTGTAATGATTTTAGAAAACTTTTGATGTGGTGAGAAAATGTGTGGTAATGTGTCATATTGTATTTTTTTGTGAGTATCACTTAGTTTGAAAAATTGTTTGCTATGTCGCGGGCCACACAAATATCTGCCCCGGGGCCGGATGAGACCCGCAGTTTGACGACCACGGCCCTACCCTATTGACGAAACACACAGACATCATTTTAATATTAATTAAATGTGTTTTTTATATCACTCAGTTGGTTGAAAGGCCATTAATTAAAATAAATAATTATAATTCATTTTATTTAGTGACGTCACCCAAAAAGGTTGCAATTGACATGTCAAAAATTTATACCGACATTTTAAAAATTTCTAAAAACGGGAGACCTTATATCTCGGCAACCGTTACTAAGTATGCTTTGGAACAAAATAAGGTAGATGTACTGAACCTTTATATAGGGAATAACAGTAAAAGATTTTTTATATCTTGTATAGATTTCTCAATAAAAAATATTGAAAACACCTCTGATCTTTTTTCCGAAAGACGGAAACTCGTTTCCCGAAAGTCGCGGAGTAAAATTTTTTTTTGTACTGATAACATGCATTAAAATCTAGGGAATAACCGTAAAAGTTTTTTGATGGACGCAAAATTAAGCCCAAAAAATGGAAAAAACGCTATTTTTACCATTTTATCATGCGATTGCCACGCAATTTTGAACCTTTATGCCGTGGGAAAAGACTGTGACGTCATTCCTGGTGCCATGCCCTTAAAAGTATTGAACACCTTATGAGTTCCTAGGGTTCCTACCAAACATTACTTATGAAAATCTGAGTATTTAAGTAGGTAGCATTTTTCATAAAATAAAATTCGTCAACTTAGTAAACACTGTTTTGAACTATACCTGCTTACGTAAGTATATTTTTGTATATTTCCTCAAGGGAACTCTTTAGAGCTCATTATCAGCAAAAAAATTGCCAACGACGCAAATTGTGTATGCATGCCTGAATATTATATTTAGAGGTAGGGGGGGGGGGGGGGGGGCAAAATTCAAAACTGTCTGGATTTTTTGTCCAACATATCTGGAAACCCTATAAACATATGATATATTCGGAATAAAATAAAAAAAATGATAGATACATTACACCATCAATATTTTTACAATATTATTTAGATGTAATAAAGCCAATTATAAAAATTATCAAGTCAATTTATCAAAATCATTAACGACGTGATAAATGTCCAAAAAATATAATAATTTGCACAAATTTATAGTAATTTACTATAATAATGATTATTATTAATTAATTTATTCACCTGAAGTTCAAATCATTCGTCAATTTGACATTGGCCGTTGGACCACGAAACGATTTTAACGGAATTATTAAAAAAAAACTGAAAAGATATCAATTTGAAAAATTTGTCAAAATGAATTTCAAGGCGATATTTTCTTTATTTGCCGTTGTTTTCATCATAATAGTGGTAAATATGTATATTATTTTCATAATTTATTTAATTTATTTTAATGGGCTATATGCTCTGTCAAAAATCTAACGATTATCGGCTCAACTTTATAAAATTTTGTATGAGAGTGTAATAGCCCAGGAAATTTAGCTTTGTAGCGTAGATAATTGTCGGAAAGCTGGAAACTGTCTTAATCCCTTCATTAACATGCAAAGAAGGTTTCTTGAAGTTTGCACCAATTTTCCGCTTGTGCTAAGTACAGGGTGACCCATAAACTGAAAAAATAATGTAGTTTTTTCAGTTTTTCAGTAATAACTTCTAAACGATGCTTTCTAGGAAAATTGTGTCTTTTTATAAATTAAAGTACATAATGTTCTGCGTCGTTTGAGCATAAATACTTCTTTGTACCTCAAAAATTATTGTGATACAGACACTGCCAAGTACATATTAATTTTCTTAACAAATTTAAATATTCGTATTTTTCACTTTTGTTGTTGAATATCTCCTCAAATCAGGTATTTACGGTAATATTTCACTAAAAATATTTAATTGTGGGTTAATTTTCTCTAACTTGTGATTAAAAGTTTAGACCTTCAACACACAGCTTATGATGCACAGGTGTTTAAAGAGAGACGAGTGAAAATGAGAAATTTAATAAATGATAGATTTAGATATGTTAAAGGTAAACTAATTTAAATTTTACTATTCCATTTTATTAAAGTATAGTTTTGTCAAGTAAAATCTAAATTTTCAATACTGTTACGCCACTGTCTAATATTTTATATCGAAAAGAGTATTTTTTTTACATTCATTAATTTTATTAAAATATCTCCTAAACGGTTAGTGTTAGGAAAAAATATTTATATCGGAATTTATCTAAAATAATTTCTCTATATTATAATTGCAAAATAATTTCTTTGACTTAAATACTAAGTGAGGTAGAATTGATTAAAAATTGTATATAAAAAATAAATTCATACATGTCGCCACTTTTTGTTAAATTACTCCTAAACCAAGCGGTGCAGTATAAATTAATTAAATATAATTTAAAGCTAAATAAATTTTCTATAAAATGAGGATAATAAAATTATTTTGTGATTTATAATAAAAAAGTACTAGATGATAAAAGTTGATTTTGTGTAGAGGCACGTTGCTATGCAGGAACATTTTATATGGGAAACGTGGAATTATTTTACAAAATATTGATATTGATCATCTAGTACTTTTTTATTATAACTCCCAAATTAATGTTATTACACTTATTTTATAGCAAATTTATTTCGCTTTAAATACAATTTAATGAATTTACGCTACACCGCTTGGTTCAGAAGTAATTTAACAAAAAGTGAGGGCATGTATGAACTTATTTTTTATATACCATTTTTAATAAATTCTACCTCACTTATTATTTAAATTTCATAAATTATTTTTCAAGTGTAATATAGAGAAATTATTTTAAATAAATTATAATATAAATATTTTTTCCTGACACTAACCGTTTAGGAGATATTTTAATAAAACCAATGAATGTAAAAAATACTCTTTTCGATATAAAATATTAGGCAGTGGCGTAACAGTATTAAAAATCAGATTTTACTTGACAAAATTATACATTAATAAAATGAAATCGTAAAATTTAAATTAGCTTACCTTTAACATATCTAAATCTAATATTTAAAAAAAATCTTATTTTCACTCGTCTCTCTTTAAACACCTGTGCATCCTGAACTGTGTGCCGTAGGTCTAAACTTTTAATCAAAAGTTTGAGAAAATTGATTCATAATTAAATATGATCAGTGAAATATTACCGTAAGTACCTGAGTTGGGGAGTTATTCAACAACAAAAGTTAAAAATACGAATATTTCAATTTGTTCCGAAAATTAATAAGTACTTGGAAGTGTCTGTATGACAATAATTTTTGAGGTACAAATGAGTATTTATACTCAAACGACGCAGAATATTATGTACTTCAATTTATAAAAAGATACCATTTTCTTGGAAAGCATCGTTTAGAAGTTATTACTGAAAAACTGAAAAAAGTACATTATTTTTTCGGTTTATGGGTCACCCTGTACTTAGCACAAGCGGAAAATTGGTGCAAACTTCAAGAAACCTTCTTTGCATGTTAATGAAGGGATTAAGACAGTTTCCAGCTTTCCGATAATTATCTACGCTATACCCCCTTTTTTAACGTTACTTCACCGGTCTATAAGCGCAAAATAAGAATAACGTAAGCTATAAAATCAATTTTGGCTTATTGTATACAAAAGGACCGACGACATTGTCCAAATCGCTGGAGGAACCTGGATGCGGAAGGGTCAGAACAGAGACGGGTGGAAACAGACGGAAGAGGCCTATATCCAGCAGTGGAGGGAAGAATGCTGATGATAAAGAAGAAGAAGTATAAAAAGGGGACCAGTATCAAAAAAATATTCACTAGAGTCACTTCGTCTTACCTTAAACATTTTATCAACCAAAATTACAGCATTATACCTAACAAACTACGGGAATAATCTAGTATTTCATTAAATTTTGGAGGTAGATTTGAATTCTTTTTATAGAGAAAATTTACAAAAATCGGACTAGAGTAACTAAATCATATCTTACATTTATCCATGTGTTATAAGTTTTAGGATGATATCTTTAGTATTAGCTGAGTAATCTCACTTTTCCCAACGTTAATTTTCACATACATATTCGTTATTGTTGTCCCCCTTAATCTCTTTTGAATTAAAACAGATTAACTTTTAATAAAAAAGGGTTTACGGAGGTTCTTTTATAACGAAATTAAAATGAAAACACATATGACTTTAAAAAAAAGTGATGTACTTACGCTCTGTATCGCTATTAATTTAATACCGTTAATTTTTTTTTTACAAGAAACCAAAAAAACTAGGCATTGAAAACCTAATAATTTTCAGAAGCTTTTCGTTTAAAGCGACGATGTATTGCAGGGCCTTTGGCCACCGTTACAAGCGGAAACCATTGACTATGTTAAAAATCTTGCGTCATTTTTTTGTCTCACAGGTAATCCGCTCGTCTACGAGTAATTTATTTGTGTCATTAAATTTGATATCAGGATATTTTGTACAAAGATTATTTTGTAAAATGTTTGGATGCACCATTTGCGCTGGTTGCCCCATTATTGGAATACAACGTGACGATATATTATATAGTTGTAGTAATGGTACTTTCTGCAAAGAGGGTGTCAGTTTTATCATTAATATTGAAACTTGGATATAGCGAAGATAATTTTCAAATGGTCATTTCTTGTCGCTATTACCGAATAATTGCATAAAATCGAGTATATTTTCTTTCAGAGCGAAGCCACCGGGGGGACTTTAAAGAACCACCATAAAATAAAGAGGCAAGCCGTTGGTACAGATTCCATGGAAAATTCGCAAGAAACTGAGAATTCTGAGGAGGGGATGAACCGCCATGGAGGACGCAGGAGATACGGAGGCTTCGGAGGGTATTACGGAGGCTATGGGGGTTACGGAGGAGGGTACGGAGGAGGGTATGGTGGAGGATATGGTGGAGGCTATGGAAGCTACTACCCTCAGTACCAAGCTTACAACCCTTATCTAGCCAACCCCTTCTCATTCGCCAGCGGATACATTATTGCAAACGGAACAATATGTAAGTATAATTATAGACTTTTTATACACAAGCTTTTAACTTACTGTGAGGCGCGCAGAAAAGTATTTGGTTATGAGTACGTAAGCCAAATCCTATTTTTTTGTAATCCGAGCGAGATATACATTAACATATGGTCGACTCGGTTAAATTTAATATGAGTATATGGTTGGTGCAGTTCGTTGAGGCGACGTCTCTCAAGCGGGACTCGGGAGGTACCAGGTTTAAACCCCGACGCTGGCGATGCATTCCACACTTTGCGATACAGGCTTTTAGCCTAGTGCAAGGTATGCGGGAAAGTATTTGGGTTTGTGCATGCAAAATAGGGTAGATACATTGAACCTTTATCTAGGGAATGACCGTAATAGATTTTTTATATCTTGTACAGATTTCAAAAAAAAAAATGTGAAAAACATCTTTGATCATTTTTCCAAAAGACAGCAACTTGTTTCCCGAATGAATATGCATTAAAATCTAGGGAATGACCGTATAGGTTTTTTGAATGAAGCGAAATTAACTTCACACATTTTATCGTGCGATTTTGAACCTTACCGCCGCGGGAAATGACATTGACGTCATATTTGTTCCCTAGTTTTAAGAAAAATCTTGGT
The DNA here is from genome assembly GCA_963576895.1 of Ceraclea dissimilis. Lineage (NCBI taxonomy): Eukaryota > Metazoa > Arthropoda > Insecta > Trichoptera > Leptoceridae > Ceraclea > Ceraclea dissimilis. The sequence goes on along the minus strand of OY756379.1, from coordinate 613,184 downwards.
ATGGCTAACCTATTGTTGTGTAATATTTATTTTTAATTTAACAAGTTTGTTTTCTGTTTGTTTTCAGCCGGAAAGTGAAGCCAAAGAAAGTGTACAAAGGCCCACCCGAACTACATCAAATCCTAACAAGTTGATTAATTAATAATTAACTGAACAATGTCCATAATAAAGTTTTACAAACCTAAATAAATCACTATTGTTTCATTTTGACCATGAAATATATTATGTAGGTCGTTGTAAGTATTAACAGGGGTTGAGGGTTCAATCCCCCCAACCCCTCGAAATTACTAATAATTTCGCCTGCGGCGCTATTCAATTCCTTGCTACGGCCCTGATCGTGAATGATAATATGTACACTCTTCTGGCTGATAATACTGAGAAGTGTGTTTTATCGTAAAAAAACTATTTCTAATAAGGTATTTTAATTTGTTTGAATTTCAGGGCAGAGCGATGGGGTCCAGCATTTTCCCACCAGGTCATCCATTGCATTTCGCCTCCCATAGAATTCAGAAGCCAGCCGGCTTCGCTCAAGTCTACGGGGGACAGTATGCTGGCAATCCTAATCGGCCTGGAAACTCTTATTCTAATGGATGCCAGGCTGGAACCCCGCCCCCTTATTCGGGATAGCATTCTGCTTATTCGGGATAGCATTCTGTCATCAGTAATGATTCAATAAATGATTTTCTAATTCTGTTTTACGTTGGTTTTCTTTACTTTTTTTAATAGAAAGGATTTGGGCTTGCATACACAAACCAAAAATACTTTCCTGCACACCTTGCACCAGGCTAAAAGTATCGCAAAGTGTGGAATACATCGCCAGTGCAGGGGTTTGAACCTGGCACCTCCCGCTTGAGAGACTGCCGCCTCAACCAACTGCGCCAACCATGTACTCTTTATTTATTTATTAATAGTAGTCATATTGACATTTCAAAATTTTCTTAAAAAACAGGAGACCCTAGATCTCGACAACCTTACTAAATATGCTTTGGAAAAAAATTGAGTAGATAGATTAAACCTTTATCTAGGGAATGACCGTAAAAGATTTTTTTATAATCTTACAAAGATTTCTCAATAAAAAATGTGAAAAACACCTCTGATCTTTTTTCTTAAGTTAGCAACTCGTTTCCCGAAAGTGATAATATGCATTAAAATCTAGGGAATGACCGTAAAAGATTTTTTATTGAAGCGGAATTAACCCCAAAAAATGACAGAAAACGCTTTTTTACCATTGTATCATGCGATTGTGAACCTTAATGCCGCGGGAAATGGCCGTGACGTCATAGTTGGGTCGAGAGCCTTAAATAATTGATTAATAATACGTTTTGACCGGATATATAGGAATAGCCATCGGATAATAACAAATTGGGCAATTATATAAATGACTTCCGTTAATTTCCGTTTTATCCGTTTACGTTACTTCTACGTAAATGTTGGATATTGTGTACGTAATGCGTACTACGCAATGTAGGTATTATATACGCATTAACGCATAACAACCAGGCCCCTCTTTCCCATTATCCACAGTGGGCACTTGCCCATCAAGGCCCCGTGATCCAAGCCCCTCCCCCTAGTTCCTGCCAGATCACCAATTGATCTGAGTCACAAACTTCTTCATCCAATTTCACAAAAAAAAAAAACTTTTTACTTAATGAAAATTACAATTGCTCTCTCTGCACACCCTCCATGAAAATCTCAAGAGGTCGGTACTGGGGGCCCCATCTTTATTACATGCCAATTTGAATTTTTACAGCTAGCTCACCAGGGATCACTGTAATAGGGGCCCCATTGTTCTAAAGTGCCCAGGGCCCCCAACAGTTTAAAGACGGCCCTGATAACAATTTTCACATTGAATAATATAGAGGTATTACGAGAATTTATTACATAGATATTAAAATAGGGCACACGCAAAAAAACAGCGTTGGGAGATTTGTACGATTACTCGGCTTATACCAAAAATATCATCCTAAGACTTAACAAATGGATAACGGAGAAAGCCCCATGTCTCCTTCTCCACTCATCCCTGTCCTGTGCGCTTCTTTTTAACTCTTTATATGAGTGGAAGCCCATATCCTGGCACAGGTCGTCCAGGTATTCTTTCCTTGGTCGTCCTCTGTAGTTTGTCCCCTCGTTCATCCCTTCAAGTAATTCAAATAGGAGACCCTCAATTGACGCACTATGTGGCCGATCCATCTGGCACGTCTTTCTGCTATTGCACTGAGCAGGTGTCTTCCTCCTTTGATTTTGTTGAGAACCTCTTCATTCGTTATATATGATCCCTCCAAGAAATTCCTAAAATTCTCCTGCAGGATCACATATCTCAAAAGCTTCGAGTCTCTTTTTATCTCTTTCAGATAGGCACCACGTCTCACTGCCGTACATCATCAAACATCTTGTATATACCTCTACAGTCTACATAATATATAGCGCCCTCTAGTGCGTAGTTTAGATCGCAGTAAATATTGAATTCTTCTGAAAGTCATGTCAATACTTAATCAGACGCGTTTTACTAAATTAGATCGTATTTAATTAAATTACAGAACCCTCTACCCTAGCGGTCGTCACACTTTTTTGGTCAAGGGCCACATAGTTGTGTTCATACATGGTATTATATTGCCTTTTATCGTTTTTATCTATTCGACTTTGTGTTTTTAATTACTACTGTAACTGACTTGACTTTATCTGTATACATGATTGATTACAGTTTGTTATGTTTTTTATTGAGTGTGTTGAATGATATTTTGTTATTTTGCCTATTTGATATATTGATTTTTTACATTTATTTATTTTCCTGGGTTGTGTGGTATTAAGTGAGTTATTTGTGTATGTATTTTTTGATTGACCTAATTGTTGTAATGTATTTAAAAGGCTTTTGGCCGTATATAATCTAATAAATAAATAAATAAAAATAAATAAATAAAAATAAATAAATAAATAAAAAAAAAAGGTTGCAACTGATATGTCAAAAATTTATACCGACATTTTAAAAATTTCTAAAAACGGGAGACCTTATATGTATCTCGGCAACCGTTACTAAATATGCTTTGGAACAAAATAAGGTAGATGTACTGAACCTTTATCTAGGGAATAACCGTAAAAGATTTTTTATATCTTGTATAGATTTCGAAAAAAATTATTGAAAACACCTCTGATCTTTTTTCCGAAAGGCGGAAACTCGTTTCCCGAAAGTCGCGGAGTAAATTTTTTTTTGTACTGATAACATGCATTAAAATCTAGGGAATAACCGTAAAAGTTTTTTGATAGACGCAAAATTAAGCCCAAAAAATGGAAAAAACGCTATTTTTACCATTTTATCATGCGATTGCCACGAAATTTTGAACCTTAATGCCGTGGGAAAACACTGTGACGTCATTCCTGGTGCCATGCCCTAAAAGTATTGAACACCTTATGAGTTCCTAGGGTTCCTACCAAACATTACTTATGAAAATCTGAGTATTTAAATAGGTAGCATTTTTCATAAAATAAAATTCGTCAACTTAGTAAACACTGTTTTGAACTATACCTGCTTACGTAAGTATATTTTTGTATATTTCCTTAAGGGAACTCTTTAGAGCTCATTATCAATAAAAATTTTGCCAACGACGCAAATTGTGTATGCATGTCTGAAAATTATATTTAGATGTAGGGGGGGGGGGGGGGGGAGTGGGGCAAAATTCAAAACTGTCTGGATTTTTTGTCCAACATATCTGGCAACCCTATAAACATATGATATATTCGGAATAAAATAAAAAAAAATGATAGATACGTTACACCATCAATATTTTACAATATTATTTAGATGTAATAAAGCCAATTATAAAAATTATCAAGTCAATTTATCAAAATCACTAACGACGTGATAAATGTCAAAAAAATATAATAATTTGCACAAATTTATATTAATTTACTATAATAATGATTATTATTAATCAATTTATTCACCTGAAGTTCAAATCATTCGTCAATTTGACATTGGCCGTTGGACCACGAAACGATTTTAACGGAATTATTTAAAAAATAATTGAAAAGAAACTAATTTGAAAAATTCGATAAAATGAATTTCAAGGAGATATTTTCGATGTTTGCCCTTGTTTTCATCATAATGGTGGTAAATATGTATATTATTTTCAAAATTTATTTAATTTATTTTAATGGGCTATATGCTCTGTCAAAAATCTAACTATTATCGCCTCAACTTTATCAAATTTTGTATGAGAGTGTAAGCGCAAAATAAAAATAACGTAAGAGATAAAATCAATTTTTTTCAATATTTTTGTTCAACTCCTTTTTTTTCTGTTTTGTCCTGGGGTTAACTGGAAGAAATCGCAGTTCTGCGATAAGTTCGCCCTAGTAAACAACGTTTTATAATCTGTACTATGTCCATTTTGTATATTTATATGTGTTTGTTGTTTACTTTAAGTTTAAGTAAATAAATAAAAAAATACATGGACAAAGACAATTTCTAAAAAAAATTGATACAGACTGGTACTGGTTATCCTATTATTGGGATATTAGTGATGCTGATGATATATAGTAGTTTAGTAATGGTATTTTGTAGAACGAGGTGTGCCAACAGGGTATAAGTTTTATCATTCATATTTAAACTTGGATATAGCGAAGATCATTTTCAAATGGTCATTTCTTGTCGCTATAACCGGATAATTGCATAATATCGAGTATACTTTCTTTCAGAGCGAAGCCACCGGGGGGACTTTAAAGAACCACCATAAAATAAAGAGGCAAGCCGTTGGTACAGATTCCATGGAAAATTCGCAAGAAACTGAGAATTCTGAGGAGGGGATGAACCGCCATGGAGGACGCAGGAGATACGGAGGCTTCGGAGGGTATTACGGAGGCTATGGGGGTTACGGAGGAGGGTACGGAGGAGGGTACGGAGGAGGGTATGGTGGAGGATATGGTGGAGGCTATGGAAGCTACTACCCTCAGTACCAAGCTTACAACCCTTATCTAGCCAACCCCTTCTCATTCGCCAGCGGATACATTATTGCAAACGGAACAATATGTAAGTATAATTATAGACTTTTTATACACAAGCTTTTAACTTACTGTGAGGCGCGCAGAAAAGTATTTGGGTATGAGTACCTAAGCCAAATCCTATTTTTTTGTAATCCGAGCGAGATATACATTAAAATATGGTCGGCTCGGTTAAATTTAATATGAGTACATATATGGTTGGTGCAGTTGGTTGAGGCGACGTCTCTCAAGCGGGACTCGGGAGGTACCAGGTTTAAACCCCGACGCTGGCGATGCATTCCACACTTTGCGATACAGGCTTTTAGCCTAGTGCAAGGTATGCGGGAAAGTATTTGGGTTTGTGCATGCAAAATAGGGTAGATACATTGAACCTTTATCTAGGGAATGACCGTAATAGATTTTTTATATCTTGTACAGATTTCAAAAAAAAAAATGTGAAAAACATCTTTGATCATTTTTCCAAAAGACAGCAACTTGTTTCCCGAATGAATATGCATTAAAATCTAGGGAATGACCGTATAGGTTTTTTGAATGAAGCGAAATTAACTCCACACATTTTATCGTGCGATTTTGAACCTTACCGCCGCGGGAAATGACATTGACGTCATATTTGTTCCCTAGTTTTAAGAAAAATCTTGGTATGGCTAACCTATTGTTGTGTAATATTTATTTTTAATTTAACAAGTTTGTTTTCTGTTTGTTTTCAGCCGGAAAGTGAAGCCAAAGAAAGTACAAAGGCCCACCCGAACTACATCAAATCCTAACAAGTTGATTAATTAATAATTAATTGAACAATGTCCATAATAAAGTTTTACAAACCTAAATAAATCACTATTGTTTCATTTTGACCATGAAATATATTATGTAGGTCGTTGTAAGTATTAACAGGGGTTGAGGGTTCAATCCCCCCAACCCCTCGAAATTACTAAATAAACCACCCATGGGCGTCGCCAACCTTGGAGGTGGGGGGGGGGGGGGGTCAAAACAAAAAATGCCTCTCGTCTCTGTTGAGGAAAAAAAAGCCTAAAGCGAAATTATCCCCAAAATTTTTAACATTTGATCATGCGATTTTGAACCAGTGGCGTATATAAAATAAAATAAAAAAAAATAATTTAAAATAAAATAAAATAAAATAAAATAAAATAAAATAAAATAAAATAAAATAAAATAAAATAAAATAAAATAAAATAAAATAAAATAAAATAAAATAAAATAAAATAAAATAAAATAAAATAAAATAAAATAAAATAAAATAAAATAAAATAAAATAAAATAAAATAAAATAAAATAAAATAAAATAAAATAATCTTTATTGTACTAAAAAAATAATCGTACAATGGGCGGACTTATTGCCAAATGGCAATTTCTGCCAGCCAACCCATAACGTATATACATGCTTTATAACCCGTGTATATATGCTTTCATTTCGGGAGGGGGGAGGGACTGATCTAGTACTTGACTTTTGGGGGGGGAACTCTTAAGCCTGACCATTCTTAAACCGAAAAAAGTCTTGTCATCCATTGCGACAGAATCAGGCAGAACCATGGGCGTCGCGGGCTTCGAAGCTGGGGGGAGACGAGAAAAATTTGAACAGTAAAACATTAATAATATCGCCGTAGCCGAAATTTTTTCGTGAAGGTGAATGAAAAAGGTCTTATTTTAGGTTGGTATATTAAAATTGTGTGCAAAAATTCCACAAAAATAGCGCCGCAGGCGAAATATTTTGAAAAATGAGTGAAGTGATGAACCTGGATATCTTTCATGTTTTAAAATAACGTTTTTTAAATAATTGTTTAACATTTAGGGGGAGGGGGGGGGGCTTTCCCCCCGCTATAAACGCCCTTGTTTTGAACCTTAGTAATTGTGGGGAATACCTTGACGCTATATGGATGCATGGGCGTTGTCAGGGGGGGGCACGGGGGCAGCTGCCCCGTAGAGATTGAAATAGGTATATGATTTTTCATATTAAATGATAAAACTTCACAAAAATCACAATACTACCACACATTTTCTCATTTCGTCATAAATATCAAAAATTAGTATAAAAATCCACCATTTTCATAATAAAAATTGCCTGCGGCGCTATTTTTTCATTACTTTCTTTTATCAAAACTATTTTTCATACATATTATCGCGTAAAGTATTGTATACATTTTCAAATAAACAAACCACATCACGACCTTCTTCTAACAAAAAATTCGTCTGCGGCGCTATTTACGCTTTGTACTATATCATTTTTTTTAATTTTTGTTCCCCCTTCTAGCTGGCGACGTCCATGTATAGATGTGTGATTGGAATGAAGTACTTACTTAGTAATTACTGATTATGTATGACCTTATATAATGATTGATATATTTATCACTTTAGTTGACAGAGTAATGACTTACTAAGGTGTTAAATATTTACTAGGTTCGTTTCCGGTTCCACGTGAAATATAATTTAATTATACATGAAAAAAATAGTTTGGAACCGGAAGTCACTGGGGCGTCTTTAGGTTCGGATATTTGAATGCTATTGCACACAAACACAACACAGATGGGCTAAAATGAAAGACTAAATAATATTTAGATTAAAATCCACAAAAATGACTTTACATTTTTACTAGTGTTCGAGGATTTCCACCCTCATCATCAGGCGATTGTGAATAAAGTCATGTTTGTGGATTTTAATCTAAATATTAAGTCTTTCATTTTACCTTAAAAATGAACTTCCACCATGTACCGACGGTCAAAAACATCGAGATTACAACACAGATAGTTATTATAATAATTCTATTTTAGTCAGTGCACATGGCTGAAGAAGGAAATGCAGTAGAATTGAGAACATTGAGAAGAATTTTATGAAAAATTTTGAGAGATAGCATAAGGAAAGAGTAGTTATCTCAAAAACTGCAAGAATTAGCATGTGGAGGGGCACAGCAGAGGATGCACAAGGGACCCTATTTAACACGCCAATGGAAGCCCTACACCCAGGACACGATCTACCCTGGCCAGCGTGGAAAACCCTCAACAGGATCAGATCCGGGGTCGGCCGCTCTGGGAAGAACCTCCAGAGATGGGGAATGGCTGAGGACGCGACGTGCGTCTGCGGGCAGCTGCAGGATACTGAGCACCTCCTGGCCTGCCCAATGGCTCCTGGGCGGTGCACATGGGAGAGCCTCGCAGATCGCTCCCCCTTGGACGATGACGCAGGAGAGGTTACACGTTAAGAAGAAGAAGTTATCTCAACGGATGTACAGCAAAGGATGGACTTTCCATCAGGCTTATGACTGATCGTCGCTTAATGTGATCACTTTACACCCACACAGTAAGGTAGATGGCCGATGCGATAGATACACAGATGTTTCTTTTCTAAAAAACTAATGAAAATTAAATAAAAAACAAAATCTAACGCCGGCCCCGTTTGAACAAATTGTCACAATTAAGCAAATAATCAAAAATTTGTTTTGACACAAATTAACGTAAGTCCAATAATAGTAATTATGATTAATGCACTTGTTGACAAAGTACCACATGACTTAGGCATTATTTCAAATGATATAAATAAATAAGTTTGTTTACAGTAAAGCATCATACACTCACATCCAGTGATAGTACAGTGTCTGTCGGGAATTTGTGAAAATTTTCATTGAAAACATAAAAAAATGTTGGCTTTTAGACTTACAACATTTTTCCTCTTCATCGCGTTGTTCGCAATGTTTGTAAGTATTAATAATATTTTTTTTAATATAGACTTTCTAGTGAACAATTTAAGATGGTTGGGACATGTAGAGAGGATGAACGTTGAAATGATTAGATTGACAGCAGGATGTGGTGGAATGTGTGTACGTTGCCCTGGGCGTAAAGTGATCACTTAAGCCAGCCGAAGCCGATTCGTAAGCGTCGGAACACCCATCTGGCTTCCTTCATTTTCCCTTCCATTCAACCTCTTATTTTCCTCTTCCCATGCTTCCTCCTTCCCTACTATAAATATTGTATAGATATAAGATATATGTAATCTATTGGTTTTGCGTGTGGGTTAATTGTGAACGGATGTTATCGGTCTTGTGTACTGTATATATTTGTACTAATGCACCTGTCAATATTTACTTTTGTGACTGAATCTGTTCTATGTGCATAAATTAATAAATAAACAAAAAATAGCCGACTCGTAAGCATCGGAACACCCGTGTCCCATACTGCTTCCTCTCCAAGGGAGTTCACATAATTTAAAAAAATCTACATCATGTGAATGTAGATACCTCTGGCTTTTCTTGAAGAATTAATTACGTCATTTGAATCGTATTATGTTCTCTCTGCCTACCCCCAACTTTTAGTATTAAAATAATGATTTGGTAATGTATATTTGTGCGTCTTTCAGAGCATGACATCAGCGTCAAGCGGCAGTGAGAGCAGCGCTGAGAGCAACAGCGACTCTGCAGAAGATGGGCGTCCTCAGGGCGGCCGTGGAAGCGGATACACTGGCGCCCCAGGGCGCGCTAGTTCCAGGCTCCCTAGTAAGACTCATTTAAAAAAACAAGAATTTATTTTTAACTAAGTCACTTTAATGATATTAATTTTTGACGGGTAGTAAACTAAAAAAAGACTAAAAAAGGGTATTTTTCAGCACAAATATCTCAACAACCTTACTAAATATGCGAAATTATGCCCAAAAAACGTAAAAAAAACCTTTTTCTGAAATTGATATGGGCTACCAGTATACAGTCCCTAATTCTGCGTATGCGATTTTCTTAGATAGGCACTTCCCCCTTTAAGAAATTACACTAAGAAAAAAAAATATGATGAAGGATAAGGAGCTAAGGAAGACCTGTGGTCCGTTTTTACCCAATTTACCCATTTATCTAAAAAAAATCGCCCGCGCCACTATCTATCCGTTTTTTACCCTTCATCAATATCAAAATTTAATTTTGACTCCCCTTGGCTTCCAAGTAAGCGACGCCTCTGATAAACTACATAGATTTTTTTCACAATTTCAGATGGTACCATTGTCTACAACGGCTAAACCACTGGAAATCAAAGTATTGAAGAATATGGGGAATACTACCAGAAGAAACCATGACAAAAAATATATTTAGTATGAATTGCTTAAACAACTATATTGCCAATATACACCTGTCTTTATATCTCGATATAAAAAAAGTTTCAATTTGATGTTTTGATACACTAACACTATACATGTAAATTGCGAAGTTATTTTCATAAGACAATATTCAGTGACCCAATAAAATATGTATGTATAATGCAATTCAATACAAAATGTGTTTCTATTCCATTATTTATCAGAGAAATGCCCCTCTACTCTTATGCTAATATTTCATCAAAGATAGGACATGGAATGCGAAACAGTCAGAGATGTGTGACTAAAATGAATGTGAACAACTTGAGATGGTTGAGGCATGTAGAGAGAATGAACGATGAAAGGATAACAAGGAAGATATACCTGAGTGACAGAAGAGGTGTAAGGAAGCGCGGCCGTCCAAGAACAAGACGGCTAGACCATGTTGGCCAGATTCTCAAGGACGGACGTGTTCTCAGTAAAAGGAATCGTAAGTTGTTCACATTTTTTTGAGAAATCTATACAAGATGACGCGGATACATAATATTATGTATCTAAGGTATTGTATGTATATTATGTAAGTATTATGATTTTATTTCTTGGACACAAACATTTTGTTGGTGATGACTTTTAATTACATATATTATTACAATATTGTTTTTTTGTGAAGCGTCCTCGAGGTGCTCCGGCACAAAGACGGCGCTATAGAAATATTCCAATTATTAGTATTATTAAGATATAAAAAAATCTTTTACGGTTATTCCCTAGATAAAGGTTCAATGTACCTACTCTATTTTTTTCCAAAGGATATTTTAGTAAGGCTGTCGAGATCTAAGGTCTCCCGTTTTAAGAAATTTTTGTAATGTCAATATGCCTACTCTTAATTTCTTTATTGTACGTCACATAGTCTGGTACAAACCCAACATTATTATAGGTAAATATACTAATTAAATGAATAATGTAATAATTAGATACACAAACAATCACTAATTAGGTATTTCTATGTTGACTTAGGTGAAGCCTTTTCTTAGAAATGTATACAGATACGTGTCTACAGAACAATGACTTAATGATTTTGTCGCCTAAAATATACCGCCGATAATTAATTCACCGAATACTCCCATACAGATACAACTGGGGATGGAAAAAAATGTAATTTCCTATTCATTTTAACACCGACTTTGGATTGTCAAAATAAAATAACGAATTTCGAAAATTTACATCGAAAATTTTTAGATTTTATGCTCATATTTATAATTCTCGTATAATTAAGTGCAGATTTTTGCAGGGTTATTACCCTGCAAAAATCTGCTGAAGCTAGTACATAAAATACTGATCAGCTATGGAGGTTTTGGTTTATTGAAGATGAATGATTTGGTTTACAGGCTTTAAAGAGGGCTCATAGAATTAAAGGTGGGCTATTTTCTCTGATCAAGGAGTGCTCGTGAAATCGAAAGAGGTTTCCTTCAATAATAATAATAAAAAAACAGGAATGACTAACAGTCTTATAGACAGATACAGTGATATACAAAAATACAAAGATAAAATTATTATCCAAGCAGACCAATTACATCTGTACACAAACAACAACAACAGTACATAAAAAAAACAATAAACACCAACTAAAACTAATACATAATTAGCGAACATATAATAACATGTATACCCAAAGAAAACGGTAGTGGGAGGGGAAGAGGAAGGGAAAGGAGAAGGAACTGGATAGGGGATATTTTTTTTTAATGAATCTGGGTAAATAAACCCAAATACATCCTTGTTCACTTCACAGAAAGCTTAAAAGCTTGTGTTGTAAAGTGGAGTAGGTCGGGGATTGAACCCGCGCCCACTGGATTAACAGGCGAGCGCGTTACCAACCAGGCTACCGACCACCTCAATGATATTTATATTGAAATTTCAGACATAAACTATACAACACAAGATTCAGGAGCAATTCGATAAATCGTCTTAATCGGAATATTCCCAAAGCAGGTATTGCCTGAACTGTTTTGTTGTACGGAGTCGAGACTTGAGAGAGTGAATGAGGGAGACACGATGTCACATCTTTTGTTGTGTCCTTCCATAGAACGTCGTAATTTATGAGGAAGCATCCTTTTCTCTACAGTCACCTGACAGGATGAAATATGTCTCCACACCAGCGGATCCAGGGGGGCTATGGGGCTGAAGCCCCCCCCCAAAACCACGAGTGATACAATTACCACTTTATATACAATTAGTTTCCGAAGAATCACATTATTACCACATCATTTTCTTATCATGTCATGAATTTTCTAAAACTACCTACTGCTTATATTGTTTGCTAAAAAAATTCGCCTGCGGCGCTAATTAAGTCTGTCGCGTTATCTTATCACTTAACAATTTTTTTCTATAATTGTATTTTACTTGCGGTCCGTTGTTCATTTAAAATTCAAATAGCCTTTCATCCGAAAAGTTTTCCCAGACCTGCTATAGAAAGACAAGCAGCTAGGTTTACACACAAAAATTAACCTGCGGCGCTATTCTTGGATACGTTTTTTATAGAAGGTTAATAAATCAAACGATAGGTATTGATATCATGACCCTCTTCACTCAGTTTAAAAAAAGTCGCCTGCGGCGCTATTCTCTTTTTTAATACCACAAGGTCATATTTGCATGTGATGACCTTCACCCTCCCCAAAATTGAATCCGATCCGCCACTGTGTCTCCATATATGTAGGTACTAACTGGTGTTGTGTTCATCTCGCTCTATCATGTAACTCGATGAATTCACTCAAAGGTCGCAATAAAACTAGCAGAGTGAAATATACTGGCATTCCCTTGGAATCCAGTCTTCGGGGAGCTTCTAAGGTTCGTTCCAAGTATGGGCAGTGGAAGAAATGACTAACACGGTTTCACACAATAACTTCTATTAAACAACAATAATTACAATGTTTGTAGGCCTATGCTATGTCTGCCTTCAGCTGAGTCTAAAACCAGAATAATGTTCTACCCAACATTCCCTAAGATAATAATTCCCAATAAGTATAGATCTCAAAATCCCGCTCCGCCATCTGTGTTCAAATATTCTAACCGCTTAATGCCAACCATTCACTATTCGACCTGTAGCAGTTAGCAAAGTCTCACACCTATTTTGTTTCTCCCAGTTGACCACAGATGGCAGTACCTATCTTGTTTCTCCCAGTTGACCACAGATGGCAGTATATCACACTTCCCAAATTAATTCAAGAAAATCTCAAATTTTCTGATCTAACATACTATACATTTAAACAATTTCAATACCTAAACTCAGCTGTGTCCTATCTAACATATTACATTACACTTATATATATGATTCATTTGATTCAATTACATTACACTTATCTCCACTATATATATGATTTATTTGATTCCATTGTTCTACTACAAATATGATAACTTAAACATATATCTCTTAAACCTCTCCGTATCTCTGCGGTAACTGCACTGGCCTTGGTCTCAAGCTTCTCTCACGCTGTCCAGTGTCGAGTGCATCGAAGATTCTCCCGTCTTGGCTTTCCTGTAAAGACAGAGAGACAGGATTAGGCACACTGTCAAAGAGCGCCTCCATCCCTGCCCCGCCGTCTGTACACTCAGACTGGGGCAAGGCGGGCGGTGTGTCGCACTCCTCTCCCACAACATCATCTCTCCCCCACGACACTCTCAGAGGCGAGATCTGGTCCACATGACGTCTCCATATCTTACCTGAGGAAATTCTTACTAACACCACACTCTTGGACAAAATTTTATGTATTCTAGCCTTAATCCAGCACTTCTCTGTGCTCCTATAATCTCTTGTCATCACAAGATCATCCAACTTTAAAAAATATTTATAATTTTTTTTTCCTTTATGATAAAGTTTTTGTTTGTCTTTACTTATTTTTATGTTTTGACGGACCGACCTAGGTATTTTCCTATCCTGACCCATCCCTTCGGGGATCAACAAGTCGTATATACATTTCAACCTTCTTCCCAACATGAGCCTCGCAGGCTCTATACCTGTTGATGAGTGCGGTGTATTCCTATTATCTGTGAGAAAGTCGTTAATCAGATCTTCCCAATTTTGGGGTAATCTCTCGCTTTTCATGATTTTCCTTACAAAATTTTTGCAATTTCGAACCGAATTTTCACCTTGGCCATTCGACGATTGATGTTGAACCGGTGTTACTATGTGTGAAATTCCCTGTGATTCACAAAATTGCCTAAACTCGTGTGACCCAAAAACTGTCGCCCCATCGCTCACAATCACGTCGCAAACCCCTAATGTTCTAAATATTCCTTTCAACGTTCGAATGGATGAGGTTGAAGTGGGTTGATCTACCCTTAAGGCGAAGATACACACGAGAGATTTTGGCCTCCCGGATACCAAAATGACAGGTCTCTTGTGTGTAAACACATCGGAGACGCGAGATATCTCTCGATACCGCGCGCCTCCTGAGACGGTCTGCGCACGCAAGTCTCGCGTCGTGTATTTTACATATTTTCGTCTCAGGGGACGCGTCTCCGGTCTTTTGACATGTTCAATTTTAATCTGAGGTCTCTTGGAGATGTTTGCAACTGAATTGGATTGGCGCGCGTGGGCACGTGGTTTTTGTATTGATATATAATTTTAAACATTCCTGCGATTGTGACGATATTAGTACATTGTTAATAATAAAATTGTTAGTTGATTATAATTATAATATTATTTTTAAATAATGGCGGATTAATAACAGAGTTGCATTTGCATTTGAAATATGAATACAGTTGTGAAAAATACATTAACATTACGTGTTTTGTTATTCCCTTCATGTCCTACAACATTTATAGCAAACTATGTAGTTAACATTTCACCCTTTAATATTCATCGAAGGAACATAAGGAGGAAAAAAAATTCGGGTATGTAGTGCTTACCGATACTTGCTTTGGCTTATGTCACTGATGTCATAGGAATGGTGTACATTAAAAAAAGGTCTAATTAAGTATTCTATTTCATTTACTAACGCAGAAAAGGAAATATACACATACGCATGTAAGTAAAGTACCGACCGACATATGTACATTACTGAATCGATAAATAATTTCAAAGCGGTATATAATTATATTTTTTAATCACAATACTCGTAAATACATGACACTAGAGTATGTACACAAAACCAAACGCCATTATGGCGCCAAAAATACTAATAGCATGAATGCAGCAACAGACCAAAGTCTCGCGTCTCGAGATAGTCCCGTGTATTTTAGAATTTGATGACAGGAGGCGATTGTCGGCCATTTTTACTAGAAATGCCGTCTCTAGAGATGAAAATCTCCCGTCGTGTATTTCACTGAAGAGACTGACGCCATTTTGTCAGTGCCTGGAGGCGCGTCTCCTGAGACCCCGTATATCCACACCTTTACACACTCTAGCCATTTTGTCGTAGAGTCTATACAGATCAGAAACTGCGTCCCACCAATTGGCCCAAAATAATCTATGTGAATTCGACTCCATACTTTACCAGAGTCTACCCATGGACTTAACTCTACCTTAGGAGGGTTATCTTGTACCTGTCTGCATGTCATGCAACTTCCCACTAAGTTTTCGATGTCTTTATTCAACCCTGGCCAAAACAGATACCCCCTAGCCAAGCCCTTTGTACGTACCATGCCTTGGTGTGACCTGTGTAACAGTTCCAATATTTCCTTTCTCTTTACACTTGGTATTACCACCCTATGATCCCAAAACACACATCCGTCCTGAACATGCAACCCGTTTCTCAATTTATAATAAGCATAAACCTCTGAAGTCTTATCTACCCTCGTCTCCCAGCCTAACCTAATGCTTTCCTTTACCTGCGCCAGAACTGAGTCCTTCTCCGTGAGATTTTTAATGTCCAACCATGTGATGGGTAACTTTGCCTCTGAACATAGTGTGAATATCCATTCGCTTTCCCTTCTCTTTTCATTTACCATAAACAAATTGTTGAAATTCTCTGTTTCGTTAAATTTTGTCACCTCCGCCTCAACTAACGGTATAGGGGCCCTTGACAGATAATCCGAGCAATTATTTGCCGATTTTACATGTTCGATTTGATAATCAAATGCCGCCAAGATTACCCCATATCTGATCAATCTATTCGCTGCTAATTGTGGAATCTCCTTTGTTGGACTTAATATTCTAGTCAACGCCTGATTGTCAACACAAAGTTTGAATTTTCTCCCGTACAGATAATGAAACCATTTCCTTAGTGCATAAATTATTGCCAGGGCCTCCAAATCCAAAATTGAATACCTCTGTTCTGCACTAGTTAGCGACCTAGAGATAAATGCAATTGGTCTTTCTACCCCATTATCATACACATGCAACAACGTCGCCGCTATTCCCGAGGCAGATGCATCTGTAACGAGTTTAACCGGAATGTCCACATTATAATGTGTCAATACTAAGTTTGACGATAGCATTTCTTTGACTTTAGTTACCGCGTCATCACACTCTCCAGACCACTCCCATTTTACACCCTTTTTTAGTAAAGCATATAACGGTGCCAACAAACCCGCGATATCTGGAACGAAATTTCTGTAATAGTTTATCAACCCCAAAAAACTACGTAACTGCGTGATGTTTTGAGGTACTGTCACCTCTTTTATGGCCTTTACCTTATCCTCCAAGGGAGAAATTCCTTTTCCGGATAGCTTATAACCCAGATATTCCACCTCTTTTACAAAAAACAAGCACTTTTCAGCATTTACAGTTAACCCGCAGTCCTGCAGCCTTCTAAAAAGCCTTACTAAATTTTCATCTAACTCTTGCATTGTTTTTCCGCATATAATCAAATCGTCAATGTATGCCGCTGTGTTTGGCAATCCCTGTACTACTGAATCGATGACCTGCATAAATAATGCGGGACTAGTTTTCATACCAAAGATCAGTGTTTTATAACGAAAAAGGCCTAAACATGTTGATATTGTGGTGACCTCTCTGCATTGTTTTTTTAAACCGACTTGACAATATGCTGATTTCAAATCTACCTTAGCGTAATATTTACCGTGACTCACCTTGTGAATAACATCCTGAATCCTTGGTAGGGGATATTTGTCGTCACAGATGTATTTATTAATCGTATTTTTATAGTCCGCACACAACCTTATTGAACCATCCGCCTTCGGTACTATCACCAACGGACTGGCGTATTTAGATACTTCTACCTGTTCAATGATATCGTTTTTTAACATTTTATTTATCTCACTTTCAACTTTAGACACTAGTGCCATTGGTATCGGCCTCGGATTACAGAATTTTGGAATGTGATCTTTTGTCATTTCAAAACCGACTTCGTATTTGTTAAACTTCCCGAGTTTTTCACTAAAAACATTTGGAAACGTATCTTTTAACCTCTTCACCAAAATGTCAGACTGAACGGATTCGTTGTTGTTGTTGCTAACTTCACAACTGTTTTTATTACCAACTGTACAGATTCCCGCGATTGAAATGTCAAATAGTTTCATGAAGTCCCTTCCAAACAAGATCTGTGTACCTTCTCGTATAACCAAAAATTCCAATGTTTTTTTCCAAGTTTTGTAGTGTATTTCTAAATTTACCGTTCCCATGACTTGTAACGCTTTTTCCGCGTAACTCTGAACGTTACCCGCATATGGATTCAGCGGTATATCACTGAAAAATTTCGCGTACGTGTTACTTGGTACAACTGATTTGAACGCTCCTGAATCGATCATACCTGACAGCACAGTTTTCCCTAGTTCACATGAAATGTAACATGGATTTTCCCCTGAAACGTCTGTAATTACATTCAAATCCAACTGATTTATTCTTTTTTGTGCGTAGCTCCTACAATTTCGTGCGAAATGCCCCGGCTTGTTACACTTAAAACATCTACTACTTTTTTCAGTGTTTTTTTCTCTGATGTAGTGAGGGGAGGGTGTCCGCGACCTGTTAAACTTTCTCTCATTGCTGAGACTACGTTTTCTCTCAAAATGCCTCCTCTCAAAACCTGCATTCGTGCTTGCCCCGTGGCGTGAAAAATTTTTTTCCGTATTGACCATTGCGACAATATTTTCGCCAATATTTTCGGCATTTCTTCGATTTAAACTACTTTCATATAATACCGCCATTCTCAAACATTCAGAAAACTCTTTCTCCTCACAATCCAAAATTAACTTCTCCTTGATTTGACTCTTTCTTATACCTATTATAAATATATCCCGTAATACCTCCAACAAAAATTTGCCAAATTTACATTCACTTGATAATTTCTTCAATCGAGCCGCCCATTCTTGTAAAGATTCATATTCTGACTGTTTCGCGTTATAAAAATTTCCTCTGCATTCCAACTTACAGACATTAGTTTTACAATACGCATCTAATAAGGCAATTAACTGCTCTGTATTTAAATCATCGACATTCTGCGGAGACGCCAGATCCACTAACAGTGAAAATGTCGGAGAGGAAAGATAGGAGCAGAAAAGTGCCACCTTTTTCCCGTCCGAGACCCCCTTCTCATCATAAAGCCTCAATGACTGCCTAAATCTTAAGATGAATATTTCCCACCTGTCCGTCTTATGGTCGAAAGACAGTGTAGGATCCCTCGTCACTGAACCAGATACCGAGGAAGCTTGAACCTCCGGCTTCGATACTCCTGGCTTGGAGTCGGGCATTTCTCAACAACTTTTCTATCTAAGCTACCTATTTACCAAATGAAAATTTGTTCTACTACAATCCAATAACTCAAAACTACTTATCTTCAGTTGGACAACAATACTCCTGATGCCCTCAGTTGACCTCTTGGAATGACCCCAGATGACCCTTGGTTTGATCGTCGGCTTCTGTGTCTCGTTCTCTTTCGCGGATGATGGCGTCCTCCCTCTTGTAGTCCTTGTTGTACTGGGCGCTGCTCCAGTCTTCCGTCCGTCTCTGGATGGGTAACTGCCTCCGATTCTGGTCTCCACAAGGTCTTGTCCAGCTTCTTGGAACACCAACACCGCCCTTGGCTTCTGGTTTGATGTCCTCACCGTTTCTCTGGTCCCTGACCCCTTGTAGACCGCTCAGCTGCCAAGACAACACCTCCGCACAACCGAAGAAAAATCTTCTTGTGACAACAAGAAAATTTTCACCTTTGCCCACACAAATTTACTGCGCCATGAAATATACTGGCATTCCCTTGGAATCCAGTCTTCGGGGAGCTTCTAAGGTTCGTTCCAAGTATGGGCAGTGGAAGAAATGACTAACACGGTTTCACACAATAACTTCTATTAAACAACAATAATTACAATGTTTGTAGGCCTATGCTATGTCTGCCTTCAGCTGAGTCTAAAACCAGAATAATGTTCTACCCAACATTCCCTAAGATAATAATTCCCAATAAGTATAGATCTCAAAATCCCGCTCCGCCATCTGTGTTCAAATATTCTAACCGCTTAATGCCAACCATTCACTATTCGACCTGTAGCAGTTAGCAAAGTCTCACACCTATTTTGTTTCTCCCAGTTGACCACAGATGGCAGTACCTATCTTGTTTCTCCCAGTTGACCACAGATGGCAGTATATCACACAGAGTGACGTAAAGAAATGAGGGTCGCACTTAATATAGTCTTGGCGACCTTTAAGAGAGCGGATGTCGACAAAAGGGTATTTTTCAGAACAAATACCTCGTCATCCTTACTAAATATACATTGAAAAAAAAAGTTTAATATATTGAAGGTTCCTCGATCTAGTGCACGAGTCGCCAAATGGTGACAGTAGCGTAGCGTAGAGGGGGGTAGGTTGTGGAGCATGTCACATTACCATAATTTTTTTGAATAAAACGAAATTTCTACGACTTGGTTATCTCACTGGGAAAACACGCAAGTAGTAATTGATGTTTTCAATAAATTCCAATTTGGTCTACGGCATTAATATCTGTTTTATATTGTGTTTATACAAAGACGTCACTTCGTCTACAAGAATGGATTAAGGGGCGATATACTGCCGGTAACACACAGAGCCATGGATAAGAGAATGCTTTAGGTATTTCGTTGAGAGATAGACGGACAAATGAATGGATAAGAGAGAGATCCAATGTTCCCGACGTGGCAAAACGAGCAG
This sequence comes from Ceraclea dissimilis, assembly GCA_963576895.1. Lineage (NCBI taxonomy): Eukaryota > Metazoa > Arthropoda > Insecta > Trichoptera > Leptoceridae > Ceraclea > Ceraclea dissimilis. Next base: position 593,068 of record OY756379.1, on the reverse strand, counting down.
CTGCCTTAAAATGGAGTTGGGCAGGACACGTTGCCAGACGCTCAGATTCTAGATGGACCAAAAAGATTCTCGAGTGGCCATCTAGAACAAGCAAAAGGAGCGTAGCAAGTGGATGCAGCATGCCCAGGATATAGGGGTCTATGGAAAGTCAAACGGGAGGCCTATGCCTACCAGTGGAATTAAAACGGCTGAGAAAGAAGAAGAGGAAGAATACTCTGATTAAAAATTATTATTATTATCGCTTCGACTTTTTCGAATTTCATTTGAGAATGTACGCGCAAATCAAGAATAACGTGAACGTCAAAATCGATTTTAAATTATTGTATAAAAAGAGGGCCGAATATCAAAAAAATATCCACTAGAATCACTGCGTCTTACCTTCGACATTTTATCAACCTAATTACAGCATTGTATCTAACAAACTACGGGAATAATCTCAAGTTTCCAAAAATTTCAGAGTTATCATTGTATTTTTGTTTCGAGAAAATTCACAAAAATCTTTGTTACTAGAATCTTTTTATTACTAGACTCAATTTCAATTTCTATTATATTATAATAAATTTTCGAAAATTTGAGATTATTCCCTTAGTTTGTTAGATACAATGCCGTAATTAGGTTGATAAAATGTCTAAGGTAAGTCACTTGCAGCATATCTTACATTTATCCATGTTTTATGTCTTAGGATGATACCTTCAATATTGGATGAGTAATCCTACTTTTAATTTAGTAATCCTACTTTTTTTAGTATTCCTTTTGCTTTTTTTTTGCGACAAAAGGTACAACTACCTACCACCTACCAGATGGATGGACAACCACCTACCAGATGGATGGACAACCACCTACCAGATGGATGGACGATATTAAGAGGTTTGCCGGATCCCAGTGGATGGGAGTCATACAGGAGCGGGAGAAGTGGAGGAGGAGAAGGGAGGCATATGTCCTGCAGTGGGAAACCGCGGGCTGTTGATGATGATTGAATACTACTTTTCCCTCAGCATTTTTTCGCATATGGCCTCTTAAGTATTTTCCAAACAATTACTAATTATATTCTAATAAAGAACACAGTGTTTAAGTATAAACAATACATTATGTAGATCACAGAGAACACCTGTTTAATTCTCGACATATAAATAGCCAGTTCGCAGCAATCTTTATCAATATTCCAGTATATTCTTCAGTACAGTGAGCAAGTTATTTCGCCAAATTGATTGTCAATAAGTGAAAATGAAGCTACTGCTATTGTTGGCTTTTCTAAGCCAACTATCATTGCTGGTGAGTGAAGAGAAATTTGTCGTGTATATATTTCTTTATGGGGGTTTGAGGGCTTGGCACCAGGAATGACGTCACAGTCATTTCCCACGGCATTAAGGTTCAAAATTGCGTGAACAATCGCACGATAAAATGGTAAAAATAGGGTTTTTTCCATTTTTTGGGGTAAATTTGCGTCTATCGTAAAACTTTTACGGTTATTCCCTAGATTTTAATGCATATTATCAGTACAAAAAAAAAATTTACTCCGCGACTTTCGGGAAACGAGTTTCCGTCTTTCGGAAAAAAAGATCAGAGGTGTTTTTAAATATTTTTTTTGAGAAATCTATACAAGATATAAAAAATCTTTTACGGTTATTCGCTAGATAAATGTTCAATGCATCTACCCTATTTTGTTCCAAAGCATATTTAGTAACGTTTGTCGAGATAGAAGGTCTCCCGTTATTAGAAATTTTTGAAATGTCGGTATGCACGCTCTTAAACCCCTCCGAAATTTCTCAGCCAACCCACCGTTTTATAAAGGAGAAATGAATCACCTCATTACCACATCGTTTTTTTTAAATCATGTCATGAATTTTGAGAAATTGATGAGAAAATCCGCTAAATCGCAGTTGTTTTAGTAAAAATTTGGCCCGTGGCGCTAATCTAAGTAAATTGAATGTTTGTTTGCAAAAAAAACTGGACTTTTAAAAGATATTGTTTTATCTAGGTACCTTCTTAGGTTTGATGACAAAACATTCACCTGTGGCGCTAGTCCTTTATCATGTTGTAACCCATAAATATATCCAGATGCCTTACTATTGAAATCAACAAGGTTCAATTATTCACCCATTCTTGAAAAAAATAATTTAATAAGGCGCTATTTCCTCGTTTTTAAATCCATTTTTAGTTGTCCCTCTTAGCTTCGAAGCTAACGACTCCCATAGTTGTTACTAATTGTCTTTGGTCCAGAGCTCAAACCACCTCGAAATGAATTCCTGGCTTCGCCCCTGTGATAGAATCTTGAATGAAATGAAGTACTTATTTAATAAAGAAACTAAAGTCAAAAAGCAAAATCTTAATAAATAATTAGCAAATCTAAATTTCAAACATGATTTGTACGAAATAAAGTCTCTTTTAATATTTCAGTTGGCTCTCCCATGTAACAGACAACCAAGATTTGATTCTCCATGGACAAGTCCTTGGTCTTGGCCGCCGTCCGGTCCAGTGCCACCAGCCCCCGCACCGCCTGGTCCATTCCCTGCACCCCCTCCGGTCACTGGAATACCAACGGCACCTGGAATACCACCGGCACCTGGAATACCACTGGCACCTGGAATACCACCGGTACCTGGTCAACCATCGGTACCCGGTCAGCCACCAGTACCTAGCCAACAACCAGCGCCAGCTCTTCCCGGATGGCTCTCTGCACTATTATCTGCCTCCCCAAGAGCCCCTGCCCCCCCACCGGTATCTGGTCAACCACCGGCCCCTGCACCTCCTTCAGTCCCAGCCCCCCCACCAGCTCCTGCCCCCAGTCAACCACCTGTCCCCAGTCAACCACCTGTCCCCGGCCAACTAGGTGCGCCGGCACGTGGAGATTGGCTACGACAGTTGGCAAATTTCATAGAACAGCAGCCATTTCGCGGCTAATCGGATTATTCCTGGACGGACTTTCACCATATGCTGCTGTTGCTTCCGATGCCCTTGCTACTGTAGATGCCCCTGTTACAGACCTTGCCAACCTAAGCCCATACTTGCAGGAAGATATACTCAACCATATCGAAAATGAAATCACATCATTTAAATATCTACTTCTTTTTCTTGTAATATTTTTATCAAATAAAATGTATCCATAGTATTACAAAATGTTCTTTGTCATTGAAACAAGAGTCCTTTCCAGAATCCTGAGGATTTTCCATAGAAATGTGTGTTCCCATAGAGTGTCTAGCATCCCTTTTTGGCGTTCCGCAGGAAATCCAATATGGCACACGCGAAATTGGGCAAAAAAACACGTTTGTATGTGAATTTGGAAGTATAAATTCTATTCTAAGAGTAGCTACTAATATTGACATTTCAAAAAATTCCTAAAACGGGAGACCTTAGATCCCGACAGCCGTTACTAAATATGCTTTAGAAAAAATAGGGTAGATATTTTGAGCCTTTATCTGATCTTTTTTTCCAAAAGACAGAAACTCGTTTCCTGAAAGTCGGCAAGAAAAATGTTTTTGTGTATTGATAATATGTATTAAAATCTAAGGAATGACAGTTAAAGTTTTTTGATTGAAGCGAAACTAACCCCAAAAATGGAAAACACGCTATTTTCCCCATTTTGTCATGCGATTGTTCGTGCGATTTTGAACCTTAATGTCGTGGGAAACGACCGTGACGTCGTAGTTGGGACGCGAGCCTTAATGAAACGGTCGTAATTGTCAATGAAAGCACTTACATGAACCAATTCCTCCATTGTAGACAGTGTTTTGGTCGATGGTGGCCAGTCCAGCATTTTGTCCTCCATGAGATCCGTGAGACGGGCTCGAGGCAAGACTCCTAGTGCTGCTGCGACTGGATGTCCGCTTCAAGCTGCTGATTGATCTTCTGGAGAAACTCTCTAAACGGTTCAGACTCACTCCACTGAAGCCGTGTTGTAACTCTTCGACATCGTTTTCTATGCCATCCTGGAAAAAAAATTGACATAAATGCTGGACATGCAAAAAATTGCGTCGGGAAAAAGAAAGATTATTATTATTGATTTGAGATATACCTAATTTATTTAGGTATATCTCAAATCAAGGTACAATTCACATTGTCGCTTACGTTATTCTAATTTCGCGCTAACATTCTCATACAAAATTTGAAAAAGTCGAAGCGAAAACAGAACGATTTTTGCACAGTGCATATATAGGCTCTTAACAACATCATATTGAATACATCCACATACCAAAATCACCAGAATGCATATTTAAGAGTGCTACAGTACTGAATTCATGGTCAGTTTTGGGCGGAGCGTAAAAATAAGGGCTGGCTATCTCACTGCTGATTGGAGAGTTTGCAAAGTTGTTCCGATGTCTTACCTGCAAAGTGGACATGGATCTGTATGGAACGACTCCGGCACTGTTTCTCCTGTTGAAAGAGTCCTGGTACAGATCTCTCAGAGACGTGGCCACGGGAACTGGCAGAGAGGAGCAGGATGTAGTACTGTCCTTCCGCTCCGGCAAAATGTATTGTGGAAGGCCGTGGTAAAACCACGCGCCGGATTTCTTCCACATCTCGCGAATCTCGGAACACAGGTTGCATAGCCAAACGTCGCTGGAAAATGGTCAAAAGAATTGGATTATTGGACTTATTCTAGGACTAACATGATGGACTAAGATGATCCTGGACTTATTCTAGGACTAAACTGAGTTAGATAGACCAAGACCAAATAGTCCTTCGAAAATATGAAGTATGAAATTGAAACTGAAATTGCTTTGTGAAAGGTAAGATTACTCAGCTAATACTATTTTTTTCCCATGGCCTCCACTTTACGAATCTGGGTGTTCATCTATTCTCGTCTTGTCTTGGTATGTGCGGCTAAGTAAAATCTCCAATAGGTCTATGGATAATTTATGTAAGAATACCAACCTATTATGCGCAGTCTCACAGCAGCACTTGTTACAGAACTTATGTCTGCAACCAGCGCATGCCTTCAAAGGGGACAACAGAGGCGCCCTAGCTCCACAAGTCCTGCACCTCGCCGGAGCGCATCTTCCACTAGGGACGGCCACAGCAACCGGTGAAGGTTGAGCAGCCTTTCTCAAACATTCCACTCTATCCACTAGCTTGCCAACTCTCCTCGCTTCCGCTAGACCTAGAGCTTCTGATCGTTTGATCACCTAGAAAATATAACAGTTCTTTAAGATTATAAATCCATAATAATAAACGAAAGCGCCTAATGACTGACCGACTGACTGACATACTCACTCAACAACGCAGAGCCCAAACGGCTTATCCTAGAGAACTGAAATTTTGAATACAGATAGATTTTAATACAAAATCTTACACTAAGAAGGGATTTTTGGAAATTACCCTTCTAAGGGGGTGAAACATAGGATTGAAAGTTTTCAAGAGTTTTTATAGGTATAACGCGATTTTCACCATTTTTTTGACACGAATTTCCAACTTTATTTTGAAAAACACCGTATCTAATTAAAACATTAAGAAAAACTATAGGTACACTCACTAAAATATTTTGCAAAAAGGCGTTTTTTGTTTTATGCATAATTTTTATTTTATTTTTTAGGGATTTTTGTACAAAATATTGTTCACGTTCAAATTTTTTTTATAAGCTGTAAAACTGTCTACTTTGAGGATATAAAGGTATGAAAAATAACACCATATTTTCCAGTCCTTACCAATAAAACTATCAACACAGGAGAAACGTAAAAAAAAAAACAAATTCAATAGGCATCAAGATGCCACGATTGACTTACTTCTAATATAGCAGCCTGTTCCGCGGGAGTGAGTGGAGACACACCTCTAGGAACGCACCAGCCTGTCCGTAATCTGAAATAAGGAACACAAAAACTATACATGTGAATTTAAATTTACCAATTTTATTGAAACTCTTCGAGATACAAGCTTTTCAAGATTACTGTGAAGTGTAAAAAGACGTATTTCGGCGTCGTCAGGGGTGTTGAGGGGCAGCTACCCCCCTAGAGATTGGAATAGATACATAATTTTACATACTAAATGTTAAAACCTCACAAAAAATCATATTATTAAGTACTACACGTTTTCCTATCATATTAAAAAAATCTAAAATTAGTGTGAAAATCCATTTAAAATGCCTTGGTTTCACAAAAATATTGCCTGCGGCGCTACTTTTTCATGCATATTTTGTAAGTAATTAAACCAAACTACCTTCATTACGACCTTCTACATTTTTACTCCAAATAAAAATCTATTTCTATGTTTTCGTGCTATATCAAAATTTCAGTTTTGGTTGCCACCCCCTACCTCCGAAGCTGGCGACGCCCATGCCATATTCGTTTAAAAAATACTTAATAATTAAACTGTCACCCAAAGCAAATATCTGTAAAAAAAAATCAAATTGCTGGGACGTTGGCAAGTTATAAATTTTGAAGAAGAAAATGCATACTCAGACAACAACGACAGATGTTATCGTTATCGAATAAAATCGTGGAAATAAGACATAGTGGGTCAAGAGGGTCTCCTATTTGAATTAATTGAAAGAATGAACGAGGGGACAAACTACAGAGGACGGCCAAGGAAAGAATACCTGGACGACCTGTGCCAGAATATGGACTTCGACTCATATAAAGAGTTAAAAAGAACCGCACAAGACAGGGATGAGTGGAGAAGGAGACATGGGGCTTTGTTGCAAACCAATCGTAACGATTGAAACTGGAGAAGAAGAAAAATATGAAATGTAAAATGTCTCGTACGATTTTATGAAGTCAAAGAGTAAATAATGTGAAATACTGTCAACAGCTTGACAAGATACGTTATTGTGTTTACAATTTAATGTTTGCGGGGGTGGAAGATGTGCATTCTAGTGTGGAATGGAATTGTTTAATGGAACAAGAAAACCTTTGTGTTTTTACATTCTAAATATTATTTAATTTCCTGTAAAACGTACGGGAGTTGTGTGTGGTGGCAGGATCAAAACAATTTTGAATTATTATACTCGTAGCTTTATAAATTTACCATTATAAAATATAAATTTTATGTACATAGGCATATTTAATAATCCATTTAACTGACAATCCCGTGGTTCCTTCCTTGTCCTTCATCCCATCCACATATCTATTTATGTATGTATAAGTATTCTATATATTATTATTATTTTCATATTTATTTATATTTTTCTTATTTTTCATACACTTGTATGTAATGTGTATATCAAATTAATGTCACAAGTGGTTGGTTGGCAGACATTGCTTACGGCAATAAACCCGCGATTTGGAAGATATGTTTTCTTTTCAATAAAGATTTATTTATTTATTATATTTCTACTAAAAAAAGAAAATTTGTGACCTTAGATTTCGACATCCTTACTAAATATGCTTTGGAAAAAAATAATAGAGTAGACACATAGAACCGTTATCTAGGGAATAACCGTAAAAGATTTTTTTTATCTTGTATACTCCCCTCCAATACACGAGGTCTCCTCACATTGGAGGGTAGTATGGAAAATTGTAAATATTGTAATTAGTTCTATATGTATGTATTAAATGTAAGATATTAGTTACTAATAAATTTATTTGAATTTGAATTTCTAAAAAAAAACATTAAAAACACATCGAAACACAGCAACATTTTTCCCAAATTCACAAAGAAACGTGTTTTTTTTCGTACTGATAATTTGAATTAAAATCTAGGAAATGACCGAAAAAGATTTTTTGAATGAAGCAAAATTAACCCCAAAAAGTAAAAAAAATAAGCTATTTTTAACATTTTATCATGCAATTTTGAACCCTAATACCGCGGGAAACGACCATGATGTCATAGTTGTGTCCTGAGCCTCAATCCTCCGTGAAATTTCACGAGTAGTTGTAACAACGCAGCTAGTAGGTATTATAATGAGGGAAAATACGTTATTGTCATGGTACTCGTATACGAGTTTGTTTGGAAACAAGACATTGTTGTTGAAATAAAATTGTGAAAATATGTAAATGACAATAGAACTTAATGAATAATGAAAGAGATGAAGTTAGTGCTGGGGGAGCAGCTACCAAATAATAACAGTAGCAATTTAAACTGTGACTTAAAAAAATATAAAAAAAACCGCAGATCTCGACAATGTTACTAAATATGCTTTGGGAAAAATTGGGCAGATACACTGAACCTTTATCTAGATAATAACCGATTTTTTTTTATCTTCTATAGATTTTTCAAAATAAAATTATGAAACACACCTCTAATCTTTTTTCCGAGCGTCGCAGTTTTTATTTGTATTGATAATATGCATTAAAATGTAGGGAGTAACCATTAAAGTTTTTTGAATGAAGCTAAACTAGCTTCAAAAAGTAAAAAAAAGGTTCTGTAAACATTTTATCATGCGATTTTGAATTTTAACGCCGCGGGAAATGACCGTGGCGTCATAGTTAGGTCCCTAAGACTAATAATAAAATAATTATTGGATCATTTTGGTGCCGTTTAGCAATGAACATCACCTCAAGACAGCTTATTACAACTAATATACATTGTAATATTAAAATATATCAGTTCGGGAGATTAAGGAGAACATGCAACAGAAGACTGAGAAGATTATTTTTTTTTATTTTATTTTACAATCGTACACGGCCTTTAGGCCATTTGAACAAAGTATATTGCAAAAATCACACAAAAAAAAATCAATCAATAAAAACAGTCGAACAATGATAGGATCATTAGGCATTCTCAAAACATAGCCAAGATACTTAAATAGTTTCGGTCAGATTAACTGGTCTCTGCTCTCAATAATAAATAAATAAATCTTTATTGAAAAAAAAAAACAAATGGCGGGTTTATTGCCGTAAGCAATGTCTGCCAACCAACCACTTGTGACATACATTTGATATACACAATACATACATATTAACAAGTGCATGAAAAATATAAATAATAATATATACGATACTTATACCTACATAAAAATACATACGAGGGAGGGCTGAAAACTCCGCGGCCTTGAGCAAAAAATGTACTGGCCGGTTCCAGTTTATTATTGATATAGATAATTTGAACCTTTCTAAAGCTACTTGCAAAATTTGGCACCAATAGCACAAAAGTGGCACTGTTGGCACCATTTTGAATTCGACGTGTGATTTTTGATTTTTGATTCATGATTTTTGTGAAAATGAGAAATTTTCAACCGTGATCCATGACAAAATGTTTTTATATCACAGGCTGTACATGCAAAAAAAGTTTCAAAAAGATGTGGAATATAGAATTGGAGTCTGCTCTATCATATGCGGTGGTTAAAAAGTGGGTAGAGCATTTTAAACGTGGTCAGCAAGGTATTGAAGAAAACTCTCGCAGTTGAAGGCGATAAACTGCAGTAGGTCCGAAAAACGTCGATAAAATCGTGGATGTGGTTTAGAAAGGTCACCAAATTAGTACTTGGAAGATAGCAGAGATCCTTATGGTCTTATGTGAATGAGAAGAGTTCACGTTAACTTCTGAACAGGGCTTGTATAAACTTTCTGTTCGCTGGGTGCCAACGCTTTTAACTCCTTTTTACGGTCGTAGAAACATGTGCTTGTTTTCGATTTTCATGGAAATTTTTGGCCAGGTTTGAAGCTGATACTGAAATTTTTTACACGTTTTGTCACCACAGATGAGACCTGGACCTAACAGAGCCCAAAGAATGATAAAAAAAGTGGCGGCATGGTAATTTTTGTCTCCAAAGAAATCGATGTCACCTTTGTCAACTGCAAAAGTGTGGGCATTCGTTTTTTGGGAATTTAAGGCTAGCATTACAATAGGCTACTAGGCAAAGGGCAAAAAGAGAAATGGGGAGAGCTGTGCTAATCTAATAATCCAATTGCAAGCAATTATCTGGAAAGACCTGAAAAATTGACCAAAGTCGTGTTCTTTCACCATGACACTGTGCCAGTTCACCGAGCAAGGATTTCAATAGCCAAATTGCATGCCATTGGCTTCCAGGTGGTGAACCATCTGCCTTATTCTCCTAAAATTGAATCATCAGACCTTCCCCTCATCCCTGAGCTCAAAAAAATCTCGACATATTTTTTTTTGACCCAGTTAACGGTGTTGCAGTCGATGCGGAGCCATATTTTGAAGACCTTCACAATTTCTTCTATAAAACTAGGATCCTAGCTTTGAAAGATGGCTAGCAAAAGTGTATTCAACTTCGAATAGATTATATTAAAAAATAATAAAAAAATCCAACCATACTCCAGTACATTTTTTTTTCAAGGCCGCGAAGTTCTCAGCCCTCCCTCGTACTTATATAAATAAATAGGTGGATGGGATGAAGAACAGGGAAGGGACCACGGGATTGTCAGTTAGATGGATTATTTATGGAAAGGTAATGATGCCTCAGTTAACTTTTGAATGAGAGAATAGTTGGAGCTAGTCTGATAGGAAGTGGCAGGTAATTCCATAATCTAGCCGCATGTGTAGTGAAAGAAGAAGTGAAGAAAGATGTGTGATGTGAGGGTATGATTAACAAAAGGCGTCTACTTGAACGTTCAATCACATTTCAACAGTGATTATTTTTTAACAGTACCTGCTATTTAACAAATTATGTTAATATGTTCCTAATGATTCTGCCCCTGGGGTATTAGGGCGACGTAGGAAGGCAGGTAGCGCCCTCCCCCCTACCGAGCAGGAGCACAAACATGAAGTAATAAGGTATCCTTCTTTATAAGTAGAATTAAACACTCCTCAGGGAACTACATCGTTACAGGGATAGACAACCAGACAACCTGTTGGTGACTTGTCTGCCCGAGGCTTGTTGGAAGTTGAATACCTCTGCTCCTGAAAATTTGGAAGTCGCTACGAATGTTTAACTTTTTCTTCCCATATACCTCCTACTATCTATCAAGAACTTCTGGACCACCATTTATGTAAATTGTGTATATGCTGTTTTCTTTACTTTTTTTAAACTCTTGTATGTATCTGTAAATAATTGTAAATATGTTTCCATCCTTGGACATCAAGGACACTGAAGGAATGTAAGTTAGGGGTGGGGTTTGTCGGGGGGCTCCCTTCTGGCTAACCCTGAGCCTACCTCTTAAAAATATTTTGCCAAGAAGTGCGGGTAAAGAGGATATGCGGCATGCGCGCCAATATGCGCCTGAGGATGCGGAGGGCCTTAAGCCCGTGGGAGTCCTTCAATGTGTCTATCAAGAAATAATGAAGGAAAAACAGACTATATTATATGAAATGACAGAGGACGAAAAGCCAGACCGCCCTATCCTTACACACACTCCTTGCTTCCGTTACATTCATGCAATTAGTATCAGGGAAAATATTATTAAAACGTTGGTGTGGAGCATTCTATTGTATGGATGCGAAACATGAGAATGTAGGGAAAATCTACGGAATGACTGTAAAAGTTTTTTGACTGAAGCGAAATTAATAGAAAAATAGAGTTAACGCTATTTTTAACATCTTATCATGAATTTTTCATGCGATATTGAACCTTAATTCCGTGGGAAAAGACCGTGACGTCGTAGCGTCGATTGTGCATCAAAATTTATCTATTATTCGCCCATAACTACAATCATCATGACTTTATATAACTCGGGGCAACTAGCGACAACTGTGCGGGTGTGCATTTTCTTGTCAAAGGAATATTCATAAGGAAAAACGATAAACTGTTTTCAAATTTAAAAAAATATATATGTGACTGTTTAAGAATCAGTGATTTACAAAGATGTGTAGGTACAATGTTGAACAAAGTAAGGTAGGCTACAGAAGAACAGAGGACAATAAAAATTATGAGGTGGGGGGGAGGAGAGGGAAGGGACAGGGAATGGGATGGGGAAGCTGTGGGAAGGTACAGGGCAGGAACAAGGATGAATTGAGCCGGATAATTATTGCCTAAGGAGGTATTACCATAATAAGACCTTGTTTGCGTTGGTTGAAAATTTACATACATTATCAATATAATATTTTGAGGTAAATTTTTGGCACAGTTCGTTGGAGCGCGGGCTTCTGATTTGGAGGTGCTGGGTTCGAATATTGCTGCTGACTATGTTTTCTACACAATCTTTTGAATTACTGCGAAGTGTATGAGAAATTGTTTAGGTCTGTTTGTAGAAATCATAGAAGTATGAATGAAAAAAAAAACATTCAAAACTAAAGAAAAGTAAGAAGACATGGAGAGAGGGAGTCACTATTTAGAATAATAAAATATAGCAACTTAACTACGTTCCATATGAATTCTAGGTTCGTAATATCTAGATACGGTAACGTATGCATGGTGGAAAAAATAATTAGTTTTTGAAATTCTATAACGTTATAGCAAAATTATGCATGTTTCAAAAAACAGTCTTATGATATTTAAACTGTTTAAAATTAAAACTGTCTAAGAAAAATGTCTAGATTACTCGCAGACGAGTGACGAGCTTTTGATATATACCTAATAAATACTTTCTATTTTATTCTAAAAATCAGCATAAGAGTGGGTAGCAAATTTTGCTAATATATTGGTAATTATTCAAAAATAATAATTGATCAGTCCGCCTCTGTTTTGATAATACGAAGGTCAGGGGTGGATTGCCCCCCCCGGTCATTAATTAAATTAATGCTAAATTAAGCGCTCGTACATAAGATTTGTAGGTAGGCACATCTCGATAATACAATAAATAATTACATTAATTAAAGGAATTTTATTGTTATGTATACAAATAAATAAATATATATTCCTTTCTTACTAAATTATTTATGTACCGTTCATAAAAATAGCTTTTAATGAAGTACACTTATGCCCAATCCCACCAAATTTTACCTAGGAAGGAGAGCCCTAAGAAATTTCCATACAAATACAGAGATAATATTCTATTTATTGAATAAAGAACATCAGCCACCAGCATAATGACACCCTAATTCCATATGAAATGCAACATGCAACTCGCCTACGTTAGGTGCCCAAATATCTCCGCCCAGAGTAGGTGAGCTGCATGTTGCATTTCATATGGAATTAGAATCCGCAGGGACTGGTGGCTGATGTTCTTTATTCAATAAATAGAATATCATCTTTGTATGGAAATTTCTTAGGGCTCTCCTTCCTAGGTAAAAGTTGGTGGGATTGGGCATTTTTGGCTTATTAATTTCGTTATTTCTGAGCAATCATTATAGACACATTGAAAAACAAACTAAAAAGCATAACCGCTATCTGGCTATCAACCAATCGGATTGTGGCATTTGAGGTTATAGAGCAAGGGTAGCCAACGTTTTCAGCAGCCGGGCCAGATTCGAAAAATAAGATTACCTACCGGGCCGCACAATATTTCTTTTAATTTCACAAAACAAAAATATATATTAAATAAGTATAGGTTTATTTTGGGAATGGGAAAAGAAACTAAATTATTGTCGTAGCCTAAAAAAGGTGTAATAGCGCCGCAGGAGATTTTTTTTGTAAACAATATGCGTGGAAATGGGTGAAGTGATGAATTTGCTTGTCTTGGTTGCAAAGTTTCAAGGACCATTTTAATAATATTAAAAAAAAAATTTTTTTTTCTTAAATGCGATCCTCAGATAGCTTTAGCTTGGACAGTCCTGGTCTAGGCAATCAGTTTTTCCATCACAAAGCTAAGTCAATTATTATCAACCTTACATTTTAGCACGTAGTATTTCAAATTACTTTCGCAACATCGGAGATGAAAATTTCTCAATTATTTGACTTTTGACTTTTTTTCATCAAATCATAATGATTGATTAGGAGGGAATAGTATCGCAAATCTGCTTGGTAGAAATCGCTGTATACAATAGCGATAAGCTCGCCCTAGTGAGCATTATTTATTACTGCGGGTGTGCATTATCTTGTTTATCTCTAATAATAAACGAAAGCGCCTAGCATCACCCGTAAATAAATAAATAAAAACTTTATTGAAGTAATGACATGCATTAAACAAATGGCGGGTTTATTGCAATGGGCAATATCTGCCAACCAACCACTACCGTAAACCGGGTGAAGAGTCAAAATAAGTAAAGAAGAAGAGACTGACTGACATACTCACTCATCAACGCAGAGCCCAAATGGCTGATCCTAGAGAACCGAACTCCTGAAATCTCACAAAACTCCTGAAATCGCGTCTGCTTCCCAGAAAAACCAAGTGCACGCTATATAAGGCACTAATAAAACCTGTCTTAACCTACGCATCGGAAACCTGGACACTCACAAAACAAGATGAAAGGAACCTCGAAGCTTTCGAGAGGAAAATCCTCCGTAGGATATTTGGGCCCACCAAAGATGGGCAAACCTGGAGGAGGAGATACAACGCTGAGCTCTATGATCTGTACCAGGAGGTCAGCGTGGTCCGTTCAATCAAAATTGGCAGACTGCGCTGGCTGGGGCATTTGCATCGCATGGACGATCAGGAGCTAGCCAAAAAAGTGATGTCCACTGATCCATATGGACGTAGGAGCGTGGGGAGACCGAAGCTGCGATGGCTTGATGGGGTGGTTGCAGACTGTCGAGCACTGGGGGAGAGAAATTGGAAAGTAGCAGCAATGGACAGAGGGAGATGGCGACAGCTCTTGGAGGCAGCTAAGACCCACACAGGGTTGTAACGCTGAAGATGATGATGATGAGAGAACCGAAAATTTGTAGACACATAGTTTTTAATACAAAACCTTCCACTAAGAAGGGATTTTTGAAAATTTTGCCCTTAAGGGGGTGAAAAATAGGAATAATATACGAATGTCTCGGAAACCAGACGTGGTATGAATCTGAGATTTGGCACATAAATTCTTCTATCAAAATTAATGATAGGGTCATAGGGTGTTTGGCCGTTTTCAAAAAAAAAAAAGGTATGAAAATGGGCTTAAAGAAAAGGGATGGTTTTTAAATGTCTCTTAATAAGCCAAAAATTAATTTTATAGGATTTTCAAAAAAAAAAAAAAACGGTTTCCTTCAATAGGCGAAAATCGATTTTGTCACTTAGGATAATCTTATTTTGCGCTTACACTCTCATACAAAATTCGTAAAAGTTGAAGCGATAATAGAAAGATTCTTACTCAGAGCATATCGCCCCTTAAGTGTATTATATATTATCTATCAGCCCAGGGTTGATTGGAAGACGTTACTTAGCAACAGAAAGCTTTTCATTACTGATTCAATTAACGGCCATAGTGTCGGAGACAATGTGAATATTAAATATTTTATCAAGGAATTTCATTATAACATTTTTAAAGATATTTTCTTTAAAACAAAGTTAGAACAATATAATAAAAAATATCAGAAATTCCATCTACAATCTTCACGGAATTTCTCAACTAACGAACAGTGTAAGATGGGCATGCCGGTCTTTACTCTGGAGAAACTTTCACCATTCAGCCCTTAACCTGTGTGTGTGTGTATTCTTCAGGTCCGGAGTGGGATCCCAAGGCCGTTCAGGCATTTTTAGAGACGTCGGCCCCCTACTATCCACGAAACTAGTCAATAGCACCGCAGGCGATTTTTTTTTAAAATGGGTGAATTGATGAACATGGTTCATTTCAATACTGAGGCATCTGGATATATGTCTGGGCTTCAACATGGTATACGATTAGCACTGCAGGCGAAAATTTGACATAAAACGTAAGAAGATAGGGACATGAAACATCGGGACCTGTTCCCCTAGTACACTGTCCCCAAATGTATACAGAACATTTTCTAGATGGCTGTACAATTCAGTTTCTTTTGCACATTTTTTTTCGCGATGTAATCAGTCGGCGTTGTTAGCCAGACGGTCTTTTGACCCGACCGGCCCTTCGGGCATTTGCCCGAACTGCCCTGAGGCCCGGCCGGGCCTGCGTTCAGTTACCATGATCCATAGAAAAGTTATTAAGACCTCCACCCATGAACATTGAACAACGCCAGGCAGTGCAAGTTTGCGCAAATAATTTCTATGTATTCTTCTGTATAAGTTGTTACTTATTATTTCTGTTGTATGTTCAACTCAAATAAACTTTTCCAGTAAATTTTAATTAGTTATTTTCTGTTTTCAATACCTACATAAATAACAAAATAAATATTGAGGTCGTTTTTGTGGAGGTCGGTCTCCATATTATCAGACGCAAAGATACCTAAGAATCATATTCCCATCGAGTTACTTTTAGGATGAAAAAATGGCTGACAATGCAAATGTCTGATGATTATGCAAAATAAGCAATCATATTTTGTTTAAATCATGATTTTATGACTTCACATCATAGAACTGATTTTCGCGGTCTTCCAAACAATACCAAATACGCCCTTCCGACGCGCTTGGATTCCTTCATTCCAATGGCACCTCCCACCAAAATAAGTAAACATGACGATTCCAAGTGCCTTAAATGATTACGGATGATTAAAAATCAATAAACAGAATCAAAATTTGTAAAAAGATATGAGTTCTGCTCGTGAAGCACTTTCGTGATATACCAAACACAGCGATATGCGGTCACTGGATCCTCTCGATCTCTCGGTGTCTTCCAAGGCTTGAGCTGGACAAATCTGACTTACGATTTGGATTTCTTTCCAAAGCCCTTTCATACTATACCACACATGACCCCACACGACCCTTGGATCCCCCTGAAACGCTTTAAGTACATCTTTTTTGTCTCTGGAGAAAGCTGATCCATTTTTGCGCAGAATCGTATCGGAATAATCGATTACAAAGTTTGCGCACAGAAAAAGAAATAAAAAAAATGTAAAAAACAACACATTGAAGTTAAAAAAATACAGTTTTTTCCTCAATAGTGACTGTAATGTATTTCCGTCTGTGCAATGCAGAAAAATCCACTTCAATACCTAAAATAATCTAGGTTTATCTTAAAATCTTGTAAAATTGTTCATGTTTAATTTTAAAAGTGCACCTTGTATGAAATTTTTAATTCTATAGGAAACAAGTATACCAAAGCCAACCGACATTTATACCTTTTATTAAAATGGCTGATTCATTGCTTTCTCCTATCTGTCAAAATGAATATTTGTTTATTTAAGGACAGCTTATCACTCGCAATGTTATCAGAAATGTAAATGTTCCTAAATGTAAATATACCTATGTACCTAATGTAATCCATATAGGAGTATAGTGCATGTGCAGGATATGAAAAATAAACCTACACATGGGCGTCGCCAGCCTCGGAGTTAGGGGAGGAGGGGGGGGAAGGCAAAAAAAAAACTGATATAGCATAAAAATGTCTCAATTTTTTTGTGAGATATAGTAAAGGAGGTCGTGATGTGGTTTGGTTTATTTGAAAATGTACCTATATAATGCTGTGCACAATTACATATATGTATGAAAAATGTTTTATATAAAATGTAATAAAAAATTGAAACTGGTGGAATTTCATACTAATTTTAGAACACTTATGATATGATGAAAAAATGTGTGGTAGTTATGTGATTTTTTATGAGGGTTTATCATTTAGTATGAAAAAATATATACCTATTCCAGTCTCAAGGGGGGGGGGGGGAGACTGCCCCCTTGCCCCTACTTGGCGACGCCCATGCACATACATATCATTTATCCATTCATATGAGTGATTACACTATTACCTTATCGCTGTATGACACAGTTTTTAAATTATGACAACATGAAAACTGCAGTAGATTACACGATGTAGTGTTCACAGCATGGGGGTCACCAGCCTCGAAGCTAGGGGGGGGGGGACAGCAAAAATTTTGAAAAATGATATACTCGTAGCATGAAAAACGCGTAGATAGTTCCGCAGGCGAATTTTTTTTTGTGAGACATAGTGAAGGAGTTCGTGATGTGGTTTGTTTATTAGAAAATGTGCAATACATTGCACATTAATATGAAAATGTTCTTCATAAAACAATAATAAAAATAGCGCCGCAGGCAATTTTTTTTTTTTATGAAACTGATGGATTTTCATACTAATTTTAGAAAAAATATGATATAATGAAAAAATGTGTGGTAGTAATGAGATTTTTTGTGAGGTTTTATCATTTAGTATGAAAAAATATATACCCCCTGCCCCCCCTTGGCGACGTCCATGCGAGTAGGTGTCATACCACGGCCTCTTTGTGAAATGAACCCAATTTGCAAACAAAACAATAAACAAAATATTTGCAATATGGAGCCTAGTGAGAACTTTATGTCTTATGATGATTGTACGTACATTATATGGAATGTCTAGGACTAGCAGTGTGTGTAGTAGATTAAATACGTGACTGAATTGACGCCACTCGCAATAACTTTGTACTCATATGTCTGGTGAGATTATTTCACATGAAAAGTTGGACGGCTAACTCTAATTTAATATCGTCGCGTACTTTTGTACTTAACTTCATTTATTTATGATATTAAATTGTTTGAAGAATAATATGCGTCGTGCAAGGAATAGAAATATGCAATTATTTATGTACTAGGAAAAACTGATAAACGGGCAACACTGAATTTTATCCACTGAATTCTTATCAAATAATACAGTGAAATAAACCGTGTTTTTTTAAATACAAGATTTTATGACCTCACATCCTAGAACTGTTTTCCGCGGTTTTCCAACGATACCAAACACGCTCTTCCGGGGTGCTTGGGTTCTTTCATTCCGATGGCGCCTTCCATCAAGAAATGACAGATGACAATTTGTAAAAAGATCTGAGTTCTACTCGTGAAGCACTTTCGTGAGATACCAAACACAGCGAGAATCGAGATGCGGTGACTGGATCCTCTCGATCGCTCGGTGTCTTCCAAGGCATGATCTGAACAAAATCTGTAGGATTTATTTTCCAACACCCTTTCATACGATACCACACATGACCCCACACGACTCTTGAATCCCCTTGAAACCCATTACATCTTTTTTGTCTCTGGAGAAGGATGATCCATTTTTGCACAGAATCGTATTTACACTGAGTTTACGTATGTTTGCAAAGTTTCAGCTCTCTAAGTAGTGGTTGAAAAATCGGTTACAAGATTTGCGCACAGACAAAAGAAAACAAAAAAAAATTGTACGTAAAAACACCACAGTGAAGTCAAATAAAATCTTGTAATTAAAAACTTACATTTTTATTTACATTTATTTAATATCCAAAATAAAATATAAGGAAAAAACTAACTGTATGAGTGTGACGGAAGCTAAGAGTGTGTGTAAGGATAGGGATGTCTGGCGCTTTGTCCTCTCTGCCTACCCTGCAAGTGGCATGAGGGTATAGATAGATAGATAGAAAATAACTACTGGATTTTATTTATAGCCTGTTCTGGGGCAATACTAGCCAAGATAACAAGTACAAAAAAAAAACAAAAATACAGAAGAATAAGCAAACTACAGACATTAAAAAAATAATGAACTTTAGGTATTTTTAGACATTCTATACGTACACACTCGGTCCACAGGATTAAAATGATGAATTTAGTAGTCGGTAAGCCAAGTTTGGCAACCTCTGGTGTATTAGGTAAATTGGCCGAAGGTATTACTTAATAGTATGCAAATGTAATCATGTAACCAGTAACCTAAGCTAAGCTAAGTTAAGCTAAGCTAACTTAAACTAATCATCCCTATAGTAATGGGTCTCTACCTCTCTACCTAATATATGTACCTAATATTACAACTAAATGTTAGATCTATCAATTGTGTGGCACTAATTCAATTATTAACCACTATCCTACATGTGTTCTATGTTTCATTATGTGTCAAGGGATGTTCTGTATAAAGAACACAGGCGTACTGAAATACATTTAACTTACAAATTCTATTTATTTATATTATTATACGATAAAGGTGTATCCTGATAATGGGCCTGATAACCAACCGATGCGATGGCGATGGCTGGTTGTACTCGTAAGTGCATTGAAGGAATCCCGCGGGCTTAAGGCCCTCCACAACCCCGGGTAGCTCAGGCGCATTAATAGCGACCTCTTTACCCGCACTTCTAGGCAAATCTATATTAAGAGGTGGGCCCAGGGTTAGCCTTAAGGGAGCCCCCCGGCAAACCCCACCCGCAAATTACATTCCTTCAGTGTCCTCATCCAAGGAGGTTACAATTCACACTTACAGATATGAGACTTGTGTACAACTCGTAAGTCCAGCATGTCCATCTTCCACTGAGAGTCCAGTGACGTAGCGTGGGTTTCTGCCGCCCGGGGCGGAAGTCAAATCCGCCGCCCCTCTTATTTAGGCATATAAATACAAAATACTCGAAAATTTACAGGAATTATAAAGAACGTCTTGGCTGGAGTGGGACAACTAAAAATTTGAGTTTTTTTCGAGTGGGACAACTAAAATTTAGATATTGATATGAAAAGAAAAGAAAATAAGCGCCACAAGCGATTTTTTTTTCGAGTTTTTAATGAAATAAATGTGATTTAATGGATTTTTAAAAATATCTCCTAAAAATTCCGACCCTTAAAAAGTGTTAGTACCCCCCCCCCCTTGTTAAATAAGTATAGGTTTGAACTCTTCTCTGAAAAATATTATTGTTTAACATTCACCACGTTTTTGCTTTCACCAAATAAAAAGACGACGCCTATTTTTATGACAAATATCCCTACACTGTGTAATGTATTTGGTATTGTACATTGTGTATACATTGTGTATACATTGTGTATACATTGTGTATACATGTATTGTTTTACTATCTATCATGTTTTACTCTGATAATACAATGTCTGTCACTTAACAAGAGTAATCAATAAGTCTATACATACATACACACCTACATACATGTACATACTCTGCCGACATATACTTCCTACATACTATGTACTTATCTATTCTATTCTATTCTATTCTATACCCTCACGCCACCTCCCTTGCGGGGTAGGCAGAGAGAACGGATCGCCAGACTTTCCTATCCTGACACACCCTTCGGGCTTCCGTCACATTCATGCAATTCCTCATACATACTCTCCGGTTACTTTTACTCAAAACACGTCCGTCCTTGAGTATCTGGTCGACATGGTCCAGCCAGGTGGTTCTCGGACGGCCGCGTTTCCTTACACCTCCTCTTTCACCCAGGTAAATTTTCTTCGTTATTCTTTCATCGTTCATTCTTTCCACATGACCCAACCATCTCAACTTGTTCACTTTCATTTTATTCACAACATCCTTTTTACAGTCACTCAACTCTCTAATCATTTCGTTCCTTATTCTATCTCTCAATGTTTTTCCACACATTCTTCTTAACGATCTCATCTCGACCGCATTTATACTTGATTCATCCTTCTTCAGCCATGTCCATGTCCATGTACTTATCTATTCTATATATATATATATATTATATATATATATATTACTTATCTATTCTACACCATTATATAACTTAGTACTTACTGTCTATCATAAAGGTTTTTTCGGACGCTTTTATTTAACTTCATCTAAAATTGTCTGTGTCTACACTTTCCTCTTAAAATTTTAATAACTTTCCAATTTCCCAGCACCCTATATGCTTTCAGGGGGCTTCGGCGCCCTGAATTTTACTCAGCCAATACTGAGGGAATCGTCTTGAAACTGAACACAGCGATAGATGAAAGTATGGACTACAGATCGGCTGTTTTAGAATTACAGGATTTGGAAATTCCTTGAATAAAAACATATTCCTAAAGTACCCCTAAAATTTACGGGGTATATATGAAGATTTTCCGTCCAGTTTGTTGAAGTTGAAGCAAAAATATAACGAATTTTGCTTCAACTTTTTAAAATTTTCTATGAGAATGTTAGCGCTCAATAAGAATAACGTAAGCGACAAAGTGAATTATACCTTTTTAAAAGAATCCTGGGAAGAAATTAAAAAATCTAAAACAGCCAATTTGTTAAGATTATAATTACCAGTATTTTGGCTAAATTATACTTTTACATCTGAAAAACTGAACGGAAAATCTTCAGATCCCGTAAATTTTAGGGGTACTTTAGGAATATTTTTTTATTCAAGGCATTTATTTCTTAATCCTGTAATTCTAAAACAGCTGATCTGTAGTCCATACTTTCATCTATCACTGTCTTCAGTTTCAAGACGATTCCCTCAGTATTGGCTGAGAACAATTCAGGGCGCCGAAGCCCAATGACAGCATAAGGACCTTAAAAGGAGAATGCTCATTCAGTATGAAAAAAAAAAACCAGGCCCGGCGCAAACGAAATGTAACTCAAATGATAGGTAAACATGAGTAATTAAATACTGCATAGGGTCAGGGCCGTGCGGTCCTTACAGACAAAGAAGCAGCCGCATAAGGCGGCACTTTCAGAGGGGCGGCAAAATCGGCCAAATTGAAAATCAATAATATATAAGATTTTTTTTTTCTCGAAACCCTTTTTTATTGGTCGATTTAGGTATTGATCAATTTATGATTTATCGCAATTCGCAAGTGTCTGCCTCACTTGAGCGCCTTATTTTCCTTTATCATTGATTTCGATATGACAATATGAACTCATTCAAATTTCGCCCCATAAATAATGATAATATGATTCTATATGAGCGATTTGAAATGAAAGTACTGGTTACGCCGCCCGCAGTCGATTTTGAAATTACAAGGAAGTAGTAATACATAGGACCTTGACAGGCACGTATCCTGAAATCTGGCGCATACACGACACAGGACAGACGGGGCGATTTTTTTCCACTATCTCGACGAAAAATTTCGCCTGCGGCGCTATTTACACGGTATCTTTTCTACTATATAAAAACAACCAGGTTAATCACTTCACCTACTCTTCTAAAAATTTTCGCCTGCGGCGCTAATTTTTGGGTGCATTTTCAATAGGATGAGAAGAATGACAAAAAGTCAGTGCCAATAGGTACATAGAAAATTTCTTCCACATAGTTGTTTGATTGAATAAATGTCCCCCCCCCCGAACCAAAAGTCTGGATACTTGCTTGTACCTCGATATTTTTTGCTGAACAGGTTATAATATGTATCGTTGGATCAAATTTGAAACCACGTTCTAAATATTACATTTTTTGTTGTTATAGTAGTATGCATAAAGTTTTGAATAAATGTTAACAATCAGTAAACTAACTGTGTACTTATTTTGAACTCTTGGCCCGCCAATGTAGGGACCCCGTTCTTGGTCGAGGTCAACAATTTTAGACACGTCTATCACTTAGTCCTAGGGACCCCCCCCCTCCCCCGTAACAAAAAAATCCGTTACAAACTCAAGGCATCGAGGGGCGGCATTTTTAAGACTTGCTTCATGTCGAGAAAATCCACCGCACGGCCCTGCATAGGGTGACACTAGATAAAACAGTGACAATGTACCAGATAAGTAGAATTAATGCAAAAAAAGGGTATAAAGGGCTCAGTTTGCTGAGTGTGCTGAGTGTTATTAAAATGAACTTCCAACAAGAACCTTCACCCAAAATTATCTAAATATGATAGGAAAGCAACCTAGATTAGTAATTTACGTACTGCAGAATCAATCAAATTATTATTAGATTCATCATCCATGCATACTGTCTGTACTCCCTGCCTACCCTGCAGAGACTAGGTATATGTATTGAGTTATAATAATTTCATACTGTGTAACTCTCGAAATGAGGTCACTAACTAATTCAGTTTCACCAGAGGTTCCCAAACTTTCAACTAATATTGAAAATACAGTGTGTATGTAGTCTAGTCGATTTACAAAACGTAGATGTACTCGGCTGTTGTCCGTATGTTTAATTTGTTTCTACTATATGTTGTCCATTATTAAATTTTTAATACTTATATAAGTTTCAAACCTAAATATTTTTATTTTATCTCGGAATCGATATAGTCAGTGCTTTATTTGTGTTTTATTTTATTTTTAACCTTCAATTAAATCAGTAGTTATATTGTCTTTAGGACCCTGTTGAAAAACACAGGCAATTATGTCAATATTGACGCCTGTTTATCAGCCTTTTAACCTTATTTTTTTAAATCGAAAGAACACCTGGACTGCCTGTGCCAGGATATGGGCTTCGAATAAAGAGATATGAATAAAGAGTTATATGAATAAAGAGTTAAAAAGAACCGCACAGGACAGGGATGAGTGGAGAAGGAGACATGGGGCTTTGCTGCAAACCGATCGTAACGATTGAAACTGGAGAAGAAGAAACCCTGCTATCATATAATGGGGAAACTAGTAAACGCTATGGGTATGCAAAAAGCTAAAGTACTTAATGGCTTGACGACCTGGATATTGCTCTTTAGGGAACATGATCTCCTGTACGTAGTAGATAGCATGATTACTTTTATCTCCTGACATTGACGTCCATCGGTGACTGATACCATACGAAATAATAAAAACAAAGATTATTAGTTGTTTATTGTTCTCTAATAATCCGAGTGCCCATTTAAGGCACTTAGAATCGTCAGGTTTATATATTAAACAAACATCACAAAATAAAATGCGATACATCAATTACAGCAAACAAGAATGAAATCAATAAACACATGGTTACAAAACAAAACTTAAAGCAGGTGTGGTTTAGTTCAATGCAAGTCTGGATGTAAATTGTCCAGAACTACATTACGTCAATGACAACAGAATTTGAGAGAGTAATCAGTATAAAACACAGAAATATACTGAAATATGAAGAGGAAAATGTAGTTCAGACTCGAAAAATGATATTAAATAAAAACGTAACGTAACGTGGTAAAAAAGTTCTGTTTGTTTTGTCAACTTGTTGCTGTGTAAAGTTTGTGAATCACTGATATATTTCTGGATGGTGTTATAGAGTTACATCAGCAGCCGACTCACGCCGCTCCGTTAATTAGGTCAGTAGGAATGATCTGGAAACTTCATGTGGTGTAGTAATGGACTTTCCAGATATTCCCTCAGTCTCTTCCTGGAATATTCTAACCTAAAAACTCACTACTGGGAAGCGGCCGTAGGAGTTACTTTTTTCATGTAGTTAATCCGAAAATATGTAATAACCCTGGCCTGTATATGAATATTTAAACAAGTAAACAAATTCTATCTATCTATACCCTCACGACGCGTCACTTGTAGGGTAGTCAGAGAGGACAGAGCGCTAGACTGTCCCTATCCTTACACGCACTCATAGCTTCCGTCACATTCATGCTATTTGTCATACACACTCTCCGATTTATTTTACTCAAAACGCGTCCATCCTTGAGGATCTGGTCGACATGATCGGTCCAGGTCAACCTCGGACGGCTCACACCTCTTCGCTCACCCAAATAAGTGTATCTTTTTTGTCATCATGTCGTCATTCATTCTTTCAACACGCCCAAACTATCTTAGTTTATTCACTTTCATTCTAGTCACAACACCCGTCTCGCAATCACTCATTTCTCTAATAGCTTCGTTCCTTATCTTATCTCTCAATGTTTTCCCACACATTCTTCTAATCGACGTCATTTCTACTGAATTCTACTTTGATTCGCTCTTCTTCAGCCATGTTAAGAGTATGCATGCCGACATTTCAATTTTTTTTGATAACGCGAGCACTTATATCTCGACAACCGTTACTAAATATGCTTTGGAACAAAATAGGGTAGATGCATTGAACCTTTATCTAGGGAATAACCGTAAAAGATTTTTTTTCTTGTATAGATTTCTCGAAAAAAAATGTTAAAAACACCTCTGATCTTTTTTCCGAAAGACGGAAACTCGTTTCCCGAAAATCGCGGAGCGATTTTTTTTGTAGTGATAATATGCATAAAAATCTAGGGAATAACCGTAAAAGTTTTTTGATAGAAGCAAAATTAACCCCCCAAAAATTAAAAAAAAACGCTATTTTTACCATTTTATCATGCGATTGTTCACGCAATTTTGAACCTTAATGCCGTGGGAAATGACTGTGACGTCATTCCTGGTGCCAAGCCCTTAAAATCAGTACTCGTAGTCGGTACGAATTTTTTTTACGTGATTACAATAAACTGAATAAACACTACCCGGCATTACAGCTCATCGCCTTTTCGCCGAGCAGTGTGCGGTGATAACAAATACAAATAAAGGCAAACATAACAAATGGGGACAAACACCTGATTAAATAAATAACGATTTAGTTTAGATGCCATTGAACAATGAGGAGTTCAAACCCGCATGTTAGGATTTCTCTGTAGGTTTTTCTAGATGTCAGCTGTTCTGTTAAAATATTGTTATATCGTAATTACTAATTATAATACACAAGCGCTCCCCATTGAAAGAAATCGTTGATTGTAGGCTACAACATAAATCTTAATGAAAACCTCACGTAGTTCATTTAATATATTTATTTGTTTATCTTTTCTTTGTCACATAATTAAGGCTCGGGACCCAACAAGTAGGTTCCTTAGACCAAACTATGACGTCACAGTCATTTTCTACGGCATTAAGGTTCAAAATCGCATGATAAAATTGTAAAAATAGCGTTTTTTCAGTTTTTGGGGTTAATTTCGCTTCCATCAAAAAACGTTTACGGTTATTCCCTAGATTTTAAGGCATATATCAATACAAAAAAATTTCTTCCTTGACTTTCGGGGAATGAGTTTCTGTCTTTCGGAAAAAAGATAAGAGGGGTTTTTCACATTTTTTATTTTGAGAAATCTATACAAGATAAAAAAAAAATTACTGTTATTCAGTTCAATGTATCTACTATATATATTAAGTAAGATTGTCGAAATCAAAGGTCTCCCGTTATTTGAATTTTCTTGAAATGTCAATATGCTTACTCTTAATTGCACAAACAATAAATTTCACCGAAATCTCCCAACTAGGTACACCCTAGGTGGGTCAATTCCACGAGTATTCACAACAGTAGTACATAAAATAATAAAAAAAAATAAAAAACACAAACGAAATATGTAGTAAATAAAAGAGAAGAGATGAACAGACGATAACCGAAAAGAAATGAGCTTTACCACCATTTGCCATTTTTGTGTTGGTACCTAAATTAAACATTAATTTTAAGTATTTTTTTTTCATTATTTCTACGTAGTTAGTGCGAATCACACTAGGGGGCTTCTAGTTGCAACAGTAATATAGATGTTTTTGTAGTACAAATACAACATTGTATGTAAAACAATCTGCAATCAGCTGATTTGACATTGGGCAATGAACTGCACAATGACACTTCAAAGCAATGACCTAACCTAAAAAGTAATTAGATTTAACATAGGGTTGCCAGATTTCTCGCAAGTCAAACCGGGATGACCCCCCCCCCCCCCCGTCAACGAAAAAGTTTTAGAAGCATTTTTTACTGTAGTGCTCTAATCATCCAAATAATTTTTCGTCACCGGGACGGGGGAGGGGGGGTAACTACTGGAATTGGTGGATAGATGTTTGAGTAAGCGTAATAGGCGCTTAAGACTGACCTGGACCGATCGTGTCGACCAGACCCTCAAGGACGAACACGTTTTGGGTAAAAGAAACCGGAGTGTCTGTACGACGCAGTGCTGCGATCTCGTCCCAGGTTATCCACGATATCTAGGAGGGGGGAGCTATTTAGGGAGAAAAGGAACCTTGGATTTATCGGGATTGGTAAATTCTTGGAAAATATTAAACCCTAAAAATAATGTAACCTAATTGGGACCATGTAGTAAAGATTTGCCTTGAGGGATTTGGTTACTATGTAAATATCTATATCAGTGGTCGGCAACCTACGAGCCGCGGGTAATCGAACTACCCACTACGATATTTTGAATTACCTACCAAGAAAATACGACGATATATTTTGTTAAATATAAAAAATAAAAATACATATTATTGCATATAAAAAAAACATACAAAGGGCAGGCTTATTGCCAAATTGGAAATTTCTGAAGGGAGGTGGCGTGAGGGTATAGAATAGAATAGAACAGAACCTATTTGTTTATGTATGATTATTTATTCATTGAAAATAACAACTTTCTATCATAAAAGGAAGTACTTACCCAATAATCATGTTTTTTATCACAAAATGCAATTTCATGTTTCATAAAAAAATTGCCTGCGACGCTAATTACATCTTCTTGTGTAGTCATACACCACTTTTACTTTAAAAAAACATTTCTTGTTTTTATAGTAAATATTTTCTAAGAAAATAAACAAACCGACATTACTGTCTAAAAGAAATCGCTTGCGGCGCTATTTACGGCGGCGCTGTTTTTCATGCTGGATCAAATTTAAAAAAAGTTGTTTTCACCCACTTATCAAATGAAATTTCCAAAATTGAAATGTTTTACTCAGTTTCTCAAAATGTTGCCGACCACTGATCTATTTGATAGTGGTATGAAGTTACAAGTTTTGAGAAAATTAAAGTACTATACATATTTTCAAAATCACAGGGTAAAAAAGTATCGATTTCTAGTTAATAATAATATTTAAGAGTGTGCATACAGACATTTCAAAAATTTCTAAAAACGGGAGACCTTCTTTCTCGACAACCGTTACTAAATACGCTTTGGAACAAAATAGGGTAGATGCATTGAACCTTTATCTAGGGAATAACCGTAAAAGATTTTTTTTATCTTGTATAGATTTCTCAAAAAAAAAATTTAAAAACACCTCCGTACTTTTTTCCGAAAGACGTAAACTCGTTTCCCGAAAGTCGCGGAGTAAAAATTTTTTTTTGTACTGGTAATATGCATCAAAATCTAGGGAATAACCGTAAAAGTTTTTTGATAGATGCAAAATTAACCCCAAAAAATGGAAAAAACGCTATTTTTACCATTTTATCATGCGATTGTCACGCGATTTTGAACCTTAATGCCGTGAGAAATGTCTGTGACGTCATTCCTGGTGCCATGCCCTTAACATGTAAGCATTTGTTATTGCTTTGTTTTGCGATAATCGTAAAAGCATTGGCGTAGCCAAAGATAGGAATAAATATAGGGGCCATGATAATGTGAGAAATGTAATGTTAAAATAGCGCTATAGAGTTTGCATACTCCCAGGAGCAATATTTCATATTTCAGGGACTATTGAGCTACAACTGCTATAAGACTGAAAATATTTAGCGTTTAAGAGTCATAATTTTATAGACATATTGACTGATTCTTACTCTGCTTACCACAAATATTTTTATCATATTTCGGCTCAAGAAATAAAATTAAAAAAACTCATATATATGGTATAACAATAACACAGTTATGCTGGATTTCAGCAACTATTTAGGTGAGGAATAGCGGAGATAGGAGCCACCTAGCACAAATTTTGTATGAAAAATAATGATGAGTGGCTCCTATGTCAGTTATTTCTCACCTAAGAAGTTTGTGAAATCCAGCATTAGTTTCAAATTGATATGAGTGTCTCCCAAAATTTGTGTATACTAAAATAACTTTGAATAATTTTGTCGAAACGTAGTTTTCTATATTTACCCAGGGACATTGAGCTAAGAATCCTACCTAGGCAGTGGCGTCACTGTTAGACGCAAAATATAGGCACATGTTTCTTTATAATAACAACATTATAGATATGTTTCATATGATAACATTATCAACAATATGTATTTCTGTATCTCATGATAAGTAGGTACTATTTTTAGTATGTTTCCTATTGATAATAATAATAAAAAAAATTGAGACTTTAGGTCTCGACAACCCTACTAAACATGCTTTGAAAAATAATAGAGTAGATACATTGAATGATAAGTACATCTAGGGAATAACCGTAAAATGTTTTTTATATCTTGTATCAAAAAAATACGTGAAAAACACCTCTGATCTTTTTTCCGAAAGACAGAAACTCGTTTCTTGAAAGTCGGCAAGAAAAATGTTTTTGTATTGATTAAAATCTAGGGAATAGCCGTAAAGCGATTGAAGCGAAATTAACCCCAAAAAACGGAAAAAACGCTATTTTTACCATTTTATCATGCGATTGTTCATGCGGTTTTGAACCTTAATGCCGTGGGAAATGATCGTGACGTCATAGTTGGGTCGCGAGCTTTAACTAACGTTTCTCGGGTTGACTGTAAGATATTGATTTTGCAATAAGCCCGCCCTTCAGCATACTACTATTGTCTGGTTTTGTGACACCTTAATTTGTGGCTAATAATGATTTATTTATTTGATTTTAGTCCTAGACAGACCGATGAAATATGTGAGACCATAACAAGTAGTTATCTCAACAGATATACAGCAAAGGATGGACTTTCCATCAGGCTTCGTCATAAGCCTGATGGAAATTCAACTACGACATGTAGAAAAATTCCGATGTTCTCAAATTGTGATTTTCAAAAATAATCTTGTGAGACTTTCCCTAAATTCAGGAGAAATTCACAATGGAAATATGATTATTTTTAAAAATATAATTTTCATGATTTAATAAGACCATGCAATATGTTCCTGAAAAATACTAAAACTGACGAAAAAAATATGTAGAAAAAACGATATTTATTTACAGCATTTGTCAACGAAAAGATTCGAACCAAGAGCCTCGCAGTAAAGCACAACAGAATGCAAAAAAAAACGAAAAACTGTTCGCCCAAAACATTCAGCGAATCGACGCCAAAACGCAACAGGTTGTAAGAAAGATAATCTCAGTAAAAAGCAATTATCACTATATGAAACATATGCGAAGAAAGGGAAAGAAAAAGGAAAAACAAAACATAATCAAATATTCAAAATAAGAATAGAACACAAAATTCAAAATACTCACTTTGCTCTGAGCGATAGTTGCCTGTCATTGGGACACACGAATTTATTAGGGGAACTACTGTTTGAACTTGTCATTATAATTTAATATTATAGGGTGAACTTGTGTTGAATTTATTGGAGGGTTACTACAGTTTATTATGACGCCTGTTGCTTTTTATTTTGTTACATATGTTTTATTGATCGCGCGCGCGTCGCTATGTCGACGCCCTGAACGTCGCGTCCTTACTGACGGGAGCTGATTGGAGTCTGAAAGGAAAGGAGTACTTACTAACTAGCCACTAGCGGATCCAGTGGGGGTAGGGGGCTGAAACCCCCCAAAACCATGACTGACAGTACTTTATATGGAACTAGTTTCCGAAGAATCACATTATTACCACATCGTTTTCTCATCATGTCATGAATTTTCTAAAACTCTTATATATTGTTTGGTTAAAAAAAATTCGTCTGCGGCGCATTATTCCAACCCTGGCAAATAATCTAAAATTGTAGTTTACTTGCGGCCCGTCGCTCATTTACAATTTCAAATGGCCCTTCATCAAAAAACTTTGCCCAGGCCTGCTATATATAAAGACGAGCAAGTTTATCATTTTGCACATTTTCTAAAAAAATTCACTTGCGGCGCTATTTTGGGTACATTTTTTAATTAAAGACAGTAAATCAAACGATATAGGTATCCAAAAAAAGTCGCCTGCAGCGTTTTTCACATTTTTAATACCTGTAATACATTTTTAATAATGTAGCTCATTATTTGTTATCATCCTTGTAGCAAGGATATTGAAGGTGTCATTCCGGACGGTGTTGCTGGGGGGTGCCCTTCCGGCTAACCCTTGGGCCGTCTGAGTAACTTTGGGCTGAAAGAGCGAATAAAAAGGCGCCTAACTGGCGCCTGTGTTATTCGGGTGTGAGGAGGGACCTTCAATATATAATAATATATAATAATAATATATTTTGAAGGTCCCGCCTCACACCCGAATAACGTTTGTAATTTATTATATTTAATACCACAAGGTCATATTTGGATGTGACGACCTTTAGCCCCCCCCCCCCCCCCAAAGTTGAACCCTGGATCCGCCACTGCAACTAGCTGTGTGACAGGAGTGTCGAATGTTTCAATCTATTTGATAATATTATTATTATGTAGATGGAGGGGGGGAAGGGAGGGGAGGTTTTTTCCCAGATATTTCCACAATAAATAAGCGCTTCATATACCAGGGTTACCTTATTACATTAACTCTCTCGCAGACATATTTGAACCCTGAATAAAAGTCGTTCTATTATCGCTACAACCCTTTGAAAGTTTGCGCAAAATAAGAATAACCACTACTATTACTGTACCTTCACGCCAACTCCCTTGCGGGGTAGACAGAGAGAACGGATCGCCAGACTTTCCTATCCTTACACACACTTCGGGCTTCCGTCACATTCATGCAATTCTTTATTACTTTTACTCAAAACAAGTCCGTCCTTGAGGGTCTGGTCAACATGGTCCAGCCATGTGGTTCTTGGACGGCCGCGTCTCCTTACACCACTTCTTTCATCCAGGTAAATTTTCCTTGTTACCCTTTCATCGTTCATTCTCTCCACATGTCCCAACCATCTCAACTTGTTAACTTTCATTTTAGTCACATAATAATAACGTAAACACGAAAATCTATTTTAGCTTATTATTAAAAAAAATATCCACTAGAGTGACTGAGTCTTAAATTAAACATTTTATCAACCAAATGACAGCACAGTGGCGTAGCATAGGTTTCTGCCGCCCGGGGCGGAAGTCACATCTGCTGCCCCCTTATTATTGAGTACATGGTTGGCGCAGTTGGTTGAGGCGGCATTCTCTCAAGCGGGAGGTACCAGGTTCAAACCCTGGCACTGGCGATGTATTTCACACTTTGCGATACAGGCCTAGTGCAAGGTCTGCAGGAAAGTATTTGGGTTTGTGCATGCAAGCCCAGATCCTTAAAAAAAATGTAGTCATATAAACTCAAAATTCCCGAATATTTACAGGAATTATAAAGAACTTTTAAGCTGGAGTGGGACAACTAAAGTTTAGGTATGGATGTGGCATAAAAAGAGAAAAAAGGTTTTACGAGTGCGACAGCTAAAATGTAGATATTTATATGGCACAAAAAGTGCATAATTTGAACCTCCTGAATGATCATTTGAGGAAGTGAATATTATTTAAAATTGAGAGGTTTCACGAATGAAGATCGAGTCCCTGTTTGTTTCCAGAAGAGTACACCACATCTAACCTGATCAATATGGGGTGTCCGCTGTCATTCAGGCGTCTGCCAACTAACTAACTAGAGAGGACCCTGACATGAACATGTTAACATTAGAAGACACACGAAGGATGGGGCGTAAGGCGTAATTATTAAAGACAGTAAGAAACCTATATAAATGTAGGAAGACTTAACGGATAAAGCCATAGACAAAACTTGACCACCGCTATTTTCGAACCTAGCATTCCCGCTAGTTATACGACATTTTTTCTCGATGTAAAGTACGCTAATTTACCATTTAATTATATAGGTTATATTGCAAAAGTAATTTCCACACTGATTATACATATTATTGAGTCACAAAAATCGCTGAAATATCACCAGGTTTCATGCAATTGTGGACAACCAATATGACACGCAAACATATGTTTGCATTGAAAATGGCGTCCACCATAGATTTGTCATAGATAATAGAAGGGGCTCAATTTCCAATAGTTCTTCCCACTTTAATACAGGAAAACGTCACCCGAGCCCGAGAATATTATGACAAAACATGGTTCTATAACCTCAGACAAACAAAATGTAGACTGGACAACAGGTATGGAAAGTGTCCTACACAGAAAGTGGTAGAAACTCACAGAACACAGAGAAAGTGGTAGAGGCTAAAGTATGATATTCCCCTTTGACTCCCCCGCTCTCCCTCACATTTTCTGGGACAAGGTATGATCTGAAACCAACTAGTGAAATTTATGTTATTCTCTTTCTCATAGAGTATTTTTAGAAGCAGTTTAAGGGAGATAGCAAGAGTCTACTCATGCAGGACTTAACCGTGTTATCTCTATATTATGTTACTCCGAGGTTCTAACACACATGTTGAGCAAAATAAGCTCAAAGTTTCAACCACTCATTCCTTTTACGCACAGAGAGAACCTTATTAGTCTCATTATTACAATGAAAACACAGTTATCTTATTATCACAGTTATTATATATTAAATAGGCGGCTAGTTTATGGAGACTTTGTGGCCTTCGTCAGGCCAATACGTAAAGAGATGTAAAAATACAGTATAGGAAAATTTGTTGAAATGGAGTAAGGTGATAGGAGAGGGGAAGGGGTGTAAAGCGATAGGGTGTGGTAATATACAAGGTTGAAATATAGCATTTGATGTGTATTAAAAAAGGTGCGTATGCCCTAATCATCATAAGCCTAATCCTCTCGGATTTAAACCCTTCATGTGTCAGACTATGTCGTTATACATAGCTACCCTATATTCAGTACTTACCTACTCTACCTATATACCTACACTAACATAATATACGTATGAAGTACAGTACTCCCGCGCTATTTGCCGATTCGATATTCGTGGAAATTTCTAGATTTTGATGCACAAACTTGTAATTTTTTTAAGCAATGCTTGAAATGAAGAACGGAGCGGCCTCCAGGAATTTCAATCGTAGAACAACAAGTTATCAGTGAAATGATTTGTAATTTCCGCTTACCATATTGCTTCCCACTTGATGTGACGTCATCATCAGTTTCTTATGTCACTTAGTTGATAGTTGGTCTCCATAGTGGAGAGGTGTCCTGACAAGAAGTTTGCATGGGATCTTGAGCAAATCCATAAGGTGTAATTTTGTCATGAAACATAAGAAGCTACATAAAAAACAGTCGTTTAAAAGTCCAGGTTATTTTTCGTCATCAAACCCTTACTAATCCTAAATCTGCAGCGCCGCAGGCTGCAAGAAGTGTCCGACAGCTGTCAGACTGTCGGACACTGTCAGCTGTCAGACTGTCGGACACTTCTTGCAGAAGTTTTCTTGCAGGTGGAAGCCCGGCCTTAAGACGTCTCGATATTGGTGTATTCGATATTTTCTAAGTCAAACTCCGCGAACATCAGGGACTGACTGAACATATCTTCAGTGTTCATTATATTATGTCAACTACTTGTATACATCATCATAAGGCTGATTGTATATATGTAATATCGGGGGGGTGACGTAATATGTGCGATGATATACTATAGCACCTACCTACCACGGGCGTCGGCAGCTGCCCCCTGCCCCCCCCACTAGAGATTGGAATAGGTATATACTTTTTCATACTAAACCTCACAAAAAACACATTATTACCACAAGTTTTCTCATCATAATATAATTTTCATGAAAATCCATCAAAATACAATTATCTCATTAAAAGAAATTGCCTGCGGCGCTATTTTTTATCACTTTTCTATAAAAGACATTTTTCATGCATATTATTGTGTAAAGTATTATGTACATTTTCAAGTAAACCAATGCACATCACGACCTTCTTCACTATGCCTCACAAAAGATTTTCTACTTCAATTGGCGCAATTTACGTTTTTTTCATCCTATATCAATTTTGTTAATTTTTGATGCCCCCCCCCCCAGCTCCGAGGCTGGCGACGCCCATGGTTATATATGAGATTCTGTAACGAGAGAATCATACCATATATCATAATTTTCTCACATTTCTAATAGCTATTTGGTTCAACCTAAGGGTGGTTTGAGGGTGGGAAAAAAATATACTAAGAAGTGTTTTTCTCCGCAGTGAAAAAATATGTTTAAATATGTTTTGCTCAAACGTGCGGAAATTTTCTAGTAAAAAATGAAAAATATTGTAAAGAATACAAAAACGACTTATCTGGATTTTAGAATGTGAAAAATTGCTGGGGGAAAAGTACTCAGACTCAGCTAATACTAAAGATATCATCCTAAGACTTAACACATGGATGAATGTAAGAAATGCTTCAAGTGACTCTACGGTCAATTTTTCCCATTAAAAAAAAGAATTTCAATGTTACCTCTGAAATTTATTGAAACTTGAGATTATTCCCGATATAATGCTGTAATTTGTTTGATTAAATGTTTAAGGTGAGACGCAGTGCCTCTAGCCGATATATTTTTGACATTCGATCCCCTTTTTACACTGTGATCCAATATACAGGGTGATTGGTTCCGCTGTTCAGATATTTTGAGAGGTGATAGAGGATGTTCTGAAACGTAGATCTGCCAAAGGGATGTCATCCCAATTGTTAAGGGTTGGGGAGTTACACCCTTTTAAAAAAATTCCACCCCCGACATCGACCACCATCACATTTCACTGAGTAACTCTGATGCTATGAGTCCAAAATTAATAAAAAAATATTTTTCTGTCTCGTAATAAAACAAGCTTTTAATCGATGTCAAAAATATTTTATAATAATAATAATAAATTTGCTAAAATTAAACACAAAAACAAAATTTCATTTTTTTTTGTTGAAAGTTTTGACATCTTTTAATTTAATTCAGTAAAAACTATAATTAAGTAGTACTTTTTTTTCTTTTAGTAAATACACTAGACCCTTGTGAATAAAAATGCCGAACATTATCTATCCATATTTTGAACCAGTTTTTCAAAATCTTCGATTTTGTAAGTACATATTCAATAAATTTCATCAGAATTTTATACTTCTCTACTGATTACCTCTTTAGTACTACATACTTACTTAAAGAGGTAAGTAAGTATGTAGTACTAAAGAGGTAATCAGTAGAGAAGTATAAAATTCTGATGAAATTTATTGAATATGTACTTACAAAATCAAATTTTCACATTTTATTCTCAAACATTTTTTACGCATTTTCTCTTCTGCCTTGTGGAATAGCAATAGGGTAAGATTGAATCCTTAATCCATCAAAATATTTCATCTGTAATAATAACAGGAGTATAGTATAATCCTTCCCTCCTGAATGTATAGCAGAGCAGAGCAGATACCATCAGGAATATGTGGGGTTCGTTAAGGCACGTATTGTTTGGAGAACACAGATTCTATAAGACTATAACCTATATTATTATCTACTGGTGGTATGAGGATACCACAGAGTCGAAATACAACGCCATTAAAATATTTACAATAAAAAATAATGAATCTAGGTTTATCGAAATAAACCCAAATACAATGAATGAATGAATTAAATTTATTTTTCCAGATATACAACATACAAAAACAATTAATTTTGATATACACATATATAAACATAAATAAACAAAATATGCCGCGTGGCACCAGTCGCTCAACTATCTGGAAACATTTTACTGGCTCACTAGACCGGAGTCTGTTCTGAGACAGTAGACGCCAAATCTATTTGTGACGGAAGTATAATGTTGCAACACCAATCGTTTAAATCTATTTCACTTATGTATACACTTCACAGTAACCTTGAAAAACTTGTGTCGTGAAGTTGAGTAGGTCGGCATCGGGGATCGGACTCGCGCCCACTGGATTAACAGTGAAGCGCGGTACCAACAGCGCGTTACGAAGCGTTAACTTCTTTTTACACTGTTGAACAAAGAGGGTAACTTTGACCGACCATGCAGACCAGATCCTGGAGGATGGACGCGTTTTGAGTCTTTTACTTCTTCTATTTCTTTTAAATCGGAGAACGTGTGACAAACTGTATGAATGTGATGGAAATAAGGTGTGTATGTAAGGACAGGGCGGACTGGCGCTCTG
Organism: Ceraclea dissimilis; assembly: GCA_963576895.1. Taxonomy (NCBI): domain Eukaryota; kingdom Metazoa; phylum Arthropoda; class Insecta; order Trichoptera; family Leptoceridae; genus Ceraclea; species Ceraclea dissimilis. The sequence continues at coordinate 555,939 of OY756379.1, read as the reverse complement.
TCCTCTCTGCCTACCCTACAAGGGACGCGGCATGAGGGGATGGATATACTTATAGATGTTTTGGTTAAATTACTGTTCAATTAAGAGTATGCATTTAAAAAAAAAAACAAAAAACAGGAGACCTTAATTAGATGATGACAGTCTTACTAAACATGCTTTGGAAAAAATAGGGTAGATACATTGAATCTTTATCTAGAGAATGACGGTCTAACATTTTTTTGTATCTTGTGCAGATGTTTAAAAAAAAAAACTAAACTGTCGGGGAATGAATTGTCAGTGCTCCTAATTTCTCTATGTTCAGAATAGACATAGGTTAAATATAATATAGATAAGTCATATTCCTAAACCGACCCTGCTTGCTTGAAAGGGCAAAGAGCACGATAAAAGGTTGGTAGGCAAATAAAATAGATCGCTCGCCCTTTACAGGCGCGGATTGAGTCAAGTTGAAGGTTATAGGTACCTACATACGTAGGTACTAGATTATATTAAATTTAGTCGATGTGTATAGGTATACCTCTATCAGTCTATTCTTACTAAAATCAGTAGGTAGTTTTAATCTACATTTTATGTACAGGTTCATCGAAAAAGATGGACCCTATTTTAAAAAGGTATAACTTTGGAACCATCTCTCTTTGAAGAGTAAACTTAAGGTGACCATATTTTTAAAAATAAAAAGGAGGATAAAATGCGTAAATAGCGCCGCAGGCGAAATTTTTTTGGGACAGTGAAGAAGGTTGCTTTGTTGTTTGATTTATTCTCTTGAAAATGTTTTCCATAAAGTGTGTATCTAAAAAATAGCGCCGCAGGTGAAATATTTGTCATAAGACATACCAAATTACATATACACAAAAGGCAAAGGTAATTAGCACCGCAGGCAATTTTTTTAGTCGTCGTTCTGTCTTACTATGTCGACATTTCGTTCAAGTATGAGGCATTTTAATGTAAGTATTTTTATACTATAGTACTAGTTAATTCATGGTATGATGAAAAAACGTGTGGTTTTGAGATTAACAGATCAGTTTTAAAATGTTAAAAAGTAAAAAAAGGAGGACAAAAAGGAGGAAACTTTTGGAGGGAGGACAGAACCTAGAAAAGGAGGACTGTCCTTCCAAAAGGAGGACGGTTGGTTACCTTAGTAAACTGAAGCATCATTACTTTTCCATGAATATAATCCATCCCTTGATTCCTTCCTTGTCCTTCATCCCATCCTCCACCAGCTATATTTTTTTATGTACTCGTATATGCATATATTATTTTTCTGCATCTTGTTTTTGGTTTCCATACTTTCATAAGTATGTGTACAAATTATCTCAATTTATTGTCACAAGTGGTTGGTTAGCAGACATTGCCTACGGCAATCAACTCGCCATTTGGTATAATGTTTTATATCCAATAAAGATTTATTTATTTTATTCATGTTACTTAGGTTGAGGCAGCAGTCTTTCAAATGGAAGGTGCCAGGTTCGAACCCGGCGCCGGCTTTTAGCCTAGTGCAAAGTGTGCAGGAAAGTATTTGGGTTTAGGTATGCATGCAAGCCCGGATTCTTTAAAAAAATGAGTGATTCTTTCACTGTATGGTAACAGATGAATGTAAGTTTTATTTGATGCACAATACAATTCAATATCGCTTTTTATGAAATTTGCTACTTTTACATTACCAGATAGGACGTAGGTACCTAATATGTACCTACTTATCTATCAAACTGAACGATGTATGTAATGTAGATATTACACACGTAAGTATGTATGATGTGGTTTTATAGTATTATCTATATTTAAGCACCCACGCAGTTTTATCTGTCTAAGTATCAGACTGAAATGGGGAATCGATTTAGAATCGAATCGAAGTTAGAATAAAACCTTTATAGACGTAACAAAATTTTGTCTTTCCACAGTGGTTCAGCTTGATTAATTCTATTGTTAACCGATCTGTTACCCAATAATTTAATTTATTAGTTTTGGAGACGCGCAGAACATTTAAAAGGCATCTAGTTACACTTCATCATAATTTTTAAATCGACAGGCAACATTTTGTTTCAGTTGTGGCAACACCATAATGACATTTGTTCAATGTTGTCAACTTCGAAGAAATTTTCCTATCTTTGACGAAGTTAAAAATTGTCGGTCACATGAATTTCCATGAAATTCAATAATGGCGTATAAGCATTTCCATTCGAAAAAGAGTACATAGCCAATAGTGTCTAACTGCTAGCCCATCTGTTATTTTAGTGAAGATTTAATGATTGAAAATGTAGAGTATCAAATCAAGACTTATCTTTCATAGCATACTGTCAATAGATTTCGAGCAATTGCATTAAATTATGAAAAAATATCAGCTACTATAACCAAATACTTATATCAGGTAGGTATATCCCAATAATATATAATAGTGAATGCTGGCTGCGAATTAAAATACACAACATTTTCGTTGTCTTAACATTTATATAAGATTTAGAATAGGTGGCATTAAAAATGACATGAAATGTATCACCTGATTCTTAGAGGATAAAAACAGTTTTCCGGAACTTACGACAGATTTTTTTCAAATCCATTCGTACAGCTGACGAATAATAATTTAGAACTGAGGCAACATTATCCGTATTGACGTCTGGGAACAAAGATGGCCGCTATTTCGCTGCTGTCATCGCGCTGAGTGAGTGTCTGTCGGGGTTTTGCTTCTCATTGTTCGTAATTGTGTAAAAATTGTGATTTAATATCAATATTGATTAAAAACTGAATTGGAGTTTAGGAATAGATCGTACAGAGTGTCGTATTTGATGCCTTTGTACGGCCGGCGTCCCTCGTGTAAAATGTCGGAGACGGATTTGGGCGACGATATAACAGTGGTGGATGTTTACGATATCGCGTCTGATATCGGGAAGGAATGTGAAGTTATGATTGATAAATACGGCACGGAGGCCATCAGCGGCCTTCTGCCTAAAGTGATCAACGCCCTGGAGCTCCTGGAGAACCTAGCGACGAGAAACGAGCGGGAGAACACAACATTGCAAGACTTGTATGAGAAGATCGCCCAGCTTGAGAATGATAAAATGGAGAAGGCGGAGTATAGGCAGAGATTTGAGAAGGTAATTCATAATACTTCAAACTACTATATCTCATTTTTGTTTTGTGTGAATTTTGACACAGGGGGTGTATGTATATAGGGGGTATTTACATGACTCATCAATCTGCTTTCATATGCTAATATTTAAAAAAATATCTATGTTCAGAATGGGTGCCCAATCTTGTAAAGCCTCATTGTGTTCTGTACTTTCGCTATTGCGGCCCCACCCGCAGCCAAGCACAGAAACCACTAAGAAAGTCATGAAATATATACCTATGTCTTGTTTGGCCATAGCAAAATGACAGTTAGTTTGTTAGCACTACCACAGGTTTACTTTTTAAAGGAAAGCACTGAAAAGGGTTTTCACTTGACTAGGCTACGAATGGGGACCTATAAAAAAATCGTCAAGGAACGTCCAGGATAGACGTGTTTTGAGTGAAAGAAATCGGAGAGCCTGTACGACAAATAACTCGGTAGCCCGGTTGGTAACGCGCTCACCAGTTAATAGCACTCGACTAACTCCACTTCATGGAACAAGCTTTTCTAGCTTACTGTGAAGTGTACAAAGATGTACATAGTTGTTTGGGTTTATTTCAATAAACCCAGATCAGTTGGCCGACTATAATAGTCGGCATCTTTGGCCAGATAGTCAGCTTTCCCGACTAGTCAATGCATCTCTAATCCCAACCTTACGATTCTAATAGTTAATTAGTTATTTTAAACTAGGTGAGATAGGCAATATAGTATGTAGGTGATTGTATTTTCATTTAATATACAGCTGGGCGTAATAAAATTTAATTGTTTTGTTGTTGTAAGAAGTGTTGATGTTGTAACCTTTATATATATTACACCACCCTCATTGTAGTAATCCTTGTTTTATATTCTCTCCCTCTCCCCCCTCCTACTATACAGCCCCCCCTCTCTCCCGCATTGTGCCCAGCACAGCCCTGCATTCATCCTCCCCCATTGTTGTGTACTTGTATCACTTTGTAACTCAGAAAGAACTCAGCTGACATTATTGACGTAATATTAAAAGTTTGTATGTTTGTTCGTAACACAATCTGAAGACTACAGGGGAAAAACAAGGAATGTCAGTAAAGATCCAAAATTAAAGTAATAATGCAATATAGTGGCATTTTTGTGTACCTATAATGCTGCAAAATTGCCAAAGCAACAAAAGTCGTTGTCACCGACTATGACGGTTTTATTGGTTGTTTGTACAAGGCAATAATAATCATGAGGGTCCGCGCGCAGTAAGCAAAAACCTTCGATGTCACTGAAATGTATTGTCAATATGCCTACTACCTTAGTAGTTTATTATTAAAAAGCATTAACAATGAATGTCAGTGACACTTAAAAAATTAAATGTTGATTTACGCAAATTTGTCTTTGATTGACATTCCTTGTTTTTCCCCTGTAGTCTTCATCTGTTTTTACAGGCTTCTGTTGTATTTCACACGGTGTTTAACATGTCAATATGAATTGATGCAAATTTTAATAACTTCCTGACTACTTAGAGACCTGAAACTTTGCAACCGCACGTAAACTGGGTGACAATATATTTCTTTACAAAATTGGATCATCCTTTTCCAGAGATAAAATAGTTATAATGCATTTCAGGGGATCCAAGGGTCGTGTGGGGTCATGTGTGGTATCGTATGAAAGGGCGTTGGAAAAGAAATCCAGATCGTAAGTCAGGTTTTCTGTAGCTCAAGCCTCGGGAGGCATCAAGCGATTGAGAGGATCCAGTCACCGCATACCGCCGTGTTTGGTATCTCACGAAAGTGCTTCACAAGTAGAACGCATATCTTTTTATAAATTTCGATTCTGTCATTTCTTGGTAGGAGGTGCCATTGGAATGAAGAAATCCAAGCGCCTCGGAAGGGCGTGCTTGGTATCGTTTGGAAGACCACGAAAAACAGTTCTAGGATGTGAAATCTTGTTTTTTAACAATCATTTTTCTGTATTCACATATTTCTGTATTTATTTATCCTATCTACGCTGGGCATTACAGTTAGTAGGTGTACAGTTGATGACATTTAGGTATAGGTACCTCAAACATCAAAGGTCAGCTCAGACTGGCTTTATATAAACACGTAAAATAATGTCTGTTTACCTGCAAAATTACTTTATTATATCACCCACACTACTACAAGATCTCGCTGAAGTTCTTTCAGTATGATTGTTTGCAACATTTCGTCACCGGGGGGAGCTAGCAGTAGTATCTTTCACATTGAGTAATAATATGTACTTATAGGTATACAAAGTCAGGATTCTATTTATAATATTATAGAGATTGCACATTCAATTATTTGTCTTGCTTAGTATACGTTAAAATTTTAACATATGTGGCGCTCTGATTTCTATTTTTATATTCATTCTTTATTTTCATTATATTTTTAGAAAAAATTTTTTTTTTTTTGAGATCATCGGAATTTCTACATGTCATGGACTGGAATTGTTGAATGTGCCTTAAGTGTAAAGTGATCACATAAAACCAGCCGATAATTAGTCAAAATCCTGATGGATGTCCATACTTTGCTGTATATCTGTTGAGATTACTTTTTATTACATTACGGCAGAGTGTGACAAGATAGTGCGTATTAGTTATTATATAGCAAATGTTCACTAGGGCGAACTTATCTCTACACAGCAATGTCTTCTAGTTAACCCAAACTTTCTTTGCTCGTTTTGTAAGTAGGTATAGTGTATGTATTGTGTATTTAGGGTTGCCAGACATCCCGGTTTACTGGGAGGATTGTCACCGGTTTTATTCCTCATGTTCTCGTGTTCCGAACAAACCATTCGGGAGGCCTAAATGCCCCGGTTTGCGGAGTAGTTGGTATATTTTTATCGTTTGTTGTATTTTTGACAGTTTATATCAAATTAATGTAAAAAAACAAGTAATGCAAATAATTGATTTATTTATTTAATGTCATGCATTGGCGGTCCGTAAAATTGTCAATTTGAAATACTATGTATATTCTCTCACCTCCACCCAATCATTATTTTCTTGGTCAAGGTCAAGAGTTTTAGTCTTCTTCTTTGTCCTAGGTACCCTGGCCCCAGTTCTGAATTTGGCAGACTTCAGTTTTTACGTAGATAGGTTTTGTCATATATTTCACCTGCAGCGCTATTTACATGGTGATTTGTCTACTAGGTATAAACAAAAAAATCAGTCTACATTTGTCTAAAAATTTACGCTAGCTTTTTGGTGCATTATTTATAAAGTAAAAATTTTCTGGCAGGAGGTGGCGAAAGGTCAGTGCCTATATCTAGAAAAAGTATAAATCCTGGTACTCCCCCCCCTCTCTCATATACCTATATATTTTTCGGTTGTTCCAGTTTGTCTTCCGAGAAATCTGGCAACCCTATGTATATAATGTCAATATAGAGAGAATTAAATATGTGGTTATTACATAAACATTATGCATGCATGTACAACATACGTACATAATGTAGCTACTCAAGGTACAATGTTTAAAAAAACCGATAAAAAACTGAAGATTTGTATTAATATATTCACCAATATTCCTTATCATGATTCAATATGTAAGTAATCTGTTTATTTCAGTACTTAACTCAAATATTATACTGTAGATATGTTTGGTAGTTAAATACAGCGGAACCTCAGGTTACAACAAACCAGTTTACGAATTCAATTGACGAACAAATTTTGACTCAAATTGTGTACTACGCTTCGGCTAACCAACTAATTTTATTGGTTTTTAATCATCCGTAGGCCTTATTTAAGGCACTTGGAATCGTCAGGTTTACATATTTTCATAAATAAATAAAAAAAAATGAATCTGGGTTTATCGAAATAAACCCAAATACACCCTTGTAAACTTCACAGAAAGCTTAAAAGTTTGTGCTGTGAAGTGGAGTAAGTCAGGGATTGAACCCGCGCCCACTGGATCAACAGTCGAGCACGTTACCAACCAGGCTACAGACCACCTCTTTGAACTTTGAACAAACACAAAGTCAAATACAGCAAATCAATAAATAGTTACAGCAAAAAATAATGAAATGTGTTTGTACACAAGGATAGAGCTGTCTGGCATTCTGCCCTCTCATCCTACCCTGCAAAGGACGTAGCGTGATGGAATAGATCACCGCCACCTTGACATTTCTCTAGCCATGATGTAGGATTAATACATAAAACATTATAGGCGAGGTTGCCGTCACCGTCACTAAGGAAATGTATGGAATAACAGTCCCTTAACAACGAGTATGACGTACCACGTATTATATTCTGGTACTAGATTTGGCAGGAGTGGTGGTCCTGTTTGATCATTATGTTATGTTGCCAACTGTTACAGCACGGCTAGAGTACCTACTCTAGGAGGCAGTGGATAGATAGATCAATCAGAAAAAATCAAACAATACGGCTTGCGAACAAAGATGAACGAATTTAGATCGTAACCTAAGGTACCACTGTATTTGAATTTAGCGTCAAGTGTAACAAAATGATTTGTTTGTGTTTAATCAGATTTTGTCAAGAGGTGTGTCACGCGTATGTGATTATCTTTTATCATTTATTTACTTACTTGCTTAAGTCCACCTACCTGCTTACTACATTTTGTCTAAGAGCCAGTGGCCCCTTTGGAACGAGTATACTATTTGCTGAAGATAAGCTGCGAAATATTGATAAACTTGAATGTTATTTGGTAGCTCGATTCAACATGCAAGTTCTGATTATTTGCTTACAATGCATACATTCAAATCTTTAAAATATATGATAAGTTTTTAACATTATGTTATACTAGTAATAATATAAATAATAGAGATGTATCAAATATTCGGTTATTATTCGGTATTCGACCTCTTCGGCCCCTTTTTGGAGTATTCAGTATTCGCCACGACAGGCTGGCGGCACTGTCAGTGGTACCGAGGTAAGCACAAATGGGGGAATCAAGCAAGATGTGCTGCATGGTTTGCTTCGGGTGTCCACAGTCACAATGTGGATCATCCCTCATTCTCCACATGTGGAGCATGCACAGCAGCCACCTAAGCCTATTGAGTGCGGTCCACTGCCTGTGAGGCAGGTGGAAACCAGGTTATTGAGATGTGTGGCTTGTGACGGGTATGACGGAGTGCTCGGGCCTATAATTGCTGCTCCATTCATCTTGTAGATCGTACCGTGCAGTTATCAGGGTGAATAATTTGGCCGAAAATTCAGTCATGCTCGTAGCTGTATATTCGGCTTTAGGCCTATTAGTTGCAACATTGATAAATAAGTAAAGGAGATTATAATTGAAGTCATGGATTAGCTTCCTCGCCAGTTTGATTCAGATAATATGATAAGAGATAATGTGATACACGCAGCACACTTCTAATGATAAAAGTATTGATGTTTTGGTATCTGTGATGTAATCATTGTACTCTGTGTGCTACTAAACTACTGGAACAAGTCATCACCCAAATGGCTGTTGTACTAATTTTATGTTTTTGATTAAAATCAATTGAATTCAATACTCATGTTTCTATTATACAATTTGTTCATTACTCTAAGTACATAGAATGCATTGTACACAATATGTATGATTACAGAATAATGTAGGTATTATTGTTTATTTTGTAATATTCAATAATTACTGTGTACTTATAATATGTACACATCTATCTACGAGTATTTATCTATATATAGTAGAGTCTTACTAATTAACATGGCTTAACTTGAGCGTAGAGGGGTGAGGAAGCACGGCCGCCCGAGACTGACCTGGTCCGATTATATCGGCCAGATCCTCACGCGTTTTGAGTAAAAGGAATCGGAGAGCGTGTATGACAAATTGCATGAATGTGACGGAGGCTAGGAGTGTTTGCAAGGATAGGGCTGTATGGCGCTTTGTCCTCTCTCCCTACCCTGCAAGGGACGTGGCGTGAGGGTATAGATAGATAGAGAACTTAAACTTGAGTTATGAGGAGAGGCTCACCAGACTGGGGCTCACAACACTTAAAGGCAGGCAATCTAGAGGTGACCTTATCGAGACATACTATAAAATTATGAATGGCTACTATGATGTTCCCGATATCAGCTCCATCTACATCCTGAATACCAATACCCATTTGATAGGAAATTCTGTGAAGCTCACCAAGAAACGATTTCACAGTAATCCGAGAAAGAATTTTATTTGCAATAGGGTGGTGAATATGTGGAACCGTTAACCCGAAAATGTGATACAAGCGCCATCAGTGAAAGTTTTTAAAAACAGATTGGATGACTTTCTCAGAACGATTTGTACTGGAGTGCCGAATTAGTGAGACTTTACTGTACTATTATGCAGTATTCCTTGCTGGGTAGACAGAGAGTCACACACTTTGTGCTTCTGTCACATTCACACAGTTTGTTATGTATGCTCTGCGATTTGTTTGTCGATCTGGTCGACATGATTGATACAAGTTAGTCTCATATATCTCAGCTGGTGAACATACTAAAACGATATAAAATTGTATCCTTGGGCACATTCTCCGGGGGGACAAATACAGGCTACTCCAACTAATTATGAAGGGAAAAATAGAGGGACGCCGAGGAATAGGAAGACGTCAGATGTCGTGGCTCCGATATGTTGGTGAGTGGACTGGCATCAGGAACGTCGGCGAACTGTTCCGGACTGCGGCAGACAGGGATGCTTTCTCCATAGTGATCGCCAACGTCGGGGGGACCCGATAGGGCATGAAGAGAAGAAGAACTCTCATTATGATTTGAAAAAGATATTTGTAAAGATCCGACGTACTTATATAAAATGTACTTTGAATTGTGGTCGTAGCATTCTGCAATTAAATTAACGAAATAAGAAGAGTTTGCTAAATAGTCAGTTGTGTTGTTTTGTAGGTATTGTGATATGACCAGAGACTGTACTAGTATATTTCCCAATTGTTGACATAGAAACATAAACAGGTTTACTTGCGTACTGTTGTGTCGAGTACCTACCTGTGGTTAGTGTATTCACTATTGTAATATGTATGCGTACCTATTATTGTAATGTTGCCTTGTATTGTTGCTGGCTACTGTGATTACAATGCAAGGAATTAATGACATTATTAGGCAATCAATGTTCATCAATAATCGCTTGCTAAAGAGGCTATATGCTGCCATAAATTTTGCTCAACCAATATTGAGAGCATCGTCTTGAAACTTAAGACATTGAAGGAAAATCGCGCGGACTTAAGGCCCTCCACATCTCCGGGTAGCTCAGGCGCATTAATAGCGACCTCTTTACCCGCGCTTCTAGGCAAATCTTATTAAGAGGTAGGCCCAGGGTTAGCCTTAAGGGAGCCCCTGGCTAACCCCACCCCTAAATTACATTCCTGCAGTGTCTTTGTCCAAGGGTAGAAACATATTTACAATTATTTACAGATACATACATGAGTACAAATAAGAAAAGAAAACAGTAGAAATTAAAGCATATATACAATTTACATAAATGGTGGTCTAGAAGGCTAAGTTCAGGGTCCAGGAAACAAGATGTACACAGGGCGGCGGGTCAGGCGCCGCAACCACAGATACGTGGGGGAAGTTTCCTCCCTTATTGCAACAGCATTCACTCATTTAATATCATTGATTGCAGGAATTGGAGATGATTGAGGAGCAGTGGCGCTCAGAGACGGCAGAGCTGGTCTCAGCCGTGTCCCGCTTGCAGGAGGAGAACCGCAGACTGCAGAAGGAGAGAGAGAGCACCCTGGAGGACAGTAGCGGCAGTGGTGTGGTGCAGAGGGGTGACGTGGGGGGCGCTGGGGAGGGCAGCGGGGTGGAAACAGGGGGCGGCGGGGAGGTGTGGCGCCGGATGGGGGAGCTGCAGGAGCAGCAGCGGAGTATCATCAGAGAGAGAGAGAACCAGATACAGGAGAAGCAGAAGATCATTGAAGGGGTGAGTCTCCGTAAAATTTTTCTTCACCGGCCGTTGCGGGTCAACCGCTAGTCCTGTGTAAAATGTATGGAACATGTTTTGTAGAGAATTTTTCAAGGATTATTTTTGTCATTGACTGCTTTCTCCTATCTCTTAGTGTGTTCCTAAAAAATGCAAAAAACCGTGTAGCAGGACCTATTGGAAAGGGCAGGGGTGATGCGGCAAAATTTTGCTAGGCAACCCTGTGGTGATGTATGATCCTATGTGCAAATTTAAATTTAAATTACATTTCGATTAAAAAACAGATAGGCTGTATGTATGCTGTGTTATGTAATATTCTGTAGTTAACGTATATTGCAAAGATTATTTAATATAATGATTATTCTGATCAATCATTCTGTCTATGTAATTGATATTTTTATACATACATATACAGTAGTGTTGCAACTAATGACATATTCGGCCTAAAGCCGAATACCAAATATTTGGCCAGGAGCATGGCCGAATATTTGGCCAAACTATTCGGCCTGGTTAACGCATATACGAATTTTGACGCGCAAATCACATTATTCCAAGTATCGCACATCCTCTTCTCCGACTGGCCCGCTGAAATAAATTGCCTAAAACTTGTCAATATTTGACCATCAAAAACTGAAATTTATATCGGTTATAAATAATAGGTCTTTGATAATACATACTTACACAAATATACATTTACATTACATTAACAAAATCTATTACGTCACGAATATGAATTTAACTAGACATGGTACACAGCCTTAATTTTGTGTGTTTTTTTTTATTATTTGTTTCTCCTGTTTTTTGGTATTCGGTATTCGACCGAATACCAAATAGTAACCGAATACTCTGTACATCTCTAATATACAGACGTTCAATATATACGTATACCTTACCTACAATCCTTTTCATAATACAATCACTCATAGAGATTCTCATGTATGAAATGTCAACTGAATTGATTGATTATGACGTATAATATTGTGGTACCTCGTTGGAAGGTTCCTGCTATTAATATATTTGTATTAACATCATCAGTATGTTTGTTTTAACTTTGTTATTATGTTTGCAGTTGACTTCGCAAGTTAAGAGACTGGCTGCCACCAGTCGGGAAGTCAGGAGAAAACAGAAGTTCCTATTACAGCAAGTGAGTACAAATATTTTTCCTTATATGGCATTATGTGAACTCCCTTAGGGGGGGATCAGGAAGGGTGTTCCGACGCTTACGAGTCGACTTTGACTGGCTTAAGTGATCGCTTTAGACGCAGTGCAACATTCACCCATTCCATCACATCCTGCTGTCAATTGTGTAATTTTTTGGAAAATGTAGATGCTACAGTTTAAAATTGTTTCACAATTAACCAATTTTTCTATCCTAACGCCATCTGTTGAGAAGTGGATGCGACATTTTAGTAACCAACTTTATTCATAGATCCTCAAAGATGGATGCGTTTTGAGTAGAAGAAATCGGAGTGTAAATGTTACGAATTGCGGTAAAACCTTGCGAAATCCCTGTGTTTTTTTTGAGAACATTTGAAGACACAGTAGAGTTGGTAGTGGAATGAAATAAAAAGTCAGTTGCATACCCAAGACATCCGAAATTCGATGGATTTGGTGGTCTGGGCGTAAAGTGATCGCTTAAGCCAGATTAGATTATATATATTTTTTTGCATGAAATACCATATTTTTCGTACGTAAGCCGATTATGTTATAGAAAATTATTTTTTCTGATTTTCAGATGCGAGTGGTGTGCAACCAGCGTGCAGAATTGGAAGCAGCCGCTCAGGCTAGACAGAGAGAGCTCATATCGCTCAGGCAGGCCATTACGGGTGATAAGGTATGTGAATAAATACACAGAATTAGCAGGCAAAATAAAAACATATTTGGCATTCTAGGTCGGTATATATAATCCCATTAGTATTATCAGCTACAGGTATAATACCAAAATTGCTAATAAATAATTGTAAAAAAATTAGATTTACCAGAAAATTTAGACATAAAAATGCAAAAATCGGTAATTTAATACTTGCAATATTGTAAGACGATTTCTAAATACTGATGTTTCAGGCACAATGCTTGTATTTTATATAGAGCAGTATATCTGAGTCTAATCCTGTGATATCCGTGATATCTGGATAGGTGAATGTTTCCCAGTATTATCAGCCAGGCAGTTATGGTGATGTGTCTGATCTCACAACACAACAGTATTCACTCATTCAGCCTGTCAAGTCCATTGTTTAAATACGTTCACACTTTGTGCAACAACAAGCTCCATACCATCCTCCATACATACACAACTCTATTGGATAAGAAATGTTATCAGCCAGGCAGCTATGGTGATATGTCTGATCTCACAACAGTATTCACTCATTCAGTCTGTCAAGTCCATTGTTTAAATACATTCACACTTTGTGCAACAACAAGCTCCATACCATCCTCCATACATACACAACTCTATTGGATAAGAAATGTTATCAGCCAGGCAGCTATGGTGATATGTCTGATCTCACAACAGTATTCACTCATTCAGTCTGTCAAGTCCATTGTTTAAATACATTCACACTTTGTGCAACAACAAGCTCCATACCATCCTCCATACATACACAACTCTATTGGATAAGAAATGCTTCCATACATTCTGCCTGAAACTGTGTTTGTTTAGCTTCAAACTGTGACCTCTTATAAATGAGTATTTTGGTTGAGGCAGTATTACAGTATCAGCTTCAGTTCAGGGCAGTCATAGTGTTGGTTTAATATTTTATAAGTTTCTATTAGGCTGATGAGTTTAATAATACTGAGAATTATAGCGGCAAGTCTATTAATGTCACGCTGTGTTTATGTTTTAGAATGCAAGTGGCGGTGGTCTCCAGTTAGCCGAGGTTCTCAGAGAGAGAGACCAGCTCAAAGAACAAGTCGAGGCTCTGAACAAATCAGCCAGGTGAGTGTGTCATCCATCATCGTAATAGACATTACTTGAAAAATTGCTGGGGGAAAAGTAAGATGACTCAGCTAATACTAAAGATATCATCCTAAGACTTAACACATGGATAAATGTAAGATATGCTGCAAGTCACTCTAGTGGGGAGAAATTTGTTATTTGTAAATTGTCTTGATAAAAATTAATTACAAAGCTACTTCTGAAACTTGAGATTATTCCCATAGTTTTTTAGATATAATGCTGTAATTTGGTTGATAAAATGTTTAAGGTAAGACGCAGTGACTCTGGTGGATATTTTTTTTATATAGCTGTGTAGATTTTCACGGTCCTTGTTAATCTCTTCTCCATTCTTCTTGGGTGTACTGTGTATAGATTGTCGATGTTGTCGAGCTCTCGGCCATCTGTATTACACTATATTAACATTAGTCCTGAAGATGGCCTCAGCAAGTAGGCCGAAAGCTCAACAACATCGACAATCTACACATGGTACACCCGAGAATAATGGAGAAGAGATTCTTTTAATATTCGGTCCCCTTCGTATACAGTGATCCAAAATTGTTTTGTCAGTTAGGTACATTATTCTTATTTTGCACTTACACCTTCATTCAAAATTTGAAAAAGTTTTTTATAGAGAGCATATCGCTCCTTAAAGATGCATGAGTATAAATAAAATAAGCAAACATTCGCTCCGCCTGTACATTTAAGAGTTGGTTTACAGGAACTAGAAAATAGTCCTTTCTTTTTTAAAATTAATTTATGTGTCTTCTAAAAATTTCAGTGCAAACAAACTCCAACCGTCATCCAATATGGACGTAGAAAACGATCAAACATCTTCATGCAGTGAGGACGGCATAGTGCCCACCATCAACCCCGCAAGGGATGGCAGCGAAGCAGGGGGCGGCGGGAGCTCCAGCAGTAGTAGTTACAAGTACGCCGAGGACCCCCCTGTGCAGGGGCCCCTGCCCTGCGAGCCCGACGACGCTCCGTGGAAGAGACAACCCTCAGGCATCAGGAAGTTGTACGTTTCTTTTTTTAATTTACACGTTTTGGGTTAGCTGGTTGAAACTGTCATTAGGCAATAAGCCCGCCTTTTGACATATTACTTCTTCAATAAAGAGTATTTTGTTTTATGAGCCTGGTTGGGAGGTGGTCGGTACCCTGGTTGGTAACGCGCTCGACTGTTAATCCAGTGGGCGCAGGTTCGATCCCCGATGCCGACCTACTCCACTTCACGACACAAGCTTATCAAGCTTACTGTGAAGTGTACAAAGGTGTATTTGGGTTTATTTCGATAAACCCAGATTCATTTTTATTTAAAAAAAAAAAAAATAGTATCAAAAACTCCGATCAGTCTAAGTTAGATTGCTAGTTTTGATTGGAGGGGTGAGATCAACACATAACGAACCTGAAATACGGTCTTAGTAAAAATCAGTCGTGTTCGAGAAATTGCCACTTTTTGAATACCGTGAAAATAGATGCCTTCGTTCAGTTTTTGAGTGCCACAGTCTCAAAATTCCATATTCTAAGATTATGTTTTTTTTTGTGAATGATTTTTTATGTAATTTAAGGTGGTAAATATAAAAAATGATAAAATGGGTGTCATCGTGTCGTACAGGCTTTTCAAATATCCTCGTCTGATCAGCCCTATATTTTTATATAGGTACAATTTATTTCAGTCACTAACTAATATTTTTTATTTATCATTTCAGTTTTCGTAAGCTCTTCTCAGAGTACGACGTCACTGTTGGATCTTTCCCGGGCAGATCATCGCTCACGACACTCACGACAAGAATGGCCGGCGTGTCGATGGACAAGTGAACGTAATCTCACGCACACACAACATCAACAACATTCCCATCTCGAGCGTGAGATTGAGGACAAACGAGCGTCATCATCTTCGAGGATTACGCTCCCTGTGTCGTCTATGCAAAGAATTTATTCATACGCTTCCACTGTGATGTCAGAGACAGAGTGTACATGTAAAAAAGCTGACAAAATGAACAACAATTATTATTATAAAATGCCAAAAATTGTTATATCCGTTGACGAGAAAGTTAGAAAAGTAGACGATACTAATTCTTCTTCGTATGTTGTAGATCATTCTTCGTTAGATCGTGATGTGATAAATACTGTTGATAATTTAGACGATAAGACTTTAGATGTTAGGGACGGTGGTTGTCAAACAACTTTGTCAAACGTTGAAACGCGTCGTTCGGACGATACCGCTGTAGATTACGCGCCCGACAAAGATTCTTATAACGAAAGCGATAGTAGTAATCCTTCAACACCTGACGGTGAAAGCTATTTAGGTTCAGTGTCCCCGATCGATTCGGATACGGACTCCAATTCATCTGCGTTCGACGGTGTTCGAAATCAGATTTATCTCAGTAAGTATAATGTTAATTTACAAACGGATCGCGGCGAAGGCGTTTCACGTATCAAATCCATTTTTTCCAACAATTTAAACATTCCAATCGAAACGATAACGGCGTCTACGAGTAGTTTGTTCGACGGCGCCGATAATTCCAAGATAGTACCTGTCTTGAAAGAAAGATTTGTTCCTTTACACGGGGGCGATTCACGTTCGTCCGGTACCACGTATTCTAGACAGATGTCAGTGTTGCCCGACTACGGAAATATCTGCCGTTTTTGTTTAAAAAGGAAACGTGCGTCGTCCACAAACGACGTGACGAATTCCGCCATAGATTTAGCGACTGAGTTGAAGGTATCGTTAGAAGCTAGTCAGAATGTGATGACCGAGAATGCGGTTACCGGTGAATGCAGTGCCATTGAAAGAGATGAAGACGTGGATGGTGCCATTGTGTGCGAGACGAATGATGATGAGTTTTTGGTGTGCGTTGTGTCGGCATTGGAAGGTTTGATTGCGTTGCTCGTCAGGCACTGTGAACATTACAAATAGACATACAGACATACTTCCTAAACGATGTTCGTTCATTGATTTTGTACAGTATTCCTACAACAGTGTAGAAGAATTAAGGACGAACATTGTCGGACTTACGACCGACCTCGACACTCGTGAAACATTCGCCATTTCACTTCACCCCGGCTGGGATTCGAACCCAGACCTTCGTCTCGCATAGTAGGGATCTTATCCACTACACCAAGAAGAGCGACGGCTGTGTTGTCGAATTCCGTATACATTAAGTACCTACGTATTGTTGCCATTCACACTGTTGTAGGACGAGGTAGTATGTTTTGTACTTAATTTTTAATGCATTTATTTGTTTCATTAATTTATTTGAACCCGGCACTTTCTGCTTTTGAGACTACGCTCCAACCAGCTGTGCCAACCATGTACCTACCCCTTGATTGGCTTAAGTGATCATTTTTATTGTAGACTCTACAAAACATTGACATGCTAAAAGTATTCCTATTATTTTTTATTAATTTAGAATTTTTTTAAAATGTTAATTTGCCATTTATATTTGTAAATACTACCTACCTATAAAGTATTTTTTATACCTATTTTTACCATTTTTATATTTTTTGTACTATCCTAATATTGTAAACTATATCATTGTTATTGTTTTTATATTATTTTAAATTATATTTGTTTTTATTTTATATGATTTTTTATTTTTTTTTTATCCCATCTTGTTTATCGAGTAGTTGTGGGCTATGTTTCCTCCAGCCTTCTCTCTCAGGCTTATATTTTTTCTTTGTCGTTTTCTCCTTAGATATTCTATCTACATTTCCCGTACATTTTACTTAAAATATAGTGATTTGTTAGGCTGGAAATGTTTAAACATTTCTAGCCCCTCAGTTCTCTATATTTTTAAATAATATTTATCGCGAAAACTTTCGTTATGTTTGCTGATTCCAACGAGGTAAAATATGTCTCATAAATTTAAAGAATAACTATTAAAATTTGGTTATAAATGTAACAAGGTGAACTTTCTCCATGCATTTTCGATTCTCATTATTTAAAACAATACAAAAATCTGGCTAGTTTTTGTAGCTTGACAGCTCCGTTTCTATTCATCTTAGAGAAAAAAATTATAGAGCAAATTTGCGTACTTTCATTTTGTGTAGAAAGATAATTTACAAAAGTTGACAGTTTAAATATTTGTATTTTTCGCCTTGTTCCGTCGCAAAATTTTGTTGGTAAACCTTGGATTCGATTCAGCACTCCAAAAACGTATGGAATGAAAGAAATCCAGACTACCCCACAACTTTCCATCGAGGGGCTGCTTTGTGTTTATTCGGGCTGGACTATATTCGCCATCACACTTCTTACTCTGTCTAACCTTTTTTTCATTTCTGAAACGGTTCATATGTGGCAAAAACGGTTGGTCAAAATTGTGAAAAACTTCAGGGTGTTATTTATGAATGTGATTGCAGCAAAAACTGCTGACAAAAGTGCACAGAGAAGTTAATAAAATAGTAACACAGAGAATCGTTATTTGGACAACCCTATAGGTAACTTAAGGTGATACAAGAATTTAATAGTGTAATATGTATTCATTAATATTTATATGTAGGTATATTGTTTAGAGATTATGTGAGACTGAGGCATGTTTAATATATAAATACTTGATACATAATGTAATAGTACCCTTAACATAACCTAACTTTGTCTTACACTATATTCTTATAAGGAACCTATATAAAGGTGGGAAGAACTATAGGGTACTTGCATTTTGTTTTATTGATCGAAAAATGTATTAAATCGATAATTCTACTCACTAGAATTACAAATAAAATTATGAAATGTAATTTTAATTCACCGTTAATTTATAATAATTCACTGAAAATGTTAATTTGATCCATTTTTATCAGGTGCTCTGAAACGAGCGCTCATCAATTAATGTGATTGTGACGTCATAACCCCATTAAATTCATAGTCAGAAATTGGATTGTTTGTGAGTTATCTATGGGGGAATTGGGGATAGTGACGTCACAAAATGGCTGCCAGTCAAAAACCTGTTTTTGCGATAGAATCGAATATGAGACTTTATTTTATAAATATATCCACAAAGACAAAATTAAAATCTCAAATTTTCGGAAAACCTTAATTTGTAATGTTAACCTTAATGTACTGAAAACCAAAATAAAAAAAAACATGCAAGGACCCTATTGAGCCCCTTCTTTTATCTATGACAAATCTATGGTGGACGCCATGGGAGCTACAAACATACGATTGCGTGTCATATTGCTTGTCCACAATTGCAAGAAACCTGGTGATATTTCAGTGACTCATTATGTATAATCAGTGTGGAAATTACCTTTGGAATATAACTTATGTAATTAAATGGTAAATTAGCGTATTATACATTGAGAAAAAATGGAGGATACCTAGCGGAAAGGCTAGTAGCGGCAATGGCGGCGGTCAAGTTTTGTCTATGGCTTTATCCGTTAAGTCTTCCTACATTTATATAGGTTCCCTATGTTCTTAATATACCAAACCAGTCAATTTCATAAACATATTTCTACTAGAACTTATATCAGTAGGTTTCAAAGATATCAAATAGTTTGAAGTAGATTTTTTATTAACAATCAATGTATTAAAAAATAGTATTCAATGAAATATTTATGTAGGTTAAAATAGAGATTAAAATTACTATACTGGGATATCATGTTTTTTACCATAAAACATTTTATGTATTTTAATAAAAAAAAGAGCTGGGCAACAATTTTCTACTAAAAAAGATGGCTGATACAAGACAGAAGAAGAGTCAGAATTAAAAACCCCAATGAGTAGTTATCTAAACGGATATACAGTAAAGGATGGACTTACCATAAATAAATAAATAAATCTTTATTGAAAAGAAAACATATCTTCCAAATGGCGGGTTTATTGCTGTAGGCAATATCTGCCAACCAACCACTTGCGACATTAATTTGATATACACATTACATACAAGTGTATGAAAAAAAAGAAAAATATAAATAAATATGAAAATAATATTAATATTTAGAATACTTATACATACATAAAAATACATACATAAATAGATATGTGGATGGGATGAAGGACAAGGAAGGAACCACGGGATTGTCAGTTAGATGGATTATTTAAGGAAAGGTAATGATGCCTCAGTTTACTTTTGAAAGAGAGAATAGTTGGAGCTAGTCTGATAGGAAGTGGAAGGTTATTCCATAGTCTAGCCTCGTGTGTAGTGAAAGAAAAAGTGAAGAAAGATGTGTGATGTGAGGGTATGGTTAACAAACGGCGTCCACTTGAACGTAGAGATAAGCCATGAGATGCCAGGGGTGTGAAGTTGGACTTAAGGTAATCAGGTGAAGCAGGATTATTCATCATCAGGCTTATGACTGATCGTCGTCTGGTTCAATGTGATCACTTTACACTTGAGTAACATTCACCAATTCCAGTCATTCACTAGATTTCAATCCATATCAATCGGAAAAATATTTTTTCTTTGCTGCTTTCTTGAAAAAAATCAGAGGTATTATTCACATTTTCTTTTTGAGAAATCTATACAAGATATAAAATATCTTTTCCGGTAATTCCCTATATAGATAAAGGTTCAATGTATCTATTCTATTTTTTTCCAAAGCATATTCAGTAAGGTTGTCGAGATCTAAGGTCTCAAAAATCTCCTTTTTTTTAAACGCCAATATGTCTACATCATCATCATCATCAGCCCGTGTTTTCCCACTGCAGGACATAGGCCTCCTCTCTCCTCCTCCACTTCTCCCGTTCCTGTGCGGTTCCCATCCACTGGGGTCTGGCAAACCTCTTAATGTCATCCATCCATCTGGTAGGTGGTCGCCCTTGTGGTATTGTATCGCCCCTTGATCTCCACTCCAGCAGTCTCCTCGTCCATCTGTTGTCCTGCATTCTTGCAATGTGCCCGCCCATCTCCACTTCTGCACCGCTACCCTCTCAACCACATCAGTCACTTTAGTCTGGCTGCGTATCCAGTCATTCCTCTTCCTGTCTTGCAGTACCTTGCAGCCCAACATTATTCTCTCCATTTTTCTTTGGGCTATTCGCAGTTTGTTGGCAGATAGTTTGGTAAGGGTCATAGTTTCCGTGCCATATGTGAAGACCGGCAATGTCTACATACTCTTAGAAATTCTTATTATTACATTCATTGCATAAATCCAGATGCAGTACGCCTTCACAAAATTCAGGATATACTTTCAACACTACAGATTGGCTGTTTACCCCATGTGTAATTAATTAGAAAGAAGGGTATTTGAATATTATTCAATGTATATTATCTAACTATGTTATATATAATGTACTTATTTGATATGTTATATTTATATATGTACTTATTATATAATACATACATGTATATGTATTGTTTACTAATGACAAATAAATAGTGCAATGTTTTAATGTGGAATTTCATTTCTTTCCCATCACATTTATAGCATCTTTTTCATATATTATTACTAGCTGAGTTAGCCGTGTTTCGCAACCGAAAATTTGACAAACCAACCCTGCATACTTAATAGGCTTGAGCTGGACAAAATGTGATTTAAGATCTGAATTTCTTTTCCAACGCCCTTTCATACGATACCACACTCGACCCTACACAACCCTTGGATCCCCTCATCATCATGGCATCTCCAAGGAAAAGCTTTTTCTCCAAAAACCGGTGACGTTAGGACACAGCCTATATTATCCCAAAGGTTATTCTAAATTTTCGCAGCGATCCATCGTAAAATGCGGGAGTTATGCGAACACTTCCAAAAATCAGACTTACTTTATATATATAGATTAATTATTATCAATCAAAAATGCTGCTCATGGGCGACGTCAGGGGAGAGGGCAACTGCCCCCCCTTAGAGATTGGAGTAGGTATATAATTTTTCATAAAAAATCACATTATCACCACACGTTTTTTTATCATATCAAATATATTCTACAATTAGCATGAAAATCCATTAAAATGCAATTGTGTCACAGAAAATTTAGTCTGCGGCGCTAATTCCCTGTGCTTATTCTTGTTACATACATGTTGTTTAAGTATGGTGTTTATGTTTTTTTATTTCGCGAAAAATAAACTAGATTTATATCGCGACCTTTTTTAGGTAGGTAGCAGGCGTGAAGCTACCTAAGAACACGATTCCCATCGAGTTACCTTTTGGAAAAAATGTCTAATCTGACGCAATCCCATAAGAAATGTTAGCCCCGGCTTCCCTTTTGCAGAAATCCACCTACGCCACTGGTAGGTAGGTACCTAAGCTCCATGCTTATGTCTTCTTCTCATCACATCATTCATCCTCTCTACATATCCCAACCATCTCAGCTTGTCGTAAATTATGCTGTGACCCAATGCAAGAATATGGAATTTGATAATATGTTAATGAGTCGCATCGCATATTTTCCAGTGAAGAAGATGTTGGCATGCCTGAGGCAGAGGCAAGTATGAGACCTGCTCAGCTAATAGGGTTAGCAGGTGAAAGTAGCCTGCAATGTCTACATACATATGTTTATTATATTATATACAACTCACTATATACAACTTTACTCATATATTTACTCTCTGATGGGAAATAATTATTTTACAGTGTGGTTTATTTCTAATACACGATTTACTAAATACGAATTTGAATTCTCAATTTTCCATCAAGATGAGTAAACAAATACAGCTATCTACAGGATTGGTACTATCTGTTTCGAGTCAGTCGACAAACGCTCTATAAACGATCGTAATTTTCCTTTTCATAATTTCATATCCTCTAAATACCATCTCGCTCTTAAAGACCATGACGTCACGGTCATTTCCCACGGCATTAAAGTTCAAAATCGCAAGATAAAATGTTAAAAATAGCGTTTTATCAATTTTTGGGGTTAACTTCGCTTGAATCAAAAGACTTTTACGGTTATTCCCTAGATTTTAATGGATAATATCAATACAAAAAAATCTCCGCGACTTTCTGGAAATAAGTTTCCGTCTTTCGGAAAAAAGGTCAGAGGTGTTTTTTTTTTTTTTGAGAAATCTATACAAGATATAAAAAATATTTTACGGTTATTCCCTAGATAAATGTTCAATGCATCTACCCTATTTTGTTCCAAAGCATATTTAGTAACGGTTGTCGAGATAGAAGGTCTCCCGTTTTAAGAAATTTTTGAAATGTCGGTATGCATATACTCTTAAGTTTTTTTATTCAGTTAAATCGTGTAGGCGATAAAATGTAGGTAGTTAGGTCCTAGTCCTACGCAAAATTGTATTTTCTATTTACTCGCAAATTACGAACACATTGGCATTTGGTTTGTGATGCAAACTCAAAATTTAAACTTTTCTTATACGCAAATATCAATGTTTTTATTTGAAAATACGCGTTTTTAAACTGAAAACTTGCGGTCGCGTTAATTGAGGTAAAATTATGTATATTAATATGTAGGTAAAGAATTTAAATGAATATTTTATGCTAAAATGATAATGAGATATACTAAGTATGCCTATGTATTATGTTGTGTATAGTCGCTGATGCTGGGTGACCTGATTGTCTGTGAGAAACACGCTGAGCCGGTGGATCGGACAAGAAGTGTAGTGTAATGTGTGAGAAACACTATCAGAGATGAGATCAATTACCCGCCTCGTACAAGATACTCGATATTTTGATTTGACGCGTGCTAATATGTGATTATTGTTTAAAGCTCCCGACCCAACTATGACGTCACGGTCATTTCCCGGGGCATTAAGGTTCAAAATCGCGTGAATAATCCCATGATAAAATGGCAAAAATAGCGTTTTTTACATTTTTTTGGTCTATCAAAAAACTTTTACGGTTATTCCCTAGATAAAGGTTCAATGTATCTACTATATTTATTCCAAAGCATATTTAGTAACGGTTGTCGAGAACTAAGGTCTCCCGTTTTTAGAAATTTTTGAAACGCCAGTATGGGTACTACTCTTAATATGGCTCGTACGTCTCTTGTGGGGTAGACAGAGAGGGGACAGCACAATGTCAAATTACACTAAACAAGGGCACTATAGCCTAAGAGACAACTATTTTCACTTTAAAATTTTGTTGATGGTGTTAGTAATAAACAGAATTCAAATATAATGAAATGAGTTCATTGACATTTCAAAAATTTCTAAAAACGGGAGATTTTAGATTTCGACAACCTTACTAAATTTGCTTTGGAAAAAAATAGAGTAGATACATTGAACCTTTATCTAGGGAATAACCGTAAAAGATTTTTTATATCTTGTATAGATTCTCAAAAACAAATGTGAAAAACACCTCTGCTCTTTTTTCTGAAAGACAGCAACTTGTTTCCCGAAAGTCGCTTTTTTTTAGAATGAGCATTTAAGTCTAGGGAATGACCGTAAAACTTTTTTGATTGAATCGAAATTAACCCCAAAAAATGGAAATAACGCTATTTTTACCATTTTATCATGCGATTGTTCAGACGATTTTGAACCTTAATGCCGTAGGCGGGAGCCTTAACAGATTTTTGAAGTTTTTCCTATAAATATGCGGCCCTCTAAACTTTTTTCCAGTGGGACAACTAAAATGTACCTAGATATTGATATGGTACTCACAAAAAGAGAAAAATAGGGCCGCAGGCGAATTTCCTACAACCAAGCACTGCGCTATTGGATTAGGTTGTACACAGATTGTAAAAATGCGCTAAAATTTACACCTGAGGAAGTAGGAAATGGAAAATAAATAAATAAATAACATATATTGTTGTGTATATAATAAATGTTGACAATGTGATGTTCCATTGTTTAGGTTTAATTATCAACAGATGTTAAGTATTTTATGTGTTTTCCCATCACTATTCAATTACTTGCCAGTCGTTTGAAACAATGATACCATATAAATTACTGTAACCGTACAACCCCACGTAAGAATATTGCTCAACACGAATGAAACCCAAAAAAGACGAAAGCCTTTAAGAAATTTGCTCAAGGGACACAAATCTCATTGGATTTTGAAAATAAAATTAATTGTAATCTCGATGTTTTCGACCGTTCCACGTGGTGGAAGTATATTTTTACGGGAAAAATGAAAAAACTAAATATTTAGATTAAAATCCACAAAAAATTACTGATGATGAGGATGCAAATCCTCGAATACAAAAGTCATTCTTTGTTATTTTTTTCTTTAAAATTATTTGTATCTTTTAGTATCTATGCGATTTTTTCAGTGTATTAGAAACTACTGAAGATTAGAAAATAAACAAATAAATAGGGGAATCTCAAATGGGACAGACAATAAAATAGTCAACATTTTATACTTAAATAATTCATCTAATCGAATCCAACTAGAAAGTTTGGACTTTTATCCGTTGAGCATAGTTCTGAAGGGCTTTTGTCTTTTTTTGGGATTTACTCATGTTGAGCAATATTCCTATGGGTTTTTCTCCGGGAACTATAAATTATCTATACTTCATTCTATAAGTGGCGATATCTTCTGAGTAAAAATCGTTCTATTATCAGTTCAACTGTATCAAATTCAGCATTCGAGATTGTAAGCGCAAAATAATAATAACGTAAGCGAAGCGACCAGAGCTGGGCAGAAAAGCGTTAATCCGTTAATCGTTAATTAACGAAGTTAACATTTTGGTTAACGATTTAACGCTTTTCTCACCTCCAAAAATTGTTAACGGATTATTTAACTTCCGTTACATTTTACTTCCGTTAATTAAGTCCGTTAATATTTTATTTTTTGCATAGACATCATCCACTGAAGGCGCTGGCATTAGATAATTCAAGGGTTGTATGGGGTTATGTGTGGTATCGTATATGGGTTGGGAGTTGGAAAAGAAATTTCACTTGTTGGGATACATCGCGATAGTGTAAATGTGATAGTAGTTGTACTTATGTAATTCTATTTCATGCCATTTAACCGCGATTTTTTACATTAACGCTTTAACGGATTATCGTTAACTTCCGTTACATTTTTCAAAATGTAACGCTTTAACGATTAACGAAGTTAACTTTTTAGTTAACGGATTATCGATTAACGAAGTTAACTTTTTAGTTAACGGATTATCGATTAACGAAGTTAACTTTTTAGTTAACGGATTATCGATTAACGAAGTTAACTTTTTGATTAAAGGTGCCCACCTCTGGAAGCGACCAAATGATTTTGGCTTATTTTATAAAAAGGGGACCGAATATAAAAAAATATCCGCTAGAGTCTCTGCGTTTTGCATTAAACATTTTATCAACCAAATTACAGCATTATATCTAACAAACTACGGGAATAGTCTCAAGTTTTGGGATTATTTTTTTCTGAGAAAATTCACAAAAAATAATATTTCTACCAATAAAACATATTCTCATTTATCCATGTTTTAAGTCTTAAGATGATATCTTCAGTATAAGCTGAGTAATTTAACTAAAGCAATGAGAAAATTCTAACATTGACGGGACAATCATTAATCACCAGCGAGATCAGGTCCAGAAGACCGGCCTGGATCGGACATGTCGTCAGATCGGGTGAAGAAAGAGCCACAAAACAAACCTGCAAAATAAACCTGTGGGCAGGAGACCTCTGGGGAGACCAAGACAGAGATTGATGGACAATGTTACCCGAGATCTGAGCGATGACTGGGAGTTCGTTGCTGCAGACAGGAAGGCTTGGAGATCCATTGTTCTGGAGACCAAAACTCTATCGGGGTTGTACGGCCATAGGAAGTAAGTATCTAAGTAACTTTTCCTGACGCAATTTTTCTGAAACTGAAATATGTATTTTCAAATGTATGATTGTGAATTATGGAGTAAGCATTATCGTTAGGTATATAATAACATTAATAACAATACATAAATGCATATAATTTATTTAATAAATAAGTACTTATATGTAATTATAATGACATATTATAATCCAAGATTGGATAAATAATAGGTACTTAAGTTGCTTCCTGTGACACTATATAGTCGCCTGTAATCGTTTGAGAACAGTAGCGTAACCAGGTCAAGCAGAGTGGTTCGAGGGGGCAGGGAATACAAAAATAGTAGAAATTGTTTTCAGCTGAATTCCATTTTATTTACCGAATGTTGTCTGCTGGATGTAAAACATTTTAGAGGACTAGAGGATGAAAAAAGTTGAATAAATAAATGCATGGCCAAAAACAAACTGTATAAATAGGGTATGAAAAATTTAGTTTTTAGTTTTTCTTGAAAATATCTCACAAAAACTATGTGTTGTGTAGGTACCTACTTACTTACTATAGGTACTTACATATTCGATTTTGACAAAATGAAACAATAATCATGGTAAACATTTTGTTCAGGCTTTCGATGAAGACCTTAATTTGTCAGGTTTGTTTAAGAATGCAGTAAAAATTTTGTAAGAATACATTTTTCAGGAAATATCGAAAAAAAGTACCTTAGTTTTTTAAAAATAAAATCAATTTTCTAAAAAATTGCCCCATCATATAATATGACATTTGACACTAATGAAGTCATTTCACCGAAAAAATATTTTAAGTAAGAGGGGAAATTCTATAAACCGGGGCCCCACAATTCTTTTTGCCACGAACGCCACTGACGAGTTTAAATAATTATAATTGAATAGGTTATGTCTGATAATGGGGCACTTATATGACAGATACCTCTGTATGTGATGGTCTATCATCAGCCGCATAGTGACACAGCCAATGACTGCCCATAGTTGAACACTGGCCTCTCTCACTTAATATAGATTGTCTGTGACATGCAACGGAAGTCGGAAATGATGCTCTAATTTACCAAGCAATATTACTTTGATTGTTTCAAAGCGTACTTACTTTGTAAGCTCAGTTGATTGTCTCGCCACTCTGTTTTTGTGTATACCTACAGTGTTGGAGTTCGAATTTCAGCATTGACGATGTATTCTGCACTTCACGGCACAAGCTTTTACCTTACTGTGAAGTGTGCAAAATAATTCTAAAAATTAAATCTAAAAACTAGAGACTTATACGAGTATCTCAACAACCTTACTAAATATGCTTTGGAAAAAAATAGGGTAGCTACATTGAAACTATATCTAGGGAATGACCGTAAAAGATTTTTATATATTATCTTGTAAGTATAGATTTTCAAGAAAAAAAATCTTTGATTTTTTTTTCGAAAGACTGCAACTTTTTTCCCGAAAGTCGCGGAGATTTTTTTCTTGAATCGATAATATGCATTAAAATCTAGGGAATGACCGAAAAAGATTTTTTGAATGAAGTGAAATTATACCCAAAAAAAGGAAAAAACGCTATTTTTACAATTTTATCATGCGATTGTTCATGCGATTTTGAAACTTAAAATGCCGTGGGAAATGACTGTGACGTCAAGTAGGGTTGCGAGCCTTAACAACGAAATACCTATTCATTTGTTATGGATTCGTAACTTTATGGTATCGATGGATGGGTGTGGTTAAAGTCTGTTTGGAGTTAGACAATATGTCAACTGGTCAATAAAGAAAAATGATAAATGACCAGCCAAGTAAGCACCTGCTAAAATAATCTCATAAAAAATGCATATAGCAAATACAGTGCAAGGCATGGGCGTCGCCAGCCTCGGAGCTAGGGGGAGGCAACAACATTTAAAAAAATTGATGCTATGCTATAGCATGAAAAACGCGTAAATAGCGCCGCAGGCGAATTTTCGTGTTAGAAATACCTAGTGAAGAAGGTCGTGATGTAGTTTGTTTATTTGAAAATGCATATAATACTTTTGCACAGGCTATTTTTATATTTATAGCGCCGCAGGCTATTTTTTTATAAAACTGATGAATTTTCATACTAATTTTAGAAAATTTATGATATGATGAGAAAATGTGTTGTCGTAATGTGATTTTTAAGGGCATTTAGTATGAAAAAATAAATACCTATTACAATCTCTAGGGGGCAGCTGCCCCCCTGCCCCCCCCCCCCCAGATGACGCCCATGAGGTACCTACTAAATACCTACTTAAATAATCTAATAAAAAATGCAGTACATATTTTCATATTTTGTATGTGACATATCCATAGTAGTTCCGGAAAATACTCATCAATCACTCTATATGTTTACTTTGTATTGTACTGTTTTTTTATAGATTTTCTATCGCCTATTCATAGAAAAAAACCTAAATATTATCGTAGCGTGGAATGTTAATAAAAAATAAAGCGTATGAAGACACTTTACAAAAGAAACCAATTAAAGTGGTAGAGGTGTAAATGTATATGATGAATTTGGTTTGAACCTTTTGAAGGAAATTATCGACACTATTGTTATTGTTGTTCATAGGTGTGTGTAATTAAAATATTGATACAAAAAGAAAAGTGCAGGGGCGTTCTAAGGTGTAATAATGCCCGTGAAAAGTTGACTTAAAATAGAGTATTTTTATGCAAGCATTCGGGAAATATTGATTTCACTGTCAAAGATTTTTTTTATACTTAACTTCATCTGTTCTTCCGTTGTGTGTTATCTGCGTCAGTATTTTCCTATTAAAATTTTAATAACTTTCCAATGTACTTATACCTTAAAATTTTGCATATTTGGCTTAGGTGACAGTTTTGAAATTGTATATAGGTACTTCACCCTGAAGATGGCAGTAGTATCGCTGCCGAAAGCTCGGTTATTCAACCACTCTACACGCAGTAAGGAAACCCGAAGAACGAACAACATAGAAATATATAGGTATTGTTTTATTGTAAACTAAACACATTTCAATTGGTAAATTCGGAAGCAAATGAAGGAATAAGGCAGTCTGGAGATCCGTTCTCTTTGACTACCCCAAAAAAGACGCGATATGAGGCGATAGAATATAAGAGAATTAAAAATCCTAATTTACAATCATAATTTTTAGGGTTCATAAAGTAGGACTATAAAAAGAAAAAGGTACAATTTAAACAATGCAGTTTTTGCTATGTGTGTTTCTATTGTAATCTATATTGAATAACACCACAAAAAATGGTGCACCTGTGCGGGTGCAGGTTCGCGGAAACAGGTAGGGACCACTCTGTTTACAAACACACATACACACACACACCCTATTGTATAATATTGGTGTTTTGATGTGTGGGTGTGTGCATGTGTGTGTATTTACAGGTAAGAATTTCAACACAGCACCACCACTCAATCTTGCGACGAAAGTATTATGAACAATACATGTTGAGATTGAAGGTCTATTCGTATCGTGACAGCAACGCCTCTTCCTATGATCGAAATGTTTTGGTTGTAATATCAGATCGCTCTATATTATGTCTGAAAGAGGTGAAGATAGTGTCGAATACAGTACAGAGATTGTTAAACTGTTTCAACATTGGCACCTCTCATTGGGATGTGTTTAGATTCGTATGATAAAGAAAATATTAACTGACTAGCGTCTGAAGATGGGCCGAAGATAGCGATATACTCGCGGGGTAGGGATAGCAGCTAAGCCCCAAGGACAGAAATGAAAGAATATGGAAGAAGCCTATATCCAGCAGTGGAGATAAAACAGATCAGTTTGAAGGCATGCTAAATATGTCTAAAATAGTCAGCAGCCCCCCCTAATTTTTGGTATTTTTTCGGGTGTCAGGTGTTCTTAAAACATCCACAAGAAATTTCACAACATTCTTCGACGACCACTCTGAATGTCACATAAATGTTTGAGTAAAGATAATACATTATGTACGCAACATTTATTGGCTACCCCATTATTAGAATTTACCCGGTGATTAGGCAATAATAATTTTATGAGGCCGTTTTTTGGGTAATTCCACCTCAAGGGCGCTCTATTTTTCTACGTTGCTAGAAGATAAGTTTTGAAAAGGTTCGTAACCCGGCTAACGTCTGTGCCTGACTGATGTCTGACAATAAAAGTCCATTCCAGAGTGAAGGGCTAAATATTTAGGTTTCGCGTTTAAGTTTAAGACTTCTAGCTTAGATTAAATGTCATTGTTGCTTAGTTTTTCGGGTAAAACGTGTGTAGATTAACTTGATCGACGTTTCTACACTCCTACTGGTGTCTCCCTCATCGGAGCTTACAGGTTATATCTGAGTGGGATCTAATAGTGACACATATCTGCGAGTTACGGGTTGTCGGACACACAGTTATGATATATTCTCTGGAGTCATGTCTAGTACCTACATTTCAATATTTTTGAATGTGCGGATGCTTCATTATTGCCACGCACTCACGCGCGATATTTTAGCGTTCTCTGGAATCGCTACAGCCTATAGAAATACGATAATAATGAACATTTCTTGAGGTAGGTGCCTACTTACGTATGTATTGTACTTATGTATGGTAGAGGTATGAACGAGGCCATCGGCTTTTGAACGTAGAACTCCTAACAAACACCACCAAACTGTATCGTATCTGTATACGTCCAATGATTCAACACAGAGACAAGCCTCTGTCTCCAAAGGCAAGTCCCGAGACTGCCTACACAGCCATACATGCACCGCAAGACACAAGACAAAGTTTTATAAGTACAGTTGTCTAGCGACTTGCGTTCGCCGCAGTTGACGCGTGAGTTCTCACCGCTTCGCTGATTCCCCTCAAAACATTTCAATTCAAACCGAAGTTCTTCTTTTAAAAATTAAACAAAACAAAAAACAGTGTTCGATATTCTTATTTTAAATTTCTCATTCAAATTTCAGTGTTTTGTTTTATTCTTCTTTCATTTTTTTACGTTTGTGTTTTCTTTCGATGATAATTTCTTTTCTACTAAACTATACGGACCGGTATTAGTTTTCTTGCACAGTGTATAGAGGAATTCTTGTGTGCCTTTTTATCCCCTTTTTATTATTTCTAAGTGTTGTTTCTATTTTGTTTTTATTGTCACAAGTTTGATTTGTTTTCTTTTGGATCTGGTGTCTTTTTATTGGATTTTGTGTCTCAAACCAATTGGAATACTTTTTTCTTCATTTGAGGTAAGTTAAATGAATTTGAACTCATCAATTATTCATAAGTTAACGAGAAAGGGCCTTAGGTTGATAATATAGTTATTATAATAGTAAAACCCTTAAGTTAAAAACTCCTAGTTGGAACAGGAAACGAGAATAATAAAAATAATAAACAATTTAAAATAAATAGGATAAGAAATGATATAGGTAGTAGTTACAGAGTTGATAATAACAAGTTGAGATGTAGCCTTAAAGAAAAAGTTGCCATCCAAAAGCAAGCTAGACCGATCAGATTTTGAGACTGCAGGTCAATCAATAATAGGGTACTTTTAAAAAACAAATTATTAAAATTAAAAAGGGGCCATAAACGAATCCTTGGGGCATTCCAAATTAAATTTTCATAGATTTCAAGGAAATTCGTAAGCCAGGATCAAAAAAATATAACTTTTTGTCTTCTCTCTTTTCCACTTCAGGACGTAGTAGGCCATCAACGATGAAATCCAGTCTTTATTTGATCTACGTATTCAGAAATATAATGTCAGACTATTCACGCTCATCATCTCTTGTAGGGTAAGCAGGGAGTAGACCACACCAGGCTATCCTATTTCTTGAAATTCGCTTCATACTGTAGTCACATTTAGTCAACTTTCCATACATGTACATTATGCATTCTCTTAATCCATTCAACCAAATGTGGAATACCACAAGGTTTCATTTTTGGACCCTGTTTTCATATTTCAAAAAATTGTTCCCAACCAAGATTTTAAGTAGACTGTGACGTGTTGTCGATGTGGTAGATCTCATCGCTAAATAAAAATGGAAATGGGTAGTTCACGTTGCCAGAGAGCAAATAGAGAGATGGGCACTCAGAGTTCTGAAAAAAAAAAGGAATTGGCCGGCCTTAGAAAAGATGGGCCGATGAGATTGTCCCCGTGGCTGGTAGTGGGTGGGGACAGCTGGAAAAAAATAGAATATACAACAAGAAAAAGAAGAAGCAACGTATCATTTGTAGCATAAACTGAAATTCTATCATAAATTCTTCTTCTTCCGGTGTCGTGTCAGGTCCCCCCAACGATGACTATCACTCGTGAGAAAGTGCTCCTGCCCTGGGCAGCTCGAAACAGCTCTTCGACACTCCTTATTCCAGTCCAGTCTCGTATATTGCGGAGCCATGAAATTTGCTTTCTTCAACCCCTCTGCGACCCTCTATTTTGCCCATAATGATCAGGTGGATCATAAATTATCTCTTCCATAAATGCAAGAAAAAAGTGCGTTCTGAGTGGTCACAAAATCAAAATAAATTTAAATTGTATATTAATACCACCCTCTCCCCACAGTTAGAAATGCAACAATACATGGGTACTTAATATATGTGAAATTCGACAACACAGCCGTCGCTCCTCGTGGTGTTGGGATATGATCCCTGCTATGCGAGACGAAGGTCTGGGTTCGAATCCCAGCCGGGGTGAACTGAAATGGCGAATGTTTCTCGAGTGTAAAGTGATCACTTAAGCCAGCCGAGGTCGGTCGTAAGCCCGACAATGTTCATCCTGAATTCTTCTATACTGTTGTGGGAATACTACATCAAAATAAATTTGTTTACTTCGCCAGTTAGGTCACTGTTAATTGATGCTAATTTGGCGGAAAATCCTAATAACAAATGTAAATGGTTTGGAAATGTTACAATAAATGAAATTAATTTAAATGAATTACAAACTGTTAATTATTAGCGCCTAATTATTTTATATTAGTAATTTGTAGGTCACCAAACCATGAATCATAATGATTAGGTAATTCGCAAGCAGGGTTATGCTAACCGGTATGGTTGGTGATGTGCTTACCGGTAAAAATTATGTCAAATTTAATTTAATGCTAGATACCAACTGTAAAAAATACTTAAAGTCCGACTAAAATGATTTACCAACAGGCTTTAAATCACGACGATGTATTTATGTATTTTGCAATTCATGACACAAGCTGTCAGTTAGTGTTAAAGTGTGCAGGAAAATACTTGACAAGAGAATTTGTTTACAAAGGTGAGCTTTGTGTCCGGCGAGATTCGTCCGCTTTTTATGCCACCTTTTTACATGCTGTTTTGTAATTAATGTCGTTTTACAAGATTCTGCTATATCTTTACTCAAAATATGTAATCTGATCTGAGAGTTCTCCTGTTAGTGCAGGCGCTACGTGCAGTTTCGTGTACTTAATATAAGCACCGAATTCCATCAATTGATTATTGTTGGGGGTATATCAAAGTTTAAGGATTCGGTCCTTGTCACTCCATTTTCTTGACCATTTTTTTACACCCTGTCAAAGGTAGTCGATAGGGTAAATTCTTTGAAGTAATTTTGATGATTATTTAAGTCTTAATTTTAGTTTATTATAATCTTAAAGGAAAGTTGGGTTATTTAGTGTAACAATTAAATAAAAATTTAAAAAGCCTTGTAAAACTGATTCTTGGACACACAGGCGCTTTTGTAACTATGCAACCTTACTAAAATTTTATGGTGGAATAGTATTGTCTTTAAAATTTCCTGTCCGATTTGTAATTTCTCACTGCGACTCCCTGCCCTAGCGTGTTCGGCCACAGAGGAAATATTCGAGGAAGCGATGGATTAGCAAAGGAAGTATACATTGCATTGACCGAAACAAGGAAGTGTATTATTGCTTTGTGTTAAACCTACTTGTAGAATATGAAATTAAAACTAGCTTAGCTAGAAGTATGACTCTCTACTAGTTAAAGTATGTCTCCATGTTCTGTTCTTTCGGTACAACTAGTTAGTGCCATTGTATTTCTGCTGCAGCTTAGCGGAACAATGAGGTCATACACCATTGTTAGGACTAGGACCTAGGGAAGGAAAAACTCTGGTTGAAATTTCTTCATGGATCCAAACTGTTTATAGCAAAATGTGGTATGAATTGAACAAACATGTTGAGTGGTGTCGTGGGTTTAACGAAGGCAGAACGAATGTTTATTGTTTATAGAGATTAAATCTTGATTTCGAGCCTTAAACCTCGATTTGAGCAAGTGGTATTTTTGTTTTGGGACCGAAAAGGGAAGGGGATGTCGGCGAAGGGTGTGTGCTCGTTGCATAACATCGACCCCCTGCACATGGCTTTCGCCATCAAGGTGCTTTTAGACTCGATCGGACTTTTTAAGACATCACGTATACTCCACTGACTTGGCACTTGGCACCTTTACACTTTCATCTCTTTACTTTCCTGAAGATTCACTGGGGTGGAAAAACATTTTTGGGAGAAGGAGATAACGGTAAAGTTTTTTGAGTAGAGAATCAAAAAGCCTTGCCGAGGCTCACCAGCTGCATACGTAGACAAATATAACTGACTACGTTTATCAACAAAACCCTGCAATAAAAAAAAAACTTTTTAAATAATAAGAAATTCAAATACTCTTACTTTCTGGACGTCCCTCGTATGTATCGCGTTTTTGTTATCCGTGTATATCAGAATCTTGCGTCACTTCTATTATTGTCCACCTGGTAGTGCATTCTGCTTACCACTACAAATAGTTTATACCTACAAAGTGAAGTACAACATGAACAGAACCCATACCATTGCATGACATTGTCTTGTATGGAGCTACATACTTATACAATGCAATGCAATAGTAATGATTGAAATGTTTGTAGGTTTGGTACTTGGTATATTTCTCATGGTTATTATTTTATTTGACTTACACTTTACTTAGCAATGTGGCTTAAACTTTATTCAACTAACCATTCGATACTCTGTGTAGATGTGACATTAGGTTATAAAGCTATTGTATAGATCGGTGGTCGTCAAACTGGGGCCCGGGGCAGATATTTTTGCGGCCCACGACATAACACACAATTTTTCATTCTAAGTGACACTCACAAAAAATTATATTACATATTACCACACGTTTTCTCATCACATCAAAAGTTTTCTAAAATCATTACAAAAATCCATTAGGGCAAGTAAATAAAATAAATAAATAAAAACTTTATTGCACATAAATTTATACACAAAGGGCGGATTTATCGCCTGTTGGCGATTTCTGCCAATCAACCCAATTAAAAAGTACAAAGTACAATTTTTCTTAAAAAAAATTGCCTGCGGCGCTATTTATACCTATTCTCGTGTTACGTATTCTTAACATTTAAATAGATGCCTACTTAGTAAGTATGTTTCTTATTTCACGACAAATATCTTAGGTTTATATCACGGCCTTATTCTATGTAGGTAGGTTGCTTGCTTGTCTTGACAAAAACTTAGCCTGCGGCGCTACTTACACGGTCATTGGCTTCTCACAATAAAACCGTATGTATTACCTACTGTAGAAATACAGCTAGGACCATCACTTTACCTATTTTAGTTCTATTTTTGGTACTTAGTAAATAATCATAAGTGTGCGACCCGCTGTGATACCTCGGGTACCATTGTCCCATGTGGCCCTTGACGAAAAAAGTGTGACGACCGCTGGTATAGATTGATATTATATTGTCACGTTTAATGTCATACTATTCTTGGTATAGACTATAGAGATATTATTGTAAGAAGTGTTACTCCATAACATAGCCGTACTAAATTGGGAATTATTGTCATTCAGTTAGTATGATCTGTTAAGAATTTATCTGTTATATTTAGTTATGGCCATTTTATTAACCATATATAAATGAAATCGTCCTTCTGGCCCGAGAGCCCACCGCTAAAAGATTGACCTATGTATTTGTTATTTAATCGAAATATGGTTTAAATGAAATTTTACGCATAGCGTCACACTCTCCTGGCCCCCGAATATGTCCCCCCTACGCGGTTTTCGCATTTTTTAAAGAATGTGGTTCATAACCAAAATATTCCTCATTAAATTGTCTTCAAAATATTCAATACAGTTTTTTTACCCGCAATGGCCGGTCGTAAAAAACCCTATTTCTAAAATTTGATTGCGCGATTGTGCATACGATTTTCAGGAATATAGGCACGAGAAACGTTTTCATGTTTTTTTTTGTCTATAATCATCCGTAGGCACTTGGAATCATCAGGTTTACATATTAAACAAGCATCACCAAATAAAATGCGATACATCAATAACAAAAAACAAGAATGAAATCAATAAACACATGGTGACTGGTGACAAAACAAAACTTAAAACAGGTGTGGTTTAGTTCAATGCAGGTCTTGATGTAAATTGTCCAGAACTACATTACGTCAATCACAACAGATGAAAAACCATTGCAAAAGACGAGTGCTGTGAGGTCGAACTATGTTTTACCTAGATGGTTCTTTCCCCAACATCAGGGAAAAAGCATTTTTATAGAGGTTGCTTCTTCTATCTTTCATTCCTTTTTCATTCCTTGTTTAAAAATAGATATTATGCATAGTCCTACTACCATTTGACAGTGAACGCAACAATACCAAACTATTATTATAATTAGATATTACTTATTATAGTTACAAGTATATAGTACTTCTATACAATAGCTTTATACTATACTATGGAGTATAGATACATTCTTTATAAGTAGTGAAGTAGAGCCTCGATAATCCGAGCCCCAGCTAATCCGAATGCCTCTATAATCCGAACGACCCCGCAACCGCCGTTTTTCACATCAGTCTCTGTCTCAAATTAAGGATGAAGCATTTTCTATGTCACTACTCGTCAAAGCACTATATTGGGATTCCTCAAAAAAAGTGTGATTAATAGCCTTGTATCTAACATACATACTTAAATAAATACATTATAATGTAAAATATTTTTGTTTTATTTAGAAAAATGCCTTTCAAAATGTCTACATACTATAATCCAAACAGGGTATAAATTTTCGGTATTCGGATTACACAGGCTCTGCTGTATAATGAAAGACAGACTTGTAGTACTTAATAAACATTCTATTCCATTCTATATGCAGTATTACTATTTCATTATTATATAGCCTATGTACAATATAGTAGTTCTACCGGTACTGAGTGAGAACTTTCAAGGTTCTGTACTCCATACTACTGATGCAGGCTTAGGCTGTAGTTATATGAACTGAAGTACAAGTTTTGAAATGTATCTTATAGAACAGTGTAGTGTATAATCTCGATGTTTTCGACCGTTGGTACTTGGTGGAAGTCCATTTTTAAGGTAAAATGAAAATCTAAATATTTAGATTAAAATTCACAAATATGACTTTAGATTACGCGACTAGTGTTCGACGATTTGCACCCTCATCATCAGGCGATTGTGAATAAAGTGTGATATTCTGTTTCACGTAATCTGACTGAATATAGAAAGTTTACCCTTAATGAATATAGAAAGTATTGAAATAGATTACATTATATATTTTTTAGAAATATATCTGTGTTCATATAGTTCAAGATATATTTGATAATCTCGAGGTTTTTGACCGTCGGTACATGGTGTAACGAAACCGTTTACACTATGTATAGGCCAACCCACCCCAATACACTGCGGCAGAAATTTCTTTGTCGTTGGCTCTATATAGGTCCACTTTATCACACCCCTCCGCCATATCTCATCAGACGAGAAGATGTTCATCATCTTGGATCTCTCCACAGCTACAGGAGATGTCCTCATCCACACTTATGCCCCACCTATGCAGATTCTTTTTGCGCATCGTGTTACACCGTCTTACTAAAAGTCGTCCGTCTTTGATGATACGGTCATTCCGAACTTTGTTATTGAATCCTGACAATTGAACTGATTTTTTGTCTGTAGGTTCCTAACGGCCAATCGATTATTTGTTTGTGGAGCTATGTGAAGCTGGAATCTAAAGAATTTCTCTGGCAAAGGTCACCATGTATCATAAGAATCGTGCAGCTCCCTTTATGCATGCGATATCCGCAGTGCGTCAAGTCAAGGTAGCGTTTTGATTGATGTTTTAATGTTAAAGTTTGACAGCACAAGGCGCCGCACAATGGCACAATACGGCACAATCTTACCCGCTGTGGTATCTAGTAATGAAAATGTAAATTAATGAATTGTTCCTGATACGTATCACAAAATAATCTATCTATCTATACCTTCACGCCACGTCCCTTGCAGGGTAGGAATAGAGGACAAAGCGCCAGACAGCCCTATCCTTACACACACTACATATATCCTCCGTCACATTCATGCATGCAGTCATACACGCTCTCCGATTTCTTGTAGGTACTCAAATCAAATCCATCTTTGAGAATCTGGTCGACGTGATCGGACCAGGCCAGTCTGGGGCGGCCGCGTTTCCTCATACATCTTCATTCGCTCAAATATATCTTTTTTTTGTTATCCTGTCATTCTTCATTCTCTCAACATGCATAACATAACATAATAAGATTTATAAAAATATGCATACTTAATAGGCGATGTGCTCTGAGCCGGACTATTGTGAAAAACACCTCTGATCTTTTTTCAGACACAAACGCGTTTCCCTAAACTCGTCCTAAAAAAGTTTTTTTTGTATTGATAAAATGCATTAAAATCTAGTAAATGACCGTAAAAGTTTTTTGAATGGAGAGAAATTAACCCCAAATAGTTGAAAAACACAATTTTTTCATGCGACTGTTCATGCGATTTTGCACCTTAATGCCGCGGGAAATGACCGTGACGTCATAGTTGGGGCCCGAGTTTAAAATAACAACGTTTTATAATCTGTACTATGTCTTGTATATTTATATGTGTTTGTTGTTTACTTTAAGTTTAAATAAATAAATAAATAAATAAAAAGGTATTAGTCCTTGAACACTGGTCGCGAGTAATAAGACCTAAGTAAATTCTAAACATATTTTTGATATCACAATTTTTTTGTGAGATCATCGGAATTTTTCTACATGTTTGTAGTTGAATTTTAACAAGTAGTTATATCTCAACAGATATACAGCAGAGGATGGACCTTCCATCAGGCTTATGACCGATCGTCGGCTGGCTTAATGTAATCACTTTACACTTAAGTAACATTCATCAATTCTGATGGAAGAATGATTAAGCCTGATGGAAGGTCCATATATCCTCTGCTGTGTATGTGTTGAGATATAACTACGTGTTAAATTTTAAACTATTTTTACCTTTAATAATGGACTTCCATCAACAATCGTCGGACGAAAATCTCATTATTATTTGTGTTTTATATTTTCACGGCTGTTGTACCTGCTGATATATACTGTTGAGTTGTAACTAGCTATGGTATAGTTAACCAACGGTATATTAATAAGAGCTAGTACTGAGTCTTACATAATAACCACCTATCGTAGCAAGTCCAGGTTTGACCAGTAACTAAACTACTACATAACATAAGTACTGTGGAATTACATGCAGTCCTGAACAGCAGGTTCTAGTCTCCTATAGCCTATGCAGAATCTAATGTAATGATAGCTATCTATATTAAGTTTAACTTATGTTACTTATATCATATCTTTCCATCTTAGCGACCTCACACTAGGGTTGCAAACAATATTGAGGTTAGCTGGAAGAGATTACTGTATACTGTATAGTGATAAGCTCGTCCTAGTGAGCACGGCTTATTATTGTATATCTTATTCAGCCCTCTGTCCTCTACTGCTGGATATAGGCCTCTTCCATATTCCTCCATTCCTTTCTGTTGTTTGCTGCTTGCAGCCAGTTTTTACCCCCCCACAGTGGCTATGTCGTCGGACCGTCTCTTTTGGGGTATTCCGACGCCTCTTTTATTCTCCCAAGGTCTCCACTTTAGGATATTTGGGGTCTATCTTCTGGGGTCTTATCTTGCGATGTGTCCCGCCCATTGCCACTTCAGACGTGCTGTATATGTAGGTTTTTTTTTAATGCATATGGCGAAGACCCGGCAATTACAAATTTAGTGGTAAATCTCTTAGCCAATTGGCAGCGTCAGCAGTGACCCCGTGGATTTCGGTTAGACCGCGCTCGAAACCAAAAATTGGACACTCAACTATATGGCCCATCGTCTGGCGGCGACCACATTCACAGTCGGGGCTTGGGGAAAACCCCCATCGATGCATTAGGTCTGCGCATCTTCCGTGGCCTGTCCTGATTCTGTTAAGCGCAGACCACTGTTTTCGGGGCAAGTCAAATCCGGGTACACGCTCATGAGGATTTTCTATTAGGTGTCCATTTGGGACGTTAGCCTCATTCCAAAGGGAATGCCATTCCTCATTGAGCGTAGGAAGCTGGGGAGACGATGCCAGTTCCCTCCACAGCACGCTCCTTGATGGTAATCTGAGTGGAGGGGGTGAGAAAACATCTTCATAACCTGGCAGTTGTGGGTTCCGTTCCAGTTTGGTTATCTCCCGTGACGTTATCTGCTTCCTGCGTAGATCAGGGGGAGCGATATTAGAGAGGATCGGGAGCCAGGGCAACGGAGTTGACCTGACCGTACCACTCACCATTCGCATTGAGTTGTTCAGTTGTGTGTTTACAGCAGCGACATGTGCGCTATGTGCCCATACTGGGGCGCAGTATTCTGCTGTGCTGTACACAAGAGCTAGAGTCGAGGTTCGCAGCACGTCCGCCTTGCATCCCCAGCTAGTGCCAGCCAACTTGTAGGTATAAAATATTTGAGTCAAATTATATTGATATGAATGTGCGTCAACTCCTGGTCAATGCCTACTATGTGTGGAGTATCCTGATGTACGGCAGTGAGACGTGGTGCCTATCTGAAAGAGAC
This sequence comes from Ceraclea dissimilis, assembly GCA_963576895.1. Lineage (NCBI taxonomy): Eukaryota > Metazoa > Arthropoda > Insecta > Trichoptera > Leptoceridae > Ceraclea > Ceraclea dissimilis. Next base: position 514,691 of record OY756379.1, on the reverse strand, counting down.
TGGAAGCTTTTGAGATGTAGTCCTACAGGAGAATTTTAGGAATTTCATGGAGGGATCACATAACGAACGAAGAAGTTCTCAACAAAATCAAAGGAGGAAGACACCTGCTCAGTGCAATAGCAGAAAGACGTGCCAGATGGATCGGCCATATAGTGCGTCAAGAGGGTCTCCTATTTGAATTAATTGAAGGAATGAACGAGGGGACAAACTACAGAGGACGACCAAGGAAAGAATACCTGGACGACCTGTGCCAGGATATGGACTTCGACTCATATAAAGAGTTAAAAAGAACCGCACAGGACAGGGATGAGTGGAGAAGGAGACATGGGACTTTGCTGCAAACCAATCGTAACGATTGAAATTGGAAGAAGGAGCGCAATGTCATAAATCTTTCCTTAGTGGAAAGTTTTGTACATATTAGGTAAAACTCATCTTCTTCATAATCTCACTTCTCTACAATTAGCCGTTTGGGCTGTGTGTTGATGAGTGGGTATGTCACTAGGGCGAACTTCCAGCTAAGCCTGGTCTAAATCCTTTCTTGTACACAACACAACCCTGTTTCTTAGCAATGTTATAATATCTATTAGATAAATACCTAAACATTAGATAATGTTATGTTATGTAACAGAGAGATATGTGCATTACAATAAACTGTAAATTATATACTTACATATATATAACATTGTAAATTGTAATGTACATATCTATTACATGTAGTACAGTACATAATATTAAGTGTAACTAAGGCTTAGCGTATATATCTACTGGAATCGTTGCATTCCTTGTCTGTTATATATTACATACTTATATTATTATATACAGTTTTATGTAATATAAGTATCATATAAGATTGCTTGGATATGTAATATGTATACCATTGCATAATGGTATTCAGGGAGTCTAGAGAAATGAGTAGTTATTTACATGTACCCGCAAAAACACAAAACTTCATAAATAATAATAATAATTTTTTATTTCATTAAGTGTACACTTTAAGGATATAAATATTTCACTTGTCAAATATAGTTAAGTTCATTATGGTAATATGAATGGTTATATATCACATTATTATTACCACATCGTTTTTTAGTCATATATCACGAAAACCGTTTGAGGGGATCCAAGGGTTGGGTGAGGTCCAGTGACGAAGGGTGGATTTCTGCAGAAGGGAAGCCGGGGCTAACATTTCTTATAGGATTACGTCAGATTTGACACTATTATATCTACCATTTTATCCAAAAGGTAACTCGATGGGAATCGTGTTCTTAGGTAGCATCGCGCCTGGTGAGGTCATGTGTGGTATCGTATGAAAGGGCGTTGGAAAAATAAATTCAGATCGATAGTAAGATTTTCTGGACATCCGAACCAAAATCCAGAGAGAGATGGAGACGAATGAGGGAGGCCTATATCCAGAAATGGAAGCTGCAGGGCTCGTGAAGAAGAAGAAGAAGTAAGATTTTATCCAGCTCAAGGTTTCATCAATTTTTTGTATATTTGTTAGGTATGTCTTATGATAAAATTTCCGTCTGTGGCGCTATTTACTCGCTTTTTATGCTACATCAATATCATAATTTTAGTTGCCCAACCTAGCTTCGAAGTTGGCATCTTCTCTGTACACGCTAGCATACTACTATACCTACTACAAAACATGTTATAACATGAAGATCGCTTCAATGTACCTACCCAATAATTACAACTAACAGTTGACTTCGCAATGACAACCGAAGGCTTTGAACTTGAAACAGGTCTGGCATCTAGCATCAGATAATATGTAGAGGAACTTCCTCCGTAATAATTATATATATTGAAGTACTTCCTATAAGCTCGACATAACATAACCTAACCTAACATAATCATACGAATAAATATCATGTAGCGTGACATGCGCATTGTGTTCATGTTCTGTGTCTGTGTAATTATTAATTAAATAGTAGTGATGGAAGCGATGAGTGCACAACTTAATATTTTCATCAAATGGTGCAGGCGCTACGTGCACTTTCGTATATTTAATATGAGCACTGAATTCCATCAATTGATTATTGTTGTATTGGGGATAGATGGACTGCAAGACAGGAAGAGAAATGACTGGATACGCAGCCAGACTAAAGTGACTGATGTGGTTGAGAGGATAGCGGTGCAGAAGTGGAGATGGGCGGGGCACATTGCAAGAATGCAGGACAACAGATGGACGAGGAGACTGCTGGAGTGGAGACCAAGGGGCGACAAAAGGCCACAAGGGCGACCACCTACCAGATGGATGGACGATGTTAAGAGGTTTGCCGGACCCCAGTGGATGGGACTCGCACAGGAGCGGGAGAGGTGGAGGAGGAGAGGGGAGGCCTATGTCCTGCAGTGGGCAACCGCGGGCTGAATGAGGAGGGGATAGATCAAAGATTATAAGGATCCGGTTCTTGCCACTCTCTTTTCTGGTTCGTTTTTTTTACATCCCCTTAAAGACAAAAGAAAAGAAAAGTAAGAATTATCATCTTCTTATTTTCAGTCTCTTTCCCTCCACTGCTTGACATAGGCCTCTTCCTGTCTCTTCCACAATTCTCTGTTTTGGGCGCTCTGTCTCCACCCATGTCCCACCGATTCGATGATATCATCGGCCCATCTTCTTTGTGGTCTCCCTACACTTCGTTTATTTTCGTAGGGTTTCCAGCTCAGTACTATGGGGGTCCATCTGCCGTCCTTTTGCCTTTCCAAATGACCCGCCCACTGCCATTTCAGTGTCCCTACTCTCTCCGCAATGTCTGAGACCCTTGACCTTCGTCTTATATCTTCATTTCTTATCCGGTCTCTCAAGGATATACCTATCATTCGTCTCTCCATTGCTCGTTAAGTGCATTTCAGTTTATTTATGGACACTTCTGGCAGTGAGCGACATGGTTTCAAGACCGTATGTTGTCCAACAACTAAGTATTATATAAAACGTCCAAGAACTATTATATTATTATGTAGGTAGTTATCTCAACAGATATTTTATTTTATTTATTTATTTAATAAAGTATAAAAGACCTGGACCAGCTTAACAGCGGCTATTGTTGCCTTAGCGCCAGTCCAGGTACAGGTTATGCTTACAAAGTGGTACTTACATGCTAATACACGATGTGATAACAGACGTACATAAACGCATAAATAAACACCACAAACACAATAATACACTATTTTAAACTTAACAAAAACAATCAAAACAACATAATACAAAAATTAACAGAATTATCGCCACAACACTCACGATGACAGCTGAGTAGACTGTCATCGTTTAGTGATGGGATATACAGCAAAGGATGGGCTTGCCATCATGCATCAGGCAGGCAAGCGGTAGACGGATGGACTCGAATTGGTGAATGTTACTTAAGCGTAAAGTGATCACATTAAACCAGCCGACGATCAGTCATTAAATTATACATTTTAGGTATAGAGAGAGATATTTGAATTGAATGAGAGATGATAGCATGAATCTGAATTATATATGTAATTGTTGTTTTTTTTTCTCTTAAAATTTATAATTTTTATGTGTCATTGTTTTGTTGTGTATTTGGATTGTTGAAAACCCCGGAACTCCCCTCCAATACACGAGGTCTCCTCACATTGGAGGGTAGTATGGAAAATGTTAATATTGTAATAAGATTTATATTAATGTAAGATATTAGTGATTAATAAATTTATTTGAATTTGAATTTATTTTAGGTTTCTGTCTTATATGCGTTGATGTCTATTGCATACAATTATAATTTGAATTATCGAGGCCTTCAAAGTAATTATATTGATCCTTCTATAGATCATTACATATTATAATGTTAACACAACATAACACTTGGAATTATAAAAAAATACGTAATCTTTAGAGACAGAGCAATAACTAAATGTTTATGAGGATACGTGAGGGTAATGAGGTAATCATTAATCAATACATAATTCACTGTGTAACGATGTTTGTTTCTAACGGCAAATGCACTTCTACAATAATCTCTTATGCTGGAGGAATAACAGAGATAGGAGTCACCTAGCACAAATTTTGTATGAAAAATAATTTTGAGTGACTCCTATCTTTGCTATTCCTCACCTAAGAAGTTGGTGAAATCCAGCATAAGTTCTATTGTATATCGTATTTATGTATATTACTAGATACTACAACAACGGAGGGTAACAAAATCTTGATTTATTTGACAAAAAAAAATGTAAATACCAAAACTACATTTTTATCATCAGAAAAGGTTGCAGTGATACAAATCTAGTAATCTATTTTTTGTGATATAGAGATACTTGTAATGTATATTGTAATGAATAAAATAGAGATAGGTAATACAGCGCCGCAGGTAATTTTTTTATTAAAACAATTGTGATGTAATACAGGATTAGTAATATGGTTAGTAAAATTATATACTTACCTATTCATTTTTTAAGTAGGGCAACTCAAGAAATGTTCCCTAAAAATATAACAACAAATTGTGTTGTGAAGCGCGGAATTCAAGTGAGATATAATTAATGAATAATAAGTCCGTTATTTTGACGGGTTGTTAATATTGTTAATAATTTCTATAAATAGTAAACTTTTGCTATTTAGAATATTGCTGGGTAGGTACTGTATGTAGATATATATAATAATGTAATGTACCTAGCTATGTATATAGATAATATATAATATATATAAGATATATAAAGATACACAATAGATCAAAGTCGTGACTAGAGAGGGATTTGGTTGCATCACATAGTTTATTTACGGCGGTACGCAGAATGAAGGGTGAGGGATCAAGAACCATTGATTCAACTCAAATACTTTCCTGAATACTTCGAAATGAGATTATTTTGAAAATCACAATTTATGTTTTGTCAGACCGTTGGATTTTCTACATGTCGTAGTTGAATATAACAAGTACCCACAGAGATATCAACAAAACATGAATACATTATCATAAAAAAAGAAAAACATCACATGTCGAGTCTTCAATTAAGGGGGCCCGCAGCGTACACCAACAACAAAGGATATCAAAAATAATAATAATAAACTGACTAAAGCTAATCAGTGCACGCGAAAATACCACTTAACAAGTATTTATCTGAACAGATATACACTAAATAAGTACCAAAAATAATCTTAACGGAGGTTGGCGTACAATACAATACATACCTACACGTTTCATCGCGGCTAAGCTACCAGCCATCACAGCACAGCGGTAGAATACCGGCTTGCCAGGTTGGAGGTCTGGGTTCGATACCCGGCCGCGGCAGTTAGATTGACTGGAATTGAGAATGTTGTGAATGGTGAATAAACTGATCATATTAAACCAGCCTACGATCACTCAAAAGCCTCATGGAAAGTCCATTCTCCCTTAAATGTCTAATGGAGGTCTAAACCAATGTCTAGTGGAGGTTTTAAGAACCTTATATACTCTTAGAACACTAAAAATATATACTTAAATAGAGAGTGAATGTCGATTCTATTACCCGCATAATTTTGTAAGCTAAAGAGAAACAATTTATTTTAGAACTCATAACCAAATGTTCACTACCCCATATTGTTTTTTATTAAGTAGTTTTTTTTGCACTCGTTCGACTATTGTTAAACTACGTACGCTTTATATCATAGGTAAGTTAAATAAATAAATAAATAAATAAAATAGTCATTATACAAAAACACAATAGTTTATTGTGATAATAAAAATAATTTAAAACTAAATGAAATGTCATTGTGTCTTACGATAATCTCTCCTTCAATTTAGTATAAAGAATTACTGTATGTATGGAAAATGACTTTTATTTTTGAGAGCTACTCACTTATGTGAGTCAATTGAACCTGATGCGACTCGTGAATCACGTGAATGTGTATCCCATGAATCCGGAACTGAAAGTTATCACTTTCTTTTCTTTTTCATAAGTAAATACTTATAATAAACTGTCCATATCTTTTGATAAAGTTTATTTCATTGATAACCTTTTGTATTCATCACATAACGAACGAAGAAGTTCTCAACTAAATCAAAGGAGGAAGACACCTCCTTATGGACGTAGGCAGGGGGGGAGTTTTGGGGTTCAAACCCCCCCGAAATTCCCCAGTCAACCCACCGTTCTATACATAGTAGAAATTAATCATATATAATACCACATTGTTTTTTCATCATGTCATGAATTTTAAAAAATCACTGCGAAAATTAATTAAATCACAGTTGTTTCTTTATTTTTTTTTGCCTGCGGTGCTTATCTAATTGAAGCGAGGTTTTATCTGCTTCCTCATGAAAAAAAATTTTTGTTGCCTATTGTTCACGGGCCGCACTAAAATAAGCGGCGGGCCGCAGTTTGCGTGAAGAAATGAAGTCTCTGAGTCATAGTAAATTTAGGGAAGCAGTGAAAACGTACCTCGTTGATAAATCATTTTACGCTGTCGACGAAATGCTGGAATGAACCATTTACATTCACTTCAGCATTGAACTGACTATATCATAAATTGTTTATTGTGCTTTCATTAATAGTTACCTTGCTTCATACTATGTCTCAGAGGAAATGCTAACAGAGCCCTTTACACTCTTAAGCATTGATATTGTGCATTATTATTATTACTATTGCTTTAATTGCTATAAATTTGATTATGTAAAACTGACGAGTCCAAGTGCCCGATATAGGGTCTAAGGACGATAAACAACAATAAACAGTTTGCCCAGGTCTGCTGTAAAGATTTGTGTTTGCTCAAACTGAAGCACTAAGTGATTAGTATGATAGTCACAGCCCTGATTGACTAGTAGAATAGTAGGTTATGTAACTGTTCATCATATATATCCACATAATGTGTAACATATCGATAACAATGCATCGCTTGTCTTGTCACATTATCATATAACATCATAACACTATATACACGTAACACTGTTATATGCTGTGGATATATATGGAACTATAGATACATTAGTGTAATGTTACACCTATGTGGACAACTGTTACCATGGATGTATGGAATTATGTGACAAACTGGTGGGGTCTGTTCTGTAAATAATTAACTTCTTCTTTCTTTCGTATGCGCACGACCATTGTACAAGTTGTCTTGGAGTCAAAGCTCCGCGTCAATATTCTTCTTCTTCTTCATCAGCCTATCCCGTCCACTCCTGAACGAAGGCCTCCTCCATCTGCCTTCATGGTGTCCTGTCCTGTGCAGACTGCATCCAGGTTGCACCGCGGACATGTCGGACCAAGTCGTCTCTCCATCTCAGCTGTGGCCGTCCCTCACCTCTGTTCCCATCTCGAGGTCTCCAATTAGGAGGTCCTTAGTCCACTTGCCCTCTGCGCTTCTAGCCACTTGTCCTGCCCATTTCCATTCCATTCTGCAAGTAATCTATTGCCCTTGGCGTCACCTTATGGATTTCCTCAAGAACCCCTGCAAACTTCTTGTCAGGACACCTCTCTACTATATGGTCAACAGTCTCGATCTTGCCACATTCACAAAGGGATGGTCTCTCTTGCCTGATTAATGGAGCAAGTACTGGTGAGCAGATATTTATCTTGAAAAATCCCCTATTTCGAGATGAAGACTCTGTCACTATAAACAAATATTCGAAATGTGTTAAGAGTATGCATACCGACATTTCAAAAATTTCGAAAAACGGGAGACCTTCTATCTCGACAACCGTTACGAAATATGCTTTGTAACAAAATAGGGTAGATGCTTTGAACATTTATCTAGGGAATAACCGTAAAAGATTTTTAATATCTTGTATAGATTTCTCAAAAAAATTATTCAAAACACCTCTGATATTTTTTTCCAAAAGACGGAAACTCGTTTCCCGAAAGTCGCGGAGTAATTTTTTTTTGTATTGATAATATGCATTAAAATCTAGGGAATAACCGTAAAAGTTTTTTGATAGACGCAATATTAACCCCAAAAAATGGAAAAAACGCTATTTTTACCATTTTATCATGCGATTGTTCACGCGATTTTGAACCTTAATGCCGTGGGAAATGACTGTGACGTCATTCTTGGTGCCAAGCTCTTAACACTGATATAGTATCATCAGTGTTGTATCTTATGTTGTTTGATTGCTGAATATCGTGATATTAATTACTATATTTACCTCCTTGATGAGGATCGTGAACTGCACATTACAATACATTAAAAACAATGCAACATTACATACATAGGTGACTTTGCAACACATCATTATTACCTATGGCTTAAAGACCAACACTAATTCATATGAATTAACATAACGTGTTGTGAAATTCACAGTAGTTGATTACACTAGGTATCTTAAAGGTTCTTGCTGGAAGTTCATTGTAATAATACCAAGGGGCCATGTAACTGAACATGTGAAAAATTGCGTAGGGAAAAGTAAGATAACTCAGCTAATACTAAAGATATCATCCTAAGACTTAACACATGGATAAATATGTAAGATATGGTGCAAGTGACTCTAGTGAGGAGAAATATTATGATTTCAGTGAATTTTCTCAAAAATAAATAATTCCAAACCTAAGCATCTCTGAAATTTACTGAAACTTGAGAATATCTCCGTATTCACTACGTTTTTTCGTAATTGTTGGTTTGGTCAGGTAGTTTTAATTAAAGATGATTTTGTTTAGTTAAGATTTATTGAGATTATTAATTAACACATTAAGTATAATGATATGTACAATGTCTCACCCCAAGAGCCAGTCCATTAATCGCTTGCACATGTTAGGTAATAGATTTAATCATGTCATAGATATGTTCAATGATAGTGAAGTGATTACCAAGTGCAAACTCACATTGCACTTTCGCAGTGGGTTGGCTCCCGAAATTTAATGTACTATTGTGTTTTCTGTTTTAAGTCTGTATTGTACGATTTTTATTTACTGTTTTTTGTCCATATTGTGTGTTAACATACTTAAATATTAATTGTGATTCCTTTGTCTGTTGTTACTGTGTATTGTATTGATATTTTTAAACTTTTTTTGTATTGTAACTTTTCAAAGGCCTTGTGGCCGTCAAAACAATAAATAAATAAATAAATAAATAAATAGATAAGTAAATGAACTGTCATTGTCAACCAATATATATACCAACTTTAAATGGTGTTGCCATTATATCAACAGTAATAAATTAGAAAAATCTGCGATAGTGCAAAATTACCTACAATTTTTTGACTGGCATAGTTCTAAGGTACAGAGTTATTCTATGTCTTCACTTTTTTTCAATTCAATACTTAGTTTTAGTTCACCAGGCTAGACAGAATTCGTAATACGTTCATAGTGGAGGTCTAGGTGTACGTGACGTATCCGACGAAATTCGGGAAAGCAGATTACGGTGTTACGGGTATGTGAGTAGAAGACCCCCCCCGAATACATTGGTACCTAAGAGGGCACAGTCCTTAGTTAGGAGATCCAGAGGAAGACCCATGCGGAGGTGGCGTGAGATTGTGAGTCAAGATATGAGAGACTGTGGAGCATCCCCGGAAGATGCACAGGATAGAACCGAGTGGCCAGGAAGACAAGAATGGCAGACCCCACCATCATGTGGGAATAATAAATGCCCATAGGGAGAGACAGACACTTAGTTTTAGATATTATAATTCATATTCATAGTATCGCCATTCGTCGCAGGTGTGCATTTACTGTCTTAATCAGCTTTTACTTGAAAGTACAAATCTATAAAGAAAAAGTATAAATACACATAAAAAACACAGTTTTATTGTGTGTGTTTATAATTAATCATTGCTGATCAAATAATGTTTACTGCTGACCGTTGTTATTAAATAACATTTGTACCTAATTTACAGTTAGAAATATTAAATTATAAAAGTCTATAAATTACAATGGGTGGTAATTACTAATTAGATATGATTGGTAATTACCAATCAATGGTATTTACAGTATTATATGACCACCACGTGCAGTAAAAGTAGATACGTATGCGGTAATTACACTATTGAAACTAATTTTGAGATTCAACAATATTTCATGGTGCAATCGTAGGCATGTGTTTTTATCTCTGCATTGTATATACTATTGATTGAACATTTGGATTGATTGGTAGAAATCGCCAATAAGCGATAAATCCGCCCTTCACATGATTGTTTATATATGTGTAATAAAGTTTTTATTTATTTTATTTATTCAATAGATAGATAGATGAGTATTTCAATTCAAGTTATAGCGACATTTATCAATATGTAAATAGTTCATCCTCGTTTAAGAGCATACCCGTGGGTGAACTGAATAACATTCAAATTTAAAGAAAGCTAAGAAGATAGCGGCGCGGAGAGAAAGGGTCGCTATTTAGTATGTGGGGACTTAATTACGTTCCATACTAATTCTACATACGTAACATCTACATACTCGTAAATCAAAATAGTACAAACTTATGGCTGGTGTATAAAACAATTCGAATGGCAAACTCTATAATTTTATCTTAACAGATATACAGCAAAGGATTGACTTTCCATCAGGCTTATATGACTGATCGTCGGTTGGCTTATTGGCTTATTGTGATCACTTTGCACTTAAGTAATACCTATTCACCAATTCGAGTCCAATCCATTTGGAAATCGAACCCAGACCTCTAACCCTACAAACCGGTATTCTACCGCAGTGCTATGATGGTTGGTAGTTGAGTCGAGGAAAAACGTGTATAAGCCTGATGGAGAGTCCATCCTTTGCTGTATATCTGTTGAGTGTTGAGATAACTACTTGTTATATTCAACTACGACATGTAGAAAATTCCGATGTTCTCACAAAACGTAAATTGTGATTTTCAAAAATTATCTATACTTAATTTTGTTAATGTTTAAAGCCCCGCTTACTTATGTTAAGAATGTGCAATGAAACCAAATGAAATAATATAAATATTTACGATAATATTTATTTGTCAATAATAATTTTCCACGCCAATGGTTTCGCCCTGCGGCTGTGTGACGAAGTATGTTGTTTTGTGAGGAAAACGAGGTCAGTGACGGTTCGTGGGAGATGTACCTATTCAATATACGAAGTATTATTTAGATATAGATACACCTATGTTAAGTTTTGCAACAAATTCTAATACCTACTTTTAGAGATCTCACCAATTATAATAATAATTTATCTATCGATTCTTTCAATGAACGATCTCATAATATATTTTGGAACAGAATTTTATATGCATAATGTGTAGGTAATTTTGTGTACCTAATTTCATTTGCTGCCGTTAGGAATCGAACCCGGACCTCCAACCTGAAAAGCCGGTATTCTACAGCGATGCTATGATGGTTGGTAGTTACATAAAATTAATAGTAATTATTAAACGTTACTTAAGTGTAAGTAAAGTGATCACATTAAGCCAGTCGACGATCAGTCATAAGCCGGATGGAAAGTCCATCCTTTGCTGTATATCTGTTGAGATAAAACTTCTTGTTATATTCGACTACCACGAGCCGAAATCTCCGATGTTCTCTTCTTTTCAACCCCTTTCCCTCCACTGCTGGATATAGGCCTCTTCCTGTCTCCTCCACAATTCTCTGTTTTGGGCGCTCTGCCTCCATCCATGTCCCACCGACTCGATGAAATCATCGGCCCATCTCCTTTGTGGTCTCCCTACACTCCATTTATTTTCGTACGGTCTCCATCTCAGTACTCTAGGGGTCCATCTGCCGTCCTTTTGCCTTGCCACATGACCTACTCACTGCCATTTCAGTGTCTTATATCTTCACAAAACATAAGTTGTGATTTTCAAAAATAATATTAGAACTAGGCGTATAGTGGTAGGTCTAAGAGCGCTCAGGTCACAGGTGATCTGAGGTCATAATCTAATTTAATTGTTCGTCATCCATATTATTATAAGATATATTAGTCATCATCTGTGGAATGTACACTCTCTCTTTAGTGCCGTTTTGTGCCACTTCATTAAGATATTATTATAATATAATCAATAATATTAAACAGTTATTTTAATTGATTGATTTATAAGGACGTATGGGAAATGTATATGAGTTGATTATTGTTGATTTGAAACTCGCCTCAATTTAAAGCTAAGGACCCAACTATGACGTCACTGTCATTTCCCGCGGCATTATGGTTTAAAATCGCATGAATTTTGGGGTTAATTTCGCTTCATTCAAAAAGACTTTTACCATCATTCCCTAGATTTTAATACATATTATCAATACAAAAAAATCTCAGCAACTTTCGGTAAAGGAGCTGCTGTCTTTCGGAATAAAACAGAGAACTAGAATAGAATAAAAACTTTATTCACAATCGCCTGATGATGAGGGTGCAAATCCTTGAATACTAGTCGCGAAAGCAAAAGTATTTTTTTGTGAATTTTAATCCAAATATTTAGTTTTTCATTCTTTCCTTAACCATCTCAATCTATTCACATTCATTCTAGTAACAACATCCATCTTCACTAGCGGATCCAGGGGGGGCTAGGGGGCTGAAGCCCCCCCCCAAAACCATGAGTGACAGTACTTTATATACCTACGACTAGGGGTCTAGGGGTCTAATCTAGGGGTTTCAGCCCCTTAGCCCCCCCCCCCCAAACGTTGAGTGACAGTACTTTTTATTTATTTTTATTATAGTTTCTGATGACCAAAAAAAAGGGTCACGACATTCAGCCCCCCAAAATTGAATCCTGGATCCGCCACTGTCCATCTTCCAGTCACTCATCTCTCTAATTATCCTATCTGTGAGCGTTTTTCCACACATTCATCTCAACTTTGTTATCTCAGTAATTACTGCACCGAAATTACAACAAATTTTCTGTGATGTTTTTCGCAAGATTTTACTGTGTTTTTTTATCTTCGTCACGACATTTTCATAAAGAAACTCAAACATGTAACAATTATAATTATGTATTTCATGTTTTACGAATTATTTTAATAATGTCAGTAGTAAAGATCGTTTTTATTAAACTAAGTAAGTGTTTGTAGAAGACTCAAATAAATAAAATACATATTGTTTTTTTTAGCGTTTTTATAGCTCATTTCTCTTTCGTTTAAAGCCACGATTTTTGCAAGAGGGCAACACTGTCGTTACAGAAACATTATTGTTTTGTAAAGGTATTTTTATTTTCATAAATAAAAAGCCATAATAATGTTGGAGTGGGTTTACCCTTAATGGTAGTGTCACTGCGTTTTACCTTGAACATCTCGTTAACCAAATTACAGCATTATATCTCACAAACTACGGAAATTATCTCAAGTTTCAGTAACTTTGAAATGATTTTTTATGGAGAAAATTTACAATAAGTGATCAAATATCTTCCCACTGGAGTCACTTGCAGCATATCTTACATTTATCCATGTTTTAAGTATTAGGATGGTATCTCTAGTATTAGCTGAGTCATCTTACTTTTCCCGATGTGATTTTCCAATATTCATTGTTCAGTTAGGTACTATCCGCCACAGCATATGATCACTGATCAGTCATATTAAGAGTATGCATATCGACATTAAAAAAAATGTAAAATCGGGAGACCTTAGATCCCGACAACCTTGATAAATATGCTTTGGAAAAAATTGAGTAGATACATGGAACCTTTATCTAGGTAATAACCGTAAAAGATTGTTGATCTAAACGAAATTAACCCCAAAAAATGGAACACACGCTATTTTTAACATTTTATCATGCGATTGTTCATGCGATTTTGAACCATAATTCCGGGGAACATGAGGGTCACGTTATAGTTGGGTCTCCAGACTTAGGTTTGATGGATGTAGATCCTTTACTGTACACCGGTTGATATTATATACTTATTACTATTTAGTTTTCAGGCCAAGGATGCGACATCGAATATGAATTGTATTAATAGTTGTCGCCATACTATTTCTATCAGACTCTATACAAGCGTGCAACAGCAGACACTAATTCGACCTTTCATAGTATCTGTTATTTAATTAAGTCCGTTTCTTACTTTTGTATGGAGTCACGCTAGTGTATGAAGATTTGTAAGCGGTAGATCAAAGAAGGTATTCACGATTTTGATCTTCATATTAATTTAACTTTCACACTTGCAGTGTCTATTTATTTATTTATCTATCGTATAGTCATACAAAGTACATCACATCAATATAATAACAATACATAATAATCAGACAGACCAACGCCTCCTAGAGTAGGTACTCTAGCCGTGCTGTAACAGTTGGCAACATAGCATAACGATCAAACAGGACCACCACTCCTGTCAAATCTCCCAACAGAATATAATACGTGGTCCGTCATACTCGTTGTTAAGGAAATGTATGGAATAATGGTGACGACAACCTCGCCTATAATGCTTTATGTATTAATCCTACATCACGGCTAGAGAAAGAGAGAAATGTCAAGGTGGCGATGGACATACACTACATGTATGTATATTGCACAATGAAAACTGTTTGTCATAGTTGGAAATCAAGTGTCCTTAGGGATGTAGTCGCCGCTTCATTTAGGCACATAAAGTCAGATGTTTCACCCCCATATGTCCTGAGAGCACACTCGGACACGATATGGCTCACAGTCTGCCTCTCCGCTCCACAGTCGCACTCGGGAGAATGTAGCCATCCGCATTTAAAAAAGAAATCGGTACATCTGCCATGGCCAGTGCGGATGCTGTTTAGTGCTGTCCATAACCTTCGGGGCTGATCGAAGCCAGGCGGTTTGCTCGTGATACAAGGCAAACAGTGTCTATTGAACTACATAGGAACTGAAAAATATTAGTGTAATTTTTTGGGAAAAGTGGTATTATTTTTCATACATTTATATCATTAAAGTACATAGACATCAACTTTACAGCCTTCACAAGAATATATAAAAAGTTTTTGAACGTGAACAATCTTTTCTACTACATTTTCAATACATTACCCTTTTATGAATCACGGGTCTCTTCCAATAGTACAGCATAGTCTTCCAATAGCACAGAGTACTCTTTCAATAGAGCAGGGTAATCTCACAATAGTATGGGCTGATATTACATAAGTACAGCATACTTTTCCAACAGTACTGCATACTTTTCTAATAGTACAGCCTATATACTCTTCCAATAGTAGGTACAGCTACAGGCCACAGACTAATTTCGCACGGGTCTCTTACAATAGTACAGTTTACCCTTTTAATAGTACAGGGTGATACTACAACAGTACAGACATGGTGATATTCCAATAACACTGTGTATTCTTTCAATAGCACTTTCAAGCGAACCACGTATTACTGTATGGTGAATTAGTTTTCTATATCACTCCAATCTCCCTAATCATTGCTGCAATTTACTTTCAAGATTACCAACCTGGATTACCTCGACAAAAAACAACCATCATACGTTTCTTTTGTAATACACAACAACTTTACTATAAGTAATCTAAGTCTATATAATATAAGAGAAATAGTTTGAAGTTTTTGTCAGAGCTTTTTGTATGAAGTCTTTTCCATACTCTAGTAGTTGAATGCCATTAGTTTTTTCCTTCGCCAAAACGATAGAGAAGAATCTACATAATATTCTGTGGAGTATGTGTTTATATGTTTGTATGTCTACGCATTATGTATATCTAGGTGTGCGTTGAAATTTGTGGGTTGGTTGTAAGATATTACATATGAAATACGAAAGCCCGCCTTTGGAACCACAATTGTTGTATTTTTATTATTATTTATTGTTCATTATCGTCCCTAGGCCCTAATTTCAGGCACTTGGACTCGTCAAATTTACATAGTTATAACAATTATAGTTTTTTAACAATTGTGTACATTTCTTTCTTATTCAGTTCAACAGAGTTTTATTTATTTATTTATCAAATGCCAGAAAACTGTTAGGACTCACATAATTTTGATAATGTTTTTGTAAAAGTTAAACTAATTATTAAAGGCCTATTTTGAAAATCACAACTTATGTTTTTTGGGATTTACTACACAGTTGAATATAACAAGTGTTTATCTCAACAGATATACAGCAACTTTCCATCAGGGTTATGACTGATCGTCGGCTGGTTTAATGTGATCACTTTAAACTTAAGTAACATTCACCAATT
This sequence comes from Ceraclea dissimilis, assembly GCA_963576895.1. Taxonomy (NCBI): domain Eukaryota; kingdom Metazoa; phylum Arthropoda; class Insecta; order Trichoptera; family Leptoceridae; genus Ceraclea; species Ceraclea dissimilis. The sequence continues at coordinate 498,750 of OY756379.1, read as the reverse complement.
CCAGTTCATCCATCTGTCGCAACCGGTAATCGAACCCAGACCTCCAACCTGACAAGACGGTATTCTATCGCTGAATTCGTGAACGGTGCAGGGAGAAATACCCATTAGAAGTATATGACCCCTATTATGACCCTTATTATGACCGTATTATGACCCTATATGACCCTTATATGACCCTTCCAAGCGAGACGAAGGTCTACTGGTTTCGAATCCCATCCGGGGTGAACTGAAATGGCGAATGTTTCTCGAATGTAAAGTGATCACTTTAACCATCTGAGGTCGGTCTTTAGCCCGACAATGTTCATCCTTAATTCTGATACACTGTTGTAGGAATACTGCATTGTATTTTATGAACCTAGATAACACCGGACACTGAAACTAGTTTTAATTTAAAATTGTTTCAAATTAATCGCTAGAGGCTGATGACCACAAATTGACTATCTCTCCCTCTCTCTTTCACACTCTGTCTTCTTTCTCTTCTTTTTTTGTGATGTTTTTTTTTCAAAGCCAAAGGCAGTTAATAATGATGACAGCGGGTGACCCGTTCGCAATCAAGTCTTGGAATTGAACCGGTGGATACAAGATTATCTACACCTAATTTGACCACGTGGTAATGACAACATGATGCTGCCAATTATTACATATGTGTGGTTATGTGTGGTATCATAAGAAAGGGCGTTGGAAAAGAAATCCAGATCGTAACTCTAATTTTGTCCAGCTCAAGCTTCGGGAGACACCGAGCAATCTAGAGGAACCAGTCACAGCATACCGCCGTGTTTGGTATCTCACGAAAGTGCTTCACGAGTAGAACTCACATCTTTTTACAAATTTTGATTCTGCCAATTCTTGGTGGGAGGCGCCATTGGAATGAAGATATCCCAACGCCTCGGAAAAGCAATATATATAAACTATACTTAGGGGTACATTAAGTACATTTTTTTTCTGTATTTACTTATTTCTGTATTTACATTTCACTTATTTGTTAAAGTTGGGTTGATTAGCAGAAATCCGCCCTTTACATGTTTATTCATATGTGTAATAATGTTTTTATTTATTTATTTATTTAAGGACGTGTTTGGTATCGTTTGGCAGACCGCGAAAAACAGTTCTAGGATGCTCCTGTTATTAAAAATACCATTACATATTTTTACTTGAAAATAAATTTACAATTAAGTAAATTTACTAAACTACAGAATGATGAAAACTATAGTCTCACGAGACATATACCAGATTGTTTGGAAGATATTATCTTGTGAGATGAGCAATGGATTATGGATGCAACCATATGATTTGTTAATGGTACCTACCTATATTGTCATGTAGGCAAATATCTTCTCACGAAAACTCATGTGAATATTCACTATTCCATAATCCATACCCATGTTCATCAGAATCTATTCAAAAGAAGTGTAGATATGTATGTTTGTTTGTATGTAACGCCAGACATGAGACAAAACTGATCTGAATCTTATGGTAGGACTTGAATGCACGAAATTATGTCAGTTTTTTAAACGATCTGGATTTGTCCACCGTCAACCTCTCAACTCCCTTGATTCCTTCCTTGTCCTTTATCTCACCCACGTATTTAATCCGAATCTATATTCATATTTTTTACGTTCGAATTTGGAGGTGCCGGGCTCGAATCTCCGTGCTGACGATTCCTCACTTCACGACATAAGCTTTTATCTTATTGTGAGTGTATACAAAAAAGTATTTGAGGTCCTTTTGGAAAATAAAATAACTGGTCTTAACTGGAAGAAGTCGCAGTTCCGCGATTTTCCTGTTTTCCGCGATCCAATTTTCTTTGTTCACTTAAAGAATAAATGAATACTTAACTAAATAAATATATTTCTGATTTACGTCGGGTACAAAATCTAGAATTATAATATTTTAATTAGTGGTTGTGTATGTTTATTAAATATTTACCAAACATAATTGGTATAATTTTGAATATTGGTAATTGATTTTATTTAGGCAACGAATCCACTGTAATCTAGGGCTGTTTTGTAATATAATATATCATATAATTATTACAAATATTTGCAAACATGTTCATTGGGATTTGCGTAAGTAATCGTGTGAACATAAATAATATTTGCAAATGAAAATCTTAAATTATATGTTGTTGAAATATTTCATGGTGTCATGTAGTATTTTTGAAGCAACAGCTTCGATAATAATAATCAACTTTGAGGTGGTCGGTAGCCTGGTTGGTAACGCGCTCGACTGTTAATCCAGTGGGCGCGGGTTCGATCCCCAACTCCGATCTGCTCCACTTCACGACACAAGCTTTTCAATCTTACTGTGAAGTGTACAAAGGTGTATTTGGGTTTATTTCGATAAACCCCAGATTCATTAAAAAAAAAGATTACAGAAAAAAATTACTGAAAGACGAATTTTGTGACTACAGAATGAAGGTTGATGGGGACCCAACTATGACGTCACAGTCATTTCCCTTGCATTTCCCGCGGCATTAAGGTTCAAAATAGCATTAACAATCGCGTGATAAAATGTTAAAAATATATATTTTATATTCTTTTTTTTGGGATTAATTTCGCTTCAATCACAAAACTTTTACGGTCATTCCCTAGATTTTAATGCATATTATCAGTACAAAAAAATCTCTACAACTTTCGGGAAACGAGTTCCTTTTCCGAGTCTTTCTTTTTTGTAAAAAAATATACTTAGGTACTCTCAAAAACTTTTTACGATGACTTCTTATAATATTACATGTACCTACGTACGTACAAGTGTACAAAAAATACTTTTGCTATAATTAATATTTCGACATTCCTCAGGCAGTCGGTGTACACTGCACAGGACCGGTTTCAGATGTCGGTCCCAATCTACCTCGCCCCCCTGTATCCGGGTCAGTGGGGCACTAGAAGCACTAACCATTAGGCATGCGTATGTCTTATAATAATATATTATGTAGTCTTTATAGCAGGTAGCTTTATTATCATCGTATGTTTTAATAATTATTCTTACTTATTATAAATTATTTATTTATTTGTCTTACTTAGTGGCAAGTGCCTACGCATACCAACGCTTCCATTTTATGTGTGTCTACCTAGGTTTATTTTGTTATGAAAGATCAGCTGATTAGTTTTGTTTTAGTAATATTAAAATTAGGCATATTGACATTTCAGAAATTTCTAAAAACGAGAGACCTTCGATCTCGACAACCTTACTAAATATGCTTTGGAAAAAAAATGAGTAGATACATTGAACGTTTATCTAGGGAATGACCGCAAAAGATTTTTTTATATCTTGTAAAGATTTCTCAAAAAAAAAGTGAAAAACACCTTTGATCTTTTTTCGATAGCAACTTGTTTCCCAAAAGTCGCGGTTTTTTTTTGCATTGATAATATGCATTAAAATTTAGGTAATGACCGTAAAAGTTCTTTGATTGAAGCGAAATTAACCCTAAAAATGGATAAAACGCCATTTTTACCATTTCATCATGCGATTTTGATCCTTAAAATGTCGTGAGAAATTACCGTAACGTCATAATTGATTCGCGAGTTTTAGCTCAGATCTAAATTGCGATATTATGTGGTCAAATTTTGGCAGCCCATACACGAAACTGATACAGATGTTTTGCAGGCGTTCAAGTTTCATGATCTGCTCCTTGGTGACGTCGATGTACGATGTTCATCTTCAACTCTACACTGTTGTGGTGTCGATTGGAAGACAGCGCTCTGTATATATTATGTGGGTTTATTGTTGTTGTTTAATGTATTCAATCATATAGTCCGAGAGCCCGCTGCTTAATTTATGACGTATCTGTTTTTTGATCGAAATGTGGTACAAATGATAGCTTACCAATAGGGTATTACATCGCACTAGGGTTGCCTATCAAAATCTTGCCGCAACCCCCCCTGCCCCCCCCGAAAAGGTCGCTTCGCGGTTTTTCGCATTTTGTAGGAATATGGTAAGAGATAGAAGAAAGTAGTCAATGACAAAAATAATCCTTGCTAAATTCTCTACAAAAAATATTCAGTCAATTTTTTCATAGGATTAGTAGTTGAGCCCGTAATGGCCGGTCAAAAAACAGGATATTTTTTGAAAAAAAATTATAATTTTTTTATTTTTTTTCTTTAACTTTCTTCCACCCATTATCACTAACATTATATGGAAAAAAAATTGGCCTGCGGTGCTATATCGCTGGTTATTTTATGAAAAACTAAATTTTAATAATCTTTGTCACTGAGTTTTATTGCAATTACTCCAAAATTATTAGATTTTTAGTTTTTTAAATGAATTTCGGTTTTGGACCGGCCATTGCGGGTAAACTGCTAGTTCTACGAAAAAATTGATTTAACATTTTTTGTAAAAAAATTAGCAAGGATTATTTTTGTCATTGACTACTTTCTCCTATCTCTTACCATATTCCTATAAAATGCGAAAAACCGCGAAGAGGGACCTTTTCGGGGGGGGGGGGCAGGGGGGGGTTGCGGCAAGATTTTGATAGGCAACCCTAGTGCGATGTAATACCCTATTGGTAAGCTATCATTTATACCACATTTCGATCAAAAAACAGATACGTCATAAATTAAGCAGCGGGCTCTTGGACTAATACGTCGGACCGAGTCGGACACTTGTACTCGTCAATTTTTGCATTTGCTTGAACAGATTAAAGAGTTCATCAAATCTATCGACGCCGATTGGAGTATAAAGAGTTCCGATTGGCGTTTCGTCAGAGGCATACATTGGGATAACAGGATCGAATGCTGAACTGAGTGTATAAGGATCACGTCAGCATTCACGTCAAACGTTAATCGGCGCTAACTTTGACCACACATTCTGATAGCAAAAGGAGGCCTGTACATGATTGCCTGCATGGTGATTCCTTACACCTGTTCCCTTAGTATATTATACGTAGGTATGTAGGCACACATAATAGATTTTTATTTTGTCATGAGATGCAATGTAGTAATTGAAAACAAAGATAGGTATATGATGTTCTACTTCTGTTGTGAATGTGATGGAAGCTAAAGGTTCACATCGTTACAAAAGCGCTATTATTCTAACTAACTGTTAACTCTATTAAATTAATAATAAACTTAACTATTTTATATTATTAACAAATAATAATCTTTTTATTACATACTCGTACCTATATGGTTTTTTATATTAATTTTATACTTACTGTATGGGTTTAAGGCTCGCGACCCAACTATGACGTCACGGTCATTTCAAAGTTCAAAATCGCGTGAACAATCGCATGATAAAATGTTAAAAAAGCGTTTTTTCCATTTTTTGGAGTTAATTTCGCTTCAATCAAAAAACTTTTACGGTAATTCCCTAGATTTTAATTTATATTATAAGTACAAAAAAAAAATTCTACGCGACTTTCGGGAAACGAGTTTCAGCCTTTCGGAAAAAAGATCAGAGGTGTTTTGCACATTTTTTTTTAGAAATCTATACACGACATAAAAAAATCTTTTACGGTTATTCCCAGATAAAGGTTTAATGTATCTACCCACATTCATGCAATTCGTTATACAAACTCTTCGATTTCTTGTACTCAAAACGCGTCCATCCTTGAGCGATTTGACTGAGCCAAGTGGTTCTTATCTTCTCTTCTTTCGTTCCAAGTATATTTTCTTTACCCATTCATTCTCTCTACATGTTCCAAGCTTCCAACCATCTCAACTTGACAAGGTACATTCTGGTGTATACCTGGCTATCATTAAAATTAGCAAAATTGCAAAGAGTTTACTAGCAGGTAGTACCCGCGCATTACACGGTACACATTATCGTAATCACAGTAATTGCTAAGTGGGTACATCTTTAACCATCTGCTGAATTAGTTGAGCAAACTTTTTATTGCTATTATTATAATAATAATCGCGCCGATGGTAATAGTTGAAATGATGATTGCAGTAATGAGGTAGTGAGAGAGAGTGGGGAGGTAGGTACCTACTTTACTTAAACAAGTATTAATTTGGTGACTTCTCACGATATATTGTGCAGCGCATTGTAATATTAAATCGAAAAGGTGTTGCCAACCTTTTAATTAGAGACATGAATATTTTCAAATTTGTTTTCTGTGGTAAATCATAGAATAAGAACAATAACAGAATCTAACAGTGCTTCTGATTTAGAGGTGCCAGGTTCGAATATCGGTTTTGACGATGTATTCTGTACTTCACGACGCAAACTTCAATTTTACATGAAAGTATTTTTGTTTGTGTACAAAAGATCAGTAGGTAGGTACACAGTTCCTCAATAAAAAAAAGGTCTTAGCATTTCGGTTTTTTAGTGAACAAAGACGAGAGGTATCTTCATTCACATAATGTAGCGTTATGTGAACTCCCTTGGGGAGGAAGCTGGATGGGTGTTCCGACGCTTACGAGTCGGCTTTGGCTGGCTTAAGTGATCACTTTATGCCCAGGGCAACGTTCACCCATTCCAGTCAATTGTGTATTTTTTTTAACTGTGTAAAGCTTGCCCTTTTAAACGTTTGTGCAGTTACCAAAAACTGTATTGCGTTACATGGATTTCAATAAGTAAAAATAAATAAATTATAATCACACTAGCACGCATGCCCTATGTTGTCGACCGGTGCGTTCTAGCAACAATATGTCTAGTAATATTACAATAGAGATGATTCCTACATACATACATACTATGTCTTTTACTTATTATAAGAAATTCCATGTAGTTTCTTAGAACAGAATTGAGGTTAGGTTAGTAAGCCACCATTACGATGTAGGTACACAGCTAGTACTTATCTGACGTACTCACTGCTTACATGTTATTTGCAATATCTGCACTGAGATTATGTATACAACAGACAAATCAATAGATATTAAGAGTATGCATAGACATTTCAAAAATTTCTAAAAACGGGAGACCTTATATCTCGACATCCATTACTAAATATGCTTTGTAAAAAAAAAATAGGGTAGATACCAGGCGCGAAGCTATCTAAGAACACGATTCCACTCGAGTTACCTTTTGGAAAAAAATATAGGTATTTTATTTTATTTTATTTTATTTTATTTACAGAATCAGACAGTTATATTAGTAAATTTTACACAGAAGAAACACATCACCAACAAATAAACCAGCAAAGATTCTACGTTTCACCCAATTACAATACCATGAACGAAAAAACACATAAAGAAAATATATATACAAAAGCAAAAATAAAAGCAAAACTACAGCCTGATTAAATGAAATGAATGATTAATTGAATGAGGTATAACAGTATCTGACGTAATCCCATAAGAAATGTTAGCCCCGACTTCCCTTCTGCAGAAATCCACCCTTCGCTATTGGTAGATACATTGAACCTTTATCTAGGGAATAACCGTAGAAGATTTTTTTTCTTATACAGATTACTCAAAAAAAAGTGTGTTAACTACTTTGACTTACAAGCAACACGGTCGTTTAAGGTTTTCACGGTGTGCGATTGACATTGTTTCTTGAGTTTTCGGGTGACTGGTGTCTTTCTCTGAGGAGTGTCGAAACGTCGACCAAGTTTATCTACACACGGTTCACCCGAAAACTCAAGAAACAACACGTTCGCTTGTTTAAATTGATTTTCTAGTCGCCTTTTTTTCATTTAAATTTTATTATACGCACGTTCCTACTTAGTGAATTGCCACCCAGAACCTTCGCACAATACACAAATATTAAAGCAGGATATTGATTTTATTTTTTCTAATTGTTTCAGATAATTCAGTAAATATGTCCTAATCGAACACGACTAAAAATGGCGTTGAGAGTTGGTAAAAAGGACGTGAAGAAATCGTCCTATTATGTCTGGTTCCTGGGGGCCCAGGAAGCCAGGACTGCCACGGGAGCCAGACAGGCTCTGGGAGCTCTGGCTAGGCTAGAAGCCAGAGCAGCTGCTTCTGTGAATAACCCGTCACCGCCGACTAAGGTGACTCTCCAAGTGTCTGGCAGAGGTCTGAAGATCATCCAGAATGTCGCTGGCAGAACTGTCAAGCATCTCCTACCAGCTGATAGCGTCACTGAAGTCAGGAGCAAGGGGGACGCTGTGGTCTGCATACTGCTGCTCTATAACCCAGCCACCAGGTATTTTTTTAATTTATTTATTTATTTACTTACACTTAAAAGTAAGCATATTGACATTTCAAAAATTTCTAAAGACGGGAGACCTTAGATCTCGACAACCGTTACTAAATATATGCTTTGGAAAAAATAGAGTAGATACATTGAATCTTGATCTAGGGAATGGTCGTAAAATATATTTTTTTAATCCTGTAGAGATTTCTTTAAAAAAATGTGAAAAACACCTGTGATCTTCTTTCCGAAAGACAGTTTTTTTTGTTGTTTTGATAGCATTAAAATCCAATGAATTACCGTAAAAGTTTTTTGATTGAAGCGAAATTAACCCTAAAAAATGGAAAAACGCTATTTTTATCATTTTTTCATGCGATTGTTCACGCGATTTTGAAAATTAATGCCGGGGGAAATGACAGTGACGTCATAGTTGGGTCGCGAGCTTTAAATCACATTTAGCCACCAATCACAAAAGCCACCTTAGTACGGGCTTCACATAGTTAGGTCTTCTTCTTCTTCTTCGTCAGCCTTGGTCCCTCCACTGCTGGATGTAGGCCTCTTCCATTCGTTTCCAGTCCTTTCGGTCCCTCGCCTTTCTGACCCACTGTTTACCCGCTACCGAGGTCACGTCGTCCGCCCATCTTTTCTGGGGCCTTCCGACACCTCTTCTGTTTTCCCATGGCCTCCACTTTACGAGTCTGGGAGTCCATCTATTTCCGTCTTGTCTTGCTATGTGCCCTGCCCATTGCCATTTGAGTCTTGCTGTACGATCCATGACGTCGACAACTTGGGTTCTTCGTCTAATTTCCTCATTTCTAATCCTGTCTCTGAGGCTCACACCCAGCATCTGTCTCTCCATGGATCGTTGTGTGCATTTTAACTTTTGGCAACTTCTTTGGGTGATGGACATTGTTTCAAGTCCATATGTCGTCACGGGCAGGACACATTGCTCGTACACTTTGCGCTTTAGGCATACTGGGATCTGTTTGTTCTCGAAGATGGGTTTGAGTTTTCCATAAGCAGCCCAGCTCAGTCCTATTCTTCTCGGCAACTCCGCTGTTTGGTTATCTTTACCAAGTTTGATTTTATGTCCCAGATATATGTATTCATCCACAGTATCGATTTTATCATTTCCGATGATGATGTCTTTTTTGACTGGGCTTAAAATCTTGGTTTTTCCGATATTCATTTCCAGACCTATTCTTTTTGATGCCTCATGTAGCTGTTTAATCATTTGGCCCAACTCCTCTATATCCTCACTTATGACTACTATGTCGTCTGCGAATCTGAGGTGACTTAAGTAAGACCCGTCAATCTTTATACCTTTGTTTTCCCAGTTCAGGGTTTTAAAAACATCTTCCAAGGCTAATGTAAAGAGTTTTGGTGATATCGTGTCTCCTTGTCTGACACCCTTTTTAATACTTATTTTGTCGGTTTTCGTATCTTCATCAATCATCACATCCATAGTTGCATTATCATAAATGAATTTAATCAATCTAATGTATCTGGAGTCGATTTTAGCGTTTTGGAGTGCCTTAGGTAGCAAAATATAATTGTATAAGAAATTTTGTGAAATAAAGTATTTTTATTATTATTATTATTTCGACTGAGAATGGGATAGGCCACATTTTTGGCTGTCGGACCTCAGACTAAATTATAGTTTTCTTGTAATACTAAGTGTTAGATTTGGTTGTTACGAATAGAAATTGCAAAAAAGTAAACAATTTCCTTTCACAATACTAATTCATAGTCTATTGACATTCTCCTAATGTTATGTAAAAACAACAGTTTGTATGCAAATATTACAAATATGTCTCTAGTAACATAACGACCATTGTAATCGATTATTTTTATGGCAAAACCATTTAAAGCTAGGGACGCAACTATGACGTCACGGTCATTTCCCGCGGAGTTGCGGTCCAAAATTAATCGCATGATAAAATGTTAAAAATAGCATTTTTATACTTTTGGGGTTAATTTCGCTTCAATGTAAAGAAAATTTACTGTCATTCCCTAGATTTTAAGGCTCGCGACCGAATTATGACGTCACGGTCATTTTCCACGGCATTAAGGTTCAAAATCGCATGATAAAATGGTAAAAATAGGGCTGTTTCCATTTTTTGGGGTTAACTTCGCTTCAATCAAAATACTTTTACGGTTATTCCCTAGATTTTAACGCATATTATCAATGCAAAAAAATCTATGCGACTTTCGGGAAACGAGTTGCTGTCTTTCGGAAAAAAGATCAGAGGTGTTTTTCTCATTGTTTTTTAGAAATCTATACAAGATTCTTTTACGTTCATTCCCTAGATAAAGGTTCAATGTATCTACACTATTTTTTTCCAAAGCATATTTAGTAAGGTAGGCGAGATCTAAGGTATCCCTATTTTTGGAAATTTTTGTAAGTGTCGATGTGCCTAGCTTTAAGAATCAATAAAAAATACTATAAATGATACTAAATTATACTCATTACAAATTCCTAAGCGGTATGTTAAATAAATATTTATGATGTGTTTGGTATTTCTACGGCACACTTTTGGTATTTTTTCCGAAAAAAGAAAGTATATTTATGTAACGCTTATTCAACAAATGTACCTAAATTTTTATCGCCCAATTTATATGCAAACGAATTTTCGATTCGACGAATAGTTTTTTTTTTTATGAATAATGATATTCATACTAATTATATGGCTGATTGGGACATGCATACTAAATAATTTTACCCACCATGCATATGTTAGTATTTTAACGTGTGTAAAATTTAGATTTAGAAAGAGTGCCTGAAAGTGCGAAAAATTGTGTTAGGAAAAGTAAAATTACTCAGCTAATACTAAAGATATCATCCTAAGACTTAACACATGGATAAATGTAAGATATGCTGCAAGTCACTCTAGTGGGGAGAAATTAGATTTTTGTAAATTATCTCCATAGAAAGTAATTAAAAAAATATCTCTAAAATTGAATAAATCTTGAGATTTTTCCCGTAGTTTCTTTAGATATAATGCTGTAATTTTCGAATTTGGAATCGTATGAAAGGGCGTTGGAAAATAAATCCAGATCGTTAGTCAGATTTTGTCCAGCTCAGCCCTAGGAAGACACCGAGCGATCGAGGGGATCCAGTCACCGTATACCGCCGTGTTTGGTATCTCACGAAAGCGCTTTACGAGTAGAACTCACATATTTTTCAAATTTTGATACTGTTTGTTCTTGGTGGGAAGCGCCATTGGAATAAAGGGTGTCCGGTAAATTCGTCTAAAATCAATTGGTCTAGAATCAATTCGTCTAAAATCAATTTGTCTAAAATCAATTCGTCTAAAATCGACGAATTGATCGTTAGGCAAATTGATTTTGGCCGAATTGATAATTAGACGAATTGACTTTAGACAAATTAATTTTAGACGAACTTACCGTAAACCGGAATGAAGGGATCCAAGCGCCTCGGAAGGACTGCCTGGTATCGTTTGGAAGGCCGCCAAAAACAGTCCTAGGATGCAGGCGCGAAGCTTCCTAAGAACACGATTCCCATCGAGTTACCTTTTGGATAAAATGATAGGTTTAACGTAATGTAGTTCTGGACAATTTACATCCAGACCTGCATCGAACTAATCCACACCTTTTTATAATTTTGTTTTGTCGCCATGTAATTATTGTTTCCATTATTTTTTTTGCTGTAACTCTTTATAAGTTTGCAATGTATAAATTTTTTTCAATATGTAAACCCGATGATTTGATATGTAAACCCGACGGCCTACGGATGATTTAAAACCAATAAACCAATATATATACCAATATAAAAGTGTCTAATTTCACGTAATCCAATAAGAAATGTTAGCCCCGGCTTCCCTTCTACAGAAATCCACCCTTCGCCACTGCTAGGATGTGAAGTTAAAAATCTTGTTTTAAAAAATAAAAATATGATGTCTTATTTGTTACTTTCTTGGTTCAAATACTCAGTTGCGGAGGTACTTACTTACGTGAGAAAATTATATAATAACAGTAGATACATATTTGACCTTTGCTATATACTTATATTACCTATATACTTATTATGTTATGTTATACCCACCTATGTACATTACCTATATACACACAATACACTGTTATTTTTTCATTCCATTTCATTTCACTTCATTTCACACTCGAGAAGCAAATGTAGTACTAATCGAAATATAGTTACCTTATATTGTGTAGGGTTGCCAAAGTCAAATTCTTATTGTTTTATTTTTAACTTTTACTCCATTGACGATATGTTAAATAATTGATTTTATGTATGACGAAAATGTCTATCAGACCCCTTTACACTCTGATTGGCATTGATCTGATAATGATTTTTGTTATTGTTAATTGTAAATATGTATGCATATTATATTCTGTAAAAATTGACGAGTCCAGGTGCCCGAATGGGCCTACGGACGATAGAAAACAATAAAACAATATTCTAAATGCTTTTTGAAACGAATTTCTTAATGGCTTTTAACATAATCATTATTCAGTTACCTTATGTTAATGCATGGATCTTCCAAGCTGAAGGTATTGGGTTCGTACCCCAGTGTTCAATTCTGCGCATACGTTTCGTGTGTAGGGAAGCATTTGGGTTTGTTATATATGTTACAGTTAAAGCGTTCAGTTAGTCAATGCATGCATTAACTAGTCAATGTATACACTAGCTAATGCGTTCAGTTAATGTGTTAACAAATGATCTAATTTACGCTTTAACTAGTCAGTGTATGCATTTACGTACGGCATTAAGTAAAAGCTTGCATAATGTTGACGAATATAAATTCGCCTTGCCACCTATGGTAATATTCTCGCTACATCTAGCGATTAAAGATGAAGTTTTATATTCTATATTATTTAATTTTTATAATATCTGCTGGTTTGTTGATTCTCTCGGTAAAGTCCAATTTCATTCAACTTGTTTATTTATCCAAAATATTTTTATAATCTACAAAACGTCATAAACACATCTTTTCAGATGTCTTTCTAGCGATATTTAAAATGTTTCTCTACTTTGCGTCACCCGCCATCACCACTAGCAAGTGGCAACACTGATTTTGTTTATATGTTTATTATGTTGCTATGGCAAGTGAAGTATCGGGAGAATTGTTTAATTCTGCCTTTTTGGACTAGCTAAACTCTGTAAGTAATTATACTTATATTATAAATGCGTGTAATTTAATTGTGTGTGTGTTTTGTGTTAAAATAATTCAATTAATGCAGAGTGAATATCGTTTGGATTTGCACAATATATTTCTTTGGACGTTTCCGCCTTTGCAAACTATCAAAGTGGATTATAATTTACGTTTCAATCACGGAATGTCTGGGGAACCATGCATTTTTTTACACCGGTTTCATAAATGTCCAAAATATCGAAATAAAGTAACGATAATTACTTGAAATCAGTTTAATAAATCCCGATTTGGTCGTTGATTACAAATGTGTGGTTGGTCGCTTTCTGCAGTTCCCTTACCAGAAACTTCAACTATTTTACAGCGGTTCGCAACCAGTTGTATCGTGAACATTGTTTAAAAAAGTTGTTATTTGTATGTTAACAATTTATACACAATCGTTTTATACAATTTCAATTACGTTTTCTAGGTATCTTCTTCTTCATCTGCCTTATCAGGTCACTCCGACATCTGTGATCTTTTGTACGAAAACTTCTGTCCTGCGCTGCCCGCCGGAGATAATCTTCACCCGTATCATTCTAGGTAGGTGGGTAGGTATATCTCTGTTTTAAATTCTACTCCTATAATTATTTTTAATCGTGTGTGTATATTTGAAATTTTATTTTAGTTTTACAACAGCAAAATTTTCAAGAATGAATAAAATTGAATCCATTTTTTTAGGAAAAAAAAAACACAGTGGACCAGATGGCAATGAAGGAGAATTTTTACCAGTGTATATCAAGGAAACCCTCAAAAAACAATTTCGAAGAAGTAAAAGCAGCCAAAAGTACTCTTGTTAAAGAAAACAGACATTACTGGCTTCACAAACACGAGATGTAATAACTGTTAACTGTAAGGAAAAACTAATAAAAAATAAATCGCCAAGATTTTTTTTGTTTAATTTATAATTTTACTTCTCTTGAGCCATATTTTCCCAGCGACCCTCAAGAAGCAGCAAAGAAACCTATACATTTACAAGTTATCTACCACAAAAATTTGGTCTGAACGCTCCTAATTTTAAACATAAAGGAGATGAATCGTTTTTCTGTAATAAAGTATATGCCATGGTGATATCAGCTCACCAGGACTAAAAGGTTTGTGAGCACTTCCACATTTTATAATGGCCGTCTGCAGGCCTATTATTTGACACTGCACCTTTTTTCTAACAAGTGTTCAATACTATTATTATTAACGTCCTTGGTTGACACATGGTTCACACTTTAGCGGATCCACTGCAGTCAATGCATGCATTGACTAGTGAATGTGTACACTCTCTAGTTAAAGTGTAAATTTTTATACAGAGTTTATACTTTGACTAAAATCATCAGTTAAAGCATACATTGACTAGTGAATGCATACATTAACGGGTGTGTAAGCTTTAACTGTAACATATATATTTACACAGAAACCCAGATTATTATTATTTTTTAAATTTATTATTAGTTCAAATGAACAAAATACCAGGAAAATGTCAATATTTTAAGCATTATGAGACATTATAGTTCACTAGGGCGAGCTTATCGCAGTGCGATCTCTTCCATCTAACCTCAGTAAAACTGCATAGGCATACCTATATACCAAAGAATTTATGTGTATTGTTTTAATTTTATTTTAAATGACAATTCAATTGTTATGTGACCTTCCAGCTAACCCATTCCAGATATCTTTATAGTACTATACTATGTATCTCTACATATTCTCTGATATGATTTGTATACAATAAATAGTACATGCTATATAGACACTACACTATTAGTTAGAGATAAAAAGTCAACATATGTATTTTACGTATATTTTTAATGTATTTACCCAATCTTTCTACGTGTCTCTTTTTCTCAAAGATTTTTTAATTTCTGTGAAAGTATTATGGAAGAATACAAAAAAATACGGGACTCTCTCTGATATCCGGCGGTCCGCGGTAACCCTACTTGTGCCCAAATACCTTCGTTACTATATAACATAACAGAATACATACATGTATGTAGTTGTAGTCACAAATAATACCTGATTATCTATACTAGGTACCTACGCAGAATAAGTAGAGTATTGACATGAACTATTGCAGGCCTGGGAAACTTTTTGGATGAAGGGCCATTTGAAATTATAAATGAGCGGTGGGCCGCAAGTAAAATACAATTTTAGATTATCTATATCAGAAGTAATGAAGGAAAAGCCGGCGGGCTTAAGGCCCTCCACATCCCCGGGTATCTCAGGCGCATTAATAGCGACCACTTTACCCGCACTTCTAGCAAAATATTATTAAGAGGTGGGCCCAGGGTATATAGATCTATATCAGAAATGGAATAAAGTGCCGCAGGGGAATTTTTATTTTGGAAAAATTGGTGAACTGATAATGAAAAGGAATACCAAACAAGATTAGTCAGCGACGCAGACGAATATTTTTTAGAAAAACGTGCGAAGTCATAAGAAATACTTTTTTTTAAAATAATTCAACAGCATGCTAGGTACATAGTACATAGATTGTTCAGTCTATTACGGCGATGAAAATGTTGAATAATATTTTTAGTAATATTATTAACCTTCTTCTTTTTTTGTGTTTATTGTTCGTGGGCCGCAGTTTACCCAGGGCTGAACTATACCCAAGCAACAAGGTGACGTAATAAATGACGTGATTTTTTGGTCCAGAAACACGTCATACATCACGTGACGATGTCACAAATTATTACGGGATAAATCACGTCATTTATTACGTAATTTACCGTCACTAATGACGTCTCGTTACGTCATATCATGACGTCATTTACGACGTGCCGATGTCACAAATTATTACGTGATAAATCACGTCATTTATTACGTAATTTTTCGTCACTTATGACGTCTCGTTAGGTCATTTCATGACGTCATTGATGACGTGCCGATGTCACAAATTATTACGGGATAAATCACGTCATTTATTACGTAATTTACCGTCACTAACGACGTCTCGTTACGTCATATCATGACGTCATTTATGACGTGCCGATGTCACAAATTATTACGTGATAAATCACGTCATTTATTACGTAATTTACCGTCACTAACGACGTCTAGTTACGTCATATCATGACGTCAATTACGACGTGCCGATGTCACAAATTATTACGTGATAAATCACGTCATTTATTACGTAATTTTCGTCACTTATGACGTCTCGTTAGGTCATATCATGACGTCATTTACGACGTGCCGATGTCACAAATTATTACGTGATAAATCACGTCATTTATTACGTAATTTACCGTCACTAACGACGTCTAGTTACGTCATATCATGACGTCATTTACGACGTGCCGATGTCACAAATTATTACGTGATAAATCACGTCATTTATTACGTAATTTACCGTCACTAACGACGTCTAGTTACGTCATATCATGACGTCATTTACGACGTGCCGATGTCACAAATTATTACGTGATAAATCACGTCATTTATTACGTAATTTATCGCCACTAACGACGTCTCGTTAGGTCATATCATGACGTCATTTACGACGTACCGATGTCACAATTTATTACGGGATAAATCACGTCATTTATTACCTATTTTAACGTCACTAATGACGGTAAATTACGTAATAAATGACGTGATTTATACCGTAATAATTTGTGACATCGGCACGTCGCCAATGACGTCATGATATGACCTAACGAGACGTCGTTAGTGACAGTAAATAACCTAATAAATGACGTGATTTTAGACATCATTTACTGGGTAATCTAACGTCATTATTGACGTCTTTTTAAGGTACATATCAAAAGAAAAATGGTATAATTCATAATACATATATTTATAGTAAAGCATATCTGAATCAAATACAATATCACAAGAACAACGTACAACATAATGTAATTACAATCAGAACATCACATCGATATAGAGTTAGCTGATAGAAAAACATAATCATTGATTAAGGCACATCCATACTTGTGTATTGGATTTTTTCACTGTTTTATTGGAATCTAATAGGATATATATTCCCAAATAATTTTAAAATTTATATGTAATAATGTGAAGATATAGAAATAAGAATCACTATTCACCGTGTACGTGCCAATTATGGGAAGAAATTGTAATAATTTACTAGTTCGTGTGATGTCTTATAATTAGACACAAAATTAGGGTGGCGCGATCCATTTAGTATTTTAAGTAGGTACACTATTCTAACACTATTAATTTCCAATTGGATTTTCAATTAATGAAAGCTTCTCTTATTGAAGATATTCTCTTCATCATCAGGGCTGTTACGGTTGAGGTGTCTTCTCCTTCCTCATCCGTCAAGTTGTTAAGAAACTCTACTTCCTCTTCAGCCTACTCCCGTCCACTCCTGGACGAAGGCATCCTCCATCTGCGTCCACACCTTCCTTCCTAGCCGTCAAATAATCTGTAACAAAGTAAAAAAAACATGAGCGGAAAGTAATTAAGGAGTGTTTCTATGGAAAATATGTATGTATTAGAATTAAGGTAGGTATACTTACTCGTCTCCAAAAACATCCTCTTCTTGTTGATGAAGGGATTTACGAAAAATTCCATATTTTTGTGCTAGGCCAGAAAGCCTCTGTTGGCGCTAGCGAGGCGCAGGCCTCACACTCATCCTCCCTCCTTCCGTACATTGTTCTTCGGCCAAAATAACACATTTTTCACAGACATTTTTACTAATTGATTAACAAACACTCGCTGCACTAAAATGGCGCGAAAACAGGCGTTGTTTCCACTCGACACGTTTCAATAGAATAATATTGTATATTAGAAATTTAGAAAATATTACAGCTGTATAACATTCGCTTATTCTGATGGCCTAAAAAGGGCCGGCTTTAGGTACTAGAACGAATTTCCCAGATAATAAAAGAAATACATATTAGAATACCCAGATTGATGAGTGTGTTTTTGAAGAACACCCACAGAAAGTTAACAGACACACTCGTACGTTTACGGGTGTTTGATAGATGGATACAGATATATTCAAGAGTGATAGTAGAGGGCATTTAAGATCTTTTGAGCCAAACTAAGCTTAGTCGAGAGTCGCACGATTCTCGAGATATTCGAGATTTTAACTTTTTTTCTAAATACCCCGAATTACTCAAGTTTTAGCCCGATAGCATCGTAATAGTAAAGGTACCTACTTAGTTCTATCATTCTTTTTTGTTACCTGGGTATGTGTTTAGTCTATCTGAATCATCATAAGTTTCAATCTGTAAAACAATCATGTTAAAAAAATATCGCATTAAAGTTTCGGGAAAGAGATATTTCAAAAACAAGTTACGACTTTGGAGAGGATTTCAGGTAAGAAAAAATTGTCCAAAGATTCAGAAAACTTCTCTGGTTTATGCTCTTTCAAATGATATTCAAAACATAATAAAAACATTATTTTCATAGATCTATGATACAATAACCAACTTAAATAGATCACGTCTGATTTAAGCAAATTTCCATACAAATTTACTATAGGTACAGTTGCATAGTGAAAAACAGAAGATATCTGTATCCATCTATCAAACACCCTGTATAATTACATACACGAAATAATAAATTCAGTTTAACCCTCCAATTAAGAGTGTGCACAGCATGATAGATGCACGGTATTGTTATTAATTTATTATTACAAATAAAGAGAAATAAAAATAAATTAATACCAATAAATTGCTGGCCTTAAGCGGGAAATTAAGAATACTGATACTTACATATTATTCAATTTAGTTTATCGATTAAAAAAAAATCGCCTGAGGTGTTAATTTCATTACGTCATTTATAGCGGCCGGCCCTGATCCAAAGTGAAACTACAGGAATTTTAAGTACCTATACCTACTTTCAGTAGATTTCGGACTTGAAAGAGAGCTAGAGACAAGGAGAGAATATTCAAACATATGTATTTTTATATTATTATTATTATCTACGATTGAGTCTAGGCCAGGCCTGTCCAACATACGGCCCCCGGGCCACAATGTGGCCCGCATACTAAGTCTTACATCCGGCCCGCGACGACATCAATAGATATTGCGCGAATAGTTAAAAAAAATCTTCCATCATTAGGTAGTTAATTCAATCATCTTTCTACCGGCTATGAATAACATGTACATGGTTGTAGGTACTTATTTAAAATAATATGTAGGTAGGTAAATATAGCACGAGCGTTAAATATACATATCAATATACTCACCTATCTCGCTAAAAAAAAAAGTAAAACTGAGGCTTTCTTTTTTAATAAATCATCCATAATGGAAAATGAAAAATACCATCGTGTTTTATTTTTATTATTATATTTTAATAGCTAGCTAGGAGAATGCTTAGTTAAACCTTCGATATTGGGCATTTCTGTTGGCCCGCCACGGTTACAAAAATACTAAACCTGGCCCTCCACAATATTATGTTGGACAGGCCTGGTCTAGGCACATCATGCCAAACACATGGGCCGCATCGACCACTTGGTCCGATTATTCTGCAAGACATATAGACAATACAATAGTTCAATTATTAGATATAAAAAGCAGAAGACCTGCGTAGCGCAATTTTTTGTACGTTACGTTACATAGGTATAAGTATTACGTATAGATACACGTTACAAAATAAACTGTAGTTTGGGCATAGATGTTGATATTGGGAGATTATATTAAGTTCATTTTTTAAAAGTATGGCTTAATAGAAATCGATAGTAAAAAATAATCGAAATTCCGGCTTAATACAGAAATCGCGGGATCATCTTGGCGGGAGGAAAAAAGAAGTAACTTTGTGAAGCTCAATTGTTTCGCGTAATACATATTACTGATGTTGGACACTAAAGCAGATGATATTTATTATGAACCTAGGTTTTAGGGTTTACTTTTAAAAATAAACAAGTAAAATTACATAATGCGGACCGCAAGTTTGCAATGCCTCTCGTCCATATTGACGATTCATATAATAGTTATTGTCCAAAGATACAAAGATAATGAAAAAACTTGCTTTTCATCATAACCATAACATAACAAAGCAAAAGTTTTAAAGAATTTTTTTCTTGTTACACCTACTTACCTACTTACCAATTGTATTAAGCTAAACCTCCATCAGGCGATATATAAAGTTTAAAATCTAAACTCAACGACTAAGTGAATTTTAAACTACATATATGCATAAGTTTTCCTATTATTACCTTAAAAATGGACTTCCACCATGTGCCGTTGGTCGAAAATCTTAATATTATACCTATTATATAAGTACCTTTTGCGCTCATAAAACATTTCATAAATAATTAATAAAATCATCTGTTTTCAAATTCTGGCTCCAAAACTAAAGGAAATGGCGTGTAAATGGCCAGCTTTTTATAACATACCAAAAAAATTGCTTGATTTTTTTAGGTACTAATACGAGTGGGTATGTTACATATCACTGATTAAATCCATTAAAAATCATTCATTAGTTATGTTGGCGCCCTTAATTCTTCCAGGATGACCATAATTTTGTTATTTGGACTGCCTTCGACAATCCAGGTTCAATGTCAGATTGAAGTTAATAAAAAAATCCATTTAATCCTTTTTGGTCACGAATGCTACGCATGACCCTCTTTCACTGCACATAGCTTTGAGCTCTCATAACCTTAATATCTGACTCTGGTCTCTCCAATGCCATACGATGTACATACATACTGTACATAATTAATTTTCAGTACCATTAAGGTGTGGATATACGGGGTCTCAGGAGACGCGCCTCCAGGCACTGACAAAATGGCGTCAGTCTCTTCAGTGAAATACACGACGGGAGATTTTCGTCTCTAGAGACGGCATCTCTAGTAAAAATGGCCGACAATCGCCTCCTGTCATCAAATTCTAAAATACACGGGACTATCTCGAGACGCGAGACTTTGGTCTGTGGCTGCATTCATTCTATTAGTATTTTTGGCGCCATAATGGCGTTTGGTTTTGTGTACATACTCTAGTGTCATGTATTTACGAGTATTGTGATTAAAAAATATAATTATATACCGCTTTGAAATTATTTATCGATTCAGTAATGTACATATGTCGGTCGGTACTTTACTTACATGCGTATGTGTATATTTCCTTTTCTGCGTTAGTAAATGAAATAGAATACTTAATTAGACCTTCTTTTAATGTACACCATTCCTATGACATCAGTGACATAAGCCAAAGCAAGTATCGGTATGCACTACATACCCGAAACCGTTGTGACTAGCGAAATTTTGTTTCCTCCTTATGTTCCTTCGATGAATATTAAAGGGTGAAATGGTAACTACATAGTTTGCTATAAATGTTGTAGGACATGAAGGGAATAACAAAACACGTAATGTTAATGTATTTTTCACAACTGTATTCATATTTCAAATGCAAATGCAACTCTGTTATTAATCCGCCATTATTTAAAAATAATATTATAATTATAATCAACTAACAATTTTATTATTAACAATGTACTTATATCGTCACAATCGCAGGAATGTTTAAAATTATATATCAATACAAAAACCACGTGCCCACGCGCGCCAATCCAATTCAGTTGCAAACATCTCCAAGAGACCTCAGATTAAAATTGAACATGTCAAAAGACCGGAGACGCGTCCCCTGAGACGAAAATATGTAAAATACACGACGCGAGACTTGCGTGCGCAGACCGTCTCAGGAGGCGCGCGGTATCGAGAGATATCTCGCGTCTCCGATGTGTTTACACACAAGAGACCTGTCATTTTGGTATCCGGGAGGCCAAAATCTCTCGTGTGTATCTTCGCCTTTAGAGTGCTAAAACGAAATGAAAATTGAAAATATGCCCTTTAAAAAATCATTCTGGACGGCAAACACCTATATGACCTCTCTGTGTTCCTTTTGAGGAACATTATAGGGCGATATAGTAGTAGTAGCAATGTGCCATGTATGTTTTCTCATTTTTCAGTCTAAATATAACGATATCATCATCAAACCTAATCAAAACTCTTGAAAATCTCTGTCACTCACGTAACTATGGCTATGGTTACGCACGGACTAACTCAAAAGTTGTTCGTCAGTGACAACGTTTTTCAAATATTTTTGTATGAGACTTGAAAAACTTAAAAATGGGAAACAATGAGTTACCTTCTATACTTTCAGGAATAGAAATGCAGAGACAATTGCACCCATCAAAAAATAAAAATAAAAACAAAACCAATATTTTGTCACTGACGTAACACGAAATCCACATAATTTTAATCGGCTTATATATTTTCTTTTACATAATGTAAATATCCAAAATCCATAAAATCATTTCAAGTACATCATTAAAGGACCCATGTACCGATATAAATAGCAAAAACACCAATATCAATGTAAACTTATTCATAAAATAATAATAAAAAAACTCTAAATTATTTCGTTGCGCCTTGCTTTTTTTCAGCTGATTTCAAAATAGTGGATAGTATACTAAATGTCTGGAAATGGCTAAAAATTTCTTAGCACACTAAAATATAGACCCTGGTTGAAATATTGACATAAAAATAATCAAACTTATCCACACTTTTAAGTCTTGTCATGTCCAATTTTCCGTGGAATCGACCTGTATCGAACTTTTTTACTTTTTCGTTGTTAATTTATAAAACTAATTTCAGCAGCAAGCAGAATATTCATTAGAGTAGGTATGATCAAAGTAACAACAAACTTCAGGATTTTTTTATATCTTGAAGGTATGATCCGATCTTCGGCTTCAGAATTTAGGTTTCTGACCTCCCAACCCTACCTACTCTACTGAAATCAGTCTGAATATTGACGTTATACATTTTCACAGATTCATAACGCTTTTTTAATAAGTCCAATCCAAAAAAGTTTATAGAACTGCTGAAAATTTAATATGCCATAATTTTATCTAAATTTTAACTAAAATCATTCTTGTCTGCTACTTATTGGGAATATCACATCCCTCAAAGGAAAAAGTTTGAAGGTTGGACATTGGGCAACGATAAATTATTATAAGTAGGTATTAAATTATATTCAAATAAAGTATAGGGTGTCTCAGTAAGCGTGCACTTTTTAATTTTCAAATAAAAACAACGTATTTTTGAGAAAGTTGTGATATTTTTTATTGGGATTAAAGAAGACATGTTCCGATTTAGTATGTAATAAAATATCCGGCAAATGACCCCCACGATTCTTATAACAGCCCATTACTCTTTGCATAAAATTTTCCATGACCTTTTCCCATACATTTGGCTCTATCTCACTGATGACGCATGGAACATGATAACCGAGTTCTTGTGGCCACAGCTGGACGACATGGACCTGGACGAAATGTGGTTCTAGCAAGACGGCGCTAGCTGCCACACCGCGGATGAAACAATCGATTTATTGCAGCAACGATTTTCAGAACAAATTCTGATGTCAACTGGCCACCAAGATTGTGCGATTTAACCCGTTTAAAAGTTTTTCTTTGGAGTTTTGTGAAATCTAGGGTTTCTGCGAGTAAACCAGAAACAATTCCTGAGCTCAAATCCGAGATCCAACGCGTCAACGGTGAGATACAGCCACATCTCTGTGAAAAAGTCATGGAAAATTTCATGCCAAGAGTAATGGCCTGATATAAGAATCGTGGGGGTCATTTGCCGGATATTTTATTACATACTAAATCGGAACATGTCTTCTTTAATCCCAATAAAAAATATCACAACTTTCTCAAAAATACGTTGTTTTTATTTGAAAATTAAAAAGTGCACGCTTACTGAGACACCCTATATATTCAACTGCGACATGTAGAAAATTCCGATGTTCCGATATTCCGATGTCCTACATAACATACCAAAAATTCACGGCTACCTGATTTAATGTTGGGTCTCCATACTAACGAATCATATATCTACTGGGCTAATAAATTGCGATTTTCAAAAATAATCTTTTAAAAAAATATTGCTCATGCATATTGGAGATTTTAAATAACTAATATGCATGAACATGAACAAATACATCATAACAAAATAATAGCATTAAAAACCCTTTTTTTGTTTGTGGACAAACTTGCTAACGATTTTTCATCCACTTCCTGACTACATAGAGACCTGAAACCTTGCACCTCCGCAATGTGTTCGCCCTAGTGAATTTAGGTAGGTACCTTCTCTGTGCGTGGCGTGTGCGTTGTAATAAATAAATTAATTTTTAGCTAGTCATGTCATGTTTAGATATACAAAATAAGCAAGTGCAAAAAAGTATATTTTTCTAAATATTGCAATTTATAATCACAAGACATTCTCACGGACCTGATAGAAGAGAGCTGTGATGATGCCCACATGAAAACAACATGTGCGTTTAAACAATAAAATGTTTTTTGTGACAAAATACGTTCCGAAAATAGGATAGTACCTATAAACTATAATAACAATAGTTGAGCAGTTAGGTATAATGATACAATGTGTATCCTGTATCCCAATCCCAATGACCGTTACGTAACACGTGCACAGACTGCACAGTGATAGTGTTCATACGTATTACGTAATAGTCACAAGTATAATAAAAATAATAAATTAGGTTTTGGCAGTTTAGTTGTACCCATTTAAAAAAAGGGCCATTAAGTAATTCTATGCTATATATGTACTATATTATACTTCATTATTGTTTACCAGTGAACGTAGCAGTGGTATATTAAGCTATATCTATAAAATACTTGAAAAATGCTTGCAAAATTTTCCAATGGGAAGGGTTACATACCTACATGATTTGGATATTACGAGTATTATGTAATGGAATTCTTTTACTGACTTATTCCCTGCTGAGATGTACCTATAGTCTCATGCCAGCATCTTGACCTTAATATCTAGTAAAATGAATATTAATGAGAAATCCTTTGCAATTTAATACAATCAATCAATTGATTTCAACGACGTTTTGATTCTCAGTGTTTTTTTAGGTAGGTATCTCAGTAATATAGACAAGCCTTCCCTGGCTTTTATTCTGTAATTGAATGAATTCTGTGATGAAATAAATTAATTAATGTAATTGATGTTAGAAGCGAAGCATGTCAAATAGACAATCTAGAATTCTGTAGTTCCTGCCTAACCATAAAAAACTACGCGCAAGCGAAGCCGGGGTTACAGCTAGTATACGAAATTACGAACTAAACATTATACCTACCAGAAGTTTTAGGGTTCCTAAGAATGCAGTGGAATAATTGTGTACGGCTGTATTAAAAAAACACGAAAAATAGGTACATACACAGTACACACGTGATACGTAAACCATATTATCTACCTAACAGGCGCGAGGAGACATACTAATCCAATTTTCACTAGCTTCCCTTTCTATTTACAGAATAACCAAAGAAATCAAGCTGATGTATATTACAAATAAACTGCTTTAGTACAAAAGTCTACTGTAGTCGTACCTTTTATTGCAAGCGTGCATTCAAACGCGCGTGGGACAATCGATAAAAATAATTGGTAGTATGTAGATCTCTTAGACAAATAATGCAGATACCTATACTATATATTATGTAATACCTAGATAGATACTGATTTTTTTTATTTAAGTATAGACTTTTAGAATGAAATTAAACTCTTTAAAATCATGCTAATGTCCATTTAATTTTTTTTATTTACAGTTTGCCATTTACGAGTATGTTTCAATATAATTTTGAACATATATTTACTTTTTTTTTATATTTAACACTTTTTTTTACACAATTATAGCTGTTTCTGGTGCTACTGTGTCCAGTGGCACACATCCTTCTGGATTATTTTCTATGGGAATATGTGAAGTGAGTGGAAATTGGGCTTCGTAATACGAGCCAGTGTGGCGCACATACAAAATGAAGTTGAGGCGATAATAGAAAGATTTTTGCTCGGTGCATATGGGACTATAAGTAGGTACCTACTCTTTTATTTCCACTCACGGGACAACATCACTTCTTTCATCAGTTTTATTTTGTATCTACTTTATTATCCTTCTTCAAGTCTCATGAAAATTGGCAGAACATAATTATTATTTTTTGCTTTTGGTTTGATTGTGGTCACCCAAAGCTTCAATCGAGATTCAGCCTTCGGAAATCTAGAAATACATGTACATATACGGAAATTTATCGAACATTGTAGAACCTTCTACAAACTTCTGAGAATGAATAGAATTCAAATCTTCTGGAAGGTGAAACGAACTTAGTATAACCTTGAAGAAAGTTGTGCAGATTAATCGAACATTGCTGGATGAATGTGTGTGTCATACTGTCGATTTACTTCACCTATCAGATTTGCCGTTACGAAGTACGGGTAACTCATCAGCTAGTTGATTATATTTACCGTCACTATGACGAAATATATTTGATTAAGTACTTCAATAATCAAAGTATTTACCGGATTGCCTATGAGAATATGTGACTCTTGGTCACTGATGCCTAAATATTGAACAAATGAACATTTCAGGTTTCGTGTTATATGTGTTTTGCTTTGAAGCTGTAATAATAAAGTTCTGTTGTGCAAATGCAAACAATGGATATTGTACGTACAGCTCTATTGCCTACCATTAAAACAATAAAATTCTTTTAGTTCTCAATGCATTAGTTTTTTTTATAAAATGTTCGATTTTTTCTATCTTTTTCAAGTCAAATGAATAATAAATAACAATAATACATATTGAATACATACGAGTATATCTATCTAATGATCAGGGCTGACCACAGAGAAATAGGATGTTGTCTTCTGAAAAATATCCCATTCTAAAAATCGGGTTACTCATTCTTCATATTATTTTCATACAGCAATTTTTAATTGAGGTACATATAACCACTGGAGAAAATTAAAGAACTTTTGGCTCTGTACGCGGACTTCGGCTTGAACTTCGGACAGCCTTTTTCAATAATAATAAGGTTCATGACAACCTTTTAAAACAATAATCCACACAGTAAATTCCAAAACATGATATTTCATTATACGTACCGTTTTGTAATTTGCCAATCAAGAATTTTTTATGGTTATGGTTACTCCCATTTATACGTGAGCATTTAAATAATTGGGAGTGGGACCTATTATTTTTATAAGTAGAGAGAACCGAGAAGGGCCCTGTTAAGTTTTAACGGAACCGTTTGCTAGGAAGCACAGTAGAACACATGTAGGTATTGTTATACTCACATTTTTATGTTGGCTGTCCACCATAAGCATCATGCAGTGTCAATGATTTTCTTAGAAATAATAACAAACAAAAAAATATTGCTGCATCCGCCACAAAAATCATTGAGCGAAAAAATCTGGATGGTCCATCTATTACTCCGAGAAATAAAGGATTTCAGCTTGCAATAAGAGTAGTATTTCTGATTTTTGGATATGTCATAAAGGCCAGTCTTGTGGTTCAGAATCCAAGTTTGTGACCTCCCCACCCTTGTGCGTTCCCTAGGGCGAGCCTAAAACCGTCGAAATTCCGTCCATTTTTCAGTTTAATGATTACTGGGGTTCTGTCCTCTCTGCCTACTACCCATTTATTTTTTCAATTTTTATCTCCAGAACGGTACGTAGTAGAGAAAAATGTTGTTAGAAAAGTTGTAGGCTTGTTGTAGCCCGAGAGCCCGCTGCTTAAATTATGACGTATCTGTTTTTTGATTGAAATGTGGTATAAATGATAGCTTACCAATAGGGTATTACATCGCACTAGGGTTGCCTATCAAAATCTTGCCGCAACCCCCCCTGCCCCCCGCGAAAAGGTCCCTCTCCGCGGTTTTTCGCATTTTATAGGAATATGGTAAGAGATAGGAGAAAGTAGTCAATGACAAAAATATCCATTGCTAAATTCTCTACAAAAAATGTTGAGATAATTTTTTCGTAGAACTAGTAGTTTACCCGCAATGGCCGGTCCAAAACCGAAATTCATTTAGAATACTAAAAAAGTGAATTTAAACTACTTAAATAAATAAAACTCAGTGACGAAAATTCTTAAAATTTAGTTTTTAATAAAATAACCAGCGATATAGCGCCGCAGGCCAAATTTTTTTTTCCATAAAATGTTAGTGATGTGAAAGAAAAAAATATATATACATTTTTTAAAAATATCGTGTTTTTAAGTGTGTTGTGGACCAGCGGGATTGTGAAATAATAAATTCGATGGTAGATGATAAATTTATTCACAAGAAGACACAAAAACAATAAACATGATAATGATGATAAAAATGGTTGAATGATTAGTTTTACACATAAATGATGATTAGAAATGGTTGTTACTGTTGGTGTAAATACATAATATAATAGAAATACATAACAAGTGTATAAGTCTTAGAAAAAGATCGTTGTAAAATTTAATGTCAATGAAGTCGAAACCCAAACTCGAAAAGCGATATCCGTCACTATTGGTGCGAAAGACATGTAAAACGTAGGTACTGGTAGCGATATTCTTATTAGATTTTTATGGGAATTGGTACACTGTATTCTAATTAGATTAAGAGAATGCATACCGACATTTCAAAAATTTCTAAAAACGGGAGACCTTCTAACTCGATAACCGTTACTAAATATGCTTTGGAACAAAATAGGGTAGATGCATTGAACTTTTATCTAGGGAATAACCGTGAAGGATTTTTTATATCTTGTACAGATTTCTCAAAAATAATTTTGAAAAACACCTCTCAACCTTTTTTCCGAAAGACGGAAACTCGTTTGCCGAAAGTCGCGGAATATTTTTTTTTTGTACTGATAATATGCATTTAAATCTATAGGGAATAACCGAAAAAGTTTTTTGATAGACGCAAAATTAACCCCATAAATTGAAAAAAACACTATTTTTACCATTTTATCATGCAGTTGTCACGCAATTTTGAACCTTAATGCCGTGGGAAAAGACTGTGACGTCATTCCTGGTGCCATGCCCTTAAATAGTCTTTCTTTATTATAAATATAACTATATCGTATCAAACAGAATATGATGTCAAGATAAGACATAATAAGTAAGTAATTATAGCGAGTTAAAAATGCCTAATGATTTTTTACGACCTGCCTCAAATGTGTTTCGCTATATAATATTTTTTCGAATTAAAATCAAATACCAAGCGGTCACCCATCCAAATATTAATCGGGTTCAATACTTCTCAACTTTGGTTATCTGGTCCAAAATGACGTTAAATATGACGTTGTGTTTGACCAATGTCGAGACATGTCAAAAAATGACGTTAAATATGACGTTGTGTTTGACCAATGTCTAGACACGTCAAAAAATGACGGTAAATATGACGTTGTATTTGACCAATGTCGAGACACGTCTAAAAATGACGTTTAAAGTGACTTTGTGTTTGACCAATGTCAAGAAACGTCAAAAAATGACGTTAAATATGACGTCAAGGTTTGACCAATGTCGAGACACGTCTAAAAATTACGTTAAATATGACGTTGTGTTTGACCAATGTCGAGACTCGTCTAAAAATGACGTTAAATGTGACGTTGTGTTTGACCAATGTCGAGACACGTCTAAAAATGACGTTAA
Source organism: Ceraclea dissimilis (assembly GCA_963576895.1). Classification (NCBI taxonomy): domain Eukaryota; kingdom Metazoa; phylum Arthropoda; class Insecta; order Trichoptera; family Leptoceridae; genus Ceraclea; species Ceraclea dissimilis. Next base: position 469,154 of record OY756379.1, on the reverse strand, counting down.
ATATGACGTCAAGGTTTGACCAATGTCGAGACACGTCTAAAAATGACGTTAAATATGACGTTGTGTTTGACCAATGTCAAGACACGTCAAAAAATGACGTTAAATATGACGTCAAGGTTTGACCAATGTCGAGACACGTCAAAAAATGACGTCATATATGACGTCGAGGTTTGACCGATGTCGACCATCGTCAAAAAATGACGTCATATATGACGTCGAGGTTTGGCCGATGTCGACACTCGTCTAAAAATGACGTCATATATGACGTCGAGGTTTGACCGATGTCGACATTCGTCAAAAAATGACGTCATATATGACGTCGAGGTTTGACCGATGTCGACACTCGTCTAAAAATGACGTTAAATATGACGTTGTGTTTGACCAATGTCGAGACACGTCTAAAAACGACGTCACATATGACGTCGAGGTTTGACCGATGTCGACACTCGTCTAAAAATGACGTTAAATATGACGTCGAGATTTGACCAATGTCGACACAGGTAAAAAAATGACGTCAAATATGACGTCGATTATGCGCAATCACGTCATTTGAAAATTGGCGACCTTCAATTCACGTCATATTGACGTGACCTTGTTGCCTGGGTAGTATAGTATGCTTAGTATATTATATATAGTATGTGTGTATGTGTCGGTACTACGACCTAATGTCTTACAGATAAGAAGGTAATTAACCCGCCAGCCTAACGTAATGTTTATATTATGTATAGTTACGTATATGCGTGTGTACATATAATGCAGGTACTTATTTGTGTTGTGCACCTATGTGTTAAGGTATTTACCTAACAGGTATATAACTAATGAAAAGATAAGAAAAATTGGGTCACTTGCCACACACAAAGTTATCAATTTACCTTTGATGGTCGGATCAGTTGGTTAGAGCGTGGACTTCCAAGACGAACGGTGCCAGATTCGAATCCTAACGCTGACGATGTATTCTGCACTTCACTCTACATGCCCTATAACTATCCCTATCTATCTATACCCTCACGCAGCGTCCCTTGCAGGGTAGGCAGAGAGTACAGAGCGCCAGACAGCCCTATCCTTACAAACACTCCGAGCCTCCGTCACATTCACGCAATTTGTCATGTGATTTCCTGATTTCTTTTACTCAAAACGCATCCGTCCTTGAGAGTCTGGTCGATATGATCGGTCCAGGTCAATCTCGGACGGCCGAGTTTCCTCACACCTCTTCGCTCACTCAAATCTATCTTCTTTGTCATCCTGTTGTCATTCATTCTTTCAATACTGTCATGTCCATTTTGTATATTTATATGTGTTTGTTGTTTACTTTAAGTTTAAATAAATAAATAAAAAAATACTTTCTGCAGAAGCAATATCTTCCAGTCAATCCGGATATTATTAAAATATTATTCATCTCACTACAAGAGATTTTGTAATTGTCTAGTTAGTATTAAACCAGTTATATATTTGAAACATCATCATACATATTAATATAAAAGTACTAACTACTCGTAAGATTCTGATCGTAGCTAGTGAAGTTTATTTCATAGTTAGCATCATAGCCTATGGCTGTGGCCTTTATAACTCATATTAATAATACGATAATTTCATCAGAGTCTGTCTTCAATAGAATAGAATAGAATAGAATAGATCATACATAATTATCATAGAGAGCATCTCTCTTCTCAATATAATGTCGTTCTACGACAGCCATGTCAAACATGCGGCCCACTGAGCATTTTCCTGCGCCTGAATAAATTTTGTAAATGGCCAGATAATGTGTACATCATTTGAAAGAGCATAAATCAGAGAAGTTTTTTCCGAATTCCTGAATCTTAAGGCAATTTTATTCTTAAGGAAAATCTCATCTAAAGTCGTGACTCGTTTTTGAAATAACTATTTATCGAAACTTTAATTTGATATTTTTTATCATTATTGTTTCTTCAGATTGAAACTAATGAGTTTAATAGACCAAACACATATTCAAGAAACAAAAAATAATTACAGAACTAAGTAGGTACCTTTACTTACGAAGCTATTGGGGTAAAACTTGAGTAATTCGGGGTTTAGAGATAAAAAGTTAAAATCTCGAATAACTCGAGAACCGTGTGTCTGTGGACTAAGCTAAATTTGTCTCAAAAGATCCCAAACGACCTGAACTATCACCCCTGAAGGTATATACATCCATCTATCAAACACCCTGTATATAGATGGCAAACTATTTCACACATTTCCCAAATTAACTCGGCATTGTATACATCCTAGGATTTCTATACATATCCTAAGTTTCATACATTTCCGGTAACATCTGTAATATAGTATTATGTTATTTACTATTATACAATGTTTTTAGATCAGTGAACTTATGTATAAGTTATAAAATACACTTTCTAATTCGACCTTTCTTTTTATTTCATAGGTGCCCTTTGCACGCGCACGCTTACAGATGCGATTCGGAGCAAACGGCCCAGGCGTTATGCAATCAGCTCAGAGCGATCGCCGGACTGGGAGCGGAGGACGAACCGGAATCGGAAATAATCGAAGAAATACCGTCAGATATCGATTCAAGAGATCCAAGATACAACAGTGTCGGTAATGAAAATAGACATATCACAAACAGCGATGTTAAAACGAATTCATTCGATAAAAGAGCGCCAAGAAGAGTGGATGAAAGAATCGATTCCAGAGATAAAGTTGACTCTAGAGATAGCAGAGTTCATTCTAGAGATAGAGTAGTCGATTCCAGAGAAAGAGCTGATGTGAGAGATTCACGTGAACGCGATTTGAGGCATGCGAATCACCATCATGATTCAAGAGTGCCTCCCGTTGAAATGAGATTAGCTCCAGAACAGGAGGTCGTTGCTGAACGACTGGCTGCTGAATTGCGCACAAGATTGGCTGGAAGGGAACCTCTGCTGTTACCTCCGAGAGATTACGATACCACCAGACGTGGTCCTGCCGCTGTACCTCAAGTGACAGGGAAAAGGATTCACCGTGCTGTCGGTGTTGTGGGATCTTCAGCCGGCTCTAGTGGAATCGGAAGTGACCTGGCACCATCGCCTGAACGACCACATACATCAAGCGGTGAGTTATGAATACTTTTTCCCTATAATTTTATTTGTTTTTGAAAACAATTCTCACACGGTTGGTTTGTTGTATATCACTTTATTCCAAAAAATTGCACCTGGAAAGGTAAGATTACTCAGCTAATACTAAATATATCATAAAATATGTTTTAGTGACTAGCTGGTAGAAATATGATTTTTATAAATTTTCTCAACAAAAAATAATTCAAAACTAAGCTCTGAAATTTGCTGAAACCTGAGATTATTCCCGTAGTTTGTTAGATATAATGCTGTAATTTGGTTGATAAAATGTTTAAGGTAAGACGCAGTGACTAGTGGATATTTTTTTGATATTCAGTCCCTATTTTACACAATTAGCCAAAGTCGATTTATTTTGTGGAATAAGTCGTAACGATAATAGAACAATTTTACTCAGAACATATCGTCCCTTAAAATATTTGCTATGTATTTTTTTGTAGTCACAATAGTAAATAAATAAATAACTTGTACAATAAAATTTGTTATTCACTCGTCTTAAATCTTCTAAATAATCTGATTAACTCTGTTTCTCATGATATACCCACCCACATATTATTAAACTAATGGTACAGTTTATAGTAAGGCGGTTCTATACTATAGTTTACATATGGATAACTGTAAGTGGATATTTCAAGTTAGCTTAATGCGATTATTTGGTCTCACAAATCTCACACAATGCATTTCATAACTGATGTCTACTGTTATTTTAACTCAAAGGAAATATTTTATTTGTCGTAATAGTGGATTTAAAAATAGATGACGAATTGTATAACTTTTGTAAACTTGAGCTGGACAAAATCTGACTTATGATCTAAATTTCTTTTTCAACGGTCTTTCACACCCTTGGATTACCTCAAACGCATTAAATCTTTTTTGTGTTATGGAGTAAGCTGATCCAATGTGGTGCAGAATAGTTTACACAATCAGTGAAAATTACATTGCAAGTTTTGAGGCAACAACGCTAATTAAGAGTGTGCATACCGACATTTCAAAAATTTCTAAAAACGGGAGACCTTCTATCTCGACAACCGTTACTAAATATGCTTTGGAACAAGATAGGGTAGATGCATTGAATCTTTATCTATGGAATAACCGAAAAAGTTTTTTGATAGACGCAAAATTAGCCCCAAAAAATGGAAAAAACGTTATTTTTACCATTTTATCATGCTATTGTCACGCAATTTTGAACCTTAATGCCGTGGGAAAAGACTGTGACGTCATTCCTGGTGCCATGCCCTTAAAAGCGGGTAAAATCTATTCTTTTCAATTTCCTCTCTTTCATAATCTTCAAATATTCGTTTCCTTTTTAGTGATTTCCTGAACATTGACTCTCTAAATCCCGTTACTGCTGTCTTCTTAACGAAACTAAGGTTTCAAGACTTTCCTTTACTTTTGAATGTTATACATTGTCTATCTATCTACCAAGGGCGAAGATACACAAAAATATGATTACCATCGGATTAACTTTTATCTGAGTATGAAAAAATTGAGTATAATATTGCCTGACAATCCTGACATTAAAATCCACTGAAAATGTTAACCCCGGTTTCTCTTCTACCGAAATCCACTCTTCATCCCTGCTATTTACCCCCGCGTGTCGTATCCCTTGCGGTCTAGGCAGAGACTACAAAGCGCTACACACTTAACTATCTTACATACATTGTAATTATGTAGTATTTATATTTGTATGATTATGATGTATTAAACTTGATAGCATTATATGCAATGTTAAGATTATTATAATATAATATAAGTGATGATTTGTAGACACCGTAATTACACAGGAAAGTGTGGCGTGTGTGCGGAGTTGCCTTGATATTTCAATAAAAACAATAATCATGTTTATTATAGGTACGGTATACATGTACGTACCATATGCATATATTAAAATTCTAACGTATAATACCTACATGGAATGCTATTACTACAATTTGACAGAGCGTTAATAAATTTAGAGGTTTCGGTAAGAAGACAGCGATGTGAAGAGAGGGAGTCACTATTGAGTATAAATAAAATTTGGGGACTTAATAATTGCACTCCGTTCTGGAAACGTGTTGCTGTCATTCGGGAAAAAATCAGTGGTGTTTTTCAATTTTTTTTGAGTAATCTACACAAGATATGAAAAATCTTTTACGGTCATTCCCTAGATTTTAAAGCATATTTATTAAGGTTGTCAAGATCTAAGGTCTCCCGTTTTTAGATTTTTATTGAAATGTCAATAAGTATGCCTACTTTCAATGGGCTTTCACTGTTTACGTAGCCAGCGAATGCCTCATCCACATGCTCGCCGTCCCTCCACGTTTTTGTGTGAATGCGTAAAAAGACGTTAACCGTCGATTACGTATACAATTCAAGACAATCACCCCGTCCGCACGTCTTTTTACTCATTCACACAAAAAACGTGGAGGGTCGGCGAGCATGTGGATGAGGCATTAATCATTTTAAAATTACAAATGTTGAACTAAAAATCCCAATTTCTTGATGTGTTTTTACTTTCATTGCAATATTGAATCAATAGAGGTTGTATGAAACATCTGTTTAATGTATAGACTACTTATAACTACTATAGTATCTGGTGTGTGTATGAATGTAATGTATATTAGTAATTACCCACCTACTTTCAATTATACATTACACATTTTCTTTAATAATTCTGATCTACATAGTGAGACACACATAAGATTGGTACCTACCTACATTCGTGCAGATATTCTCAAACTGTAGGTCGAGTACAAAAGACAATTTATGAAGCTTATATTAGATGGTTCATTTTTTAATGAACACCTCCCCAGTCAACAGAGAAATCATTGTGGTAAGGTATCCATCCGGTGGCGTATATAGGTTTTCATTAGGGGGGAGGGGGGGGGGGGCGATCTAGTATTTGATTTTAAGGGGAGTGGACTAAGCCTGACTATCCATAAGTCGAAAAAACTCCTGTCGATCCAATGCTGGTGATCCACGCAAAAGTGAAGCATGTATTACCTTAACCAATAGAAATTAGGTGGCGGGTACATTGAGCGATATGCTTATGGGTAAAAATCGTTCCATTATTTTTATAATTTTTTAACTTGGTATGAGAGTGTAAGCGCAAAATAAGAATAACGTAAACGACAAAATCTATGTTGGCTCATTGCATGAAAAGGAGACCGAATATGTAAAAAATATTCACTAGAGTCACTGCGTTTTACCTTAAACATTTTTCTAACCAAATTACAGCATTATATCTAACAAACTATGGAAATATTATCAAGTTTCAGTTGATTTCAGAGATTCAATTCAATTTATTATTAAAGAATATAGTATACAAAGTAAGTGTATCATTAAAACATTCGTTATTTTAATTTATTTAAAATTTAAATTTAAAGCCCCCAGACAGTATAAGTTTACTGGTATAAGGGGGTCAACAAGATAACTTTAGAATCAAGAAAATTTAACAAATTTTTTAAGTAAAACATTTGAGAAGCACTGAACTAACGTCTTTATTTGTATGTAAATTCAATAGACCGTGAATTGCGGTGATTCTTCGGCCACACTTTCCTACATGAATAAGAACAAGCTCTTCCATCACAATTCACAACAGATAACAACAATTCGGTATACGTACTGTCCGGACTGTCCCAGATAATTCGGCGGTTCTGAATTTATCTGCAAGTGACATATTGTATGAATGTATTGTTGGTAGCTCTTATTGTCAAATGTAAAATCTTATCACAAGATCTGTCAAAATTTCGCAATTTTCTGACATTACGTTATTCACAAGTAAAGAATAATGCCGAACAAGTAAAGAATAATGACTTTCGTATTAATACTAGATGGCGTACTCAATGCTAGTAGTAAGTAAACTGGTGCCTACAAACTATCAAATCGTGTTTAGAATTTTCACATTTCGCAGGCAATGTTTTCGAAATGTTGTTCTCATAGTTAAAAAACTGTGTTAGTTATAACGTTATTTAGGAATTAAGCGATAGTTTTTAAAGCTGTTTTAGTTTTTATTATCGATATTTTGTTAATAGTGCAAGTTTTGCGACTCTAATATAGCAAAAAGTACCGAGCGTGAAATTGTGTCACTTCCATTCTATTGAAAATACATGGAGTCAGACGTCTAGGGTACATAATATAAAAATCATAAAAGTCTAGCCGAAAATTAGCGCTAGATAAATAATATTGAAGATACAAGGAACTCATATGTTTTTACAAATTTTGATTCTGTCTATTCTCGATTGGAGGAGCCATTGGAATGAAAGAATCCAAGCCAAGCGCCCCCAGAGGGCGTGTTTGGTATCGTTTGGAAAACCGAGAAAAACAGTTCTAGGATGTGAAGTCATAAAATCTTGTTTATACATACATCTTCTTCCCCTTCTATCCTTGGTTGGGTCGGAGGCCCAAAGCATCTGTGTATCTTCGCCAGAGGCCCCTTTCTTTGCAGCTTCCAGGACCTCTGGCCACTTCAACAACAGTCTCTCCTCGCACAACTTTGTCACCCGCTTCTGCCAGCTATTTTTGGGGCGGCCTCTTGTTTATAAAATATATATTTTTGGATTAGGTACTTATTATTTAAAACTACTTTTTGTTTTGAGGTTATAGGTCGTAACATTCCTAGGAGGAACCTTGAAGGGCAAATACGTTATTAACGTTATAAAAAAATATAGACAAACGTAATTAAACTTGCCATTGTTTATTTTTTCTCACTCTAATAATAAATAAATAGTTGATTTTATTACCTGTGGCAACATTGTTAATAAAATTATATGTATTATATGAACATCTGATGGCAACAATAGTAAGTTTAGTAATTAACGGTAACAGTTAGTGAATCAAGGGCTTCCTGGGTCAAAGCATATTATATTTTATATACCAAGTTAGTATTTAATGGAATAATTGCATACCCATTACCTTCTTCTTCGTCAGCCTTGATCCCTCCACTGCTGGATCTATGCCTCTTCCATGGTTCCTAGTCTTTTCTATCCCTCGCTTTTCTGACCCACTGTCTACCCGCTACCGAGGTCACGTCGTCTGCCCATCTTTTCTGGGGCCTTCCGACACCTCTTCTGTTTTCCCATGGCCTCCACTTTGCGACTCTGGGTGTTCATCTATTTTCGTCTTGTCTTGCTACGTGCCCTGCCCATTGCCATTTGAGTCTTGCTGTACGATCCATGACGTCGAAAACTTGGGATCTTCGTCTGATTTCCTCATTTCTACTACTACCCATTACCTACTACATTTTATTAAGAACTTCTACTTTTTATAAGTTTTTCAATCATGTTGTAGCCCAGAAATACATCCAGATGTCTTACTATTTAAATCAACCAGGTTCATCAATTTTATTTAAAAAAGAATCTGGGTTTATCGAAATAAACCCAAATACACCTTTGTTCACTTCACAGTAAGCTTGAAAAGCCCGTGTCATGAAGTGGAGTAGGTCGGCATCGGGATCGAACACGCGCCCACTGGATTAACAGTCGAGCACTTTACCAATCAGGCTACCGACCACCTCGTTCACCCATTTTTCAAAAGCAATATCGCCTGCGGCTCTATTTACTACTTTTTATTCCATTTGGAAATATCAAAATCTTAGTTGTCTTCTCTAGCTTCCAATCTGGCGACGCCCATGGTTGCTACTTATTGAATGAATTCCTGGCTACACCCCTGCCCCCAGAGTACATGGTTGGCGAAGTTGGTTGAGGTGGCAGTCTCTCAAGCGGGAGGTGCCAGGTTCAAACCCCGGTGCTGGCGATGTATTCCACTTTGCGATACATGCTTTTAGCCTAGTGCAAGGTGTGCAGGAAAATATTTGGGTATGTGTATGCAAGGCCAAATCCTTTTAAAAAAAATAAAAAAAACTGTCATGACCATTTTGTGAGAATGTATTTAGTTTCAGAATGGTCTTAACAAATGCTCCTCTAGAACTAAATAGCCACCACCAAGAGCTATTTATTACCAATATTAGAGTAATTAGTCTCAGAATGGTTGCCAGCAGATCGTATCAAAGCTATAAGGTGCTTTAAATTTCCCTAAAGCTCTGATGTATGTATGCATGATGTATTTCAATACACCAGATAAGACTTAGGAAACTATATACAATACAAATTATCTATACTTCCGTAGGTAATTGTAATTAGTCTAACATTCCATTCTCAGGAAACAATTCAACAAATCCAGTTTGACTTGTATTGTTCTAAATCTAAAGCGTTATCCACACATTCACACACTTCAACTAGCGTGATACTCACCATAGATAATAAATAAATAAATGTGCGCAGTGTAGATAGACCTCAAGGCAGTGAACTCGACAACTACTATAGTGCAATTCGTTATAGAAGTCCCCTGGTGCAAACTTGGTTTAGTGTTGCTTGATGTGATAATAAGATATGGTTACATTGCATCGCTACTTTCAAATTATACTTCAGAACTGTTGTTTAAAAAATATTGCAATTTTTTGGATTGTTAGAATAAACTGGCAACATTGTTTTTCTAACTTGTGATGGTGGATTAAAGGGATTATCGGAGTATTGTTTTCTTTTTCCAACTCGCAAAACTATCTTGCCGTTAAAATTATTTCTATAAAGCCCCTCTGTAATATTTTCGGCATTGTAGGTTACTTGTAAAAGATACAATGTGAGAATATTGGGAGCCTTTGACAGCTCTTACGACAAGATTCGACAATCAGAGCTACCAACAATGCAATCTAAACTCCACTTGCAGGTAACGTCAGAACGGTGGACAAGACGGATGGTACAGATAATATTAATAATAATTTCATCCGTCTTGTCCACCGTGCGGACATTAGCTGCAAGTGGAGTTCAAGATTGTTGGTAGTCCTGATTGTCGAATCTTGTCATAAGAGCTGTCAAAGGTCCGCAATATTCTCACATCATATATTCTACGAGTAACCTATAATGCTGAAAATATTACAAAGCCGCGCTTGAGAATTCATTTTAGAAGCTAGATAGTTTTGCGAGTTGAAAAATGAAAATAAATACTCCGATAATGCCTTTAAATTGCCATCGCAGATTTAAAAAACGGTGTTGCCATTTTATTCTAACTATCGAAAGATTGCATATTTTTTAAACATTAATTCTGAAATCTAATTTGAAAGTAGCGAATAAGTATAACCATACCTTCTTATTATATCTAGTAACACTAAAACTCAGGCATACCAATTTTGAGGCCAGGGGACTTTTATCACGAAATGCACTGTAGGAAGCTACTTACTGGAACAACTTTGCAGCTAAGTGTCCATAGGGGTGAGCAGTGCAAATTTATTAGGGCTTATTGTCTCATTCCCACTCATGTTAATCACAGGTCAAAATCCTGTCTTCTTCTTCTCCAATTTCAATCATTACGATTGGTTTGCAGCAAAGCTCCATATCTCCTTCTCCACTCATCCCTGATGTCCTGTGCGGTTCTTTTTAACTCTTTATATGAAGCGAAGCCCATATCTTGGCACAGGTCGACCAGGTATTCTTTCCTTGGTCGTCCTCTTTAGTTTGTCCCCTCGTTCATTCCTTCAATTAATTCAAATAGGAGACCCTCTCGACGCACTATGTGGCCGATCCATCTGGCACATCCATCTGGCACGTCTTTCTGCTATTGCACTGAGCGGGTGTCTTTCTCCTTTGATTTATTCGTTGAGAACTTCTACGTTATTATGTCTAATTATTTCTAATCTGACATAATACAATAAAAAAAGGATGGATTCTCGATATAATACTTTCTCATCTCTTCAACAGATGGCAGTGGATTAAAAAGGTTGGCCTTTATAATTGGGTTTCTTCTCCTCAGACAGCTTGTGGATTAGTGAGTGGAATCCTTGATTCACATCAGCTGTGGGGTGTAGGTTCGAATCCCACCCAAGGTGCGAATTTTTCAGAGTATAATATACTCCAGAAAAGGTGTAAGAATACACACATAGGTGTTGAGGGCTGAATGGTGAACGTTTCTCAAGAGTAAAGTGATCACATAAACCAACCGATGACTGGTTGTCTATCCAGCATGCCCATCTTACACTGTTTGTTAGTTGAGAGACTACATAATTGAAAACGATAACCCAGTCGTACTAAGTAAAAATTTACCCTTTAAAAAATTACATTCTTGGCTACTTATACGTAGGTTCTTAAGTTTATACCTATATAGGATATTATTTTTAATTTAAGTAGGTAAAATAATAAACTTATATGAGCATCAAAATGTCAAGGATTCGCTTATTCTTTGTACAGGTACTTAACTAGATGCCCCCAGTGTGTTTCGCATTAATCAAGAAATATTGTAAGAGTAAATAATAGTTAAAATAATTTTAAAATCAAGATTTTATGACTTCACATCCTTGAACTGTATTTTACGGTCTTCCAAACAATATCAAACACGCCCTTCCGAGGCGCTTGGATTCCTTCATTCCAATGGCACCTCCCACCAAGAATGGACAGAATCAAAACTTGTAAAAAGATATGAGTTCTACTCACACGGTGACTGGATCCTCTTGATCGCTCGGTGTCTTCCAAGGCTTGAGTTGGACAAAATTTGACTTACGATCCCAAAAGATGTACCTATTTAATATTCGGTATGTTAAGGAGTATGCATACCGACATTTCAAAAATTTCTCAATACGGTAGAGCTTATATCTCGACAACCGTTACTAAATATACTTTGGAACACAATAGGGTAGATGCATTGAACATTTATCTAGGGAATTACTGTAAAAGATTTCTTATATCTTGTATAGATTAAAAAAAAATGTGAAAAACACCTCTAATCATTTTTCCGAAAAAATTCGTTTCCGAAAGTCCCAGAGATTTTTTTGTATTGATAATATGCATTAAATCTATAAGGGAATAACCGTAAAAGTTTTTTGATTCGAGCGAAATTCACCCCAAAAAATAGAAAAAACGCTATTTTTATCATTTTATCATGCGATTTTGAACCTTAATGCCGTGGGAAATGACCGGGACGTCATAGTTGGGTCGAGAGCTTTAATCACTCCAGGACATTAACATTTGACATAAAACTACATATTTAAAATATTTGTTAATTTTGAATTGAATTGAATTGAATTGAATTGATTTCATTGGAATAATATAATACAAATTATTGATTTAACCTAACATGAATATAAGACAGTACATTATGATTTGTAACTCCCCAGTCAGCAGTGTAAGCCGCTGGTATGAGGGGAGTGAAACAATTAATTCTATATAAACAAAGTGAGACTTAAAACTACTAAAGTAAAGTAATGTTCACTGTATTACACAAAAAAGATAAAAAAGTCACAAAGAAAAAATGAAACAATTATTAGTGAGATTCTTCTCTCGCGTTGCCTCTCCTATCTTCATCAGGTGTTGTTAGCCTTGACTCCAATACCTTTCTCCGATGAGCTGTTTTTAATATTACTATTAACATTAGTAGGTAGAACATAATAGGTTGTTTAATGAGAGACATAAAACATCTCGATATATAATACAACATAAGATAATCGAATAAATACAATAACTATACAGACATATGAATACATGTCGAGCTTTGAATACAAGACTATTCACAATTATTATTTTAAAATACTCGATTCAGTATGTGCCAATATAGCCGAGGTTTTTTTTTTAACCAAAATTCAAAACTTGTTATGTTCATAAAAAGCCACTGAAGATGAAGCTCTAAGTTTCGAAAGATCTTTGGAGTGTGTATTCAAATAAAATAGTGGAAGTAAAATAGTGTTTTTATTTTTTTTAAGTGCAGAAGGTCGTAGGTAGGTAGCAGGGGCGAAGGGTGGATTTCTGCAGAAGGGAAGCCGGGGCTAACATTTCATATGGGATTACGTCAGATTATACCTATCATCTTTCCCAAAAGGTAACTCGATGGGAATCGTGTTCTTACGTAGCTTCGCGCCTGGTAGGTAGTTTGTTTTGTTTTCTTATAAAAATTGTAGGTATAAAAAATAGCGCCGCAGACGAAATTTGAACTTATCTAAAAAAAGGTCACGGTAATATAATGTAAGTAGTTTCTTTTTCGTGAAATTAAAAATCTATGTACCTACTTAATAAAATACAAATAATAATATGTAACACATCAAGAATAGGCACAGATAATTAGCGCCGCAGGCAAATTTTTCTGTGAATCAATTGTATTTTAATGGATTTTCGTACTGATTGCAGAAAATGTTTCAAACATAATGGGAAAACGTGTGGTAACAATGTGATTTTCAGTATGAAAAAGTATATACCCATTTCAATCTGACGTTAGTTACGGAGCGCACACGAAGTCTTCCGAAAAATTCCGGAATCTGCCGCTCAACTCTCAAGGTACCTTCATCATCATCAGCCCGCGGTTGCCCACTTCAAGACATAGACCTCCCCTCTCCTCCTCCACTTCTCCCGCTCCTGTGCGATTCCCATCCACTGGGGTCCGGCAAACCTTGATATCGTCCATCCATCTGGTAGGTGGTCGCACTTGTGGTCTTTTGTCGCCCCTTGGTCTCAAAGTACTTATTTCCACCTACCTATACTTATTTCCTTTTGTGCCCAATAGTTCCAAAGCAATCAATACGAGTGGATGAGAAGCTGCCTTCATAAATATACTCGCATACGAGGTACTCCAGCGCAGAAGCAAGCTACCATACATGGTCCGCACTTACATATTCGCTAGTCGAGTTCTTTCCTACGTCCGCTCGCCATACTGTACCATGTACTGACACTCGACTCGATTACTTGCACTCGAGTAGGGTTGTCATCAGATAATGTGACTTGTGGAGAATATTGCGGAAGCGGATATTATTGTTCTCTAATCATCCGTAGGCCCCATTTAAGGCACTTGGAATCCTCAGGTTACCATATTATACAAACACCACAAAATAAAATGCGATACATCAATAAGACAAACAAGATCAAAACAAATATCTAATTGTAAGATAGTTTAAGTATTTAGTATAAGTTTTAGCCAAAAATCCTTAGGATTAGGCAAAATATGGAGTAAATTTTATTTTTGTAAAACCTTTATATTATAAATACCTAAATAAAATAAAAAAAAAGAATCAAGTCAATAAGCACATGTTTACAAAACAAAACTTAAAGCAGGTGTGGTTAAGTTCAATGCAAGTCTGGATGTAAATTGTCCAGAATTACATTACGTCAGTGACAACAGAATTTGAGAATGAAATCAGTATAAAACAGACATATACTTATTCAATGCAGGTCTGGATGTAAATGGTCCAAAACTGCATTTCGTCAACAATAAAATATAATACTAATCTGAGGACTTCAATTAACACAAAATAATAATAATTTTAAAAAAAATTGATTTTCCGGAAAATTTATACATGAAAATGCAAAAATCGGTAATTATTAATACTTGCAATATTGTACGACGATTTCTAAATAATGATATTTCAGGCACAATGCTTGTATTTTAGGCCCCGCGCATCTGAGCCTAATCCTGTGATGTCCGTGATATCTGGATAGGTGAATGTTTCCCAGTATTAGGCTGATGAGTTTATATGTGAATCATGAATGATAATATGTAGACTCTTCTAGCTGATAATACTGAGAAGTGTGTTGGCAAAGTCATGCCTCTGCGTAAAAATATATCCGTTATAAAAGATGCTGAAGCGGACACGTTTCTCTGTTACAACCCTATTGGATGCTTAGTGCAGGTTACTGCTACAGGTTGTGGTAGTAAGACTATACTGACCCGCTCTATAGCCTCAAGCCATCTTCACTGACTGACTGACTGACGTCTCTGCTTCCTGTACCTCCATATTGGTGAAATTCGTATCAACATTGACGGATTATTTTGGGTCAACATCATATTGCGTACATTGCTTTAAGATGGCAAACATTCGCCGACGCGCAAAAAATATTTTCTCTGCTTCCATTGGCAAGAAAATTATTTGCAATATAATATACCAAACTTAAGAGTACAAGAGCATATTGACATATCAAAAATTTCTAAAAACGGAAACCTTAGATCTCGACAACCGTTACTAAATTTAATATGCTTTGGAACAAAATGGAGTAGATATATTGAACGTTTATCTAGAGAATAACCGTAAAAGATTTTTTATATCTAGGGTTATTGTATAAAAATGGGATTGAATATCTAAAATAATATCCACTAGAGTCACTGCGTCTTACAGTAAACATTTTATCAACCAAATTACAGCATTATATCTAACAAACTACGGTAATAATCTCATGTTTCAATAAATTTCAGATGTAAATTTGGAATCATTTTTAAGAAGAAAATTTATAATAATCAAATTTCTACCCGTTAGAGTCACTTGCACTATATGTGTTAAGTCTTAGGATGATAAGTTTAGAATTAGCTGAGTAATCTTACTTTTCCCGAAGCTATTTTTCTCATATTTCCGGTGGATACGTGTAATAGGAATAAATTGACTGTACTACACAAGATACGTCTTAATAAGAATACAGTGGTATATTTTATGTAAATCATTATGAATAACACACATAATACAATACAATAATGTAGATTTAGGGTGTGTCTCGATTTTAATCAACACTCCACCTACACGAATAATTAAGTAAACGAAATGAGTTGATTGACAGATATTATTCAAAATTATGACACCACAGATGTTCTTATTGTCTATTGTACTGTCATCATCACCGAGTATATGTGTTCTGTGATCACCATAGACAATCCGCCATCTTGGTATTCTGGCAGTGTGTAACATGTGTGTAACAGTGTGTAATAATTATCTGTGTCAACTAGTAAAATGGCGCATTATGCTGTTCTGTTACTGATTGTTGCACATACTCGTAATTTGGCGTTTCGGAAGTTATCCCACCATCATTGGTCCCCCTGCGTCCGTTGTTGAACATAGGCCTCCCCCAGAGATCTCCACAGTTCCCTCTAGGTGGACAAAGAAAGTTTTGGAGTGGCGACCTAGAACAGGCAGAAGAAGTGTTGGTAGGCCTCAAGCACGGTGGTCGGACGATGTAAGATGAATTGCGGGAGGCACGGCTCTTAGATGCGGTCTGCCCAGGATAG
Source organism: Ceraclea dissimilis (assembly GCA_963576895.1). Lineage (NCBI taxonomy): Eukaryota > Metazoa > Arthropoda > Insecta > Trichoptera > Leptoceridae > Ceraclea > Ceraclea dissimilis. The sequence continues at coordinate 453,072 of OY756379.1, read as the reverse complement.
GAAGCTGTGGAGATCAATGGAGGAGGCCTATGTTCAACAATGAACGCAGGGAGGCTGACATGATGATGGTGATGACAGAAAATTTGACAATATCCGAAGTAACACTAAACTAAGCAATACTGATTCAGTCATATCTGGTACAAACCACTAACTGAAATGTCAAAGTTTATTAACGGAATGTTATGCAACTTTTATTGGCATTAGCCGGATGATGTTTATTTTTATAATTTAATCGTGTTTTTATTCGTTGGATACACATAACAATTATATGGTAGTTTGTTTGATTTTATAATTATCTAACATTTTGATAACTCAGATCGAATTATACGTTTTTTGTGATAAGTCTGACCTTCATGGTAAAATGTTTGCTAAATTCATATAAGTTATGCCGCTTAAGTACTACTTAAATTAATGTTCACGAATTCGCAATATTTTCAGCAAAAACTACGTACTCCTTGTTTCATACGAGTATAACTTGGCCACTGGCTACATAGTAATTCTATACAAAAAGTGTGAGAAGACGGATGAAACGAAATGTAAGCTATCACGCCTACTGATTGCAGAATATACCTCCACTCTTTTTATATAGATTCGTTTTCAAGGGTCCTGTAAGGTTTAGGTGTTCGTTTTTTTTTTTTTATAAAAAGGATCTGGGTTTGCATACACAAACGCAAATACTTTTGTGCACACCTTGCACTAGGCTAAAAGCCTGTATCGCAAAGTGTGGAATACATCGCCAGCGCCGGGGTTTGAACCTGGCACATATCCCACTCGAGAGACTGCGGCCTCAATCAACTGCGCCAACCATGTACTCTTTTAATAATGCATTTCACGTCTTTGTCCCATTAATGGGACATAAGTATGTAGTAGTGGGTATTACTAGTATCCTAAAAATGGGGTAACCAGTAAATATAAACAACATTATCTTTGCGCAAACATTTATATGACATTCGGAATGGGGGGCGAACGTCATTGCCGAAGAAGTTTAATGTCTTATAGAGTTTTACCAAATACAACCGATTCTTATAGGACACTCGACAAAACATAAAAAAACGAGGATTGTCAATTGGGGGTACCTGTAGGGGTAAAGTTACTTAATTTTTTATCCAATCTGTCCAGTTTTTTCCACATTTTTTATCTCATTATCACCTTTTTGAACAGGCTCATCAAAAAAGATGGACCCTATTTTAAAAAGGCATAACTTTGGAATGATTGGTGACTGGTGATTCTTTCACTGTATGGTAACTGATGAATGTAAGTTTTATTTGGTGCGAAACACAATGCAGTAGTGCATGCGCAGACTAACTGCGCGGTCGACAAAGCCAATCGGAACTATTCATCTACCACCTTCCAATATACTCGTAATGGTGATTGTGCAATAGTAAACAGTGCGATATTTGATTCGAGATTTATCATGAATAGTTCCAAAGTTATACCTTTTTAAAATAGGGTCCATCTTTTTTTATGATCCTCTATTTAAATATTAAAATACGTGACTTTAGGGTGATAAAATACGTCCTAATCAAAAGACACGGAATTCCTGCGCGCATTAGAGTCCTGGGAACCTTTTTTTGTTGATCCTGTCGAACTGTAATAAAATAAAACCCTCACATTACTTATATAAGATTAAACATACAAATAACATTCTGATGTCACGCCGGAGTCCTTTAGGACTATAAAAAAGTCTTTTGAATTTAATTATTAAGTATTAGGGATATTTAGTATAATACCTTTGTCCTCCGATTTATTGTAAAGATATCGACATACAAACATGGGCGTCGTCAGGAGCTGCCCCCCCTGCCCCTAGAGATTGGAATGTGCGTGTATGTGGGTGTGTATGTGTGTGTGTGTGAGTACATTCTGTCTTCACGTTCAATATAAACCTATTTATAATAGGTATCGCAAACTTGCAAACTTTTTATTTTTGTTTTTGATTTTGTTTTTAATACTATTTTTATGATTTTTAGCTGATTATCATTATACAAGAAGTCAAATGTCTAATACATAGAAAATTAAACGATCATGTCTGATTTACCTTAGTACGGGCTCAGCCTAGTTAGGTGAAATCAAGTATAATGCCAATTAATTTGTAATCATTATTATTCAATAAAGTGTTATTACTATTAATAGGTATTTATTTGTTCATACTAAATCGTAAAACCTCACAAAAAATCACATTACTGTCAAACATTTTTTCATCATATATTAAAATTTCTAAAATTAGTATAAAAATTCATCAGTCTCATAAAAAAAATCATACTTTTCTCGACGCAATTTTTTATATCTTCCAGTACCCAATATATTCACACATATTTCAAGGCTAATTTCGTTTAGTACCTAAAGTATATGCAAGTATAAAATATACATTATTGTAGGTAGATCTCAAAATACATTAGATTAGGTAACACTTCATTTTAATACAATGGCATCTAATTATAATTCATACGAAAATCTAGCTCTGTATCTGTGTACCTAAAATACGAGTATGTTAATTAATGATAATATGTAGATTGATAGATAGATAGTCGTTCATAGTTCATATAACTAGGTATGGAGTCGTACTTTTTACTAGTTTTAAGAATAGTTATTTATCTACACATCTTCCGCGGAGTAGGGAGAGAGGACGAAAAAATACGTTTTTTTTTAAAGATAAATATCTGCTTACCGGTACATAATAGGCTAGTAAAATGTTAAGGGTCCCGACCCAACTATGACGTCACGGTCATTTCCCATGGCATTAAGGTTCAAAATCGCATGAACAATCGCATGATAAAATGGTAAAAATATCGTTTCTTCCCTTTTTTGGGTTTAATTTCGCTTCAATCAAAAAACTTCTACGGTTATTCCCTAGATTTTAATGCATAGTATCAATACAAAAAAATATCGCTACTTTCGAGTTTAGACGAACGAGTTTCTGTCTTTCGGAAAAAAGACCTGAGGTGTTTTTCACATTTTTTTTTGAGAAATATATACAAGCTATAAAAAATCTTTTACCGTTATTCCCTAGATTTAAGGTTCAACGTATCTACTCTATTTTTTTTTCTAACATATGTAGTAACTGTTGTCGAGATCTAAGGTCTCCCGTTTTTAGAAATTTTTGAAATGTCAACATGCATACTCTTAAGAGAAGAGTTAGTTTGTACATTTTTCTAGTGGATCCCTTTGGCAAATTTTTCAAAAAATGTATGGATTCCACAGAAAAAAAATCTAAAGTCAACCTATGATATTTTTTTCATCTCCTGTTTGCAAAAAACTATAAAACAAAGTCAGGTATGAAGTCTGGGTTCAATTCCCGGCCGCCGCAGATGGATGGACTGGAATCTGCGAATGTTACTTAAGTGCAAAGCGATCACATTAAGCCAGCCGACGATCAGTCATCGATGGAAAGTCCATCCTTTGCTGTATATCTGTTGAGATAACTACTTGTTGAAAAATAAATGCTTATATACATAGTACGTACGTAGGTATGTGTTACCAAATATGTAGGTCAAGCAAATATTTCATATTAAAATGTTGTCAAGTAGTCTTATTGTGAGGTGAAGTAGAATACTTACCTAAATAAATTGCATTATTTTACATTATTGTCTTTGGGTGCGATAATTTGTGCTGACTCTGAGTCAGTGGCGTATATAGGTTTTCATTTCGGGGGGATGTGGGGGGGATATAGTATTTGACTTTGAGGAAGAGGGGAATGAAAACTAAACCTGGCTATTAAATCTGAATAATAGGGCTGCAGGCAAAAATTTTCGTGAATGTGAGCGAAAAAGGTCTTGTTTTGGTGTCAAAATTGTGAAGCAAAGGTACTAAATATTGTATTTGTGGTGTAAAAAAAACAATAGCGCCACAGGCAATTTACTTTTGAAAAATAGGCGAAGTATAAATTTGGGTGTCTTTCTAAATGTTTTAAAATAACTTTTTTTATATAATTGTTTTACATTTCGGGGGGCCCTCGCCCCCATCCCCCCTGTATACGGCAGTGCTCTGAGTAGTATTTACCTAACTACTATACCTACATGGGTAAATAACCTTACCAATCTGAATTCCATAATATAATATCTATAGTACCTACTTTGAAATGTTGCAACGTAGGCAAGAAGTATACCTATATATGCAGAACTTAGTTGTCAGCGATTTACTTTGTCGAACGAAGTTATTGTTAATGCAAGTAAGTAGGTACCCAGAATATAATACATATAATGCATCTCAGTAAATTCTATAATAATGCCGCGGTTTAAAATTGCTACACCTGTGCACGTATTATTAACATAATCATAATACCTTGCAGAATTTGCGTGTACCACCAGTTTCATACCAGCATCAGGTGTTCATATAAACTAGATACCAGTGGCGAAGAGTGGATTTCTGTAAAAGGGAAGCCGGGGTAACATTTTTTTATCGTATTATGTCAGATTTATACATTATGACTCCTATTATTTTATCCTAAAGGTAACTCGATGGGAATCGTGTTTTTAGGTAGCTTCTCCCCTGGCTAGATACTAATAGAGTAGAATCTAGGCTCTAAACTCTGAGGAATCAAATATGCGGATATACCTAATATGTAAGCCCCGGCTTTCCTGCACTGAAATTCACTGTTCACCTTTATTATCATCCAGATTCGTTAAAATTAAAACATATATGTATCTGTGGTGCGTGAAATAATTCCAAACCAAATCGCTTTATTTATTTATTGAAGGAACAGATAAAAGTCATATTATACAATATAATAAAGGGTGTTTTTATAAAGTATAGACTACCAAAATGAAATTAAACCATTTAAATCATGGTAATGTCAATAAAAATAGCTTTATTGGAACTATGAAAGTTTGCCTCTTATGTTTCAATATGATTTTGGGTATACTCGTAGATATGTGCGCTACACTGGCTCGAATATCGAAGTCTAATTTTCCGGGTTTGATTTCATTTTAAAAATAAACGCCCTGTATGCACATTAGGCATTATGGCATATGGCTCGACAGGAGGATACTAGGTGGGCACCCAGAAGCGTCGGAAGACCTCCCAAAAGGTGGTCTGATGACCTAGTCCAGCAAGCCGGAAGAACCTGGATGCGGAGGGGGAGAAACAGAGATGAGTGGAAGGAAATGGAAGAGGTCTACGTCCAGCAGTGGAGGGAGGAAGGCTGAGGAAGAAGATGTACAATAGTACTAAGAAAATATGCCTAAATATATTACGATAAATACTATGCGCACACGCACAAAACAAATTGATTTCATGACAGTTGTACATACTCTTACATTAAAATTATAGTTGAATTCGTAATTTATGTAGATATAGACTTCATGCGGATGTCCTGGTCGAGGAATAATCTAGTATTTATGAGTATATTGAGATTCTCTCTGCCTACCCACACACTTATTGGCATAATTCATACATTTGTCACGTTGAAAGAAAGCAAAATTCTTTGATTAAAAATTCCATATGCGTTAGAGACAGCGAATAAAGAGTGGATACCTACATGTATTGAATGAAAACCAATCGATATCATATATTACTATGTACTGCTATGTATATTGATGAAAGTAGGTATACGTATATATAAAACGTCTTGTATAACACATGTTTATATCGATAGATGGACAAGAATGGAATTTATATAAAGTTATTAATGTGTGTTGTTCTACTTAAGCAGAAAAGGAAAACTCTCTTTTGCATAAGCGTGATTTGACTTTAACTGGATCTCGATTTTGGATGTGTAAACCTATCGCCATCTACCCTACGTATGGCTTAGTAAAAAGTTGACGTTAGGGAGTCAAAAAGATAGTTGGTGCGTACGCTAAATACCAACCCAATCCCAATGGTTTTTGACCATCATCGACATCATTATCGCATGCCTTCCGATGGGGTAATCTTTTAGACTAAAATAAGTAATCGTATTCTTTTAAAAAAACAAGACTTTATGATTTCACATCCTAGAACTGTTTTTCGCGGTCTTCCAAACGATACCAAACACGCCCTTCCGAGGCGCATGGATTCCTTGAAGAATAGACAGAATCAAAATTTGTAAAAACATACGAGTTCTACTCGTGAAGCACTGTCGTGAGATACCAAACACGGCGGTATGCGGTTCTCTCGACCGCTCGGTGTCTTCCAAGGCTTGAGGTAGAAAAAATCTGAATTACAATCTGGATTTCTTTTCCAACACCCTTTCATACGATACCACACATGATCCCACACGACCCTTGGATCCCCCTGAAACGCTTTACTTATTTTTTGTCTCTGGAGAAAGCTGAGCCTTTTTACACATAATTGTATTGTCACCGAGTTTACGTCCGTTTGCAAAGTTTCACGTCTTTAAGTAGTCAGAAAGTGGTTGTAAAATCGATTGCAAGATTTGTGCACAAACAAATAAAAAAATAACAACGCAGTGGAGTTAAGAAAAATCTTGTAAAATCACCTTAGTAATAAGTAATAACCTACAGGATTTTAAGCAACTTATTTAAATAATAATAATAAACTCTTCATTGACAAATAAAAATACGCACAATGGGCGTGCTTATTGCCGAGAGGCAATCTTTTCCAGCAAACCACAGTGAGTATGTTTAAAACATGGACAGAATACAATTAAATTCAATAAACATTAAAATCCATAAGCGGGTGAATATAAGATAAGTACATATGTTTATATAAAACTAAGGTAGATATAATTATATTAATACATCTTATGGCACATCATTTATAGCTACTACACTCACATCTGCGCAATTACAAGAAAGAAACATTAATTAGTAGGGAAGGTATATTGGAAAAGAGGAGTGAATTGGAGGGAAATAAATGTCATTGTTGGAGGGATCAGAGATCCTTTTTGAAGGATTTCATGTTCTTTGCGTTATATATTATGTATGTAAGCTACTAACATAATTATCTACATATTCCATCATACTTATTATCATCTACATAGACAACCAGTTTAGTCTGCAGCCACAAATACTGGACCTTGTTTGTGACATACTCGCCCACTTGTGGCTCTTGAAAGCGAGATTGTTGATTGTTGTATGCATTCCATACTTTTAACAATACCTACAACAAATCCTACTTATGTAGCATATTTGTGTATGCATAATTCATGCATAAATCTTGCAACAAATTCTGTGGCAAATGTCAAAGATTAGAGGTCGAGACAAGTTAGTAAGAATGAAGTCAGAATATGGAAATAGGTTTCGTGTTTGTTAATAAATAAACTCGTTGATGTCACTACCATACATTCAACATTCTTGTATCTTTTGCCTTATTTATGAAGATGATTTCACTATTCTAGTTATAAAAGTATAGAGACTCTATTTTATTCCATCACGTCGTGACCTTTGCGGGATAGGTAGAGAGAACTGAATGCCAAGCTTCCCTATAATACCTATGATTTGAGATATTCCTTGGATTTATCTGCATTGCACAGATTGACGTACATTACAGTTTTTTCCTCAACAGAGACGAGAGGCATCTTCATTCACATAATGTAGCGTTATGTAAACTCGAGTTGGCTTTGGCTGGCTTAAGTGATCACTTACGCACAATTTTTGCTTCAGTCACACTTATGCAATTCGTCAGTCAAGTAGCAGCTGAACGACCTCGTCTCCTTACACCTCTTCATTCGCCCATATTTCTTTGTTTTTCTGTTAAAATCATTCATCCTTCATATCCTGACCATCTCAAATTTTACATTTATGATTGAAATTAATATTTTACATGTCCAGGTGGGCCATACCCTGCCACTCTAATATGCGGCGACATACATCGCCTTGTAATTCCCTAGAATCAGGTCCCCAGGGGTGCAGCTCTCTCCCATCAGGGGACATATTAGTAGGTGGCTGTCATCCTGGGTCGCTCTGCAGTCACAGAGGATGTTGTCATTAGGCAGGTACCCCCAACGTTGGAGATTCTTTATACAGCGCGTAACACCCACTCTTAGTCTGTTGAACGACTATAATTATTATAGCCGCCTTAAATACCAATAATCAATTATTGAAATTCATAATCATATGATAGTCACGCTTTTAAACGACTGACTTATGCGACCCCGATTAATTAATTGCAAGCTAATATAGAATTATTGATTAATATATTCTAAACACATTGATTCATTTATAGTTAACATACAAACACACATTATTTAAGAATTTCTCTACTAGGGGGAGCTTAAATTCTGCGATTGGTTTCGACTAAGTATATCTCTAGCCCGAATTATTAAGGAGAAATCGCAACAAATTAGTAGGCAGAATACATATAAAGAAATTATATAGTAGCCATCTAATTCGAACGATAATTCACAATGCATGACGCATTTTTGAAAGTAGATACTACTCACTTTTTTTTCGAACAAGATTTTATGACTTCACATCCTAGAACTGTTTTTCGGGGTCTTCCAAACGATATCAAACACGCCCTTCCGAGGCGCTTGGATTCCTTCATTCCAATGGCGCCTCCCATCAAGAATAGACAATCAAAATTTGAAAAAAAGATACCCAGTAATAGTCTACCACTCCAGTAAGCCGCGACATTCATCGTTTTGTCATTGGCCACAATCAGGTCCCCAGGCGTACAGCCCTCCTCCATCAGTGGACACATCAGTAGGTGGCTGTCATCCTGGGTGCCAACCACAATCACAAGTCATGTCTTCATCTGCGGAGAGGTACCCCCACTTCTTGAGGTTCTTTTTACATCGTGTGACACCAACTCTCAGTCTGTTGAGGGTAGTCCACACGCGGTATGGGAGTTGTTCGCCCAGTCGTGTACCCTCTTGTAATTCAATCTGTGACGTCGCTCCAAAGTCCAGTTTCCATAACTCCTCTCTCCGTTGCTGTGAGGTCTCAACAGGAGAAGTAATGTAACTGATAATAGTTCTAGTATAAACACAGTAACGTAATATAGTAAAGTCAATATGTGCTTATCTACTATAGGATAAGATGTGATGCTCATTGCTGGTATACGAGTATATATATTATGTCTGATTGAGGTGAAGTGTTGAGAGGTGATTTGGGTACAAAGATCCCATCACATCAAATATTTACTAAAGACTTTTGACAGCCAATTCACCGTTAATATATTATTACTTATTAGATGGGTATATGTACTATTATTGACATACTGACAACTCATTACACATCCACACACTTGACTATTCATTCAATGATAGACATAGACAGCTATAACCAGAAAGCTATATATTATAATTTATAACATAAAATAATACTATGGGTACTATTCCTAATGGCTATCTAGGGACTGCAAAAATATCGGTGTCATTTTTCGGGAAAGAATGAATGAATGAATGAATGAATGAATGAATGATCACATTTTTGGCAAAATGTGGTGTTATTTTTCGTACCACATTTTTATTTATATCATTACAGAAGACAATTTTACAGCTTATAATACAAGAATATTAAAAGACGTTGAACTTGAACAATATTTAATACAAACATCCCTTAGATATATACACAAATTAGGTAAAACACGAAATTTTCGAATAAAATCGTTTATATTATAAATTTTCCAGTCTCTTGGAATATCCATCACTCCATAGTAGGTATCATTTTAACCTTCTCGCGAATACACTTGGACGTAAATCGGATGCTGCGGCCCCATCCATCTTCGGGAAATATTTAGTTTTTTCAAACTCAAATTAAGTCATTCAGCCTTCTTTGCAAAATGACAGATGACATTAAATGACATTATGGGGCATATTTTTAGAAATTCTATGTTTATTATAAAAAAAAAATTGTTTGATAATTAAAATTTCGCTATACTCAAAGGCGAAAGCCAAAAATTAAGGTCATTATCGAAATCCTAAAATGTTTACTGAGATTTTTATTTTCTTTTGTCAAAATTACGTCAACAGTTTTTGAAAAATTGTCAAAAAACCTAAATGAGAATTTTTCCTACTCTTTAATTTTCAAAAGATCATATCTGCACTGATTTTCGGTCGTAACTTTTTTGTTAGGTATATTATTTTTTCCTCCTCTATCACACGAAACCAATCAGCCTGTATTAGATTTTTTTCACAATGAGCTCCTTTTGCAGTAAAACAGGAATATCAAGAAATTGAAAGGAAACACCCTGTATAATTGACTTGCTACATGTAGGTTATAAAAATATTAGCACACCTCTTGCAAAATACGCTTTCCAAGTCGTGTGTTTGTGTAATGTCATAATACCTGTTTCGCCGATAACGTTTCTTCATTGTCATGCGCCACACCTTAAAATACATCTTAAAAATTATTACTACGAGTAACCTCAGCTGTATTTGTAAGCCGCATACCGTTGCATGACATTTTTTCTATAATAAGAATAACTACAGAAGATTATAATCGGCTTTGCAAATTTGTATTTTAAATTCCGTGTACAGTTCGCTATGTTATGTCAGACTGATGAAGCAAAAATAATATAACGATTACGTAGGTAGGGCTAGGGGGCCGAAGCCCCCCCTCCTCCCAAAACCATGAGTGACAGTACTTTATATACAACTGGTTTCCAAATAATCACATTATTACCACATCGTTTTCTCATGATGTCATGAATTTTCTACTATATAGTTAAAAAAAACGATTATTCTAAAAAAATTCACCTGCGGCGCTAATTAAGTCTGCTGTGAGTTTCATATCACATCATCCGTTTTTCCAAAAAAGCAAAATAGATTCCACTGTGTATAAGACTACAGACAGTTGTTAATGGTCTGAATGGTGAACGTTTCGCGAGGGTAAAGTGATCACTTAAGTCAACCAATGATCCGACGTCGTTATTATACGCTACTAAAGACAGAAAAATTAAGGTCATATTTTGATGTTTTAGGGTCATAAATTGAAGAATTTTTAGTCATGATATTTTTGCCTTTGTTTCTGACGTTGTTTTTTCTTTTTTTACAGAGGAGGACTGGAACGATAGTACTGCCTACATGCTGCATGAAGGATACGATGTCTCAGCGTCTCCTCGCAGAGGAAGATCTCCGTCACCAACGAAACATCATCCAAGGACATCAGTCTCTCCAAAAGACCGCTTCAACGTAGCCAAGGAAAAATTCCTAAATCTAGAAAGAGAAAAAATCAATGAAGAAATCGAAAAGCGAGTACAGATGAGGAAGAATTTAAACCTGGCTTTATCAAGAGGACCTCTGCTTCCTTCCGAAATTAAGAAAGAGAGGAGATCCAACAATTGGGACGATGATGATGATGGTTTAATGGAAAGACGCAGAGATTTCCCTAGAGCCGTCCCAAGAAACGACTCCAGGGATATGAGAAGAAATGATTTCAGAGATGAAAGACCAGAACCAAGAGGGGTCAGAGATTTTAGAGACTCGAGATATGGAAGAGACGTGCGTGAGAGAGATTACAGAGATCAAAGAGCAGCGCGTGATTTGAGAGATCCAATGGATATGAGAGAACTCAGAGACCAGCGTCCAATAAGAGAAGAACGGGATGAAAGGGGTTATAGGGATTATAGGGAAAGAGATCCCAGAGATTATAGAGAATATAAAGAAACAAATGATTCAAGAGATAGGTATGCTAGAAACGGAGACAGGAACGCTAATGACTACAGAGACGTCAGAGACGTCAGAGATTCCAGAGAACTGACAAACAATCACAAAGACCCCAGAGATTATAAATATGGTAGGGATTATCGTGACGAAATCATAGAAGAACCGTCACCGAGGAGGACTTCAAGAGAAAAGACACCACAATTAGAACAAAGATATTTCGAATACAAAGGCGAGAGAACTGATAAATATTTCGAAAACCGATACACAAAACACGACTCGAGAAGCGACGATGAAGGAGTCGAGAGCGAAAAGCAGTTTGAAGAGATCAGATATGTACCTCATGTAGAGTTACCCAGGAGGAGAGATTTGGAAGCCAAAAAACCTGATCTAAAGAAGGAACCCGTTAGAGATGGAAGAATAGAACTGCTGGAAGAAAGACAAAGGCAAATTGAATCTGGTAGAATTAGGATTCCTCCAGTTGTCGATCAGAGGTTTGAGAGGAACATGGAACCACCTGGAGTAAGGAGTCGGGAGAGCAACAACAACGGTGAATGGGACGTCATCAGAAGGTCATATGCTGATGCAGACAGGCCAAGAAGAGACCCAAGAACAAGACATAGTTACGCAGAACCTGTAGCCAGAACTAGAGTTGGCATGGCCACAGTGGCACCGTTTTAACTAAGGAAAAGTAGAATTGTAATGAATTTTGTACATTGCTTTTAATTAAGTTAGGTTTTTTGGAGATTTTTGGCTAAGTTTTTTTTTCTTTTTCAAACTTATAAGATTCTTTGTATAATTTTGTCATATCGATACTTTTATGTTGCAGTTTTATAGACAATTAAGTTATTTTTTATTGGGAAATAATCATGAAATACAGTTTTGTCGACTCTATAATTTCAACAATTAATGGGCATTCGAAAATTCCTTTCGTTTCTGGGTAACATGAACAAATAATTCTTTCACGTAGCAGTGTTGAACCAAAAAACGAGTTTCGCAGACGTGGCGCCACGATCGCCTGATAAACTTTTATATTTATATAATGAGATCAGATCGCAAAGAATTATGGCAAAAGAAGTAATTCTAATTTTGAAATTTGTCCCATCTAGTTTATCCACCGGAAGTTTGAGTTTATAAATTAAGACGGTCGTCTTCTTCTCCTTCCACAGCCTCTTAGATCCTTGTGTTAGATACAGCCCCCCTTTGGCCCTCCAGAACCCCTGTCTTGGGTACGCTACATACTACATCCATGTCCCTCTGGGACATTTCTTATTCATAACATGAGACTACCTTGGACAAGGACACTGAAGGAATGTAAGTTAGGGGTGGGGTTTGTCGGCGGCTCCATTCTGGCTAACCCTGAGCCCACCTCTTAAAAATATTTTACCAAGAAGTGCGGGTACCCGGGGATGCAGAGGGCCTTAAGCCCGTGGGAGTCCTTCAATACCTTACCAGACACTTCTTCGTTTGTTTTAGTTCCCATTTGTGCCACTGCTAGACACATTTGACGGCGCTGTAATAAATTTGTAGCGATTGACATAACTCGTCAATTAATTTAATTTCGTTAGGTTGCTTTATTGCTATTATAACTGTTCACTGTTTATGCCCGCTCGGACCACAATCATCGCATTGTCGGAATGACATTTTAGTCTTCAAGAACAACCGTTTTGTTCCTGCCCATAATACTGTATTAGTTAAGAGACGCGTATAAGACAACTTTAGGTACTTTGAGTTAGTTTATAAAAATTGGTATTTCAACCTTAGATATACAGGGTGTCCCAGGAAGTACGACCAAGTAGAAGGTCGGAGATAGAGCACCTCTGGGGCTACCTAAATACTCCAATTTATTTTACGCGATTTTTTACGCGATGTAGTTTTCGAGTTATGATTTTTTTCGTATTTTTTTGTCAAACCCTGACTTGCAAGACATCATTGCTCACGCAGAGACACCAATTATTATAAGATACATCCTTGATTTTTTTTTCCAAAATGGGTAAATGCATATGCATATACCTTGGTGACGCAAAAATAATTGTAGGTGTATCTGATACGATCGTGCCATAAAAAAAGTTAAATCTCAAAATTAGTCACAATCTGACAATTTCAAACAATAAAGACGATTAAAAAAATATGAATACTACAAAAATTTGTCCTAAATATTTTCAAAAACTTACATATTTTATGGACTATTTTTCTTAGAACTTGGTGAAATCCAGCATAGATGTTTTTGCGATTAAAACAGTTACAACTGTTTGTCTTATACGCGGTTTTTAGTTAAGACAGCAGTATACTCGTAATAACAATACGTGCTGTGGTCTGTGGTAATACTCAGTAACTAATTTATAATATTTCCTCTTGTAGTTATACAAGAATTTACTTTTAATTTATTTAGTTACCGTTATGAAAGATTCTACCACAATACGCCAAAATTGATAATACCTACTGAATTCCTTAAAATATTCTGGCGTGCGGTTTTTTATCGCATTTAAGCTGATTCCCCGCTCTTTTTCGTATTTTTCGAATATCTCGCAAGGGTCAGGTGCTCGTAAAATTTATATTTTATACGATGTCGCAATTTTTTTCTTTCGCAATAATTTTCGTCAAAATCGCATGAACAATCGCATGATAAAATGGTAAAAATACCGTTTTTTCCATTTTATGGGGTTAATTTCGCTTCAATCAAAAAACTTTTACGGTCATTCCCTAGATAAAGGTTCAATGTATCTACTCTATTTTTTCCAAAGCATATTTTGTAAGGTTGTCGAGATCTATGTATGCGGTCTCCCGTTTTTTTCTCTCTTACCCTCCGTCAAATTTTTGAAATGTCAATATGCCTACTCTTGAATTAAAATTAAAGAATTGCATTTGATTAACTTAGTACGGGCTCAGCCTAGTTAGGCAGGCTCCAACTGAATGAAATGAATGAAATATTTGAAGAGCATATAAACTTCTGTGTCATCCAGTCTGTCAAGTGAAATATTTATAGTCTCGATGTTTTCGACCATTGGTACTTGGTGAAAGTCCATTTTTAAAGGAAAAAATGAAAAAAACTATGTAAATATTTAGATTATAAAATCCAAAAAAAATTACTTTAGCTTTCGCGACTAGTATTCGAGGATTTGCACCCAATAAAGTTTATTCACAATCGCCTGATGATGAGGGTGCAAATCCTCGAATACTAGTCGCAAAAGCAAAAGTCATTCTTTGTGGATTTTAATCTAAATATTTAGTTTTTTCATTTTTTCCCTTAAAATATTTATGTCCATATGCGATTTAAACTCAGCATATAGATTTTGGCTACGTGCTGCGGTACATGGTAGCAATTCTTACTAATATATAGACAATATACTATACATACATTCATATTATGATACATTCATTAATGAATGCACTGCAGTGCACGTGCTGTATATAAGTACGTGTTACAATTACGTATAATATATTCTCAAGTGCACCGTGCGAAAGCTGCCGATACACAAATATGAAAGTTGATCTCAATTCATACCATTCCATTTCATACATTACCACGTAATTCTGAGTATATCAGTTATACTGTATTCTTTATGAACAACTTAATGTATCTAAACTGATTTTGTATTGATGTGTAAAAATGGAACCGAGATTCAAGTTTCAGTAAATTTCAGAGGTAAATTTGGAATAACTTTTACGCGGAAAATTTGCAATAATCTAATTTCTAACTGCTAGAGTCACTTGCACCATATCTTACATTTATCCATGTTTTAAGTCTTAGGATGATATCTTTAGCATTAGCTGAGTAATCTTACTTTTCCCAAAGCAATTTTTGGCTTGGTAACATGTGCATTTTGTCGCATTGCCTACTCTACAAGCAATGCGGCGTGAGAGGATAGATAGGATAGACATGTACATAAAATCAAACACATTGATGTACCTATCTTTATTATTTGAATATCTAATTGGTAAAAGTTGTGTGTCCTATTCAAATACAGCGAAAACATATTGAATGGGTTGCCAATGTCATTAGAACCATAGAAACAATAAAACGTTAAACAACAATGTTGCCATTACCTAGAGAAATAATAGAATATGTAGGCAAATCATTAAAATTTTATTGAGACGCGAAA
Source organism: Ceraclea dissimilis (assembly GCA_963576895.1). Classification (NCBI taxonomy): domain Eukaryota; kingdom Metazoa; phylum Arthropoda; class Insecta; order Trichoptera; family Leptoceridae; genus Ceraclea; species Ceraclea dissimilis. Next base: position 437,487 of record OY756379.1, on the reverse strand, counting down.
GTAAAGCGACAATATTGTCAATAATAGAAATGCATAGTTTCAACAAATACTGTAGTTCACCTATACTCAGTGGCGTAACTGGAATAATTGGGCCGCATGGAACGGACTTTTGAAGTGGGCACCCCCTCCTCCTATCCACAATCCACAGGCTGTAAGCTTCAAAGTCGTATCAGATTTTACGATTGTGAAACCGATATGCAAAAAAATATTCTCTGTTGTTATTCACTAAGTGTGAAGATCCTTGTAGTGAATTCCTATCTCTTCAAAGGACATAAAGAGCAATAAGGGTTTTTGGGAGGGGAGCCTTTCTGGTGAATCTTGAGCCCTCTTTTTTAGAAAAAGAATTGCTTTAAAGATCGCATGACATAGGAGCTGAAGCTCCCGAAACATCCAGGGATGAAAGTTTATTCAAGTACCTTCAATGTTGTCAATATTATTTAGCGCCGCAGGTGAAATTAAATTTTCCTATAGCCTCTGAAATACAGATTTAGATTTCTTCTACTAAAGAAAAATACGTGAAACTGTTGGAAAACGTGAAACTGTTGGAAAATTATATCGAAGAAATCGTTTTTCAAAAATGCGTGCCTATTTTATTAGACACTCGTTTTTGTGCCCCTCCCAGGGTAGACTGTCCCCCCTAGTTACGCCACTGCCTATGCTATATGGAAATAATACGTATAAGTGATATATAGTATTTACTTACGGATACCACGCCTGCTCGACGACCGCCGGACGCGCTGTTCTCCATAACTCTACTTGTCATCAGGTTTCACTTCAGTCACTTTCAGTTTTGTGTGATTTGCCATTAAATTTATACTATCGACTCCAACAAGGTAAATAAATTAACTCATAAATTTTAGGAATAATTGAGAAAAAGAAGCAAAAATCTAACTAGGTCAACTATTCTCCACACTTTTAAGGAAAAAAATGAAAAACTAAATATTTAGATTAAAATCCACAAAAAAATGACTTTAGCTTTCGCGACTAGTTCGAGGATTTGCACCCTCATCATCAGGCGATTGTGAATAAATTAATATAGTTAATAATAAATTTTGAAAAAACTTTATTCACAATCGCCTGATGATGAGGGTGCAAATCCTCGAATACTAGCTGCGAAAACTATTCATTTTTTGTGGATTTTAACCTAAATATTTAGTTTATTTAATTTTTATTCCTTAAAAATGGACTTCCACTAAGAACCAACGTTCGAAATATCGAGATTATTCTCCATACATTTTCGAATCATACAATTTAAAATAGAAATACGAAAATTTGGACAGTTTTTGGAGCTTGATAGCTCCGTTGCTATTTATATTGGAGCAAAATTTTGTGGGCCAAATTTGTAGGAAATTTCATGTATTTTCATATTGAATATAAAAGTTACTCAGGAATAGATAATTGTTTTCGAGTTATGAGCAAAAAACTGAAATTTTGTTGGCGAATTCGAATTCAGCACCCCAAAAACATGTTTATGGAATGGTATTTAAATCAAAACTACCCCAAACTACCCCAGTAGGTAGGTATAAAACGCCTGAACAATATAATATACGTATATATTTTGGAAAAAATGTAACAATTGTATCGATATTATGAAAATTATACTGGGATGCTTAATTAAGAAAAATATTTTATTTTTAATAATTTTAATTGCTTTTTTAAAAACAAACATATAAATATTTGCCATTATTATTGTATAAAAAATAAATTGTATTAGCATTTGAGAAATATGTATTTTTATATAAATTTATATGATTTTTAGTATGTAAATAGCATAAATATAAATTTGAAATGAATGAAATAATATGTATAATCTGTGAAGTAGGTATTTTTTTGTCTATAAGGTATGGTTATCGTGACGGACAATTTTTTTTACGTTACCCTTTTGTATGTGACGTAAGGACGCCCATGCTTTTAATACCTACATGAATTAATCTCTTAAATCTCTATATCTATTAATCTACCATATTTAAAATATTGCTTTGTTTATAGGTTTATATATTATCTAATAATTTCTAAAAAAAACATTGTAATTTTTATAGGTAAGTGTGCCTTATAGGTATAGTAATATATATAAATGATTTCTTGTAAGAAATGTATAATATTGTATCGAGTACTTATTGTATTTTATATATTTAATCAAGTATGTATGTATGCAATTATTAGAAAAAAAACATCTGTTGATGGCTATATTAAGTGCCTGTGAAAAATACTGGGTGACATAGTGTAACCAGTAGGCTAACAAGAAACATGTAAAAATGTTAGTATGTAGACATCTTATAGATACATACAGTATGGTGTATAAATTAGTATTAGGTATAGGTTAGGTTAGGTTGTCTTTTAATTTATATGAGAATATAAGCTCAAAATGTTTATTACCTACAATTTATATTTGGGTAGTTGTGTATAAGAATTATGATTAGGTACTCATATTACCAGCACCGCCTCCTAGAGTAGGTACTCTAGCCGTGCTGTAACAGTTGGCAACATAGCATAATGATCAAACAGTACCACCACTCCTGTCAAATCTCCTACCAGAATATAATAGTGGTCCGTCATACTCGTTGTTAAGGGACTGTTATTCCATTAGCGATGGTGACGGCAACCTCGCCTATAACGTTTTATGTTAATGCATTAATTAACATTAATACATTAATATCCTACATCATGGCTAAAGAAAGAGAGAAATGTGAAGGTGGCGGTGTTACCAGTCAACAAGCATGTTTTTTTTTAAATGAAAGAGTGCATATAAAATAAAGATTGAAAGAATCGACCATTTTGTATTGCTTTATAGTCTATACAAAATGGCCGTCCATCCTTTAACTTTTTCACGGCCAGTCTTGGTCTTGCTATACAGGTGCTCATACTTTTCAGATGTCTATACCATTTGAGTGTTTTGTTTCAAAGGATAGAAAATGTATTATCTACATATTTATACCTACTTAATATACATAGGTATTATTTTTATTGTAAATAAATAAACGTAAATTTTATTTCACTGTGGTTTAATTTATTTTTATTTTCCCTTCTCCATTCATTCTTCCATTTCTAGATATTACATTTTATTTATTTACTATCATGAAGTTATTAATAAAGTAAATAAATAAATCTTTATTGGCCAAAACAAAAATGCATATTAATTACAAAAAAATAAGACAAAATCGTTGTGTGCCAAAAGGCGGACTTATTGCTAACGCAAAGTACATTATATTTAAAATGAGGTTGGACAAGACACGTTGCCAAAGGCTCAGATTCTAGATGGACCAAAAAGATTCTCAAATGACAACCTAGAACAAGCAAAAGGAGCGTATACTGCATTTATTATAACTTGTCTCATTTTTCCATACATTTACTATGTAGACAGCTGCCATGTTATGATAAACGCACCGTAGGAAGACCTCAGGCGAGATGGTCTGACGATGTGAGGCGAATCGCAGGAAATCGAAGGAGTGGATGCAGCTTGCCCAGGCATGGGCGTCGCCAGCCTCGGAGCTATGGGGGGCAACAAAATTTTAAAATTGATATGCATGAAAAACGCGTAAGTAGCGCCGCAAGAAAAAATTTGAAGTAGGTACCTACTGTTCTTTTCTTTTTCTCAAAAATGTTAGTTTTTCAATAAACTACCATATTTTCTGAGTTTTAAATTTTCATTGATACAGATTTTTTGCCTTTTATACAGATTTTGGCTTATTAATCTCATACAGATTTTATACAGATTTCTAGACTTTGAGATTCAGATTTTTAGTTTTGGATCATGGCAACACTGATACAACTCCTCCGTTGTCATTTGTCAAATAATGTTGTGACAGTTAAGACCTCCTCAAGCTAACTTAAGTTATCGAGGCTCTCGTGATACCTGTGTGTATAATCTTTAATTTGGTGCGGTGGTACTCCTTCTAATTATGTTGCTTTTCAATCAGTTACAAAAGTACCCACAATAACGTCATCATTATGGACCAACCAAGTGTTAGTGAAGATTGCTTAACGAATGTCAATGTGAAAAATGAACCGATGTGGGTTACCGTGAAAGAGGAATTTTTAACAAATGACAGTGTAAAAGAAGAACCTATTGAGATTGCTGTTAAAGAGGAATCCTTAACGAATGTAGATGTTAAACAGGAACCTGTGTGGATTCCCGTGACGGAGGAATTCTTAACGAATGACAGTCCAAAAGAAGAACCAATTGAGATTGCTGTGAAGGAAGAATTCTTAACGAATGACAATTTACAACAAGGACCTGTAAAGATGAACGAAGAATTTGATATTAGTCATGCAAGTTATCGAGAGATTGGTATGCATGAACCTGATTTAAATTTAGAATGTGAAAATGCTAGCACAGCAAGCGATTTAATTTTCCAGTCAGAGGCCAGTTCATTACCCAAATGTAACGAAATGTTTGGACCTTCCAAAAGTGCTCAAAATGACGATGACATCATAATGAACGACACTGAAGACCCACCCGTGGGTAATATTTGTACGGAAACGTTCAGTCAATCGTCAGGCTCAAATAGAGATGAACAAATTCGCACTGGCGACAAACCTTTTGAGTGTGATATTTGCATGAAGACATTCAATCAGTTGTCAAAGTTAAACAGACACAAACGAATTCACACTGGCGATAAACCTTTTGAGTGTAATATTTGCATGAAGAAATTTAATCATGCGTCGAATTTCAATACGCATAAACGATTTCACACTGGCGAACAACTTTTTGAGTGTGATATTTGTACGAAGACATTTATTCGGCTTGATCATTTAAATAGGCATAAAGTAATCCACGCTGCCAAAAAACCTTATGAGTGTAATATTTGTATGAGGACATTCAATCACATTTCAAGCTTGAATAGACATGAACAAACTCATACTGGCGATAAACCTTTTGAATGTGATATTTGCAAGAAGACATTCAAACATGCAGAGAATTTAAATGTACATAAAAGAATTCACACCGATAAAAAACCTTTTGAATGTAATGTTTGCATGAAGAAATTCAATCATGCGTCGAATTTTAATATACATAAACGAATTCACACTGGCGAAAAACTTGTGGAGTGTGATATTTGCATGAAGACATTCAATCAGATAGCAAGCTTGAATAAACATAAACGAATTCACACTGGCGATAAACCTTTTAAGTGTGATATTTGCATGAAGACATTCATTGAGTCGGCACATTTAAATAGTCATAAACTAATTCACACTGGTGAAAAACCGTATGAGTGTGATATTTGTAAGAAGACATTCAATAATGGGACGAATTTAAAGAAACATAAACGGATTCACACTGGTGAAAAACCTTTTAAGTGTAATATTTGCATGAAGACATTTACTCAGGCGTCTTATTTAAGTATACATAACCGAGTTCACACTGGTGAAAAACCCTTTGAGTGTAATATTTGCATGAAGAAATTTCGTCAGTCGTCGGGTCTAAATTCACATAAACGAATTCACACTCCCAATAAACAAGTTTGAAGTTAGTGTATATAAATTAAGACACTTAGTCTATCGACAAACATAATTCGCGTGTATTACTTGTTTGAAAACATTCAGTCAAGTAGAAATAAAAATTGGACATTGGTTGAAAACTGGCGATAAACCCTTTGAGTGTAATATTTTGCAAGAAGACATTATTGTTAGTATTTAGGAGCATAGACTTATTATCTTCATGGACCAATAGTCTGGGCTAACACAGGAACAAAGTAGAGTGGAAACATCGTTTGTACTGGATCGGTCACGTGACCGTTGGCAGGATGGTAGAGTGGACCGTTTTATTTTTTTTTAAATCCAGTTGGGCGGGGTGCGGGAAAGATGGTGACATAAATAAAATGTAGTATGAAGGCATTTTAATTTTTAGTGTTTAGTACCGCCCCAAAGGATCAAATTTATTATTTTTTCCATATAATGCCCATTTTGAAAACTAAATTTAAAAAATTAACTATGTAGTCCATTTGTCCAAATAATCCGCAAATACCAGAAAAATAATTGTTTTAAATATCTAAAATACAAATTTAATTGTACCTGCTAATCAATACATTTATTTAATACCACGGACCGGACGGCAGTATTAAACGTCATATTTTTTTGGAAAATATTTCACATGGTAAATGCTAGCATGATATTGCTTCAATCGATGTCGAAAACTTTATTTTTTCCCCACACAAAATCGTTCCACCCTAACATGCAGGTAAGAAAGGCGGCAACACGTGTTCGTTGGCAAGCGATGTTTCCACCCTTCAAATATCAGATTATCAGTCCATAGGATAATATGTCAATGATTTAGGAGGTATGTAAATGATAGTTGAATAGGACACGACTGTAAAATGAGTTTGTGTGAGTTACTTAAATATAAATATGAGAGTTTTCCCAACTCAAAGAGGCGAGTTGGTACTTTTGTATTTTTATTGTAAATAAATAAACGTAAATTTTAAGGATTTATTTGTTTTATTTTTCCTTCCCCATTCATCATTTCATAATACATATGTGTACGTATTGCCTACCTAGTAATAATGCTGTACAATTTAGATACCTAAAATATTTTATTTCTTCAAATTCTATTTGATAGAAGAAAACATTAAAATAGGTACCCTTTAGGAGGTACAATTAATCGAAAACCAAACCATGAAATTTTTTATCATGTGGGTACTAGTAGCTAGTACTATTAAAAGCCAATAGAGGGGACTAGCGTCGGGAGTCGCGCTGGCCGCTAACGTTTAAACCAGCGTCCATCTCCGCGGCCGCCATTATTTTACTTGACAGTAGAGTTTTTAATTCAATTGCAGTGTGTGTTCCGTGTTTAAATAATCTTTAATTTGGGGTGGAAATACTCTTTCTGGTTCTGTCAGTGGTCAACCATAGTCTGTTATTTAAAATTAAATCGAAATCGATCAATATAGTCACTTGAAGGCATAATATTGTCATCATTATGGATGGATCTAGTGCTGATGAACATAACAGAGAGGAAATCTTAACGAATGTCAACGTGAAGCAAGAACTTGTTGAGAAAAGCGACGAGTTTGATATTGGTCATGCTATTAGTTACGGAGAGATTGATATAGATGAACCTGATATTAAATTAGAATGTGAAAAAGCTAGCAGAGACAACGATTTAACTTCAGAGGCTGTTTCATTCTCCAAATGTGACGAAACGTCTTTACCTTCTAGAAAGGATGAGAACATCAATGTACGAAAACGACGACACGCGTATAACGTTTGCATGAAGTCATTCAGTAGTTCTACGAAGTTAAACCGGCATAAACGAAGTGAAAAATCGTTTGCATGTGATGTTTGTACAAAGGCATTCAAACACAAGGCGAATTTAATAATCCATATACGAATCCATACTGGTGAAAAACCATTCGAGTGTAATATTTGTATGAAGACCTTCGGTGCGTTGTCAACTTTAAATAGACACCAACGAATTCACACCGCCCCTAAACTCTTCAAGTGTAATATTTGTAAGAAGACATTCAAACGTGCGACGAATTTAAAAAAACATAAGCGAATTCACTTAAAGTGTACTATTTGTATGAAGACGTTCATTCGGTTGGCAAACTTAAATAGACATAAAATAGTTCACACTGGTGATAAACTCTTCAAGTGTAACATTTGCATGAAGCCATTCAGTCAGTCTTCGGACCTAAACAGACATAAACGAATTCACGCTGATGAAAAACCTTTCAAGTGTGATATTTGCATGAAGACATTCTATCGGCCGACAAACTTAAATACTCATAAACTAATTCACACTGGTGAAAAACCGTTCGAGTGTATTATTTGCAAAAAGAAATTCAACCATGCTTCGAATTTAAAAAGACATAAACGACGTCAGACATGCGACAAATCCTTTGACAAATCCAACAAACATAAACGAAGTAGAAAATAAAGAGGAAGAAATATTAATTCTCAAGACACCTAGTTTAATTGATACCAGCATTGTCTCAGTAAACAGTGTCGTCCACACGTGAACATGACTTTTTCACGGCCCCTTTTGGTCTTGATACAAATATACGCGTTTAAAATATAGTTTATAACTTACTGTATACTTATACATATTTGTATTACACATTATTTTTTATTGTAATCGAATAATAAATGTCTTGAACATGCGGTTTTAATTATTTTCCTTTTCCTGTTCATCCTTTCATTTTTCTTCAAGATTTTATTTGGCTACTTATTTCCATGAAGGTCGGTTTACAATTTCCCTTCAATCAACTATAATTAGGTAGGGCAGTGTATTTTCAAATAAAAAAAAACATTAAAATTGACATGTGTATAATCTATCGTAAGAAATTAGGAATACATAATAATTACAGATTTTTTAGTTAGCGAAGTCGCAAACCATTAAATTGAAAGTGGTTAACTTAATTTTATTCTCGGAAGAAAAAGGTAAATTTTCGTTTTCACCCTCCCTATTATACGGCATATTAAATTTATGCGAAGAAAGAATGGGTTTTCTGTGACGGCGATGAAATATGTAGTTTGTTTTAGCAACCATAATAGCGACACAATATCAGTACATATTTCAACAGAAATATAATTTTTGGCAACACATAAGTTAGTAGTTCTTAATTAAAATATTTTCTTGCCACACTGTAAGTATAGCAGTTTGGGACCCTGATCGTATGTAATTTAAATATATGAGATGATATAATATAATAAAATAGATACCTAATTAAAATAATTAATAAATTTTCAGGTTGTTCCGTTATAGAGGGCGTGTACTATTACCTACTGTCAAATACCAATAGAGGGCACTAGCGTCGAGAGTCGCGATGACGTATAAACCAGCGTCCGCGTCTCTCGCCGCCATTGTGACAGCCAGATTTTAATCAATTTTAATTACTGAAGTTTGTCGGAGATTGTTCCGTGTTTGTATAATCATTCGTTCTGTGGTGATACTCTTTCTGATTTTGCCCCTCTTACGTATCAGTAGTCAACCATAATCGGTTATTTAAAAGTAAATCAAAAACCATCAATAGTAACTACAAAGGCATAATAATGGATGGATCTAGTGCTAATGAACATAAGAAAGGCAAAAGACGCGTGAAAGAGGAATCTTTAACCAGTGTGAAACCAGAAATTGTGTGGATTCCTGTGAAAGAGGAAGTCTTGCCGGATGACAATGTAAAACAAGAACCAATTGATATTCCTGTAAAAGAGGAATGCTTAAAGAATGACAATGTAAAACAGGAACCCGCTGGGAAGAGAGAAGAATCTGACGTCGGTCATGCTACTAGTTATGGAGGCATTGATATGCATGAGCCTGGCATTGAATTACAGCGCGAAAAAGCTGGCATAAGAAGCGATGTAACTTCAGGGACCAGTTCATCATCAAAATGTGACGAAAGGTTAATTGTACCTTCCAAAATCGTTAAAAAGGGAAAGGGTGTCAAAACGAACAAACGCGGAGACAAACTCGTGGGCAATATTAGTATGAAAACATATAACCAAATTAACGCTGGCGAAAAGTCATTTGAGTGTGATATTTGTATGAAGACATTCACTAGATTGTCTCATTTGAATGTACATAAACGGAAGCACACTGGTGAAAAACCTTTTAAATGTAGTATTTGTATGAAGACATTCATTCAGTCGTCGGACTTAAATAGACATAAGCGAATTCACACTGGCAGTAAACCGTATGCGTGTGATGTCTGCTCGAAGACATTCAGTCAATCGACAGACTTAAATAGACATAAACGAATTCATACCGCTGAAAAGTCTTTCGTGTGTACTATTTGTATGAAGACATTCTGTCAGATGTCAAACTTAAAAATACACCAACGAATTCACACTGGGGATAAACCGTATGAATGTAATATTTGTAAGAAGAGATTCAATCATATGACAAATTTAAACAGTCATAAATTAATTCACAGTAGGCGATAAACGCTTTAAGTGTAATCTTTGCATGAAGATATTTCAGAGTATGACCTATGCCTACTTAGGTACCCTCTTATGTGAAACAACAGTACTATTAACTTTATTTAAAAATAATTAAACATCACCTACTTTAATTTAAGAATATATCCCAGCAGTCTGCTTGTGTTGGAGATTAAATTTACCTACATTAATTAGGTAATTTAGAAAAAAACATAGTAGTATGTAGTACATACTAAGAGATTGGATTGTGTAGATTTATAAGGTGTTGGTGTAAGTTAGAATATAAGAAGGAAGGAATATTAGCCTCCCGGCCTAGATATAAGTAGGTGTTAGGTAGATTAAATGAGATATGTACTAGTGTTTGGTAGATTTAGTTAATTAGGGGTCCATATTACTTTTACGTTTGATTCTGTTGTGAAATGAGTAGTTGTCATATGTACCCACATGCTTTTCATGTCGTGAAATAAATTAATATCTAACGTGATTTCAAGTTTTTTTTTCTAATTTAGGTTCACTAGAAAGTAATTAAAAACTTTGTTGGCATATTTCGATATTTTTTATTGATACAAGGTATTTTTTGTTAAAACATCGGATTTTCTACATTTCGTAGTTAAATAACAAATAGTGTTGTTATCTCAACAGATATGTATGTACCTATACCTACGGCGAAGGATGGACCTTTTGAAAATATACCTAATCCTAATAACAAAAGTATGACCTATGCCTATTTTGCCCCTAGCTAAGGTCTCTTAAAAATTATGAAAAAATATTAGTACATTGTGAACATAGTTCTCTGTAGGTACTTATTGCCCAAGTAACAATAAAATCAGATGTTTGTGGTGTGTACCATTAATCTTGATTTGACACTCTTGCCTGACAGCTGGCGATTGAGGTTTTTGTCAGAGAGAGTTCTATGGAGTTCTGTGCTTGGGGTAGTGAGTCTTCCGATTCTGTCGCTGTCGGTATAGTTCGTGATTTAAGAGTAGCTGCATAAATCAAGAACGATTAATAGCCACTACAAAAGTATAACAATATAATATACCTTTCATCGTAATGGATGAATTCAGAGCTAGTGAACATAACGACTGTGAGAAGTACGCGCAAGAGAGCTTCTTAACGAATGACAATGTCAGACAAGAACCTATTAATATGAGCGAAGAATTTGATATTGGTCATGCTATTAGTTATGGAGACATTGATATACATGAACCTGATATTAAATTAGAATGTGAAAGAGTTAGCAGGGACAACGTTTTAACTTCAGCGGCTGTTTCATTCTACAAATCTTCTAGAAAGGATGAGAACATCGATGTACGAAAACGACGACACATGTGTAACATTTGCCAGAAGTCATTCAGTCAGTCTTCGGACCTAAACAGACATAAACGAATTCACACTGATGAAAAACCTTTCAAGTGTAATATTTGTAAGAAGACATTCAATCAAGCCGCAAATTTAAATACACATAAACGAATACACACTGGTAAAAAAGCTTTCGAGTGTAATATTTGCACGAAGACATTTTCTCACCCTGCCAACTTAAATAGACACGTTAAACAAGTTCACACCGCCGAAAGACCTTTTCAGTGTAGTATTTGTATGAAAACATTCAACCATGCCTCGAATTTGCATAGACATAAACGAATTCACACTGATAAAAAACCATTCGAGTGTAACATTTGTACGAAGACATTCGATAATGAGGCAAATCTAAATATACATAAACGATATCACACTGCCAAAAAACCTTTTGCGTGTAATATTTGTATGAAGACATTTAGTGTGCCGTCAAAGTTGAATATACATAAACGAAGTCACACTGGCGAAAAGCCTTTCGAGTGTAATATTTGTACGAAGACATTCAATCATTCGGCAAATTTAAATACACATAAACGAATTCATGCTGTTAAAAAACCTTATAAGTGTAATATTTGTATGAAGACACTCAAGCATTTGTCGAGCTTAAACAGACATAAGCGAATTCACACTAACGATAAACCTTTTAAGCGTAATATTGGCATGAAAACATACAATCATGCGCCGAATTTGCTTAGACATAAACGGATTCACACTGATAAAAAACCTTTCGAGTGTAATGTTTGTATGAAGACATTTAACCAGCTATCAGTCTTAAATAGACATAAACGAATTCATACTGCTGCAAAAATGTTTAAGTAAACTCATTAAAATAGATTAATTTGTATTATAAGGTGTTGGTATAAGTTGGAAGATAATAAGAGAACATTTGCTTCCCTGTATTAGATAATATTTAAGTTTAGGTAGTGCTATAAAGTAATCTAGTGTTGGTGGATGTAGTTAGGTGTTTCATTTTTTTTTCACAATATTATTGGTTCTTATGTAATATAGGAGAACAACATTATAATATACCTACTTAAATAGAGACAGAATAAAATTTGCGAATATTTGGAGAGTGCGTTAATACGCACTCTCGCATATTGAAGCTATTATAATGCAAATTAAGTATCAACAATGTCGGCTTCGAAGTTCTATACTAAATTAAGTTGGTTTTAACATTTTACGTACCTATAATGTATTATTACTGTTTGTGATATTGTTTTAGCTACATATTTTTCATGCCGTAAAATAAAATGTTTAAAGCGATTCAAGTTTTTTGTTTCTAATTGAGGTTCGCCTCAATAAATCAAAAACACTGGAATTTTCAATTAGTCAATTAAAAACACAGTAATCCTCCTTCCCGCTCGTCCATTTCTTTTGGCGAATTTTTTCCTAGGAACGAAAAAAATATATGGTATTTTTTAGTACATTTTCGACGTCGCCTTAGTATTTTCTCGAGAAAAATCTAGTATTTTTGCAAATTATGAAACGGCAACACCGATTTTTGAATGTCAAACAGATAGTACACCACCCAGCAGACATGAGACTTATAATTCTTCGGTAAGTTAGTTTTTTTTTTAAAGCGCTAAAACGGATTTTTATATGGTTAAAAAGTACCCGAAACCGAGTCAAACGAAAAACTATTTAGCCTTAACAAAAATTCGGCATTATCCGCTGGAAAGTTGAAAACATGATGTTTAATGTCTGCTGGGTGGGGGACATTGCAACGTTCAAAATACCATAGAGTATGGAGCTTACGAATTTTCTATGAGACTTTCTTTTTTTCTATAATGGATAATGGATTGTAAATAGTGCGGATTGAGGTTATGTTGTGAATAATGTTGTAATAATTGTATTATTTACTGTTTTGTGTCTCATTCTCTGCCAATGACTAAAGCTTAATAAATTCCGAACCCTCATTTATTTGATATTTATTTTAATTTTGCTTGAAAATGTCTGAAACCACCTCCGACGGTCCAAAGTTGCCCGTGTCTAAGGACGTTGAAAACTTCGTCCAGAAAAACGATTGGGATGCATTGGGAAGGTATCTGGTGGCGAACCACAATAGATATAGAGAGAATATCATCATCCCTCGAGTGTTTGGTCCTGTGATGATCAAATCTAATGAAGAGAAGATGATTGAGAGCGCCGTGGAGAGTTGCGCCTTCAAATCTATGATGAGTTGTGTCGTTGGTGAGTTATTGATTTGTTTTTATGTTTTATATTTACATAAAAAGGCTACAGTTAGACTGGAATCCATGATTCAATGTGGTTTGAACTGGTGGAAAGCAGACAATCTCTCTTTCCCTGGGCAATTATTTTTCCCACATGATGGTGGGGTCTGCCATTCTTGTTTTCCGCTGCCACTCGGCTCTATCCTGTGAATCTTCCGGGGATGCTCCACAGTCTCTCTTGACTCACAACCTCACGCCACCTTCGCTTGGGTCTTCCTCAGGATCTCCTACCAGATATCCTGAATGTTACTTAAGTGTAAAGTGATGACATGAAACCAGCCGACAATCATTCATAAGCTTGATGGAAAGTCCATCCTTCGCTGTATACCTGTTGAGATAACTACCTGTTATTCAACTATGAAGATATTATTTTAATCTAATTACAATCTGTAAAAATGTCTTTCAGTGTCGGCTATATGGGTTCGAATGACCGAAATGTTTGTCAGTTAATAAGCTAAGTAGCGATTACTGAAATAATAATAACTGCAATTGGGGGTTAGCTGGCAGAGATCGTCTGCAGCATTGTGATAAGCTCGCCCTAGTGAATAAATGTTATAATTTATACTTGTAAAATGGTAACATATCTGTATTTTGTTCACCAAAAGTGTAAATAAATATTTCATTCTCCGGCGTGACAGCTTTTGAGCCTTTACACTAAAGATAAAGAGTGTGCACACATGTTACTTTGAGGTTATGTGATAATGTGACTTTCAGGTTATGCTCTGGGAGCTGCCCTAGGCCTCTTCACGTCCTCGGTTAATCCCAACATGGCGGACCCAATGGCGGTCGGCAAACAGCAGACAGCTCGGGAGATCTTCAAAGAAATGAAGGGCACCACGCTCTCCTATGCCAAGAACTTCGCCATGATCGGGGCTGTGTTCGCCGGAGTGGAGTGCGCCATAGAATCCTCGAGAGGGAAGACTGATTGGAAGAATGGGACGTATGCTGGTGGAGTCACAGGGGGACTTATAGGATTAAGAGGTATAACCATAAAGTTATTACATTATACAGCTTGCAAATCAAATTATTTTATGCACCATCTATAAATTACTGTTTTAATCTACCTATTTAGATTGTACATACCAGTGGCAAAGGGTCCCAAATATGCAATATCCTTAGTTTTTGGTTTAAGATGATAAAATATTAGGTCTAATCTGACATAATACGTCAAAAATGTTGGTCCCGGCTTCCCTTCTATAGAAATGCACTCTTCGTCACTGGTACATAAACAGAATTAGTATGGAGTGTAGTCAAGTCCCTGCATTTTTTCATACTAAACAGTGATTCTTTTCTCCATACCGCTGTCCTCCCACTGACTGTACTTTTTCAGTTGTTTATAAAAAAATATTCTATTATATCCACTCATCCGTTGCGGGATAGGTAGAGAGAACTGAATTATTCATCCTCTTACAAATGTATTAACCATTTTAACTTGTCCACTTTCATTCCAGCTGTGTCTCACTGTTCACAGACACTCATCTCTTTGATCACTTCTTTTCCTATCTCTTCACACATTCTCCTTAACGATGTCATCTCAATTTAGCATTCGCATCTCATTCGCCCTTCAGCCATGTCCATGCCTCACTAGCATATATTAGTATTGGCACCAGTATCTTTACCCTAGTAGACACCTTGCTACTTTTGGTCACTAGCATCTAATTCTATATTCAGATTTTTGGTTGTTAATAACGATGTTATTTTTCGTTCTAGCCGGAGTCCGTGCTGGTATCATAGGAGCAGCTGGGTTCGCAGCCTTCTCTACTGTTATAGACTACTACATGCATAGCCGATAAACATTTCTTGCTATAGCTAATCGTTAATTAATTATTGTTTATCTTTGCACACATTATCTTACGACAATATCCATGTGCCACGGAATATGTGAAATACTCAGTATTTGAATTCGTGGGACAATATTTAATAATCTTGTGGTATACAAATTGGATTTGCAGGCAAATGTGTACATAAAAACACAAAAACTGGAAATTAATAATACATTGAATATTGTAAGAAGATTTCTAAATACTGATATTTCAGGCACAATGCTTGTATTTTATATAGAGCAGTATATCTGAGCCTAATCCTTTAAAATTTGTGATATCTGGATAGGTGAATGTTTCCCAGTATTAGGCTGATGAGTTTATGTTATATCAATCATGAATGATAATATGTAGACTCTTCTGGCTGATAATGCTGAGAAGTGTAGCGGCAAGTTCTGCCTCTGCAAATACTTTAATTATAAAATGAATTGAAACATTATGTTTTAAGAGTTATAAAATAACTCTACAATTTAAATTAGGTAATCTTGATTCCGTTTTTTTGTGTAAGAATATTTTCTCGTTGGGTGGTGTAGAAATTATTGTATATGTTATTGTAAATAGACACAACACAATGTACAATAATAAGTTATTATAATAGAATTAATTATAAGACATTCGTGAATAGAAACAGCGTTTAAATTTCATTACTTTTATTACCAATCTAAAGGCGGCCTCACACAACTGGAATACCTCTCTGAATTCATAAAACAAATTCATATGATTAATTAAGAGAGCCCGGAAATGGATACAATTTAACTGTCCTCCATGTGGAGCACAGTAAATCTATAGATTTGCTCTGTACATTTTCTCTGCAAAAGATGCAGTAGTTCTGAATTTTTGGTATTTTGTTAGTGCTGGGACTATAATTTTAAGTTAAAAAATGCGACCTTCTAGGGCTGCAGCGCTCCGTTTGGTAGTGAAAAAAACAATTTATTTTCTGCTAGCTATTTCTATTTTCATAATATCTTCAAAAATTCAGGACTACCAGACCTTTTGTATAGCGCTAGTACATAGTTATTACTGTTTTACGGCGCTATATTCTGGAAAGGGGAAAATGAATAAAAAAAAGAAAATTACCCTATATTTTATTTCAGTCATAAACAATGCATTTATTTTATTACTTAATAAAAAATAAACATTATAAAACTTATACTAAAAAATAAATTTAATTCTGTAATATTTTATTGCACAATATATAGTTTAAATTTTAAATCAATTATAATACTATTCTTATAATTAATTAAATGTAAATAAAAATATTGCTCATTCCCTGGTTAAATAAAATATTTAGAAGTACCTACTTATTTGATTGTATAAAAAAAACAAGTATTTTTATAAAAATACCACAGCAATTTCCTCTTATAAAGTTTAGTAACATGCGCCAGGTTGGAATGACATGGGAACAGGCAACGGAGTTGACCCAGGACAGAAAAGCTTGGAAAAACTGGGTGACGACCACATGCTCCTCATAGGATGCGAACGTGGATATGTATGTATGTAATGTTTAGTAAAAATCGGAATTCGTACAAACAACTGCAAAATCTATTGGACATACACCTAACCCTACAATGCGCAGTGATTCATATATAAGTCAAATGGATTTTTTACAGATATTTTTTTACTAAGTCCAATTCCGTGGTTACTTGCGCACTGTTATCAATCAGAACTATCTATTGAAATGATTAAAAGCAATAATGGTAAATTAGAAAGCAATTTTAGTGACAAAATTAATAGATATGTATTTACTTTCAAATTTGCCTCATGTGTGTGGAGAACATTTTATTCCCGCTTCAAATGCAAATAACTCTTTTATTTTTAAGCAAGGGAAGGTGATATTTTTTAGTTTCACTGTTGTTATATTATATTTCAATAATAATGTGAAAAAAACATGTTCGCTAATTTATTTATTGTCCTGGAGACCTTTTGGTCCATCCAAGTTTTTTTGAAAAAAACGCGTAAAATTCAAAATAATGATTTTTTGTAGAACGATACGTCATTTGCAAGGGGATATTAAGGATAAAGTCGTTTTTTTTTAGCAAAACCGTATAAGAGGGAATCTACTGTGTTAAATATTGCACAATAATTTCATAAGTAACAGAATATTGCACAATGAATATTGTTTTTGGTCACATTAAAATAATTTGTCGTGATAACACCTTAAAATTTTTAAGCTATAACACAAATCCTTCTCTACACATGTATCTATCGTTTCATGCCCTATCTCTTACGGGATAGGCAGAGGAACGGAATGCCACACTGCCCCATCCCTAGACACACTCATCTGTCACATTAATGTAATTTGTCATACACGCTCTCCGATTTTTTTTTACTCAAAACCCGTCCAGCCTTGAGGATCTGGTCGACATAATCGAACCAGGCCAGTCTGGAGCGGCCGCGTTTTTCACACCTCTTCGTTCGCTCAAATATATCTTTTTTGTCATACTTCATTCTCTCAACATGCCCTGTACATCTTAGTTTATTCACTTTCATTCTAGTTACAACACCAGTCTTGCAGTGACTCATTTTCCTAATAATCTCATTCCTTATTTTATCTCTCAGCGTTTTTTTGTCATCCTATCTTCACTAATTCTTTCAACACGTCCTAACCATCTTAATTCGTTCACTTTCATTCTCGCCACAACACCGGTCTTACAATCATTAATTTCTCTGATTATCTCGTCCCTTATACGATCTACCAAAATTACATACATAATCTTATTTCATTATTAACACGTTAAACGCTTGGGGGTCACCGGTGACCTCATCTGGCTTACATTAATGCGCCATGGGGGTCACGGGGGACCTCATGCATAAAATATACTTTAAATGCTTTTTGGCGCCAACGGTCACGCTTCTCATTTATTTCGCGTATATGTAAGTGACCGGCGTGGCGCTCGAGAGTTATCCTTTGCAGTGGGACACAGCTGCTCAGTAAATTTTTGAAAATAGGTTCCAAATTTCTAAAAGCTGTGAAAAATATTTTCAAAATAGTTTTTTTGTTATAATTACGGAATCCTGTGCCCGATTCATGTATAACTTATTTTGGGTGCTTTTCACATTAAAATACATCGAATGCCGAAAAACAGTTTTTTTGTAAATTTTCGTATTTGTTGCGATGGCGTTTAACGTGTTAATATATTTTCTACATATTTCGTATTTCCGTATAATAAATTATAAACAATACACAAACAAACGGACAATCTTAAAAACAATACATTGACTCTGTATTGTTGGAAGACTGACTTGTTTGTAGATCAGTTTGACTAAACCGACTGATTATATTTAAGACATTCGATTAGACATCATCACTTACCTCTTTATACCTAAAGGTTTGTTAATTGGCAGAATGGTGGATACAAATGGCCGAAAGATGATAGGCCAAAATCCAAATGGCCGACAAGTACAATAGGTCAAAATCCAATAGGCCGACAAAGACAAATGGCCGAATCGCTAACCCTGCTTACTTCACGCTGTCGGCCATTTGTTCTGTCGGGCATGTTTTTTCGGCCCTTTGTTCTGTCCGCCATATGCCTTCTCGGCCATTTTTTCTGTTGGCCATGTGTTTTTTTGGCATTTAGTCTTCGGCCATTTGTACCATTCGGCCAAATGGCATTCGGCTGTTTGTCTGGATACCCTAACAATTTTGCATCACATTATTCACTTAACATTGTATTTCCCGAGACAGGATCTTCCCTAAGGCAGGTAGCCTAGCGAGTCTACCAGTGCTGCAGAGGGTCCTCGGTAGAGCCCCTTCCGTGCACTCAGCAGTCTCCCGTCTGAGAAGAGCGCCCCCACTTCCGCCTCCTTGTGGGAGAGCAGGGCTTCCTTGGAACGGTGGTTCAACACTGCAAAATATCATTTTTTTTAATAGTCAGTTTTTATTTATTTATGTACACTTTTGGTGAACAAGATACAGAGATATGTTAACATTACGAATATAAATCATAAAATTTTATCGTAATGTTGCCATTTCTTCCAGGTAACTCAAGGATTTTTTAGAATATTGCTATTACTAGAGTATTTCAAAGTAACCTCCGAAACTTGAGATTATTCCCGTAGTTTGTTAGATATAATGCTGTAATTTGGTTGATAAAATGTTTAAGGTAAGACGCAGTGACTGTAGTGGTTTTTTTTTTTAATAATTTGGCCCCTTTTTATACAATAAGCCAAAATTGATTTTATCGCTTACATTTTTAAAATTTGAAGCGATGTAATAGAATGATTTTTCTTCAAAGCATATCGAAATGACTGTGTGTAGTTTTTATGGATAAATTCTGGCACTAATTTGGTGATTTTTCTATGAGAAAATATCGGTAATGACCCCTTCATGTAACAACAAATTGATGAATTATGTACAGTGGTGTGAGAAATAATAATTTCATAAGATCCCATACCTTCCCATAACCCCCTGACAGCTTTTACAGTAGAAGAATAATTTACCAGGCAACTGCACGGATCCCCTTCTGGTCCCGTAGTTGGCCACTCCTGCCATTCCTCGCGTCTGCCCCGTGAACATGTCGTAGTCTACGTGCAGATTGTCTGAGCTGTAACTCTTTCTGCCCCCTCGTAAGCTGGCACTCTGTCGGCCGCCTAACTCTGTGGAACAACTGAGGCGGGAGAAAGTGTCGAATCTGAAACCAAAAACATTGTTAGGAAAGAAGAACTGGGATTGACTGTAAGATATTGCTTTTGCAATAAGTCCGCCCTTTGGCGCACTACTGTTGTCTTGTTTTTTGATAATTTTTGACTAATAAAGATTCATTTATTTATATGAATTGGTAGGTATTCTAATATTTTGATGGGCTACGAATGTGAAAAAGAGTAGAGCATATTGTATGAACATAATAGAAAATTCTTCCTTTAAGGTTATTCGGGTGTTGGCCGCGTGTCCTTTGATCTTCTCTAGCTTTCGGCAGCGATACTTCTGCCATCTTCAGGATGAAGTAGCTAGAGAAGAGTGCCGAAAGCTAGAGAAGATCAAAAGACACGCGGCCAACACCTGAATAACGTTAAATGAAGAATATATATACCATGCTGCGAAAACCTACAACATCATAATAGAAAATGTATGCCAGTTTATGATGCATTCTTTGGCTCTCCACACACGTCCGGAAGTTCAGTTAACTGAATTACCGTTTGCAAAAAAACTCCTACCAAAACATCTCTCTGAATTCAGTATTACACTGATTTTGAATTCAGAAAGAGGTTTTGGTCAGACCTTTTTTGCAAATGGTCGATTCAGTTAACTGAACATCAGTGCGTGTGTGGCCGCGCTAACAGTCATTTTTTTATAACTTGGCAGTTGGGTTGATTTTACTAGTACAGTCTGTCAAGAAAGAGGTGGTCTTCGATAAGTTCGACATTCTCGTACAAGGTGTGTTAACTAAAGGTACGAGACAGAATATGTGACTAGAAGTACATTTTACTTTATTTACCTCGGGTTCCTTTTAGTCATGAATTCTAAAGTCAACGGAGATTGATTCATGACAGACTGAGCCTTGGGTCTCAGTTGTTCATAATACAGAGAATCTAGGGTAGCTGGTCCGGGGGCTGATCGTCTACGAGGAGATCTCTGAGCAGATCTAGGAGGAGGACACTTTCCAGATGTGCAGCGGCGGGTAATTGATGGCATCCTCGGTACAGAATGACGAGCAGCAGATTTGGCATTGCATTGAGGAGATGTTGCCATGTTTCCACCCGATCCATGTCTCGTGATAGTGTTAGTGTTGCTACGGCAATAGCATTTGTCACTGTCGGCGCAACTCTCTGTATCGCAACCGCATAGACTATAGCACTGGCTGGAGTCACCTGCTGTACAGTCGCAGCATTTATCATCCCTAAAATAATAAAAAAATAAAATCATACAGCATTGCGATTGGTCCATTCAAAATTACACTGTAATATTTTGACAGCTATTTAACCAATGAGAATTAGTTATTTTTGAAACTTCTTTATGATTGGCCGAAAATTGTATGACTTGAAGTTGGCTGTTTTTGTACGATTATTGTCATTGGTGGATATTTTTTTTTAATAATAGAACATTAGAAATTCTCTCTCTAGAATTGAATTAATACTTAAATTTACTTACATATTACAACAATTCTCCTGCACAATTTGAGTAAGTTGTTGTGGTTTGGGCTTAACTCTTACAGCGCAGTAGCATCTGTCGGCACAGCTTTCCGACTCGCACTCGGAGCAAGAGACATAACCACTCGAACTGTTTCTATTCTGACATGCACCCATCTTCCTACTCAGCGTCAGGAAATCAGAATCTTCTGACGTACTGACTCTCTCCAGATTTCTATTACTCTTTGCATGTCTCTTAGAAGTCTTTCTAATCAATTGTGTTGTCTCTGATCGCTTTGAATTTCTTCGTTTGACACTTTGTCGTTTTGGCGTCAGTTTAGGAGGCGTTTTTTCTTTCGGATGAAATTGTCTTAAATCGTAACTCGATGTCGAAACCGAACTCTCTGATGTGATAATTATATTTTTTTTCAACGTTCCAACTTTAGGCATTTCGAATGGACTCAGTTTTAAATTTTTATTCTTTTTGCTGTCCCCTAAATGTAAAAGTTTTGATTTTAGAATGTCTTTACCAAATGGTTTTCTGAATACCATCTTCAATCCTCTCGCTCCGATGAGCATTTTCTTTCTTTTATTTTGCACCGTGCTGTTTCTTCTCATTTTCTTTTTCTGCCTTCTCATAATGTTCTTGCTGTGTTGGAACAGTTCGTCTTTAGTGAGAGTCACAGCAAGTTTGAGTAAGAATTCTTTATAAATTGGCTTCAAATCGTTGAAAGACATTCCGTCGGCATCTATGATGGCTCCCAATATGTCATCCATGCTGTGTAAATCCTCCTGGACTCTGAATTCATTGAATAATTCACTGAATCCCAAAGGAGATCCTCCACCCTTTTTGCCATTGTTTCTGAAAAAAAGAAGAAAATTTAAAAAATTGAAATAAATGTTTTCATTATCTATGACTTCATTTGATGTTGCTAGTTTACATTTTTTAAACTAAATGGCGAGTTACATAATATGTGAATAAATGAGGAAACGAATAAAAATACTACCAATCTAAAATTTATTCAAGTAAATTGAAATAAATCAAATATTAATACCTAATTTATCGTTCTGTAGTTTGGTAAAATAGAAATGTAGATTAAGTAATCGCGAATATAGCGAGTATGGAACATAAAGTGTCGTAGTACAATTTCTAAAATGGCAACACTCGCAGTATCAACTGTCAAGCGCAAACGTCATGTTCGCGGAATAACTACTTTCACATTTTGTTGTACGCGTATTTTCGATCTATTTTATTTCATTTGATAGATTGTTATATTGTAATATAGTCTTATTTTATTATATAACATAAAAACACATTGATTTCACGATGAGCGCACCGGAATATATTCTCATAAAAGACTTGAGACCCGGGATGAAAAACTTGAACGTAGTGTTCATAGTTTTGGAGGTTGGTTTACCAACGATCACCAAAGAAAACAGAGAAGTGAGAACGTTTAAAGTCGCCGATCAAACGGCGTCTGTTAACGTTTCGGTTTGGGATGAACCGGGGCAGTTATTGTTCCCTGGGGACATCGTAAGACTTACGAAAGGTTACGCATCAGTTTGGCGACAATGTTTGACGTTGTATTCTGGTAAAAACGGCGACATTCAAAAGATCGGAGAGTTCTGTATGTTGTTTAATGAACAGTTAAACATGAGTGAACCTAATCCAGCATTATCCAACGCTTGTATCAACAGCGTCCCTTTAGGGAACAACACAAACAACGGGACCAATAACGGAACCAACCCCACAATGAACAACAGACAAGGAATGATGAACAACAATACGAACAGCAGCGGCCATCAGCATTCTCAGATGATGATGGGACAACAGAAGAACAATTCCAACAGCATGGAGAGATACTCGGGCGAGCAGAACAAACCCCCCAGTAAATTAGGAGGGGGAGGGGGGCGAGTTGGACGCGGGGGGCACAGGGGGGGCGGCGGCAGGGATGAGAGAAGATAGCAACAAGATTAATAGAAAGAAAAATGGACTGTAATAATAATATTCATTCATTCAATCGTACCATCACAAGAACGTTTTTCGTAATGTGTTAAGAGTGACGAACATATATATCGTATCTTTTATGTAAATATCAGATTTAAACGAACTCTGGTGTTAGGTTAGTCTAATTGTAAGGGTGTTACGGTAAAGTCTAATCAGTCGAATATTAATTTTTGAGGTTATGTAGACCTTATGACTTCTTGAGGTGCGCTTACACAAGCAATTTTTTTACTAATAATTGCGGCAACTCGTACAAATTGTATTGATTAACTTTATTTCGCCATATTTAGTAATTATATGGGCAATATCAAGAAAGAGAATTATCATGATGTCGCCGACACGAATTGCTGAATATCCAATTGGTTCAGTAATTTTAGTCAATTCTCTTACGCATTTGCACACAATATCATTGTCTCGTTTTAATATTGCACAAATAATGTTAAGCGATATAATTTGTACGAGTTGCCACAATTATTGCTTGAAAAATCAAGCGCCGTTAAGATTGTTGAAATTTTACACAAATGCTGCTATGATACAGATATTATTTTGCCCAAGTCAATGTGGCCCCTCTGTACTAAGATATTGGCATATTAAATTTAATTCTGTAGATGTTGGCAACCCCTCTATCTTATCCTATGTGAATGGTTTGATTGACTATGTAATAATATTCATTTAGATGAGTATATGGTTGGCGCAGTTGGTTGAGGCGTCAGTCTCCCGAGCGGGAGGTGCCAGGTTCAAACCCCGGCACTGGCGATGTATTCCACACTTTGCGATACAGGCTTTTAGCCTAGTGCAAGGTGTGCAGGAAAGTATTTGGATTTGTGTATGCATGTCCAGAACCTTTACAAAAAAAAAAAAGATTATTGTTAAATCATGTGGGATATTTTTAGAGAAATCATTGACTTATGTTAAAATTTAAAACAAATAGGGATCGTGGTCTCTCTCCTTTGCTTATGAATTGTTTTTTCCGTTGTACATTCTTATTGAATGTTGATTTTTAATACAAATTTTGTTTAACAACAAAATGACGAAATCCTGTCCGTTTTTTGTTTTAGATACTTTTACCTACATATAAGAAATTTGTTAATTACTATTTACTTTAATTTTGTATTGTTTTCTCTTGAATCTTGTAAATCTACAAAATCAGTTTATACAATACCTCATAGGTTAGACGTTTACGTTTGATAGTCATGAGTTAAGAGGCCTACATCCCGCAGCAACCAACCATGGTTTTAACATTAATTTCAGTACAGTATGCAAAAAGTTGATGAAGATACTTGGATTATTTAATCTAGGTCTGGTTGCTCGACGAACAGTAAGGAGACATAAATCGTTGCTCTAAAACAAAAGTAATATGCCTTCGTAAGATTACTATCCGTTTACTATAGCCGCCAGGTTCAGTAAACGCACAGTAACGACTGGCGCAGTATACTGGTAGATGCGTTCTTTCTACTGTAGGTGCAAATATTGCTATCTCGTTTGCACGCGAAAGAAAAAGCGAAACGTCGGTGCGTGTTAGTATAGTTAGCTATTTCCTACCTAGTGTCTTCGGTATTTTGAAGCAACACATTTAATACATTTACTGGTCAGTAACGGCAATGATAATCTACTGTTCCTATCGTGTTTCGAGCAACTGAAAATAATTTTAAAAGATGTTCCTGAAATATTTTTCAGAATAGAATGTGTAAGACCTAGATATTTACTTTTTACACACAATGATAGATTATGAGAAGATCTATAGGTGATCTTTGTAATTTTTTAATTGGATTAATTTTTTAATCTAACATATCAAAATCACACATTATTTTTCGAAATTTTGCTCACACACCTACTATTTATAAGCAAGCAATATCGTTCTTTAATAACATAGTAACATATACAAAGCAGTTTGGGAAACTCTAGTTTCGGGATGTAGGTCCTCAAACTGTACAGTTATTGTATAAAATAATAAACTATGAATTTATCATGTAGTTGTAGGAATAGCGATTGGTTTAACTGTAAATATTTTTGTATATCTCTAGTATTTTGTAATAAAATAATGTACTCTATTTGTATTTCTCTGGCTTTTTCATTATTGTCAATTTTCAATATGTAACAGAATGAAGTTTCTCCTAATTTTGAGGAGATTAATTAGTTCTGAAGCTCTCAGTCCGAGCACTCTGTCCGTCATAACATCACAAACCACGCGTCCCAACAGCCTAGTTTCCACCTGCCTCGCAGGCAGTGGACCACACTCAATAGGCTTAGGACTGGTCATGGTTGCAGTGACATGCACCTCAAGTGAGGAATGAAGGATGATCCACAGTGTGACTGTGGACACCCGAAGCAAACCATGCAGCACATCTTGCGTGATTGCCCCATACGTGCTTACCCCGGTACCATTGACAGTGCTGCCAGCCTGTCCCCTGAGTTCCTCCAGTGGCTAGAGGCGCTGGATGTCAGACTTTAACGACATGACAATACTTTGACGTTGCCAAACGATAAATAAATAAATAAGTTTTGAAAATGATGATGTTATTCCAGAGTATGAGAAAACTATTCAGAGAATTTTAACAGCTTTGTAGATTTTCACGGTCTTTGTTAATCTCTTCTCCATTCGTCTCGGGTGTACCGTGTCTAATCGTCGAGCATTCGACTTACTTGCCGAGGCCATCTTCAGGACTAATATAGATGGCCCCAGCAAGTGGGTCTCGTCAACATCGACAGTCTACAAACGGTACACTCGAGAAGAATGGAGAAGAAATTTTAAGGACCTATGCTTCCAGTAGGCAACAAGGATTAAGTCTGAAAATTTTATATTTTATATCGTTGATGTGCAGATGAACATAGACAAGTTACATTTTTTGAGAATATGAGTCAAATATGCAGTTTTGATTTAAAAAAAAACATGGGAATTGGATTGGAGAAGAGATCTAAGTGATTAAATAACTCCATACATGCTTTTTTAATAACTGTTAAGAGAGGTTTCCACAAGTTGTTGTTTAAATGTTAATTATATGTCTTACCTTTGTCCAGTAGATTTATATCGGCTCAGTCCACTCGCATTGAGAAAACTCCCCGATCTCGGTATCGCCACCTTCGTCAAGATGTCACCAGACTCCGACGTGTTCCTCATGGAGTGACTCCTCCTCAGCGGCTCCAAAGGCCCCACTTTGGGCGAGGTCCTTTCCTTGGACGACACTACTGTCTCGTCCTTCTTGGGTTTTACTGGTACAGGCGGGGGGAGGGTCAGAGGTCTTGGAATATCCTTAGATTTTTCTAAACTTGAAAATATCTCGATTTTCTCAGACACTTTGCTCCTACCCGTCGATCCTTTGTTATGTTTCGTTGAATTATTACCATTGATTGTATTTTTATTGCTATTGTTGTGTTGTTTGTTTAAGAAATCCATAGATTGATTGTAGATTGACTGGGGTGGCGTTTTTCCCCCTTTTTCTTTATCGCTCCCACTTTCGTTTCCATTTTTAATGCTCGCCAACTTTGCTTTGACTTCTTCTATTCCGGCAGAAGTCTTTAAAGGTGGCAATGGTGGGGGCGGAGGAGGTCCTGGTAATTCGCTTCGTCTCAGTTTGCTCTTCCCCCTACTGGACGCATTACTACTCCTCGTGGAAGGAGTTTCCTGTTTTGGCGAACCGTTATTATTAATCTCCACTGAGACTTCTATTCTCGCTGCATTGTTTCTTGACAGTGAGTTATTGCTGTGTCGTACAGAACTTCTAGTAGAATTCCTTGAAAAAGAGTCTTGTCTCGTAGGTCTGTTTGATGTCTCGTGTCTACCTGAGTTTCTTGTATCGCTGTCTCCACTCGCTGAAGACGGAGTTCTCTTTCTTCTCGGTGGTCTTACCGGTGCAGCCGTACTGCTAGCTATACTAGGTCCTGTTAATCCACCCTTAGCTCTAGGGACTTTACTCATATGAGCCATCAATGATTTATACAACGTGGCTGCTATAACTATGGCATCTTCTGATGTTTGACAAACAAATCCATGGCACTCGAGTTGTTTGGCAACCCCTATTTTCCTCATGACAACCGTGAAAAGCGGTGAATGGGAATTGCCGTCTCTTCCAAGAATAAATTTCTTCTCCGAAGGATCCAGGTTCCTAAACAATGCTTGTTTGTCTATGTTGTCCGGGTCTGTGATTAAAGGTAGGAAGGCAAACTGTATTACGGTGGGGTCATCTTCTAAGGGTTGCAAAACGAATTTTACCGCTGACCAAACGGCTATGGTAGGAAACGGATTTAATTGTTCTAATTCCCCTTTAGGTCCGCAATGTCTGACATGTAAGCCAGCTTTAGAAATGTCTAGTCTTGCTGTTAGTTCAGGACCGCTGTTAGCTGATCCTATCGGTTTCGTTCTGCGATAAGCGAGATATAACTTGGCGAGAGGTGCTTGGAGACCAGCTAGGCTTGTGACTTTTCTCGGAAGTGGTGTTGACCCAAGATAGTCCACAGAGAAACTGTGAGCACCTGGACCATTACTATCAGCTTCCATGGCTAATTCACTGAACATTCTTTCTATATTAGCTTGTACAGAGTTTCCCATTGGATGTCCATGAGTCTCCATATTTTGGCTCATCCTTTCACTCCCTTGTCTTCTAATGTTACCATTGGTTATGCTCTCACTCTTGGCCCTAGCTGCCTCTATTGTTAGGCCCAGACCTCCAGGGCCGTCGAGCCTTCCAGGGATGGACGGGACCTGGAATGAAAATTCATAATTGAAATTCAGACAAACAAGATTCCAATAAGAAGGCTGCGTTCTTTAGAGATTATTATTGGATCTATTACATACCCTTCTAACAGCTCTCGCCGACACGCTGGAGTGCTGCACATGCTGTTGCACCCTGGTGTGTCCATATCCTTGGGTGTGACTGATGACGCTCCTCGTCTCCTCAAACATGCTATCGATGCGCTGCTTGTACAGGGAAGCCGAGGATATGGACTCCCTGCCTGATAGATGGAAGCCGGCGGCTGCTACAGCGGCGCTCAGAGGAACGCAGCGCTCCGCCACCACCATCTGGAAAAATAACAGGACCATTTTTCACTTACTTCTCCTTGTAGGGCACTTACGAAAATGTCTAGCTTTTTTAAAATGTAGTTCTAATGTAGCTTTTGCTTAGTAATTCTGTAGACCTTACCTTGCAACTTTTGAAGTCACTCCCAGATCATTTTTGAAGCTCTGGAGGAATTCCTCTTTAAGGACTTTTCCTTCTATTCATCATTGATTCTGGAACAATTGAAATTCATACGTTAGAAAAAATCGCCGAAAACGAGTCTTAGTATTACAAGTCGCTTAAAGAAATTTTCTAGGGGTGCCTGCTTTGGCTGTTTTACGAGTTATTATGGCTTTCGAGATGTTCTCATCGAAGGCATAAAATGCTTTTGGAACTGACTGCCGTCAAAACAGAGTAAATTTTCAGACTTGGGAACCGGTGCCCACAAATAACACAGATCAACAAATTTAAACGATTAAAAAGACATTATTCATTCGTGTTGCAAAAATCGTGTCGACCCGTGTAATTTGAAATACCAGACCTGTATTTCACCAACTTTTTAGGTGTGGAATGAGAAAATAAGTGGCTCCTATACTCGCTATTTTCACCTAAAAAGTTGCTGAAATCCAGTATTAGTGTTTCAACTGAAATATTTTCCGGTTTTTCAATTTCAACGTTAGGGTGTTCAGAGTAGTTTCGGGAGGGGTTTGTTGAGGGGAGCCCTTCCGGCAAACCTTGAGCCATCCAAAAATGAAAAATGTTTTCGCGTAAAAGACTGGATAACATACGAGCTGAATCTCCTGAAACATCCAGAGGTGGAGGTGGGTTTACCCTTGACGATTTATTAATGTTTTTCAATTATTGTTTTTTGTTCAGGTAATATATTATCTAGGCCAAGGTTTCCCTGCCTGTGTGTGAGTATAGTGAGTAGTGCTATGTTAATCACTGTTATAATAATGAGATATTATTAACATGAGCTGAGTAGCCATTAACGCATCGAGTTTACTGATTAGTGTTACTTTAATATAGTAATTGCATAGCGTGCCGGCATCTCGATATATCCGCACTTAGGCTTACATTTGCACGATTTTGAAAAGGCGGATCGATGGAAGAATACCTACAATGACATTTATTTATGAGATTATGAGATCTAGAGCTCAGACCAGTGTAGATCCTTTGTTCTATAACTCGCAGTAAAAAGTGCCATTCCAGGTCATCGGGGATGTGCGCTGTGCAGCTACTAGAGGGATGTAAGTGGAGCGATTAGTGCGTGAATGTGATTGAAGCTACGTTATGAAACTATTTATGCACTTTTAGCGGGAATGGATCTGGGACGCATGTGGTATATTTTGACCGCAAAGGCCATGTAAACACTAAAGCCATACTAAAACTACCTAATTTAAATTATCATATTACGACTTTTGCGTGAAAAGGATTCTAATCGACATAATTAAAAAATTAGAGTTAAGGTTTTATTTGTGTGTAAACTATACCTACAAGTCAGTGTTTGAAACTTTGTTCTTAGTTTTTTGAAATCTTCATCTTGTTAGTTACAACCTTGTTTTTCTCGGGTGACGATATATACGTAGGTACTTTGAGTTAATACAAAGATGCTGGACCACACGGAGTATCGCAAAGTCACAGCCTTCAAAGAAAAAAGTACAACAATTAAGTCGCGAATGCTGAATCTATCTAATTATAAAGTTATAATTTCTCATTCATAGAGAAATTACTTAGTTCCTCTGATATCTACTCACACCAGAGTACAATACAGCGCCCAGCCTACCAACTGTTGGGTCCATCGCAAGATGGTATTTGCTTCTCTTATGACACTGATCTTCTAATGACGGTAAATAGTATACAAAAGTAATTAAACAGAGGCCAAATAAGACAACTAGTGTTATTTGCTGGGCTGCATTTATCATCAAGTAAAAACATTAAATTATCAAAATACTTTAGATAAAAAGTCTAGCTAAATGGGTGATTGTGAGTTTGAATGCGGGTGGGTCAGGTTATGAAGAAATAGGTACCTAATATTAATTTAGAAGAAATAATAATTCTGGGCCAAATCGCCTGTGATGTTAAATTTTTTGACTATACTTTTCAGATGTAGACTAAACTAAATGTAGGGATACTTGATTAGTTCAAGCATTTGATTAGTTTAGCTGTAATTTTCTTTGTACCTATTTTTTTCGCTAATAAAAAAACATAAGTATGTATTTCTTTATTTACTTATAGGTAAGTATATATACAAATGGCGTCCACCGTGTACCAGATCTGTTAGGTATATTACGATAAATAATTAAAAATAAACAGGTAGTTTTGTTCAAGCGTACTTGGTATATTTTTATAAAATTTACTTATATTTGGTATGTTTCTCCGAGTTGATTAGAAATTAGATAGATGCGTTCACCATATGTCTGTCAGAAGCAAATTATGAAGCTGCATTTTCACCTAGGAATACACTTTTTTTTTATTTGTTAATTCGAATCTATTCCGTACATATTTCAGAATTTCTTTTCTTAATTCAAAATTATCAGTATTTCTATTATCTACTCCTTAGTCTGCATAAGGGGAATTTCTAATTTAGGAAAAAATCCAGAGTTCTGTTCTATCTATCTATATATCTATCTATACCCTCACGCTACGCCCCTTGCAGGGTAGGCAGAGAGGACAGATCGCCAGACAGCCCTATCTTTAAACACGCTCCTAGCCTCCGTCACATTCATACAATTTATCCCACACGCTCTTCGATTCCTTTTACTCAAAACGCTTCCATCCTTGAGGGTCTGGTCGACATGATCGGACTAGGCCAGTCCCGGGCGGCCGCGTTTCCTTACACCACTTCGTTCGCTCAAATATATCTTTCTTGTCATCCTTAAATTTGTTTTACATTGGATGACCCGTTCCTAACCAATTGAACTGGACTACTAAATCTTGATTGTGAATCCAGTGTTGTTGAATTGATTTGTCTGGTTTTGGACTGCCGGTGGTTCTCATATGACTGAATTTTATGTTGTTATTGATCTGTTATTTTGATTGTTCATGTGATGTTTTTTATTGTTGTTGTTTGGTATTTTGTGCGGCTATGATAGAGCCTTTGACTTATACATTGTGGTTGATACTGCCTTGTGGGAAGGGAAAATGTATAATTATTCATGTGTTGACTCTATTTGTTTTATTTTATGTATTTATTTGAAACATGTTTAATTGTAATAAGTTGACAGATTGGATCTGGAATTGAAGGAGTGGATCTTGTACTGTAGCGTTTTACTTTTAATACTTATGTACTTTTGTATGACTTTTTATAATTATGCACTTTTGTATGACTTTTTATACTAATATACTTTTATATGACTTTTAAACTTGTATACTTTTATGGAACATTACTGACTTTGGGATTGCTTGCTCTTGTTGTTTTTGTGAATGACACATATATGTGAGGACGAATTATAGAAAACCTAAGTTTTATTACTATTGTTGGTGTGTATTTCCAAATGATTGATTATTTTATTTGAATGACATTTTTAAATTGTATGTGGATTGTTTGTTCTGAGTATTTCTATGAATGATGCTTGTTTGAGAACGAATTCTGGAACCTTTAAGTTTTAGTTTTAATATTGTACTTTTAAATGACAGAATTTATTATTTTACTGCTTTTATATGAATGATGCACATATATTTATATACGCTTAAGCGAATTCTTGAATCTTTAGGATTTATTATTGTCATTGGCATGTATTTTGAATTATTGAACTTATTATTTTGTTTGAATGACATTATTTTGTTGTAGTTTGTTTATTCTGAGTATTTATATGAGGTCAAATTCTAATGCCTTATTATTACTATTTTTGATTTTATTGTTTTATTTATTCGAATAGCATTGTTGACTGGAGGACTGCTTATACTTATGGTTATTCTTGAATCTTTAAGATTTATTATTGTTGTTGGCATGTATTTTGAATTATTGAACTTTTTATTTTATTTGAATGACATTATTTTGTTATAGATTGTTTATTCTGAGTATTTATATGAGGTCAAATTCTAGTGCCTTATTATTAGTATTTTTGATTTTATTGTTTAATTTATTCGAATAGCATTGTTGAATGGAGGACTGCTTATACTTATGGTGAAATTACTATAATGATCTTAAACCGTGTGGTGAGATACAGAGCAATCAGCTCTAGTTCACCCACGGTAATGCTATTAAACATAGATGAGCCGGGCACGCGTATTAATTAACACAAAATGAATTGAAATACCTATGTTTTTGTACACTATATATTATGACCAATAAATCTATCTATCTATCTATCTATCTATCTATCTATCTATCTATCTATCTATCTATCCTGTCATCATTCATTCTCTCAACATGCCTAAACAAAAAAAAAACAGATTTTTTCAATAAAAATACCATCTTCGATACAATGTTGCATTGTATGTTATCTCAAGACTTGGAAGATAGCTACAAAAAATCGTTCCAATGGATAATCTCGCAAGTAACAACTTTCCAGTGAATATTATAGTAAGTGATATGTGGTGTGACTTATGATGCAAGCGTAGGCTGCGTGATACACGGATGGATTATCAGAAGATAAAATAATACCAGATATTAGTACCAGCTAATAGTTCATTATGGTTTATAATAATATGTATCTTTTCTACTACGTATTCAGATATTCTACTCGCATCCGTCAAATATTATAATTATTATGAATGAAACTTCTCACGCAATGTTAATTTACTAAATTAATATCCAACTAGATATAGCTTTGTAAATTTTCACGGTCCTTGTTAATCTCTTCTCCATTCTTCTCGGGTGTACTGTGTGTAGGTTGTCGATGTTGTCGAGCCCGTGTGGCCCACTTGCTGAGGCCATCTTCAGGACTAATGTAGATGGCCTCAGCAAGTAGGCCGAAAGCTCGACAACATCGACAATCTACATACGGTACACGTACACCCGAGAAGAATGGAGAAGAGATTAATATTTAACCAGTTCAATCTTAAAAGAAATAATCAACGTGGTGGGTTTCGTTTAAAGGGTATTTTTCATATAACACATCTCCACAATTTTACTAAATATGTTTCAAAAGAATTTTCATAACTTGTATAGATTCCTGAAAAAAAAAGAAAAAACTCGAAAATACGATAAGAACTTGTTTTAATAAGTTAAATGAAAAAAGTTGTACGACTGCGTCCCGTGACGACCTACCCGTTTAGGCGGAGTTTTCTAATAAGAAATGCGTTAAACTTAATATTTCGTCCGGCCCGTTAAAAAAGTTTTCTTTCCAATCTGGCCCGGGAGCAAAAACTGTTTGCCGCACGTGACGTAGGTGCTGTTGGTAGTTGGTATAAATCATGTAGATTTTGAAAAAAATAATGTTATTATGTGTACCTATAAATAAATAATATATGGAGATATTTGTTAATCTATTTTCTTGGATTAATTAATATTTACAAGAGAAGATAATCACTCATTAATGGACGACAAAAAATCTATAAGTATTTCTAGGAAAGTATTTATTGTTCATGACAGATTATTTTTATGTCTCGTGCTTCAATAAAATCATGATGGAATTCATAAAATAATTCAAATATCAATATAATAAAATTATTGCTGTCCGTGTATGCCCAGTACTGACTATAACAACGCAAAGTAAATAACCATCGTTGCGCTGCGTGTGTCAAGAGCTTTAAAACTGCTTACGTACGGGCTCGTCTTCAGTTTGGTAGATCACATTATAATTGAGTGAAATGTAGAATCTTTACTGGTTTGTTTGATGGTGATGTGTTTGTTCTATTGTAAAATTTACAACCATAACTATTTGATTCTGTTAAGAAAATAAAATAAAATATAAAACATGCTATGTGTTCCAATTCCGTTGTTATTCTACGCAAAATAAAATATTCCTTAGTTTATGCAAGCCTGGGAACAATATACTACTATACTAGTTAAAAATAATCTTATATTAAAGGTATTTGGATTAAGAAATCATTCATCATCAGAGGTGCATATAAGACATGTATTATAAATACTTGATTTATTTAATATATCTACGTTTTATGCAACTAGAAAAGATTAACGATTTATCATCTATAATTATTAATTAATGCTAAATCTCCAAGTGAGTAGATAGGAAAGATACTTTTTGCATTATTGAAATCAGTTTTCTTCGTGAATTTCAACGAGATTAATTTATTATCTAATATTTTAATGTATAATTAATTAATTTATTGAATTGAAAGTTGCTTTTCTGCACATTTGCATTTCAATTTACACGTCGTTTAATAATTATATTCCTAATCATTACACCCCATGTTGAACTTAAGTTAGTTTTAGTTGACACTCGTCCTACACGAATATTATAATGTAGAATATCCGGTTGGAAGTGCACGTTCTCGTATGTTGATTTGAGAAATTCGAGAATAAATTTATTCAAATACATTATAACTTATGACAAGACAAAACATTAGAAAATACATGGGACTGGTAATGAAAATACGGAACGTAGCATGGATCTATAATATGGTAATAAGCATGGACCACTATCGTCCAATATTCTAGGTATAGTATCGGACAGACAAAGTCTTTACCAATTGAAATTCTTTACACTCCAATCGGCGTCGATAGATTTGATTTCTTTCTCCTTCATCTGTTCAAGATTTTGTATTAATAGTTTTATATTTATGATATGGAAAAATTGACGAGTACAAGTGCCCGACTCTGGCCTACGTATGATTGAATACAATAAACAATTTGGAAAACATAAAATCGCGGGGACACAGAACACTTCCGAGGGTGTATTGGCCGTCTTGCTTGAACAATGGTTTGTTCCCAATTTCGTAATAAAATAATAGAAAATAATAGCTTCTAATATTTTTCCAGCGGGTTCAATAAATTATCTAGATACAACTTCAAAACGTCCCTACAAAATTGTTCAAATAAGGTGGCTGACGCCCTGACTGAAGTTAATTTCCCTTCCCCAGCTTTTGGCTTAACTGACAATCCTACAAGTTAGCTAAAAATGTTTCATCCATGGACTCAAGCCTCAAAGCTACTGACTCAAAGCCCTCGTCTAAGGTTTTTCTGTCGTTAATTAAAAAAATATATGGGTATAAATATATGTTTGTAATTAATGTGTTGACATTAGTTTATAACGTTTACCTATGGAATGGATTATTTATATGCATTGCATATGCAGAAAACTAGAGAAACTACCTCAGTTAGGTATGTAGATACCTGGCTAGTGGATAGTGACTAGATTATCTACTAGTCAGTA
Organism: Ceraclea dissimilis; assembly: GCA_963576895.1. Classification (NCBI taxonomy): domain Eukaryota; kingdom Metazoa; phylum Arthropoda; class Insecta; order Trichoptera; family Leptoceridae; genus Ceraclea; species Ceraclea dissimilis. Next base: position 401,850 of record OY756379.1, on the reverse strand, counting down.
ATGTTGTCTTGCCGTCCTACTTTAGTTCAACTCTCCATTAGATTCCCGTTTGTAGGAAAATACAACATGTATACCTCTGCAACATACTGTCAGCGATACCTAATAAAACAATATTGTTATTAGTGTAAAAAGTCTGCGAAATAAGCGTAAATATTGGCATAATAGCTCGCGTTCTTCGACAGTCTATCGCTTCTGAAATTAGGCATTTAGGTGTAAAACTTAAAGGTATATTATAAATTTAATAATGGTTGACTTCTATTATTTTTTTACATTTTTCACAAATATACCTAGGTACGCATTGGTTCGTCCGCGTCATGTGCGGCGGTTACTTTGCGAACTATGAACTCCATAGAAAATAATCATCATAAATTTCTCTATTTTCTTTTTATCTGAATCTATGGTCAATTTTTATTTGACATTGACAGTTTACTCTCTTCACTCTTCCTTCAGTCTTTTCGTATTTTCAATTATATATTATTAATCTATGTTTTCAATCGACGAGAAGGGGAGGCTTCAATACCTAATCTGTTTTTTATTTCAATTATTTATTTGAGAAGATTTCAAACAAATGTAAACCGAGAAGAATAATATGGTGGAACGGATTACAATCCGTAAAAGAAACAGGAGACTGTAAAACATACACCGGTGAAGTGAATCGACACCATATCGCCTAAGTCCTAATTTTCGATTGTAATTAGAATCGGTAATCAGAATTTGGTAGTAAAATGAATATAACAAAGTTTCACCCGTGTACATCGTAAGATAACTAAAGCAGCATGGATGGAACTAGTGGTAGTGCACATAATAATATTACAGAACAGTAATGTGCTGTAGGAGATATTCAACATTCTATAACTAAAGGTGATAATGAAAGTTCTTTAACGGCTGAATCTACGAAACAAGAACCTGGTGTGGATGATATCTGTTATGGAAACATTGATACATTTGAACCTAATATTAAATGTGAGGTTAAAGATGACGTCAATAAAAGCCTTTTAACAACTGATTCCTTGAAACAAGAAGGAAAGGCCGATGTTGGTCATGCTATTAGTTATGGAGGTATTGATGAGTGTAAAGATGGTGACAATAAAACCTTTTTAATAACTGGACGTATGAAACAAGAAGCTACCGAGGAAGAAGCTGAACCAGTAGATATTAAATTGGAATGTGAGAGAGCTAGCAGTGGAGCAAATGAAAATTTGGTAGTCGAATCATCATCTAAAAATAGTGTGGAATGTTGTCCTGGAACTTCATACCAAAGTGTCCAGAAAGGCGAGAATACACACGCGCCGACACAAGGATATCAATGTAATTTTTGTCCGCAAAAACTGAGCAATTCACAGGATTTAGTCAGACACATTCTCACACACAGTGGCGAAAAACTTTATCAGTGTAATATTTGCATGAAGAAATTGAGCACATCGGCTAGTTTAATCGGCCATGAAAAAACCCATAATGCAGGAAGACCTCATGAGTGTAATTTTTGCTTGCTGAAATTCACCACATTGTGGGGTTTAACCAGTCATAGACGAAGACATAGTGGCGAACAACCTTATGAGTGTACTATTTGCAAGAAGACATTCAGTGCCTTGTCGTATTTAACCGAACATAGGCGAAACCATAGCGTCGAAAAAACTTATAAATGTGACACTTGCGCTAAAGAATACAGCGATGTGAAGAGTTTAACTGATCATCTTCTGTCTCACAGTGGCAGCAAACCTTATAAGTGTAATATTTGTGCGAAGAACTTCTTTTACAAGTCGAATTTAACCGCTCATAGATGTGGCCGCAGTGTAAAGTCGTCACAGTGTAATATTTGCATGAAAGTATTCAGTGAGCCATCGTATTTAATCATACATTCACGAATACACAGTGGCGAAAAACCTTTTGAGTGTAATATTTGCATGAAGAAATTGAGTTCATTGTCGAGTTTAAATAATCACAGACGAATCCATAGTGATGTAAAGTTTTATGAGTGCAATATTTGTGCGAGGAAATACACCGACCAGTCGACTTTAATTGCTCACAGATGTATTCGCAGAAATGAAAAACCTTTGGAGTGTAATATTTGTATGAAGAAATTTGGTCGGTCGTCAAGTTTAAATAAACACATGCAGATTCACAGTGACTAAAAATCTTTCAAGGCTTATGCAGGGACAATTTTCGTACGTTGTCGACTTTAACTGAATCCATAATGCTGAAAAAACTTCGCGGGTTTACACCTTGCACCTTTACACCAATATTACTATTTGCATGAAGAAATTCATCAATCGACGACGTTGATCATCCATATCGTAATGTTATTGTCATGTTTTGCTTCGTACAATAAAGTCAGTCACTCTTCTTCTTTATTCTTTTTTAAACTATCTTAAAAGTATAAGGTGTAGCCTCTTTTTCATTAATGAAGTTCTCTTCCCATTCTGAATGACATTTAAATGTTTGAACAAAGAGAATTTTGTCTGTGTTTTTCATCCATTTGAACCAGCGACATAATATATTAAGTAGGTACTTAATATGTAATCTCTTTGATTTGAACATTGACTGGTTACCTATCCTCTATCTCAAAAATCTTGTCATAATTTTTAAAAAAGACACTTCTTTTTCAATTTTTATTTTAAAACATTGTAAATTTTTTTACTTTTCACTATTGTGTAAATGTTTCTATTATAAAATTCTGTAATAAGCTCTAAGTAATGCTATTATATTTTGTAAATTAGATTTATGTTACTATCAAGATAAATAAAAGATTAGGTAGGTTCTCAAATAAAAAGCTATTTTGTAAATACTTAACTGAGTTAATAATTATTTCAAAAGTCCCGCTTCAAGCGCAGGTCAGTGTGTTATGAAGTTATACAAAGTACCTACCTACTACTAGAATATTGGATGTGGTTTATATACGCACACAGCATTCACTGGTAACCCCACTATTAGCATATAACGCCATGGTATTGCAATATGCAGCAGTGGAAGGTAAAATATAATTATGTCGAATTTAAAAAAAAATAAAGCACTAGCAAAATGACAATGAAGATAATAAAATTGATTTCAAAGTATTTAATCAATAGAAATGTACCTACGCACCTATTTGTAATGCTTTTGTTGTCTAGTTTTTAATTCCCAAAATAATAATAGCGCTCTTTATCTGCGTGCGGTGGTGACTTTGCGAACTATGAACTCCATAGAAAAAAATCATCTCATATCCTTTCTGTCTTCGTTTTACCCATAGAGATAGGAATAGTTAGAGTGTTTGACAACCTGCGCAGTAGACAGTTTCGTAGGCCAACATCTTGTATGGGGCGGCCACGTGGAGTGTGGCAAAACGTATTTTTGTGTACTAATATTTGTACGAAATTTGAACTCCCCTCAGCGATAATCCGTGATTTTACTATTAAAAATCAATTATTTGCCTCTTTATCAATAGTACTGGACTGTCCATACAAACCCACGCCTCAAACGTGTTTGTTTTGCCACACTCCACGTGGTAGATGTTGGCTTATGCGCAGAACACCAAAATAGAAACGTGTGACACTCTGATTTATGGTATCTCTATGGTTTTACCTGTATCTATGGTCAATGTTTATTTGACATTGACAGTTTATTTTCACTTCGATAATCTGTTCTTGATTCCAGATTTTAACCAAGCGTAAACCGAGAATATTATGTATTAAAATATAGTGGAACGGATTGTAACACGAGTCTGTAAAACATACACCGGTAAAGTGAATTGACCGACACCATATTAGAGACGAACAACGCGACGGGTTGCACTTGCCAGCGGGATTACCTACCGTTATACCGCGGCATTGCCTAATTCTAAATTTTCGATAATAATATTCGATTCGGTAATCACAATTAGGTTTTATAACAAGGTCACATTGTTTATATTACGATAACTAAAGCAGCATGGATGGAACTAGTGATAGTGTACATAATAATATTACAGAACAGCAATGTGCTGTGGGAGATATTAGATATTCTATAACTAAAGGTGACAATGAAAGTTCTTCAATGGCTGAATCTATGAAACAAGAACCTAGCGAGGGGGATATCTGTTATGGGAACATTGATATTAAATCTGAGATTAAAGATGACGTCGATAAAAACTTTTTAACAGCTGATTCTGTGAAACAAGAACCTGCCGAGGAGGAAGGAATGGCCGATGTTGGTCATGCTATTAGTTATGGAGGTATTGATGAGTGTAAAGATGATGATAATAAAACCTTTTTAATAACTGGACGTATGAAACAAGAAGCTACCGAGGAAGAAGGAGAGCGTTATGTTGGATATGAAATGCTTGATGCAGATATCGATATTTATGAAGCCGATGTTAAACTTGAATGTATGAGACCTAGCAGTGAAATAAACGAAGATTTGGTAGTCGAATCGTGGGATTGTCGTCCTGGAACTTCATATCAAAGTATTCAGAGAGACGCACCGACACAAGAATTTGAAAGTAGTATTTGCCCGCAAAAATTAAACAATTCACATAGTTTAGCCAGACATGTTCTCACTCATAGTGGCAAAAAACATAATAAGTTTAATATTTCTATTAAGAAATTGAATACATCTCCCAGTTCAACCGCGCATATACAAAATACTCCTAGTGACGGAAAATCTTATGAGTGCCATTTTTGCTTGGTGAAATTCGCTAAATTGTCGTATTTAAAAGCTCATATTGAACGAAGACATACTGGTGACCAACCTTATGTATGCACTATTTGCACGACGACATTTAGTGCTTTGTCTAATTTAACCGAACATAGACGGAACCATAGTGTCGATAAAACTTATAAATGTAACATTTGCGCTAAAGAATACAGCGATGTGAAGAGTTTAACTGATCATCTTCTGACTCATAGTGGCAGCAAACCTTATAAGTGTAACGTTTGTGCGGAGAACTTCATATTCCAGTCGAATTTAATCGCGCATAGATGTATCCGCAGTGTAAAGTCGTCACAGTGTAATATCTGCTTGAAAGTATTCAACGAGCCGTCATATTTAATCAAACATTCACGAATACACACTGGCGAAAAACCTTTTGAGTGTAATATTTGCATGAAGAAATATCGTACATTGAGGAGTTTAAACAATCATAGACGAATCCACGGTGATGTAAAATTTTACGAGTGTAATATTTGTGCGAAGAAATACAGTCACCAGTCGACTTTAATTGCCCATAGATGTAATCCTAGAAATGAAAAACCGTACGAGTGTAATATTTGTATGAAGAAATTTGCTGAATTATCAAATTTAAACAAACACATGACGATTCATAGTGACGAAAAATTGTACGAGTGTAATATTTGCATGAAGAAATTCAAACAGCGTGCTTATTTAAATACCCACACACTAATCCATACCGGTGAGAAACGTTATGAGTGTAATATTTGCCTAAGGAAATTCTCTCGTTTATCGGGTTTAGCCAGCCACAAATTAATCCACAATGATGAAAAACATTTCGAATGTGACATTTGCATGAAGAAATTCACTCAGTCGACAAGTTTAGTCAGACATAGAAAAGTTATCCACGGTGGTGTAAAGTCGTTCGAGTGTAATATTTGCACGAAGAAATTTCGTACATTGTCGAATTTAACCAACCATACACGGGTGCATAGTGGTAATAAACCTTATAGGTGTACTGTTTGTGCGAAGAAATTCGCTTCATTGTCAATGTTAACAAAACATCTTAAACGAATTCATACTGTCGGAAAACCTTCGTAAGCGCAATATTTGCATGAAGAAGTTCATATCAATCGACGACTTTAATCGTCCGTATTATTATAATAACGTTATAGTCATGTTTTGCTTCTTGTCACGATGCAGTCAGTCACTCTTTTTTCTTTTTTGAGCGTCTTAAAAAAGTGAGGTGTCGCCTCTTTTTCATCACCGAGGTTAGCAACCCATTCTAAATGACATTTAAATGTTTAAACAAAGATAATTTTGTGTTTTTCTCGTTAATTTGAGCATTCACTGGTTACCCCATTATTAGGATATACCGGGATGGTATATTAGTACTGTACCTAACCTAGTACACAGAACACATATACTCTGACCTAGTAGTGGTAGATATTATGGTATCCAATTCTAAATAATCAATAAGAATGTACATAGTATTATAGTTTTACTATGGAGAATTTAGTTCCGCGAATCACCGCATGCAGATTTACAGCGCTTTATACGCTCTATGGTGGTCAGCGTGTAAACTTATATTATTTACGTTTATATTCTATTAACTACTTTTTTTAAGTTTCTGTTATAAATAAATAATTATGTAATTAGGCTCTAAGTAATGCTATTATATTTATGTTACCTCCTACTGAAATAAATAAAAGATTAATTATCAAACAAAAAGCTGTTTTAAAAACAATAATTGCCTAAATCCCAATTCTAGTAGTGCATGTCAGTATGTTAAAATCTATACAAATAATTAAAATTGAGGTATGTATGTGGGTAAGTTTGTTCCACCATAACTCTGGAACACCTAGAGAAATTTCGACCTAACTTGCTACACGTTTGCCTTGCTATCTGGAAACGAATACTAGTAGGTAGAAACTTCTCGAAATGCGGAACCTTCAGAGAAATTTTGCTGATGAGGGTATCCAAGGGTTATGTGGGGTCGTGTGTGACATCGTATGAAAGGGCGTTGGAAAAGAAATTCGGATTGCAAGTTATATTTCGCCCACCTCAACCCATCGGAAGACAACTGCAAGTGATCGAGAAATCGTCACCGCATACCGCAATGTTTAATGGTTTCTCATAAAAGATCTTCACGAGTAGAACACAGGTCTTTTGTCAAATTTTGTATCGATCAATTCTCTATCAGAACGAATGTCAAGACTCTATCAGAACGAAGGAACCCAAGCGCTCAGAGAATTACGTAGAATCTTTTAGAAAGCTGTGGAAATAAGGCGAACTTTGTAGAATCTTCTAGAGATCAATCGAACTTTGTAGAACCTTCAACAAAGTTGCAAAAGTTGATAGAATATTTTGGAACCTTCTAGAAAGTTGTGAGAATGAATGAACAGATGAATGTAATCTAAACTATACTGTCGATCAACTTCACAAATTTGCCGTTGCGAAGCACGGGTAACTTAGATGTAAACAATAAAACGTATAAAATTACTGAAATAGTTATTTTATTATGGAGTTTTAAGTTCCCAAGTCTTCAACGCGCGCAGATTTATAGCGCTTTATTCCTGCGTGCGGTGGTGACTTTTCGAACTATGAACTCCATAGAAAAAAACTGTCACAAATTCAGGGTCACGTTCTGTATCCGTTAAAATTCACTAGGCGATTCGCTCGATTGTTTATGGTTCTATTGTTCGCCGTTCTATCATCAGTGCGTTTCACTCGGTTGTGCGAGTCAACGTGTTCTATGTGCACAGTTGACACGCTCGGTTGTTGCGAATAACACCCAACAAAATTGTTGGGTGACATTCGCTCGCCATAGATAATAGAATGGTCCGCACGTGTAGTTCACTCACTCTTATTATCACGCGATATGTCTATCCCTTTCTACCAAAGAAGAGTATAGCGATATCGCTATCTCGATGTATATCTATCAACTCACTCTTATTAGTATTCTCATATCTCTATCTCTGTTTGACAATTCCAATTGGAACAATCACCCAAATGCGTTCTGCTTCGCGCGATAATCGCCCGTTGACACGCCAAGTGAAAATTAACGGATACAGAACGTGACCCAGCTGTCTCTTCTTTTTACCTGAATCTATGGTCAATGTTTATTTAACATTGACAGTTTAGTCTCACTTCGATGATCTGTTTTTAATTCCAATAGGGAACTTGCACTAGTGAGGAATATAGACGAAAATACATTAATTCGGTAGAATAAAGGTTAAATATCAATTCTACGTTGATTAAAACCCTAAAATATTTTTTTTTAATTTTTAATTCGATGAATAAAATCACGACTTCTCAGCATCCCCTTAAACGCCACGCCATTGGTCAATCTGTTTGTGACGTCACGTAGTCCATGTTTGTTTTGACGGGATACCAAAATGTATGAGGTTTCTTGACCGCGTAGTGTTTGAGTTTGTTTTCTGACTGTTTTCGAAGTATATTATAGCTTAATTTAATATAAAGTATTCCAGAGGAAGTCAGTCGAATATTTTGTAGTGCCAGAGTGAACAAAGACAACTAATACGACGCCCAATAAAGCTTTTTATTGATACCGGCAGATCCCGCTAAGGCTAAGTGGAAAAAATGGCATTGTGCAACGAAACTAATCTAGAAACAAACCTTTATCGAATTTAACTTTTAGGTCATGTTTGTGAGGTTAATTTTAATGAAAGTACCTACCTAACTACCTATTCATGGGCGTCGCCAGGTTCGAAGATAGGTGGGAGGAACAAAAAATTTAATATAAAAAAAGTAAAAGGACTGAATAGGGTCATGTTGTAGTTTGGTATGGAAATCGATTTTTTGTCAAAAAAAAACATTAAAAATAGCGCCGCAAGCGAAATTTTATTGGAATAGTTGAAACTGAATGGGTTATCTAATAATTTTAGAAAATTAAATCATGAAGAGAAAACGATGCCGTATTAAGGCTATTTTGGTGAGGTTTTGTCATTCAATGAGTGAAAGTAGATACAATATATACCCAAATACAAATTTTTCTATGGGAGGGCAACTCTTCCTCCCCCCGACGACGCCCATGGAAGTACCTACATTTCGTTTCACCTTACTTCTACTTGTCACACTTTTTCTATAGAATTACTATGTAGCCAGTGGCCAAGTTATTTGAAACCAGGAGTATTTACGTACGTTTCGTATAACTCCATTATTTGTATTTTTTTTTTAAATTAAGCAGTTGGGCTTTCCTACTACCTTAAGAAAAAAATTACGGTATATTCTACTATAGTAATCTTTTTCATACACTTAAATATGTGAGTATTTTGTACTTCAAATGAATGTCACAAGTGGTTGGTTGGTAGACATTGACAACGGCAATAAACCCGCCATTTGAAAAATATATATTTTTTCAATAAATATTTATTAATTAATTAATTTCAATATTTACATATCGATATCATTACGTCGTTACCGGTTACTCGAACACGCGTTCGAGAGAGGAGCATCCCATATGAATAAAATAAAAACTGAAATTCAAAAACATCCTAAATATTATTTATATATACATTTAGCAGATGGAACGCTAAAAACCGACCTGAAACTATCACTAACTTGAAAAAATTAACATAAACTTACCGAACTCTACGTTAACCCAAACACATATAGACCTCGTGACGTCATCAATACGGCGTCGTACGGCGTCTTTGAAAGTAGCGTTTTCGCGGGAATTCAAAACTTCAAATTTCAAAGTGCTGCAAAATAGCCATTAGGCGACGTATCGAAAAAATAAAAATTGGTTTGTGTTTCTAATGACTTTCTTTATGATTCTGGATAATAAAAAAAAAGTGTGCAAGTTCCCTATTATTCATAAGAGAAGATTTACCAAGCGTAAACTGAGAGCTTAGATTATATCCGTGTACATTGTTTATATAACGATAAATATAGCAGCATGGATGGAACTAGTGATAGTGTACATAATAATATTACAGAACAGCAATGTGCTGTGGGAGATATTAAATATCCTATGACTAAAGATGACAATGTAAGTTCTTTAATAGTTGAATCTTTGAAACAAGAACATAGCGAGGGTGATGTCGGTTATGGAAACATTGATATATTTGAACATGATATTAAATCTGAGATTAAAGATGACGTCAATAAAAGCCTTTTAACAGCTGATTCTGTGAAACAAGAACCTGGCGAGGAGAAAGGAAAAACCGCTGTTGATCATGATGATAATAAAACCTTTTTAATAACTGGAGGTATGAAACAAGAAGCTACCGAGGAAGAATTAGGAGAGCGTTATGATGGATATGCAATGTTTAATGCAGATATCGATATTTATGAACCTGATATTAAACTCGAATGTATGAGAGCTAGCAGAGAAGCAAACAAAGATTTGGTAGTCGAATCATCATCCAACAATAATATAGATTGTCGTCCTGGAACATCATTTCAAAGTGTGTCAGATGCATCGACGCGAGGATTCCAATGTAATTTTTGCCCGCAAAAATTCAGCAGTTCACAGGATTATGCCGGACATGTTCTCACTCATAAAGACCAAATACTATATCAATGTAATTTTTGCAAGGCGAAACTGAACACATTGCCGTTGTTAGACACTCATATTGCACGAAGACATTGTGGGGACCGACCTTATGAGTGTACTATTTGCAAGAAGACATTCAGTGCCTTGTCGTATTTAACCGAACATAGGCGAAACCATACTGTCGAAAAAAAGAATTAAATGTGACACTTGCGCTAAAGAATACAGGGATCTGAAGAGTTTAACTGATCATCTTCTCTCTCATAGTGGCAGCAAACCTTATAAGTGTAATATTTGTATGAAGAAATTCACGTCTGAGATAAAGGATCTCAATTATTTACATTGCTGTAGGTACACATCGATGATACGCAGTTACTTAGAGTACGTATCGTCAGTTTGGTCCCTCAATAATGACGTCTACACGTGTACAAACATGAGAAGGGTACAACGGAAATTTTTGAGATTCATCTACTATGAAATGACTACCACCTACACAGAGATGAAATAGATTGTATTATGCTAGAATCTTACCTATGCAATAGCGCATAGAAATCTAAGGTTTAGCGGCAAGAAAATTTTAAATGTGGTTCAATGGTTTTGATAGCTCTGAATTTATTGAATTCATATATGTAAGTGAGCTGTATAATAAATAATTATAATATGTCTATATCTATCTATCTACGCCACGTCCCTTGCAGGGTAGTCAGAGAGGACAGAGCGCCAGACAGCCCTATCCTTACACACACTCCTAGACTCTGTCACATTCATGCATGCAGTCATACGCGCTCTCAGATTCCTTTCACTCAAAACGCGTCCATCCTTGAGGATCTATAGTCGACATGATCGGTCCAGGCCAGTATAGGGCGGCCGCGTTTATTTACTACTCTTCGCTCGCTCAAATATATCTTTTAATATGTAAGTAATTCAAAATCATCAACTTAAAAACAATTTAAAAATTTTCAATGCAGGACGCAGGTTTACAAAATTAATTTGAAAAGAATCAATAAAATGTACAAATAATGCATTATAGTTCTACTATGGAGATTTTAGTTCCCCGAACCACCGCATGCAGATTCACAGCGCCCTAAATGCTCTATGGTGGACTGATTTGATCATACTTAAAAAATAATTTAAGGGTTTGGCACCAGAAATGACGTCACAGTCATTTCCCACGGCATTTTATGTTCAAAATCGCGCGAACAATTGCATGATAAAATGGTAAAAATAGCGTTTTTTCAATTTATCGGGGTTACTTTTGCGTCTTTCATAAAACTTTTACGGTTATTCCCTAGATTTTAATGCATATTATCAGTACAAAAAAAATTACTCCGCGACTTTCAGAAAACGAGTTTCCGTCTTTCGGAAAAAAGGTCAGAGGTGTTTTTCAAAATTTATTTTAAGAAATCTATACAAGATATAAAAAAATCTTTTACGGTTATTCCCTAGATAAATGTTCAATGCATCTACCCTATTTGTTCCAAAGCATATTTAGTAACGGTTGTCGAGATATAATGTCTCCCGTTTTTAGAAATTTTTGAAATGTCGGTATGCATACTCTTAATGATTAATTTCTCAAATAAGAAGCTTGTTTTGTAAATAATTGAGTCCATAGATTGCAGTATGATGTCTTCGTGCGAGTGTATTTGCTGAAGTCCCGGTTCAAGTCTCTGTAACGGTATCCTGGTCAGTGTGTTACGGAGTTAATAAAGTACCTACTTACCCCGTGCCAAGTACCTGACCGGAGGCCCTCCTTCGACTCTAATGAGTTGCCATTCATAGATCAAGTGCATAGACAAAACAGGATTGCAATAATTATCGCGAAGATCTGCAACTTTACCTAAACTATACCTAATCAATAATCATTGCTGGTTAATAAGAATAGCATATTCTACAAGGGGTTTAGGTTGATCTACAATTTATCATCACATGATAGGAAGGTCGTCTTTTCTTAGATCTTTTGTGTAAATTTTTACAACTTTTTTTTAAAGAAGGATCTGGGTTTGCATACACAAACCCAAATACTTTCCTGCGCACCTTGCGCACATCGCCAGTGTCGGGGTTTGAACCTGGCATCTCCCGCTCGAGAGATTATGCAAGATTAATTTTGAAAATCACAAGTTTAGTTATGTTTTGTGAGAATATCGGAATTTTCTACATGTCCTAGTTGAATACAACAAGTAGTTATATCTCAACAGATACACAGCAAAGGATGGATCTTCCATCAGGCTTATAAATTATGTAAAACTGACGAGTCCAAGTGCCCGATATAGGGTCTCAGGACGATAAACAATAATTAAACTGATCGTCGGCTGGCTTAATGTGATCACTTTACACTTTTAAGTAACATTCGCCAATTCCTTCATCGTTCATCCATCTGCCGCGGCCGGGAATCGAACCCAGACCTCCAACCTGACCTCCAGGATACTTTGCTGTGTATCTGTTGAGATAACTACTCGTTATATTCAACTAGGGCATGTACAAAATTTCGATGTTCTTATAAAACATAAATCGTGATTTTCAAATATAATCTAGAAATGTTATTGTTGCCAGCATATAAAAATTATAGTATCAAATTATATAATCCGAAACCATCTGCACCTTGACAGACTGTAGCAATTCTCAAAACTAACGGATTTAGGTACAGTGGTAGGTATATGTTCTGTCCTAGATAATTCTACTCATTAGTTGCATCTTGTTCTAATACAGCTTATCGTCTCTATAGGAACTTTATCTACTGTAGTATGTAGTGTACTGTGTACCAACTTGTATGATATTTTGTGCGGGAAATTCTTGGTTCTTGAGTATACATACAATGCACAAGGGAGCAGCAGTAGAAAAACTTGAGAAATGAATCACATTATTACCACATCGTTTTTCATCATGTTCAATTTTCAATAATTATTGTGCAAAATCATTAAATCACAATAAAAATATAATAAAAATATTTGGCATTCTAGGTCGGTATATATAATCCCATTAGTATTATCAGCTACAGGTATTTATTTATTTTATTTATTTTATTTATTTTATTTATTTTATTTATTTTATTTATTTTATTTATTTTTTTTATTTTATTTATTTTATTTATTTTATTTATTTTATTTATTTTATTTATTTTATTTATTTTATTTATTTTATTTATTTTATTTATTTTATTTATTTTATTTATTTTATTTATTTTATTTATTTTATTTATTTTATTTATTTTATTTATTTTATTTATTTTATTTATTTTATTTATTTTATTTATTTTATTTATTTTATTTATTTTATTTATTTTATTTATTTTATTTATTTTATTTATTTTATTTATTTTATTTATTTTATTTATTTTATTTATTTTATTTATTTTATTTATTTTATTTATTTTATTTATTTTATTTATTTTATTTATTTTATTTATTTTATTTATTTTATTTATTTTATTTTATTTATTTTATTTATTTTATTTATTTTATTTATTTTATTTATTTTATTTATTTTATTTATTTTATTTATTTTATTTATTTTATTTATTTTATTTATTTTATTTATTTTATTTATTTTATTTATTTTATTTATTTTATTTATTTTATTTATTTTATTTATTTTATTTATTTTATTTATTTTATTTATTTTATTTATTTTATTTATTTTATTTATTTTATTTATTTTATTTATTTTATTTATTTTATTTATTTTATTTATTTTATTTATTTTATTTATTTTATTTATTTTATTTATTTTATTTATTTTATTTTCTTAACGGAATCAAACAGTCACAACAACAAATAACATAAATTAACATATCACTTATAAACAGACCAACAAAGATTCCATATTTTACCTACAATATAACAAACACAAAAAATCAAAAAAAGAAAAACAAAGAAATACCAAAATCGCTAATAAACAATTTAAAAAAATTAGATTTACCGGAAAATTTATACATAAAAATGCAAAAATCGGTCATTATTAATACTTGCAATATTGTAAGACGATTCCTAAATACTGATATTTCAGGCACAATGCTTGTATTTTAGGCCCCGCGCATCTGAGCCTAATCCTGTGATATCCGTGATATCTGGATAGGTGAATTTTTCCCAGTAGGTATTAGGCTGATGAGTTTATATGTGAATCATGAATGATAATATGTAGACTCTTCTGGCTGATAATACTGAGAAGTGTGTTGGCAAAGTCATGCCTCCGCGTAAAAAAAAATAAAAAAAATATGCTAATCTGGTAATTTGTTCTGGTAGTTGTTGATTGAAGATTGCCTAGGTTGATTTGACTTATTGTTTTCGCATATATTTTGTTATGATGTCATGTACGTGTGTGATCTATTATTATATTGTAATAACATTATTAAAGGCTTACGCCGTTTATGTTGATAAATAAATAAATTAATAAATTGGAGTGAGGGTTTGTTCATAAAAAAATAATCTGGCGTTTTCAACTCATGTTTTAATTTAACTGTGTCGCATGCTTGTGGTGTGTTTTTCTTTTCTTTGATATGATGATTTTGAATTGAACTATTGTAATAATTGTAAAATTTGTAACATGTTAAAGGCCGTACGGCCGTTTATGAATGAATAAATAAATAAATATTGTCTCTGGACCAGAGCTAAGCCTTCCCCCTCGCCCAAAATGAACTTCTGGTCCTGCATATCTGTGTACCTGTGGTCACTCCAAATTGATTGTGGATTGTGGTAAATGCCGCGATATTGTGGATGGATAAAAATATATTACAGATAGATTTTACGTAGAGGTGAATGGCTGTAAGATTACTGTACATATTTATCAGTAAATTATCTTATGTTTTAGATACAGGTGCTGGTAGAATGTTAGAAAAATACATATATTCACTTTCTTTTGTCTTTTTTGATTGATTGATCGATTCGAGTACGCAGATCTACAGCTGATACCGTAATGATCCATAAGATATTTATTAAATTACCGAGGTGTTATGTGATGCTAGAGATCTCGTAATAAATGTATCTTTTTATCATTTTATTTTATCAAAATTATTATAAATATACCTATACCTTGGTACATATAATCATGGCCGTAAGCAGAGGGGGGAGGGGGTTGGGGGTTCAAACCCCCCCTGAAATGTCTCAGCCAACCCACCGAGGAGGACAAATTAATCACATTATTACCACATCGTTTTTTCATCATGTCATGATTTTTCAATAATTATTGTGAAAAGCCATTAAATCTATCTATCTATCTATACCCTCACTCTTGCAGGGTAGGCAGAGAGGACAGAGCGCCAGACAGCCCTATCCTTACATACACCGTAGTTTAGACCATAGTTTCCGTAGATCACCGTTGTTTTATTAAAAAGTTCTGCCTGAGACGCTATTTACTGATTTCCATTCCACTTTGCAATATCAAAATTTTAGTTGTCCTCCATAGCTCCGAATCTAGCGACGCCCATGGTTGTAACTTATTGTCTCTGGTCCAAAGCTCGAACCCCCCCCCCCAGAAATTAATTTCTGGCAACTGCCCTGCCTATAATTTTTTCTTGCTTGGTCGCAACACAATAATAATTGCAATAATAATTCTATTATATAATTTAATAATACCTACCTACATAAAACGCCTGCCCATCCTGCTTCCTCCCCAAGGGAGTTCACATAATGCTACATTATGTGAATGTAGATACCTCTCGCTTATATTGAGAAAAACTGTATAAGTATCTAATGTTTAAATATGTTTTTGCCATTTTTTTTTCAAATTTTGCAACACCATTAAAAATGCATTAATTTCGTCATATTTCAGTGTTAAATTAATTTAAAAAGAACAACAATTTATGAATAAAAATAAATCGCAATCAATTAATAACATGTATTAAAAATAATGACTAGGTAAACTGAATGTATACTTACTATCACTTAATGTATACATTTTGCTATTCTATGCATTAACATCACATCACACAATATGTGCTGGTGTAAATATTATGACGAATACAGTCGTACCCGTGGTTAACGAATATCTTCATGGTCATGAGAAAATGCAGACAATTCTAAAACAGGGCCATTATCATCGGAGACCCCAAGTCTGGGATCTAACTGATTTTTAGCGAGTACACGGTTGGCGCAGTTGGTTGAGGTGGCAGTCTCTCAAGCGGGAGGTGCCAGGTTCAAACCCCGGCGTGCCGCCCTAAGGCAAGTACGAAAATGTCGCCTCCAAAAATATCTGTAAATTAATTGATACCTAGATAGCCTCAGTAACACTTTTTAAATACATAGAGAGCAACTAAGATTATTTGGCATTATTAATTTGGCATTGAAACAAGTAAATAGCGCTGCAGGCGAATTATTTTTAGTAAATTGGGGGTGCTGACAAACGCGTTGGCATCAAATTTTATTGTACAAGACAAATGACGGTGTTACCATGTTTTTACGTACCTCTGTAGCTGTTGCCTTTTTGTGCTTGATAAAATAATTTAAAAAAAAAACCTTACAAACAGATCCGAAATCTGACACAAGAGGAAGATAAATTTATTGGACTTTTTGTAAAAAACTGATGCTTTTTACAAAATACAGCCGTAAATCTAGTTTCGACTGCAGCAATATAGAAATGATAATATTATTAATACATAGTTGCATTGCATATGAGTATTTCTCTTAACTACATACAAGTTAAGACTTTGCTGTGGCCCGTTTCGGCTGGTTATTTAGTGGGTCAGATATGTATGAAGTATGAACGTGCGATCATTACATTAATCCATAAGCGATATTACTGCATTTAATATACTTAACTATTTCATTTATATTATAATTAATCACTATCTTACATGAGTGTGCAATGTCTTATTGTAAAATGATATTTCATTTTTGTTATTGTAATCTGCGTACCTACTATCATTCTGTTATGGGTTGGCAGAGAGAATAGAATGTCTGAGACCGGAATTCCCTATCCTCACACACTCCTTGCTTTCGCCACATTATGGACCGTCCTTAAGCAATTATGGTCGACATGGGTCGCTCTTTAGAGCGATGTCGTCGCTTGCTCACGCTTCACGCCACGGTGAAAACCCTATATCTTTTTAATCATCCTATCATCATTCATTTTTGAAATGTCCAAACCATCTAAGTTTATTCACATTCTTTCTGACTACACCCGTCTTATGCCTCAACCACACGCTTGCCAGAGAGCGAACCGAGCAGGTGTTCATGGAGTAAAAAGGCGTGAGCGGTCGGCTACCAGCACGAACCAAGACAAACGCTCCATCTACACGCCTTTCTAATCATGAACACCCACTCGGTCCGACGCTTGCCAAGCGTGTAGCGGCCACATTACAGTCACAGTGTATTTTTCTTTTGTTTTCTCAAACTTTGTGATGTAATCTGTTGAGTCTGGATCCTTAGCTGGTTTGCTTGTTATAGTAATCTTTTAATGTAAGTAAGTATATGTATCATTGTTAAAGAGTTTGTGCTCTGTAGAATAATATAATAAAAAATTAGCTGAGAAAACGATATGACGAAGCTGATGTACCCTTTTAAAAGGCAAATAAAGATCAACGCAAATTGCCTTGGACACGAAACCCTCATTCGATTTGCCTATAAATAAAGATTTTTGATTACCTCGACACAGTACCTACGGCAGTGTTGTTGATTTTAAGTTAAGACTAAACCAAACATCACACATATTGTAGATTAGATTAATTCAAGTATTATAATAATTAGTTTAATAAATAACTTTCTATTTCACGCGTCCATGCTTGCTCTATGAGTCTACATATAATATGTTCTATGTCTTATACTTGTAGCAATACTTTGCACATTGGAGCTAGTAGAAGCATATACTGGTACTACACATATGATGATGATAGTAATATGTATTAGAGTTGGTATAATCATGTGGTATGGAGCGCATGGGCGTCGCCAGCCTCGGAGCTAGGGGAAGGGGGGGCAAATAAATTGAAAAATTTGATATAGACAGATATACTCTCAGAGACAGAATAAGAAACACGAGAATCAGAGAGATGTGCGAGGTCGAGGATGTCGGCAGATGAGGAAGGCAACGGAGGAGATATTGGTACGCGCATGTGGGGAGAATGGAACCATCCAGGCTCCCTCACATTGTGCTCCATGGCCAACCCCAAAGTAGGTAACCCCCAGGTAGACCACCAAAGAGATGGATCAACAGCTGGGAGTCGAGATTTTTTTGTGAAGCATAGTGAAGAAGGTCGTGATGTGCATTGGTTTACTTGAAAATATACATGATACTTTGCACAATAATATGGATGAAAAATGTCTTTTATAAAAAAGTGATAAAAAATAACGCTGCAGGTCACTCTTTTAATGAAATAATTGTATTTTGATGGATTTTCATGAAAATTTATGTTATGATAGAAAACTTGTGATGGTAATAATGTGATTTTTGTGAGGTTTTATCATTTAGTATGAAAAAATATATATCTATTCCAATCTGAAGCTGCCCCCCTAACCCCCTGACGACGCCCATGTATGAAGGTACTATATCAATATATCTAATGGTAGATACAGCCTACTCTCAACACTTGATATCAAGATTGTACTATACGTGTGGACCTATGGTCATTTACACCTACAACTAGTAATTACTTTCTTATTAAACTAGATGATGGTTGTTATTTATTCATTGCATTGTCTATCTATCTATGTATCAATCTATACCATCACGCCACGTCCCTTGCAGGGTAGGCAGAGAGGACAGAGAGCCAGACAGCCCTATCCTTACACACACTCCTAGCTCCGTCACATTCATGCAATTTGTCATACACGCTCTCCGATTCCTTTTACTCAAAACGATTCATTGCATTGTAGGTTGCAAATATGACTTATCATTCTTATTAAATATCTTCCCGTGACTTGGGCGCCTATACCTTGGGGTATGTAGTTCACAAATGTAATTTATAAGACGTATGTGACAATTCTTCCAAGATAATTTCAACACACCAGTACCAGTACTATTATTTATTTATTTATTTTATTTATTTATTCACATCAACGGCGTGAGCCTTTTACACAACTTATGATACAATAAACAAGTTAACAATATTTATATTTATTAAAATTATCAGTATAACGAAGTTATGAAAGAAAAAAAGAGAAGAAAATAAACATTACATATTTGTACATTACATATGCACACACACATGCAGAAAAAAAGTTAAATAAGATAATAAGAAACAAAATGCTAGGCATAATGTTCCCTCAGCCCCATAAAAAAAGCATTCATTCCTCGCTTCAGTCCAGCGACGAGATGCTGACATGAGACTATTGGTACATCTCAGAATCGAATTTGTTGTTTAATATTGCTCATGATTCAAATTGGATAATGTGTTCCCTAGGAAATGCTAGCAGACGTTCTACACTCTGTTAGCATTGATGTGCTTATCTTTTCTTATTGCTCCTCTTGATTGTAAATAGACTATAACTATGTAAATTTGACGAGTCCAAGTGCCCGAAATTAGGGCCTAAGGACGATAGGTAATGAACAATAAACCATAAAATAAACTATGTATTTACCTACTATGGATAAGTGGATATACCAAAAATGTTTTTCATCATTCTGTTTCCGGTTCTGACAGGCTGCAATAATCCGATAAAACCGGAAGTTTTTCGACTGTAATAATTGTAGGTGTTAAGTCTGTTATTATGCAGATATCAGTGATTATTACAAATAGCATACTCTGTGATTTCACAGTCACTCTTACATACGAATATATTATTATAGTAATATAAGATTATTGCATCCAAATATGATGTTACAATATTTACATGTGTAATATGAGAGTCCAAATATAGTTGCAATAATTGTATATACAGTGGCTGATGGTATATTAAATATTTGCAACACTAGGAAGTGAAAAATAAATAAATAATATGTAATTGTAAAAAAACTTTTTAAGAGCTGCGTCTATATTTCTCCATATAAAAAAATGAATTAATTAAAATCTACCAATTACCTACAGATAAAAGAGTACCTACCTACATTTTTACAGGTTTTTGAATTAAAATAAGTACCTACGTTTTAAATTTGTTTAAAAAAAACAGCGTCTTACTTTAGTGAGTATACAAGAATTTTGTTTTTGCGACTTTCGGGACAAGAGTTTCTGTCCTTCGAAAAAAAATTCAGATGTGTTTTTCACAGATAGCTTTGTAGATTTTCACGGTCCTTGTTAATCTCTTCTCCATTCTTCTCGGGTGTACCGTGTGTAGGTTGTCGATGTTGTCGAGCTTTCGGCCTACTTGCTGAGGCCATCTTCAGGACTAATGTAGTGGCCTGAAGATGGCCTCAGAAAGTGGGCCGAAAGTTCGACAACATCGACAGTCTACACACGGTACACCCGAAAAGAGTGTTTTTCACTTTTTTTTTGAGTACCTAATCAATAAAAGATATAAAAAACCTTTACAGTTGATTCCTAGATAAAGGTTCAATGTATCTACCCTATTTTTTCCAGACCACATTTAGTAAGGTTTTCGATATCTAAGGTCTCAAAATAATCTTCTTTGTAATATAAATATCTTCTTCTTCTTTCTCACCCGTTTCAATTCCAATGCTAGACATAGGTCTCCCCTTTGACTTTCCACAGATCCCTATTCTGGGCATGCTGCATCCACTTGCTTCCTGCGATTCGCTTCACATCGTCAGACCATCATCTTGCCTGAGGTCTTCCTACGCTCCTTTTGCTTGTTCTAGGTTGCCACTCGAGAATCATTTTGGTCCATCTAGAATCTGAGCATCTGGTAATGTGTCCAGCTCAACTCCATTTAGGGCTGCTGCTTTGCCGACATATGCCAATTTTTAATTTGAAAGATCAATTCAAAGACTAGGTAACCTGCCTAGCACACGCCGCTGATGCTTCGCCGTATATCTTCCTTATCTCGACGCTGATGGCATGCGGATAGTGTGTCGGAATCAATAATTAATATGCAATAAACTAATAGATTATAATTAGATAGTTTATAATGTAATTTACATACTGTAGCCACCATCCGTATGCTACAGAGATTTCCTCTGACGAGAGAGCTAATACTTGCACGCCATGTGTAACACGACCAATAGCCTCTCATATTTAGCATATTCTCATATACGCGGAGGCATGACTTGCCAACACACTTCTCAGTATTATCAGCCAGAAGAGTCTACATATTATCATTCCTGATTCATAAATAAACTCATCAGTCTAATACTGGTAAACATTCACCTATCCAGATATCACGGATACCACAGGATTAGGCTCAGATATACTGCTCTATATAAAATACAAGCATTGTGCCTGTATTTAGAAATGGTCTTACAATATTGCAAGTACCAATAGTTACCGATTTTTGCATTTTTACGAGTATGTATAAATTTTCCGGTGAATCTATTTTTTTAAATTATTTATTAGCGATTATGGTATTATACCTGTAGCTGATGGGATTAAGTATAAGTATACTATACCGACCTAGAATGCCAAATATTTTTTATTTCACCTGCTAATCAATCAATATGTTCACTCCGGGCGAATCTTGGATGGCTAAGTTTACACAGACTCTTTCAGACTTACATATTTTCTTTGTCATTCTATCCTCACACACTCTCTCCACATGCCCAAACCATCTCAACCAACTTCATAAATATATTACTTATTGAGCTATAATGTCATAACGGTTGAAGTTAGATACAAGTCATCAACAACATGTCGAATCTAACAGCAAAATAAAACATACTCGTATTGTATTAGGTTACCTAATATTTCAGATAGGTTCAGCAGTCATAAAACATGATTATGTATGTTGATTATTGATTATTATGAGGTTAGTGTTATAATATGTCATAATCACATACATAATCTATATAATGGTCTCTCAAATCAGGGCTATCCAACCCAAGGCCCGCTGGTTTACGTAGGTTACTAAAAATATGTTTACTGAGTTTGAATTGCATTACTTTAAATAATTACTAATTGTATTTTTGCTACACTTGTGTAAAGAAAAATAAAGTAATGATGAAATTCCATTCGTGATCACATTGAGCCAGCTGACGATCGGTCATAAGCCTGATGGAGGGTCAGTCCTTTGCTGCGTATCTGTTGAGATAACTACTTAAATTTTCAATAGTTGGAGTTAGCTGGCAGAGATCGCACCACTGCGATAAGATTGACCTTGTGAGCATTTGTAATAACACTTGACATACATTTGTAATGTTTTTTTTTTTGTTTTTTTTTTTTTTTGTTCTCTATCGTCCGTAGGCCCATTCGGGCACTTGGATTCGTCAATTTTTACAATATGTATCATTATTCATAGCATATCATTAAACAAAGTAAGTATCATAAACAATATCATTATCAGATCAATGCCAATCAGAGTGTAAAGGGCTCTGATTGACATTTCGTCAACATCAAATCAATTTGTCAACATATCGTCAACGGAATAAAATTCTTTGTCAACGAGGTACTTCTTCACCCCTCCGCGGAAGGCCGTATCATCCAGTGATTTCAACTCCCCGGGAAGCGCGTTTAGCATCCGCACACTGAGACACACGAAGCTCTTCGATGTCTTCGCTAACCTATGCCTTATTGGTCTTATATTGTCTTTTGACCTGGTATTGTAGTTATGGTACTCTGAGTTCAGGGGAGTATTATGGATATTTTTGCGGGCAAAAAGTAAACACTCTAATATGAACATGCTGGGCATGGTGAGCACTCCGAGTTCCTTAAAGGAATCTCGACAGGAATCTCTCGGATTCATACCCAGCATGGTTCTCACTGCTCGTTTCTGCAATATAAAAACTCTATTCGCGTCAGACCCCTTCCCCCAGAATAGTATACCGTATGACATAACGCTGTGGAAGTATGCGTGATATACAGACTTTGCAGCATCAAGTCCACAGGTTTCGCGTATTTTTTTTATGGCAAATATAGCCGAATTTAATCTTTTACAAAGCATCTCAATGTGCGGAGACCACTGAAGCGTCCGATCAATTGTTATCCCGAGGAATTTATTTTTGTCAACTGTTTCTAAAGATTGACCAGAAAGTGTTTCCATCACCGGATCCCCCCCCAACGGTCGCTTAAGAGAGAAGTGAATAGCACTCGTTTTCGTCATATTTAGTGCGAGGCCATTGTCGCCAAACCACCCTCTCACCCCGTTCAGCAATGTTAAGGCCCTCATCGACGCATCCGTTTTGTTTTTGTTCTTTAGTAGCAGGGAGGTATCATCAGCAAACATTACAATAATATTATTCTCATCAACACTGTTAGGCAGATCATTGACATAAATAAGGAACAATAATGGACCCAATATTGACCCCTGCGGTACTCCAAATGCATTAGGAGCTGATGCAGATCTTACATTGTTAATTTCCGTTAGTTGGGATCTACTATTAAGGTATGACTGAAAGAAGACTTTTTCGTTAACATGTCTCTAGTATTTTGTTCACCAAAAGTGTTAATAAATAAATAAGTTTACACTAAAGAGATATTTCTTGTTATATTTCTAATAAGCATTTGGCGATACCTGCACATGTACCTAAAAAGTTCTGGAGTGGCGTTCAGAACAAGCAGAAGAAGTGTTGGTAAGCCTCATCATTCAAGGTGGTCGGACGCTTTAAGACGAGTTGCGGTCTGCTCAGAAAAGAGAACTGTGGAAAACAATGGGGGAGGCCTATGTTCAACAGTGGACGCATGGAGGCTGACATGATGCCTAGATAATAATTATTTTATTTGATTCGGAAAGATCCTATTAAATCTCAACTGCTAGATTTCGTTAGTCAAAAAAATCTGTGGTGTAACACTCGCACATAAAATCATATCGCCTAAGATGGTTGGGACATATCCAGCGAATGGAGGATAACCGAATACCGAAGAAGATTCACAGCACGCGACCAGATGGAAGACGAAATGTGGGGAGACCTAAGCTGAGATGGATGGATGGCGAGGAGAGGGACCTCAGGGCAATTGGAGTGACGAACTGGAAGGTGCGGGCGATGGACCGAATACATAGAATGGCGAAGAATTCTGGAGGAGGCCAAGGCTGAAGTGGGCTGTAGAGCCAGTGATGATGATGATGTACGACACTCAATTTTCTTCAATGCGGCCCTCGGGTGCATTGGGCTTGAACAGCCCTGCTCTTATATGATGATAATGACTCCTACAATGTCACGAACACTCTATTATTGTACCTATATAATAATTTGTTGAGATTGAGATTACAGCTGTTTATATCTGTAGAGAAATGTCAACGGTGAGATACAACAAGAGTGACATTTAGCATACTGATGATCATTAGTATGTTAATATGGTAGTAGAGATCCACAAATTTAGTCCATCCATACCATTGTGGTATTTCAAATATACCACGACCAACATGTGGACAACTTTATCATGAGCCATTTTTTTTAATGAATCTGAATCAAATACATCTTTGTACACTTAACAGAAAGCTGAAAAGCTTATGTTGTAAAGTGGAGTAAGTTTCTTTTTCTGTTTTTTCCAATATTTTTGTTCAATTTCTTTTTTTTCTGTTTTTTCCTGGGGTTAACTGGAGGAAATCGCAGTTCTGCGATAAGTTCGCCCTAGTGAACAACGATTTATAATCTGTACTATGTCCATTTTTTATATTTATATGTACTTGTATTTGTTGTTCTCTTTAAGTTTAAATAAATAAATAAATATGTCGGGGATTGAACCCGCGCCCACCGGATTAACAGTCGAGCGCGTTACCAACCAGGCTACACACCACCTTCGACCACCACCATTTTCGGAAATGAGATTCTTTTCAATCAATTTTGAATATTTCTATACAGGGTCGTAGAAAAAGATAAACCCTATTATAATATACTTAGGAACCATTCATGTGAAACGAGTGATTCTTTCACTGTATGGTAACTGATGAATGTAAGTTTTGTTTGATGCAAAATCTGCAGTTGATATGAAAATATTAAGGCATTGATAAAAACTTGAGGATTAAGCGTTCAATATAGCGATACCCAAATTTTCTCACAAAGAAAGCTTAGGATAGGTGCAGATTTTCTTTTATTAAATAATCTGTTATGTAAACAAAGTAGGTAGGCATCAAAGTATATCCTAAAAGAAAAACACTGCTAATACTCGTACATATACTCGTAGTTTACCTATGCAAAAAGAAAACATTTAATAATGTTAATCGCAGTTTATGCAAATGCTTTTGGAGATATTATAATTATTAATTGTAAACAACTAATTATTCATTAGTTTATTAATCAGGTAATTAATAATAATTAAAGGTATCAAAGTATGTACCTATACCTTTGATATCAGTGGCGTGCATCGTGTTAACAAAATCTTAGCTAATGAATGAGTTTAAATATAGCGTCTTTTCGAATCGAAGAAAATATAATTAATTATTGTCGTCTCTGAGTTTTTTTTATTATTTCATGGTTCATCATGTGAATTGGAATATCGGTGTTTGTGTATATTGGTGACGAAGAGCGCGCTGAGAGTCTCTGAGATGAGGACCCTCAGGAACATTGCAGGGAAGACTTAGAGACAGAAAAAGAAACACGAGAATAAGAGAGACGTGCGAGGAAGGCATCGGAGGAGATATTGGTACGCGCATGTGGGGAGAATGGAACCATCCAGGCTCCCTCACATTGTGCTGCTTGGCCGACCCCAAAGCAGGCGACCCCCAGGCAGACTACCAAAGAGATGGATTAACAGCTGGGAGTCGGTCGACTGTCCAGGTCTCGCAGGAGGCCATCCTCTCTTAAATAACAGGCCATCAGGCCTACATTAGTATAAAACTATTTTTTCCCTTTTTTTCGACTCGTTTTGGCTGTCATGTAGTCTGATAAACTCACATTTTCCGGCCGGGGCATCGATCCTCGGTGCTCTCTGTTAACACACGCTTAGGATTTTCTTGCAAAATGCAGAACCTTGAAAATACTAAAAAATATACTAAATGATAGCAAAAAAGCCAGCTATTCTGTGAAAATACTTAAAAATTGTGCACAAAAGATTTTTTTTTAAATCAGGACTTTTGGGCGTCCGGAATGGTTTGTTCGGGACACCGGGAGACGATGCGTAAAACCGGTGACAATCCCGGTAAACCGGGACCTCTGGCAACAATTCAAGCGTGCCACTGACTTACACACAGGTAAGTACAGAATGCATATATTCTAGGTACTTCACATGTTTTCATCTACATCGAATTTAATAATAGTACTTGTATCTAGATATTTCGCCAATTACGTTGTACGTAGGTACCTATCTACTTGTTATAAATTTCTAAAATATTCAAATTAACCGGTGGGCCCCTACACTCTACAGATAATGTTGCTATAAATTTATTATTTGAAAGTAATTAAATCGTTTTCTTAACCAAAGTAGTAAATTAGAATAAGTATCTAATATTGATACTATCAGCTGTGAGTGTCAGACCTCATGTGCAAATTTCTTTATTCGCAAACCCAAATTTAATACTTTCCTCCTTTACTGTATATCTGTTGAGATAGCAACCTGTTATTTAACTTGGACATGTAGAAAATCCTATGTTCTCACGCAAAATAAATTGTGGTATTAAAAATAAGTTTTGACAAAAATAAATAATAAAAATAAGATAAATCCATGATTTTTAAAATATTTATTTTGTGATAAATTACCGCCGACTGTTGTAAATCGTCTAGACACACTAATTTTGAAAGATTTATCTACTGCAAAAATGTTCTTGCTCTATTTCAAAAGTGAAACTTGTGTATAACTTTGTAATTGTATATAAAACAAATAGGTATACTGAAGCCAATGGACGTTTGGCTTTTATCATATTTTATTTACAAATTGTTGTGCTTTTTACAGTAAGACATTTTTTTCTTCTAGCTAACCCAATATACATTATAATTATTATTGATCTTTGTTTAAATCACGTTAATCTTATTGTCAGAATTCTTAAAAATATATCAGTCCATCTATCAAATGAATTATATTATTAGCGCCGTTTTTTACCTGTTTAACTGTAATCTAATTATAATTAAAAATGATAAATTAGTACCTCATTATAAATCTGCAATATACTATTTATCATTATTATTTATTTCAATTCATCTAGATCAGTCTTATTTATAGATCATTTGGGGCAACAAAGTTCATATCTACCAAATGTTGCTATATCATTCCATAATAAATATAAAATAGCTACGTAGGTACCGTAAACCAATTTTTATCTATTTTAAATGGGTATTGCAGGTGCAAAAATATGAGCATAAACGTTCTAAATCATCTCTTCATTTTTTTTAAATTTTGTATGAGGGTGTAAACGCAAAATAAGAATTAACGTAAGCGACAAAGTACATTTTGGCTTATTGTATAAAAAGGGGATCTAATATAAAAAAAAAAATCCACTGGAGTCACTGTGCACACCGTAACATTTTATCGACCAAATTACAGCATTATTTCTAACAAACTACGGGAATAATCTCAAGTTTGCTTATTAAAACGTGTTTGTGATAAAACAGTACTAAATTTACAAACGGCACCTAAGGAAAATATAGGGTATCCTAAGGTAGGAATATAAGGGTATCCTAGGGAAATATTTGTGCAAGTTTTCAAGGTGCTGGCCATCGGGAATGTAGAAAAATGTAGACCCAGAGTGTGGTAATGAATACGTACCCTAAAATACCGACATTACAGTAATAAATATGTATCGACATAATATCGAACCAGTTTAACTGAAATAATATTAATAGCCATTATTATTATAGAGTATTGTATAACCAAGCCATCAGCCATCACCCAACTTGCTGTCTGCTGTCAATAATTTGTACCTAGATTATTATATTATGCCAAGTGTACTTACTGTACACACTGTACCTATACCCATCTTAGTGTTACGTTATATCTTAAACACCCGTTATGTAAAATCAATAATCGATGTACTTATGTTATATATTACACATTTATTTATTTATTATACCTACGTAATGTTCAATTGCTTTTACAAATACTATGTAACATGCAACTAGAGCAGACTTGATAATCTCGATGTTTTCGACTTTTGGTACTTGGCGGAAGTCCATTTTTAATAAAAAAGGAAAACATAAATATTTAGATTAAAATCCACAAAAAAAACTTTATTGCCATAATAATAATCATTAAACAAATGGCGGGTTTATAGCCATTGGCAATATCTTCCAACCAACCATTGTGGATTTTAATCTAAATATTAGTGTCCGGCCGAAACTGGATTTTTAGCCGAAACCGAAACCGTAACCGAATATTCGGCTCCCCTCCTAGTTTCGGCCGAAACCGAAACCGAAACTTAGGAATTTCAGTTGTAATTTTGAAAAAAAAACATTATAGGTACCCTGCTCTGATATCTAGTGTTTCCCTAAGATATTTATTACGAAACCACGCTTCATTTTCGGAACTCAATGTAAGCACAAAAGAAAGGAACCCATTAAACTACAACTTATTTCATCAGTTATGTAGGTATCCATGGCATAGGTAACACTAGGGAGGGACATAAAAAATGCTATTTTTCTTTGGGAGGTTAAGTAACGGAAGTTGTGGTGTAGTTTGCTAATATGTATATTCATGGGCGTCGCCAGCCTCGGAGCTTAAGGGGGGCAACAAAATTGATATGGGATGAAAAACGCGTAAATAGCGCCGCAGTCGAAAATTTTTTGTGAGACATGGTGGAGAAGGCCGTGGTGGAACAATGTTTCATATAAAAAGCAATAAATAAATAGCGCCGCAGGCTTTTTTGTGAAACAATT
This sequence comes from Ceraclea dissimilis, assembly GCA_963576895.1. NCBI lineage: Eukaryota > Metazoa > Arthropoda > Insecta > Trichoptera > Leptoceridae > Ceraclea > Ceraclea dissimilis. The sequence goes on along the minus strand of OY756379.1, from coordinate 373,001 downwards.
GTTTTGTGATGGATTTTTTTATACTAATTTTACAAAATTTATGATATGGTGAAAAAATGTGCGGTAATAGTGTGATTTATTGTGAGGTCTTATCATGAAGTATCTCTAGGGGAGACAGCTGCCCCCCCTAGAGATTTACGCCGTAGGTATGTAGAATACAAAAATAATTATGAGTATTTTTCCTTTAGATGCACCTAGAAGTAGCGCCGCAGGTTTTTTTTTTTTTATAAATTATGAATCTTGTTGTAGGTAAGTAAAACACTTGGTTATGTTCTATCAGGGAAACGGCCGCTTAAGTAGTGCCGCAGGCAAATTTTTTGTCACATGACATAAATGATGTGTATAAAAATGGGTAGTGTAGTGATATTAATCTAGTTCACTTTTGTAAAATAAAAAAGGAACCTGTTCCGAAGATTCCCGACAATGCCCGATATAATTTTTTTTTTTTCAAATTCAAATTTTTTTATTGGGTATAAAATTACAAATTGTAAAGAAAAACAAATGAAATTACAACTCAATATAACACAAAAAACTACTCTCCAAAATTGAGCAGAGCTCGTGCTTTGGAGAGGAACAAAACATAAGAACTTATAACAATTAGTTTATCTATGCATATATGTATGTATCATTACCAATCAAAGTTAAAGCATTAAAGAAATGTACAAAAGAACGACGGAAGGAGGAAACATAAACACAGACACACACATACACACAAACACACACAAATACATACCCACACACACATACACAGATCCACATTGCAGACGTTTGGAATCAAATAAGTATTTCTTTAAGTTTGCGCTTGAAATCTCTATAGTTCGTTTGTGGACCATGTCTATATTCTCGGTCCAGCTGTTTATACCACCTCACACCCAGAAAAGCGTAGTGATGTTGTCCAGTTGTGGTTCTTCGGAGCGGGATCTTAATAATACGGATGCTAGTTTCGGTTTGGCCGAAGGTTCGGCCACTTTTTGGCCGAAACCGAAACTGGGGCCGAAACCGGCTATTTTGGCCGAAACTGGCCGTAACCGAAACCGAAACCGAATATTCGGTCGGTCTCTACTAAATATTCAAAAATAATAGTAGACAACTTGTAAGGCGCCGTTTTTTGGATTTACTCCACTTCAAGGGCGCCTCCAAAATGTTAATATTAATACATACATAGCTTAACCTAGTTACATACTATATGACCTACCAAACAAGTGAGTTTTTAACAAGCTCTTGAACCCAGCAAGAGACTGTGTCTTGCGCACTTGTTCAGGAAGATCATTCCACATAGACGGTCCAGCAGAGCTGAAGGCTCGGAAGGAGTACTTCGGTCTGCCTCTTACTTTGACTTCCGTCAACCTGACACCGTTAGTTAGACAGGAAGCTGAGATGTCATTATATTATACCTGCTACACCTGACTCCTGCTAGTTATAACTTATAACTTATAAGTATACCTAATACATTTCTTTCGATCATAATACAAATAGGTAGGGACAAAAAATTCTCGGTATTCGTCTAAAAATTACCAATGATTTCGTCGAAAAAAAGAATATTGCTCAGCTAATACTAAAGATATCATCCTAGGACTCAAAGAAACGATAGATGAGTATGTTTTAGGTGTTCTAGCGATTGAAAAATAAAATAAAAATTCTCAATGAAAAAAATATTTCAAATTTACCTCTGAAATTTGAAATGATTCCCGTAGTTTGTTAAATGTAATACTGGGAAACATTCACTTATCCAGATATCATTGATAACAAATAGGCTCAGATATACTGCTCTATATACACATACAAGCATTGTGCATCAAATATCAGTATTTAGAAATCTACAATCAATATTGAGATTTTCCTCAACGAAGGCGGGAGGTATCAACATTCACATAAGGTTATTATGTCAGCTCCCTTGGGGAAGGAGCAGGATGGATGTTCCGACGCTTACGAGTCGGCTTTGGCTGGCTTAAGTGATCACTTTATGTTCAGAGTAACTTTCACCCATTCCACCACATCCTGCTGCCAAAGTGATTTTTTTTGGCAGTTGTGTATATATAATCAATACCTTATAACAAATCTTTATTATCGGTTCTATAATTGTTAGTGTGTGATTGTAATGTATTTATTTATTACATTATAGGTACCGATGTGTACTTACATGGGAAGCTAAGTACCGAATATATACCTATAAAGAAAGTATTAGTTAGGTACAATACTTATTATTTCCGATTATCGATTATACAACACATCGTGTATCGATTATCATACTAATAGTTCAATTATCTTCTATAATGTCTACATTAGGTATTCATTGAGATATAATAAAATGTATACGGAAATAAATATGTATTATATATCTGGGCATCAAGTGATCACTTGAGCCAGCCAATGCGGCGAAAGCTGTCAACAATATTGTTTTCAAATATACAAACTATGTACGTGCTTTATTGGAATTTTCGCACCATTTTTTTCTTTTTGGATCACAAAAATATCTCCTGTTCTCTACCACTGTTCTTCACAGCCGCCTTTTTGACAAGATTTGACAATAGGAGTTACTAGTAATTACCTCGGAGTAACATAGTTTAGACAGAATCAAAATTTGTATAAAGATATGAGTTCTACCCGTGAGATACCAAACACGGTGGTATGCGGTGACTGGATCCTCTCGATCGCTCGGTGTCTTCCAAGGATTGAGTTGGAGAAAATCTGACCTACGATCTGTATTTCTTTTCCAACGCCCTTTCATACGATACCACACATGACCCCACACAATCCTTGAATCCTCCACAAACGCTTTACATATGTCTTATCTCTGGAGTAGGCTGGTCCAATTTGGTAAAGAATTGTATTGTCACCGAGTTTACGTATGTTTGCAAAGTTTCAGGTCTTTAAGTTGTCAGGAAGTGATTGAAAAATCGATTACAATATTTGCTTACAAACACCAGAGTGAAGTTAGATAAAATCTTGTAAAAAGGGGGTGTATACTGTATAGCCTAATTAATTCACAGAAAGCTGAGAATAGTTTTAATCTGTGCATGTGAAAACCTTGAAAACAGGTTTTCGATGTTTGCCCCAATTTTCCGCTTGCGCTCAATTTGAAATCTTCATAATTTTTCATTCTTCAAAACTTTGTATGTAGGTCAGAAACCTCTATGTCCGATTTATATAATAATTTTAAATTGTTGATTTATATGTTGCAAAAATAATGATAAAATGTAAACACACATGTAAGCAATGCTTGTATATATTTTATTAATGTTTAATGTACCATGTCGATATAAAATGTCTATATTTATATAAAAATATTAGCAATGATATAATATTTATTATTACATGTATTATATATAAAATAGATATATATTTTAATTGACACAATGCTTACCTATATGTAGAGACTGGAAGATTTCGCGATCGCGATAAAACGAATTTATTCGCGAATTTCGCGCTTTTTACGCGAATAACGCGAATTTCGTGTTTTTTACACAAATAACGCGAATTTTAGCATTCTTTTATAGAATAACGCGAATTTTCGCATAATGACGCAAATTTCGACCTTTGTTTCGGAAGACATCGTAATTGAAACATTATCAAAAGCAATGCGTCTATGAAAGTAAGAAAAACTACACTGAAAAAAATCTTGCAAAGAGGTGTTTTTTGTTTTTCTCGAATATTTTTGTTTTGTTTTATGGATTTTCGTATAAAATATTGTTCACGATCAAATTTTTTTTATATTCTTGTATCAAAAGATGCAAAATTGACCACTTTAATGATATAAATGTATGAAAAATAACACCGATTTTTTCCAGTCCCTACCTATATGATTTTTTATTGGTGAAGCACTTCGCATAATATGTAGCCGGTAGCGTAAGAATATACGCACTGTAATGATATGGACTATACACTTATACAGTACTAGAAGTGCATATTACATAACAATATGCGTGCATAATTTGCACACACATTGTTTAATTAATTGAATATGTAACTACGTATTCTAAATGTGTGAATTTAAATCGATATGATTATAGTGATGGGCTATTAGTGAAATATTTTACAGTCGAAATAATCAATGTCCATCCTAATTTATAATTCCATGCATATGCAATACATGAATATGCAATACATGTGGATAAGGGGTTGTAAAGTGGGAGTTATTTATGGAAATTCTGACTTAAAAGACGATTATGACAATCGGATTGTTCATTATTGTAGTCGACTTTTAGAAGTCGATTATCGACGTTTTCGAATGCATTGAAGGAAAATCCCGCGGGCTTAAGGCCTTTTACATCCCCGGATAGCTCTGGCACATTAATAGCGACCTCTTTACCCGCTCTTCTAGGCAAATCTTATTAAGAGGTGGGCCCAGGGTTAGCCTTAAGGGAGCCCCCTGGCAAACCCCACCCTTTTTCGTTTCTTCAGTGTCCTTATTCAAGGAGGTTTTCGAATGCAGTCGCAATAGCGGAGATAAGTTTTTTTTATTATCGATATAATCGATTTTTATTAGAGGTGGTTGGTAGCCTGGTTAGTAACGCGCCCGACCGTTAATCCGGTGAGCGCGGGTTCGATCCCCGATGCCGACTTACTCCACTTCACGACACAAGCTTTTCAAGCTTACTGTGAAGTGTACAAAGATGTTTTTGGGTTTATTTCGGTAAATCCAGATTCATTAAAAAAATAATAAAGTGAATCGAGCGCTTAATTTCTTTTTTTGCCTTTTTTTTAATAAACGTTCGTTTTGATATGTGAAAAATACAAGTCATTCAAAAGATAACCTTACAATATTATATACGCGCCTATGCACCTACATTGAATTACAGATATTTACCAATAGTTCCGTTTTAATTTACTATATAGACAGTATATAATATAGTCATTATTATATAGTACATAACATAATATGACCCAAATATCTCCGGCAAGATTCACGAAGTAAACTACAGAAACAACATATTGCTGTCGGTATAACAGTTCTCTGCTATGCCATCGATATTCTGTAGCAAATGGAATCCAATAACATTATTAATTAACGATCAAACAAATTAAATAATGGATGGACGCGTTGTGAGTAGAAGATATCGGAGAGCATGTATGACAAATGTGACAGAAGCAAGGAGTGTGTGTAAGTATAGGCGTCTGACGTTCTGTCCTCTCTGTCTACCCTAAAGGGGACGCCGCTTGAAGAAATAGATGGATGTAGATAGAATTAAATAATGTTTAGATGAGTGATATGCTTTCAATATATTTTTTAGGAGAATGTAAGCTCAAATTAAGAATAATGTAAGCGACAAAATAGATTATGACTTATTGTATAAAAAGGGGACGGAATACCAAAAAAATATTCACTAGAGTCACTGCCTCTTACCTTAAACATTTTATCAACCAAATTACAGCATTATATCTATAGCAAACTATATACGGAATAATATAAATTTTAGTAGTTAATTTTGGAATTAATATTTATCGAGGAAATTTACAAAAATCTTATTTCTAATCACTATAGAGTTACTTGCACTCTATCATACATTTATCCATGTGTTTAGTCTTAAATTTTATATATTAAGTATTAGCTGAGTAATCTTAATTTTCCGAAGACAATTTTTCTACCTATTAAATAAAATGAATAAAAAAATAATATGTAGAATAGTAGGTACCTACTTAACAAATTAATCATTGCGTAATTATTAATTGTGCGCAATTAATTTTATTAGCGCATTTAATAATTAGAGGTACCTACCTACCTACCAATTAAGGAACTGACCGATTAATTGCCGAATTATATGTTTACGACACTGTTTAACAACATTGCATAATAATTGTTACAAACTACAATATGTGAGTTCACTTGCATTATTAAGTTACCAAATTTTATACATCCGGTTTTGTAAATAATCGCTGATAATACGAATTGATGCTTAGGCACCTACCCAGGAAGTAAATTTATGGCCACATACAGCTTGTGTTTCAAGTAGGAGCATGCGAAAAATTGCGTCCGGAAAAGTAAGATTACTCAGCTAATACTAAAGATATCATCCTAAGATTTAAAACATGGATAAACGTAAGATATGCTGCAAGTGACTCTAGCGGTAAATATATATGGTTTTAGGTAAAATAATTTTAAAGCAGAAATTAACTGAAACTTGCGATTATTCCCGTAGTTTGTTAGATATAATGCTGTATTTGGTTGATAAAATGTTTAAGGTAAGACGCAATTACTCTAGTGGATATTTTTCATATACAGTCCGCTTTTTAGACAATAAACGAAAATCGGTTCTGTCACTTACACACCCATACAAAATTCAGATCCCATATGGGATCTACTCACGGATATGGTTCTCATATAAAATTGTTTAGGAGGTCGACCACGCGTTGATGGTTTTTTGATTTTTCCGTAAGACCTTTTTTGTGTGTTGTAATAATGTTATGTTATGATATGAGTGCTATAACACTCAATTTTCACATACATACACTACTTTTGTAATCCTCATGACGCAGGGGGTAGAGTAGCGGCGTGTTAGGGTGGAGGTCTGGGTTCGAATCCCGGCCGCGGTACATGGATGGACTGGAATAATTGGTGAATGTTACTTAAGTGTAAAGTGATGACATAAAACGATCAGTCATAAGCCTGATGGAAAGTCCATCCTTTGCTGTACATCCGTTGAGATAACTTCTTGTTTTGTTCAATTTCATTCTTGCCACAATTCCAATCTTACAAAAGTTAGACACCTACCTATATTAAACAAATATCTTTGTTTACCCGTGCTATGTCGGATACTAAAACTAGTTCATGACAATTAAATTTTATAATAAGGAAAATTGGTGTCAGTCAAATCAATCAAAGAATAACGTACGATACTTTTAACCACAACGTACCTATCACTCTAACTATAAGAGAATTAATTAAAAACTTGATTGAACTTAGGGGCTCAAATTTTGGTAGGGTCACGGTGGGGTACATTTTGCTGGAAAATGTGCACCTATAAAATGCCGTGTAACGCCACAGTTGCATTCCATCAGCAACACTACCAATAGTCCTACTCCCTAGCGTCCACGAGTGGCCTCTTAAGCCCCGCGAGCCCTGGGCAATGTGGTCACTGGCATTAACATCAGTGCCATAGCAGATAGGGAGAGGATGAAGGTGCGAGTGTCCGGCGCCGTAAAACCGGGCTTTTCCAGCTAAGGGAGGTAACCCCTACAGAAAATACCACCGAGGAAGGCAACGGGAAACCACCTCGGTCAACATTCCCCAGGATATCACTATGGAGAGAAATCAAGCAATGGCCCCGAGTCCCGGGCGGTCCTTAGATGGGCCAGGGGTGCGAAGAATCTCCCGGCTCGACATAGTGAATGACACAGTGCGAATTGGAACATGGAATGTTAGAAGTCTTTATGCGAATGGTAAATTGGACAATGTTGTACAGGAGATGACAAGAATTAAGATTAACATTCTTGGTATTAGCGAACTCAGATGGACGGAAACCGGAGTACATCATCATGAGAAAGGTAACCTGTATTATTCTGGAAGTGATATCTCGGACAATCACCACCGAAATGGGGTTGGCATATTTGTATCACTGGATTATATTAAGTTTGTTAAAAAATTTGTTCCAATATCAGACAGAATTATGATCTTACAGTTAGAGGCACGACCTTTCAATGTAAATATTATACAAATATATGCACCTACAGCTGACAACAAATATGACGATGAAGTTGAAAAACTATACGAAAGCATTACTAATGTACTGAAATCAACGAAAAGTGATGAAATAAATATTATAATTGGGGACTTCAATGCAAAGATTGGAGAGGGCCGGCGTTCACACTTAGTTGGGGATTATGGTCTAGGCCAGTCTAATAGCAGGGGTGATAGAATGTTTGAGTTCTGCGAAGAACATAATATGGTAGTTGTGAATACATGGTATAAGCTTCCAAAGCGCAGACTATACACCTGGAAGTCTCCTCAAGATAACCCATCTCGTCCTATCAGAAATCAAATAGACTATGCACTGATAGGAGACCGATTCAGAAACAGTGTTAAACGTGCCACAACATATCCCGGAACCGATATAGGATCAGATCATAATCCGCTTGTTATTGATATAGAACTGAAATTAAAAATATTAACAAAAAGATCTATGCATGAAAGAGTAAACACTGAAAAACTGAACATTGCAGGTATTAGAAACACAGTGACTACTGAATTAAATGAAAAACTACAACAGATTACCAATCAGGATACAGACACGGTAGAACAACAGTGGAATGATTTTAAAAACACCATTCACGATATCTGTAAAAAACATCTAAAGACTGAAAAAATTATTCGAAAGAAACAGTGGATGACAGAACATATATTAAATCTGATGGAACAACGTAGAGTAGCTGGTACCAGGAATCGTAATAATACCGAATATAGGAACCTCCAAAGGACTATCAAACGAGAGATCAAAACAGCAAAGGAAGAGTGGATGAAGAGACAGTGCGATGAATTGGAACAATATGATCAGATGCATGACTCATTCAATATGCATAAAAAACTGAAAGAATTGACTGGTCTCAGTAGGAAGCCTAAACCTACCTGTCTCACAGACGAATCTAACAACTTGATCTTAGAAGATTCGGAAATTCTAAAAACATGGGAGGATTATATTAGAACACTCTTCCAAGATTCTCGAACTGACGTAGAAATATCAGAATATAGTCACGGTCCTGCTATATTGAAATCAGAGTTGCTGCATGCTATATCAACATCTAAACCCAGAAAAGCATGCGGACCTGATGAAATTCCTATGGAGGTTATCAAACTGATTAACGAAGATAATATAAATTGTTTACTTGGACTGTTTAATAAAATATATGACACAGGGATTATCCCCCATGACTGGTTAAAATCACTATTTATAACATTACCCAAAAAACAACACCCAAAAAAATGTAATGACTATCGCCTTATAAGTCTTATGAGCCATATTCTGAAATTATTTCTTAAGATAATACATGCCAGAATAAGACTGAAATGCGAGAAAGATTTAGATGATACTCAGTTCGGGTTTAGGAATGGTTTTGGTACCCGTGAAGCGCTCACAACAATAAATATATTGTTACAAAAATGTTATGACCAAAGAAAGGATATCTATGCTTGCTTTATTGATTACGAAAAAGCATTTGACAGAGTTAAACACACAGATTTAATCAAGGTATTATTGAGATGTGGTATAGACGAGAAAGACGTGAGAATAATCAAGAACCTGTACTGGGACCAAAACGCTATCATTAAACTGGAAAAGGGTATTGCCTCACAAGGCATTCCTATTCAGCGAGGAGTCCGACAGGGATGTGTTCTCTCACCTACCTTGTTTAATTTATACTCTGACTTGGTCTTTAAGGAAGCGCTAACTAATACGAATCTCGGCGTGAAGGTCAACGGAGTAGTCATCAATAATATCAGATACGCAGATGACACCGTTATAATAGCAGATAATTTAGAAGACCTTCAAGAATTGCTTAATAAAATTGACTCCGTCGGTGAACGTTTTGGTTTGAACATTAACGTGAACAAAACTAAAATGATGGTTTTTAGCCGAGAAAGTCATCTAAATGTAAATCTCACACTTAAGGGTGTTAATATCGAAAGGGTGAAACAGTTCAGGTACTTGGGCAGCATCATTACTGAAAAGTTAGACCCCGACACTGAGATAAAGTGCAGAATAGAAGCGGCTAGAACAGCTTTTAATAAAATGAAAAATCTCCTTTGTGACGATAATGTGAACTTAAAGCTGAGACAAAGAATGGTCAAGTGTTACGTGTGGTCGGTTTTACTTTACGGTGTTGAGGCGTGGACACTAAAAGTCAACATATTGAACCGCCTTGAGGCGTTTGAAATGTGGCTCCACCGTAGAATGCTAAGAATACCTTGGACCGACATGGTAACCAACATTGAAGTTTTACGTAGAGCAAATACTAATAGACAATTGTCCAACACAATAAAGCTCCGTAAAACATCATATTTTGGCCATGTCCTTAGAGGAGAAAAATACTCCATTCTCCAACTCGTTATGAAGGGGAAGATAGAAGGCCGTAGAGGGGTCGGAAGGAAGCAGCTATCCTGGCTTCGAAACATTCGGCAGTGGACCGGGATCAGAACTGTGGAGGAGCTTTTTCGCACTGCCCAGGACAGAGAGGCGTTCTCCCAAGTGGTCGTCAACGTCGGGGGGACCCGACAGGACACATAGAGAAGAAGAACTTAACAATAGAACTTGCATTTCGCCTTCGATTTAATAATCATATACCTAGATATACTCACTGAGAATAATAAGGTTCTAACTGACAAGACTAAAATGGGGTTAACTGGAAGAAATCGCAGTTCTGCGATAAGTTTGCCCTAGTGAACAACATTTTATAATCTGTACTATGTCCATTTTGTATATTTATATGTGTTTGTTGTTTACTTTAAGTTTAAATAAATAAATATAATGTTGAGAAAAACAAGGTTACAGTTTCAAACACTCGTGTCATTTGTTACAGAATTTTAGATTATTGTATAAAAAGGTGACCGAATGTTAAAAAAAAATCTACAAGAGTCACTGGGTCTAACCCTAAATATGTTGTCAGTCAGATTACAACATTAGTATATCTAACAAACTACGGGAATAATCTCAAGTTTCAGTAAATTTCAGAGGTAACTTTAGAATTATTTTATTAATAAAAAAAAAATCGAAAAATCTAATTTTTACAGATGTTTTGAGTCTTAGGATTTTTAGTACCAAGTAAGTAATCTTAATTTCACCTACACAATTTTTCGTATTTTCATTGAAGGAAAATCCCGCGGCTTAAGGCCCTCTACTAAATAATAGCGACCTTTTTACCCGCTCTTCTAGGCAAATCTTATTAAGAGGTGGGCCCAGGGTTAGCCTTAAGGGAGCCCCCCGGCAATGTTCAGTTACCATCCCTCTTTAACTGTATATCTGTTGAGACAACTACTGCAATTATGTTTCATTATTTTCTAAACTAAGTTCACTGTGAGCACATTACAGCATAACAACGTGACACAATCACAATGTCGTAACTGCCATTATTTGTAAAAATATCACATAATAAATAATTGGATGCTCATAACACAATTCTATAGAGCATTTTCGGTGACAAATTAGTCTTTTTATCTACTTTTATATAAGTATGTTCCCATTCAGGTGACATTTAGATTATCTTGTATTGTTTTATAATATTTATCAACTTATTTATTTTACTTGTATATTGCGATATTTTAATATAACATTGAGTTGTAATAAAAAAGTACTTAATTTTTATAGCTGAATTTAGCAATTTCAATGATCCTCATGTTTTACATATCTACTTACTAAATAGTGACCCCTATACCTCTGAATTCTTACTTTTCTTTTTTATTTTTAATGTTATGTGTGCGTTGTGTGTGCATTGTCGCTTACGTTATTCTTATTGAGCGCTAACATTCTCATACAAAATTGAAAAAATTGAAGCAAAAATAGAACGTTTAGAACGAAAATAGGTAATTTTTTTATTTTGTAGAAATTTTGCACACACATTTTCTTTAGCTGACGGTTTAAAATTGTGCTACTGTTTTTTCATAAACACATTTCATAGTTTGTTCTGATATATAACATCTATTATTTCTTTAGAGTTTTGTTATTTAATAGAAAAAATGTATGTGTGTTATAATATAAACAAAATATATGAATTTAATTAAAATAATTAGAGGGCATATGAAATGTGAAAGTATCTAACCACTAGCCACTAGCCATAGTCCAACTAATTCTGTCTAGTCTTGTTATGCTGTGTGACTAGTATTTATAGATCTGCGAAAATACATAGTTACATATGATACACATTTTGCTAGGAATTATGTACATTTTTTAAATAGGAATCTGAAATACATCAAATTATTTAATTTTGTGTGTCAATACTCAAGTGGCAATAATGGGCAGGACATATGCCCAGGCAGGGTGACACCAGGTGAGCGCCACGAATATTGAGGTGGAGGCCTTGGACAGATAGAAGGAGCGTCGGAAGGCCACCGAAGAGATGGACCGACGGCATTGTCCAAATCGTTGGGGGAACCTAGATGCGGAAGGGTCAAAGCAGAGACAAGTGGAAACAGTTGGAAGAGGCCTATATCGAGCAGTGGAGGGAAGAAGGCTAATGAAGAAAAAGTAATTTTAAGTGCGACTCCAGTTCACATGGAAAAATAAATAGGTTCTTCGGTTAGCCAGCTTTGCCGATTTATGTGCAAGTTTTTGAGTTATTTAGAAAAGTATTAATTAAAGAACCCGTGACAAATTATTTCACACATTTCCTATGTTGACCCGGCATTGTATACATCTCCTAGGGATTGTATACAGTGACAGATTTCATACATTTTCGGTAACATATACAGCATACGTTAGCTATAGAGTTCCGGTCCATTTCCACAGCTGAGTAAAAGTGAATATTCTGGGTGGATCCATACATTAAAATACTACAGTATAATGTTAATACTAGGTGTATACATGTATACATACTATGTATTTGTTATGTACGTACGGAGCTGTACGTTGACTTGTAAACAAAACAGATCGGATCAAATGCACTTGCATAAAGTCGGGTTCGAATTCCGAAGCTGCCGAAGAAATCTGGATCATTACCAAAAGAAATCCGTTACAATATGTCTCCTTATTTCTAATCAGACGTCGAAAAAAAGTTTCCGACATCGCAGAAAGAACAGCAAAGCTAAAATGGCAGTGGGCGGGACACGTGGCGAGACAGGACAGTGTCAGATGGACACCTAAAATCCTGAAGTGGAGGCCCTGGGAGAACAAAAGAGGCGTAGGAAGACCACAGAAAAGGTGGACAAATGACATTGTCCAGCTTACGGGTCGTGGATGGCAGCAGATAGCCCAAGATAGAAGACAGTGGAAGAGTTTAGAAGAGGCCTATGTCCAGCAGTGGATCGCAATTGGCTAGCATGCGATGCGATAATGTGTCAGGCGGGCCTGTGGCTAGATTTTAGGCGTGATGCAACCACTATTGCAAACATGTTGCATTAATATTTAACCAATTTTTCTCTTTAACTGTAGGAAGAATTTGATTTATTAATAGCCTATGTCCTAGCTAGGGTTCTGCTCTGTCGTTACCCAAAATATGTGTTCCATAGACTTTTATAATATTATGTATTAACATAAAAGTCTATGATGTGGTGAAATACCTACTAATATGCTAAAAACATAAACCCCCACATTCTGTGACGTCATGACTGTAACTTTTGACAAAACAGAAATTTAACCCATAAACTCATGATTTGAAGGAGTTTGTTGATGCAATTCCGGTATTTGAGCAAGGCCTCTAACGTTTTTTAATTTTAAAAAAGCTCTAAGTGTTTGCAATAAAATAAGTAGTCCGTCACATTGTGACAACAATAATTCAGCGAATTTTGAAAGGAAATGTTGTTGTGATTATAAATAAAAAACATAAATAAATAAAATAAACATTAACACCTAATCTTTAAATAAATTAAATTAATTAAATAAATTAAGTGTGAGGCGAGTAGGTATTATAATAAATAAACGAATACAAAATACAGTTTTGTCCCAAATCAGTGGCGGCTCTATGTGATCATTTGATCAAGCCGTGTATCTGTTATTGTGGAAGATACAATACAAGATACAACACATCATTAAGGTTTTTATACCATACTCGTATGTAATAATTGAGTACCGTCAATACTGACGTACCGGTCACAGAATTAGGTCAGTGGGTAAAACAGTGAATATTTTTGATTTTTTTTTGAGTTTGAAGAAATAAATTCGTTTTATGAATCTTTTTTATTATTTAGAAATAAAAATATAGAGAATATATTTAACGATAACAGGCGTACTTAGCGCCGCAGCTAAAAAAAAGCGAGGCAATTATGATTTAAAGGCATGGCACCAGGAATGACGTCACACGTCTTTTCCCACGGCATTAAGGTTCAAAATTGCGTGACAATCGCATGATAAAATGGTAAAAATAGCGTTTTTTCCATTTTTTGGGGTTAATTTTGCGTCTATCAAAAAACTTTTACGGTTCTAGATTAGATTTTAGATTTTAATGCATATTATCAGTACAAAAATAAAATTTTACTCCGCGACTTTCGGGAAACGAGTTTCCGTCTTTCGGAAAAAAGATCAGAGGTGTTTTTAATTTTGTTTTTTGAGAAATCTATACAAGATATAAAAAATATTTTACGGTTGTTCCCTAGATAAAGTTTCAATGCATCTACCCTATTTTGTTCCAAAGCATATTTAGTAACGGTTGTCGAGATAGAAGGTCTCCCGTTTTTAGAAATTTTTGAAATGTCTGTATGCACACTCTTAATAGATTTTCATAACGAATTTTGAGCAGGAACTAGGGGGCCCCATGGATCGCAATGAGAAAGATGGGCCGCTTGTTCATTAAAATACTTATAGCCAGTAATTATTATTGTTTGACTTTCGTGAAATAATAATATTATATTCAACGGTAATAATATCGCCGGTTACAAATTGGTGATCTAGCAGGAACTAGGGGGCCCCTTGAGTTGCGGGGCCCTGGGAAGTAGATATTCATTCAGATTGCTGCCTCCTCGATTAGCCGCCCCTTTAGAGTGCCGCCCTTATGCTTTGGATAGGGTGCGTATCGTTTTAGCGGCACTTTTAATTTTGTTTTCGTATGGCATTTTTAGTTGAAAGGTTTTTTTTATTCACCGTGATATTTTAGTAAGGTAAGCACTAAATCGCTTATATCCGGTAATCAGTTTTACACGGGAGAACTCTCAGACTACATATTTTGAGCAAGGATAGAGCGGAATCCTGGCTAAGGCATATCGTAGGCTATCAAAACATCGAATGCCTTTTACGGTTAAAGATGAAAACTACTCTGATTAAAAAAGTGCAAAACAATATATTAAGGTTGTTTAAAAAACAGGCGAAATCCCTTTGGGCACAAAATCTAGTACCTAAATAAATAAATAAATGCACAAATAGTCATGTTGCCTACAACTGCCTACAAACGGGATGACCAAAAATGGACGATAACTTTTGATAAATGAAAAAAAAAAACTTACATTCGATTAAGATTCCAAATTCCATTGATCCATTTGTTGAGAATCAGTAAATGAATAAAAAGCACAAAACAGCACAATTTTTTTACAACTTACGTGATTAAGAAATAATTATAAAAACACTCAATAAAAAACGAATGAATTTAAAAGTGCGTTCGGCGACGATCGACAATTTGAAAAATAATAGAACACTTTATTTTAAAGAAGGATTGACATCCCTATCGTTGCGTACTTGTTTCGTTCGATTTTTAATTTTTTTGTTGTTTATGTTCGCGTTCCAAATTTGAATATATGATTTAGAATACCGCGCTGGTGTGTTTACGGTTATGACAGTGAGTGGTGATAGTTGTAGCAGAGATAGTGGAGAACTGTTTACTGCTTCTAGATTGCAATGGACAGAGCCACAATGCAAAACATCTCACACACGTTTTGTGTAGCGGCCAGTTTCATTTCGCGTAGGTACTTACTTTTTCTCTCGGTGTAGAATCGGATAACTGGGAAATTTGTGGCGAGAGAGATTTTTCGAGAACAATCTCTCTATACCCTCACGCCGCGCCGCTTGCAGGGTAGGCAGAGAGGACAGAGCGCCAGACTGCCCTATCCTCACACACACTCCTAGCCTCCGTCACATTCATGCAATTTGCCTGAATGTGACGGAGCCTTGAGGATCTGGGCGACATTATCGGATCATCTCGAACGGCCGCGTTTCATCACCCCTCTTCGCTTACTCAAATATATCTTTTTTGTCATCCTGTTATCCTAAATTCTCTCAACATGCCCAAACTATCTTAGTTTATTCACTTTTTTTCTCATCATAACACTAGTATTGCAGTAACTCATTTCCTAGAACAATTTGGGACTATAATGTAATTTTTAGAGTTGTACACAAAATTTAGTTTAAGTACTTACCTCCATTTTTTCCTGGGGCTAACAGGAGGAAACCGCAGTTCTGGGATTAGTTCGCCCTGGTGAACAATGCTTTATAATCTGTATTATGTCCATTTTTTATATACATATACTTTGTTCACTTAAAGAATAAATAAATATTTTTTATCATTGAATACGTCTTGGGTTGGGGATCCGATAGTTCTCACACCATTTCTGAAAATATCGACGCTCGGTACCTCTAGCGATGCGTCGCTGTAAACACTAAGCTTGGCTGATAACGGGGAATATGTTCCGCGATGATTGGGTTATATTTTTAAAGCTACAGATAAAAAATATTCTAGGTACTATCTACCAAGAGTTTTTGAGAGGACCTTCGCAGTTATAACTCCACCACAAAAATAATTTTAGTTCGCTGATTGTTTACAATAAATTAGATAAAAATATATATAAGTAAACAAGCAGGTGGGATAGTACCTACTACATATGTATATCAAGAATAAGAAGTGATCTAGGCTTTTTAAAATTGAAGTAGGTATGTGTGTTCTAAAACATTTTATGCTTTTTGAGGAACATATTACGAGCTATAAATTTTTAAAATTATTATCAATCCATTTTTACGAGATTTATCCACAGGAGTTATCGGCTAAGTTTAGTGTTTACAGCGACGCATCGCTAGAGGTACCGAGCGTCGATATTTTCAGAAATGGTGTGAGAACTATCGGATCCTTGGGTTGGCCAATATATTAGATTCGGTGGTAGAAATTCCATTAGGGAATAAGCCCGCCTTTTGTCATATTATTGATGCAATAAAGAGTATTTTATTTTGTTTAGATCTTCTGGGTCAACTGGGTTGGCGGGGTGCTTTCTGTGACGTTAAATTTAACACACACACACACACACAGAATTTTCAGGTTACCCCATTATTGGGACATACTGAGATAGTCGTGAAGTGCAGAATACATCGTCAACGCTGAGATTCGAACACAGGATCTCATTTTTTTAAAGCAACACTCGATTCCAGAGTTATAAGAATATTCACTCGATATTAAAATGCGACAATCAGCAATGAGCAACCATCTCCATGTCATATAACGGATACCGAAATATCTCCTCGGCCAGTAGTTGAGATGTATGGGAGAAAGCAATGGCGGTGATGCGTGTGGAATGGTCGTCTTCGTCCGAATAACGTGTTTTACTGTTAAGCCCTATATAGGAGGCAAGTCGTGTACTGTAGTCTGTACTGTACCAGCGCACATAGGCAACGATAGTGTCATAACACTAAAAATGTAGCTTTTGGGAAATTGCATTTTACTGTTTTTTTTTTCATTTGATGAAGATCTTATACCGTGTGGTGAGATACTAGGGCAACCAGCTCTAGTTCACCCACGGTTATGCTATTAAACCTAGATGAACTATTTACATATTGATAAATGTCGCTATATTTTGAATTGAAATACCCATCTTTGTTTTTTATGTGCACTGAAATGACTGAATAAAGTATCTATCTATCTATTTCATTCAAAATTCATTGACATTTTGGAAAAGTAAAGAAAGAAGGTGTTTCTTAAAATCTATTGAGAGGTGATAGAGGATTAAAAAATATTTGACGAATGTTTGAACAAAAATCAACCATTTTGAAGTAATGGCCTTTTGAAAACTGAAGAGTGTATAAATTTCTCATTTGGATTTTTTTAACAATATCTCACAAACTACTGACTCGATTGTCGCAAAACTAAACAAAAATCATAATAAACGTTTCAGACTTTCGATAAAGACCTTAATCTGTGTCTTTTGCCGAATAATGTAGTGAAATTTTTGCTACCAAACATTTTTTTGTGAAAAAATTGAATATTCTTCAAATTCCATTTTAACATTCGACAATAAAGCCTTAATAATTTGAGTTAAAAAAAAATGATATTTCACTACATTTTTTTAGTATTTTTCATGTTGTGACATTATCAGTGTGTATGTGCGCTATGATCTCGCACGTTGTACGTTGATCTTGGACTTAGCGCATTTAGATAATGACCGAGTTCTAGGTGGTTCTAGGAACATTTGCAATATGCTCTTGTCATACTGCTATAAGTCTATTATAAGCCTACCTACTATGTACATATAATATAAGTACCTACCTACTTACTAAACGAGTATATTGTCGGATCATATGTACTGTTTTCTATTATATTTTATAGATTTTATCCAGATATTAATTAATGCATGCAGCAGATAATGACGTCCGCCACCGATTCTGAACGTCGTATAGTTATTTTTTTTTTTATAAAAATGATCTTGTCTTGAATACAAAAACCCAAATACTTTCCATCAGCACACCTTGCACTAGCCTTCTTTCGGAAAAAAGATCAGAGGATTTTTTTCACAATTTTTTTTTGGAAATCAGTACAATATATAAAAAAATCTTTTACGGTTATTCCCTAGATAAATGTTCAATACCCTACTTGTTCCAAAGCATATTTAGTAACGGTTGTCGAGATCTACGGTCTCCCGTTTTCAGAGATTTTTGAAATGTGAGATGCGTAATCTTAATTATATTTTGTAATGTCGAATTGAGGTTATGTTATGTGATGTATTAAATATGTTTTGAAGTATGTATTATACCTATAGGTATATATTGTATTGATGATGAATGACCGTTATGACTGAGGTGGAATGATCAGTTACCAGTTTAGCACACCGGTATAAGGTCTCTACCAGGTCATCCAGTCTCTAGCCTGATATCGATCCCAGTCATCAGGTCACTAGGTGTGCTATTTATATACGTGGAGGCAGGACTTGCTAACATACTTCTTAGTAATGTCAGCCAGATGAGTCTGCATATTATCATTCATGATTGATATATAAACTCATCAGCCTAATACTGGGAAACATTCACCCTTCCAGATATTTGTTTATTTATTACTTATTACACAAATACACATGGAACAGATACAGTCACAAAAACAAACATTGACAGATATATTAGTACAAAAATATCAATACACAAGACCAATAACATCAGTTCACAATTAGCACACACGCAAAATAAATAGATTACATTACATAGTTAAAAATATACATCTTATATCTATAAAACATTTATGGTAGGGAAGGAGGAAGCATGGGAGGAGGAAGAAGAAGAGGAAGAAAGGAGGGGAAAATGAAGAAAGCAACGATAGAAGAGTTAAGAACTGAGATCAAGAATAATAAGACAAGATATCATGGATATCACAGGATAAGGCTCAGATAAATACTGCTCTATGTAAAATACAAGCTAAGTGCCTCAAATATCAGTGTTTGGAAAGAAATCTTTCAATATAAAATTCTAAAATAGGAGCACGTTTTGAGGGGAAAATACCGTCTTTAGAAAAGGTACCTTAAAAATTAAATTTAACATTGACATTGATGGATTCAATTACTATTTCAATGAAACAATAGAATATTACAGTCCATGTTTCTCAGACATCAATAACCTACAAATAATAATTATTTTTTACATATATTACTATTTGTACTTGATTGATATGTAGGCAGGGTACCTAAGGTACTAACTAGGTAACCCAGATTTACTATTATGCATAACAAAACAATTAGATATTTATTTCATATATTATTTTTCCAATTTTACAAGAGGTAGGCACCTATATACCTAGCCCTATATTATAAGTTTTAGGTTTATTTTAATGTTCAGTTAATATTTTGCACAACGTTAAAATACATACTTACAACATTCTCAAAATTTATGTGACATTCAGAATGGGTGGCGAACCAATAGCTGAAAATGAGGAAATACTTATTTTTAAAATTAATTTTAAAAAGATATTTTTTAAACACCTAGATACATTATTACGAAAATAATAATAATAATAATAGTAAAACTTTGAAATACGGTTTACTCGATGAAGAAACTGAATATTACAAATATCAACCATTGTCGGTGCTTGAAAATAGCATTGTTAAGTTGTACTGGGATCGACCAATACAAACCGATCGTACAATTCCAGCTAATCGACCGGATATTGTATTGGTTGATCGTAGGGAAAAAAAGACCTATATTGTGGATATCACTATACCACATGATGAAAATCTCCATAAGGCTGAGCAAGACAAGATTACCAAATATCTTGATCTTGCTCATGAAATTATGGAGATGTGGAGAACACCTTCCACTGTCATCATTCCTATAGTGATGTCCACAAATGGTGTCATTCCTAAGAGTCTCAAAGTAAATCTTGAGAAGCTTGGATTGCATGGTGGGCTTCAATACGCCATGCAGAAGGCTGTCCTACTATCATCTTGCAGGATTGTTAGAAGGTTCCTCTCTCTATAGCTCTTAAAAACTCTCTCATGATAAGTGCATTCTAGTGCACATCGTGGGAGAGGGGGACATCCATTAGTATGGTAAAATGTTTTTAGTTCTATGTGATGTGTTTGTTTATTTAAAATTTTGTATTAATATTATTACCTATTATTTATTTTATATTTTTGTAATTTTTTATTTTAACATGTTTTTATATATTATTTGGTTTAAACTAATGTATTATATAGAGCTGAAAAATTTTGTATACTATTGTGTTAATAAAGTTGATTTGGAAATAGTAATAACTTTATTGTGTTTTTTTTTATATCAACATGGCAATGTATTTACTTACTTTTATTTTTACATTGACTTTCTCAAACAATTAAGAACCGACACCATATTCACAAATGAAAATGAGGTTCACTGACATTCGCAATGGGTGGCGAACCTACGGTTGAAAATATGAAAAACGTCTCATGGAAGTCTCATGGAGGAAGAGGGGGGCTCGTAGTAGCTCGTAGTGCCAAACAGGATTTATAGAATAGATTTTCCCGGTCTACGTCGAGCACGAAGGCCAGGTGATCTTCTTATAGGTATTGAAGAATTCAAATTAATTGTAAGTACTTACATATAGGTAGGTATCTAACAATAGTAGGTGCATAAATTATACCTTAGCAATGTACATTACTTGTAGGTAACTTTATAGGTACATATTATTTTATCAATGAGATTTCTCGATATATTATTTTCTTAGATCTCCACTTTATTAATTTTTATTGTTTTGTCCATTGTTTATGAGTACCTTTATTTTTTTATTACTACGATACTTTACTCAATTATTTGGGAGTACTAGATATTTATAATTATAATAAAGTTCCTATGTATTGTTGTAACAAATCAAAGACATAATACTAACTTATAATAATAGTTAGAAACTCTACCAGAAATACTTACCTCTATAATCCCATATTTATTTCGTATGGCTTCTGCCACCGTTGGGCGGCAACTGTTACATACAGGAGACATGTACCCTACAGAGCAACATCCAGGCTTCCAAGCCATTCAAGGGCATTGGGTGTGGCATTGTGGATATCTGCTTATGGTCCGGGAAATGCTCTCAGAAGACAGTCTTCGACAATGTATTACCTTCAAATATATCAATAAAGATATCTACCTAATACTATCTAGCAGTGGCGAAGGGTGGATTTCTGTAGAAGGGAAGCCGGTACCAATAGTTTTTATTCCAATATATGTATTGTAATTCGTGGTTACACACGGCCACTCAACACCATCTATCAAAATCGAAGCAAAACACGCAGCTTTAAAATTTATTATGCAGATGTCTCTATCGTTATGCAAAATAAAAAAAATAACACGCTTCTACTATATTATCAATTTTCCAGCGTATTGTCGAACACTTTGATTATTGAAGTACTTAATCAAATATTTTTTAGTCATACGTCGAACATAATAATTACCTAAAATATTAAATTAATATACATACCTAATATAATTAAGCACGTTCCCATCTTTAAGGTTAATCAGGTATATCAACATCGATCGAAAAAGTTTGTAATTATATTATTTAGTTAGTAAAATATATTAAATTGAACCGCTTTCCATAACAATCACTAAAATGCCTGCATATGAGTATTAAAACATAAAAAATACAATATAATATTATACTAAATACAAAACCCGGAGATAAAAACATACAAAACATATTCCATTTGTTTTGACAGCTTGTGTCAGATAAAATCTTGCCATATGAAAAGTTTTATATCGCTAATAATTTGAATGTCATTATATGAAGAAAAAAATGTATCTAAAATATTCTAAAATTGAATATGAGAAAATCTACTACTTGTTAATAACCTTATATTAATACATTGTGATGGAGGCCCATCTTTATAGCAATATCATAAGTAGTAAGTAGCTATATATTATAGGGCAAAGGTTAAGTATACTTGTTCCCTTTATAGAGAGATGACTCCCACTTAACATATTTCTTTCAGAATCTACTGAAGAAGAGATGAAATCATAGACATTCCTTTTATTCATTAAGCTGTATTACCCGTGCTTCGCAACGGCAAAATTTGTGTATGGATGGTGAAGTAGGTCGGCAGTGGAACCCAAAATCAGTGGTATCATCATGTTAAAGTACTGCAGAGCCACTAAAACTCACTGTTTTGGGGGGTCTGCATAATTTTTTTTTTTCAATTTGACCCCCCTCCCCCCCAGCCCCCTAACTCCCTCCCCTTATTCCTGCGGATGTCGGGAGGGTGACTATTCATCTTATTGAGGCGGAAAACTATGGATTCGACACTAATATCACTTTTTTCATTCCGACCCCCCCTATCCCCCCCTAACTCCCTCCCCTTATTCCTGCGGATGTCAGGAGGGTGACTATTCATCTTATTGAGGTGGAAAACTATGGATTCGACACCAATATCACTTTTTTCATTCCGACCCCCCCTAGCCCCCCTAACTCCCTCCCCTTATTCCTGCGGATGTCGGGAGGGTGACTATTCATCTTATTGAGTTGGAAAACTATGGATTCGACACCAATATCACTTTTTCATTCCGACCCCCCCTAGCCCCCCTAACTCCCTCCCCTTATTCCTGCGGATGTCGGGAGGGTGACTATTCATCTTATTGAGGTGGAAAACTATGGATTCGACACCAATATCACTTTTTTTATTCCGACCCCCCCTAGCCCCCCGTAACTCCCTCCCCTTATTCCTGCGGATGTCGGGAGGGTGACTATTCATCTTATTGAGGTGGAAAACTATGGATTCGACACCAATATCACTTTTTCATTCCGACCCCCCCCTAACTCCCTCCCCTTATTCTTGCGGATGTCGGGAGGGTGACTATTCATCTTATTGAGGTGGAAAACTATGGATTCGACACCAATATCACTTTTTCATTCCGACCCCCCCAGCCCCCCAATCCCCCCCTCCTTATTCCTCCGGATGTCGGGAGGGTTACCATTCATCTTTTCGACACTAAAAGTTATATTTATTTGAAAAAAAAAGTTTTTTTCTTGCCCCCCCCCCTTTGTGCCCCCCTCCTTGTATCCCCTATTAGAACACTCCTTGGGGCAAGCACAACAATTTCCCAAAGTTTCATCTCAATCGGATGAACGGTTTAGAGTCTACGAACTAAAATATTTATGTAAGTAAGTAAATGTAGGATTATTTCACTTCAAAGCAGGTACCTACCTACTTACAATATATTTATTTTTTGTGGTATGGCAATTTTTTGTGGTGTAGCAACTTTGCATAAGATTTTAATAATTGTAGAACATCGATTAACAAATATTTGGAAGCAATGTAATCTATGTCAGATAGAGAAAAAATACTGCACCCATCTAGAGAATATGACATCTGTGTAACAGAGAAAATATATGAAATATTGGTATGACAAAAAGACAATATGAATATTTTGCTCTTGTCGTAAATTTTAATTTGGCAAATGGCAAAATTTCATTTACAAAACGTAATTAAAAGCCTATTTTACCTTTTACATTGCAAATAATGATAATACCACCTCTCATTAGTTTAAAAACAACTTATCATTTTAAAAAGTGACATTTGGACTAACACAACTAATGGTGAATATTTTCTTGAAAAACCTTGAATTTTGATGTTTTGTCTAAAGAAATATCTCATTCAAGACTACAAATTATTAAACTTTTTATATCCTAAGTGTATTTTGAGAATGTTTACTAAATGCACTCAATAAATGAATGCACAAAACCATTTCATATAAAAGATTACCCCGGAATGAATTAACTGGAAATTGTGGAAATTGGACACAAAGTACTCTCTGTTTCAAATATGTTGTACGCTGGATTAGTAGTAATTCTATGGAAAAAAATTGTATCCATGGAAACCCATGAGAGAAATGATATTAAATGGGAAGTGGTGATATAAACAAACGAACTAAAATATTTATGTGGGATTTCAGGTATTGAGGATAAGATGTGTGTGTGTGTGTGTGAAATGGGTGATGTATGTTTTTGTTGATATTTTTTTATCAGGATTCAGGTATCCAGAATCGAGATGTGATGGCTTGGAAGAGATTTCTCGGGACAGTGAATATCCTATCAGCGATTCGGGCGGTTTATTCGTTGATAAGATATGGCATTATTTTGGAAGGGGCTTTGTTTTAATACTAACGTGTGTTTTATTTATGAAATTAATTATTTTCTTTCACCTTTCAAATAGTTTAATTTAGCTTTGGAGTGAAATATTCTTATTTAGAATATTGTGGAAACAGTAACCGACCTAATTATATTAATATTAGATTTAGCTTCAGTGCAACGAGAACAGGACCGGATTAAGGATGAGAAATTTTATTTTATTTTATTATTTTAACTTTAATAACTTGTATTAACACTACAACTAGGTTAAGGCGGATTGAGACAAATTATTTATTATTTACCATTTCTTTGTTGTGAATCTTCAGCCAATGCGAAGATTTACTCATCAATTTACAAAAGTGGATAGTGTCATCATCTTATAATATTTATTCATATGATTATAGCACTGCATTATACAAATTTATATACTAACATCCCTGACTCTATCCTTGTCCTTATAAAGCATGATTTTATTATTATTATTGACCTCCCAATAGAAATTTATATACCCAAATCCGGTCCTGATCCAAAGGCGTCTGTACTGAGTTTTTGGATGGAACTAACCAATTATTTTATTAATATCCAAGTCCTAACCTGGCGTTTCTGTAGAAGAAATGCGTTTCATGCAAGCTTATGAGATCCATACTCATCGTAGAACCTATTTCTGCTTTCCTGGCTAGAAAGTAACTTCGAAAAGAAATAGGTTAGTCAAAAAATACTCTTATTATATAGTAGTTGCTTGTCGTTTTTGGAATGAAATTTATTTATTCCGCGAACGGATAGAGGGTAGATTACTAACTGGACCTGAAGTCGGCTCTGGTTGTTCAGGACTTTAGGGCGCGAGCGATTGGGGGCGCCCTGAGCTAACCGCATGACAAACAATTTTGACATTGTCCATTTGTTTGAATTCTATTCTCGAATATAATAAGTATCTAATTATTTACGATTATAAACTCAATCCACCTTAAATTTTGTCTTTCATTAACATTGTAATACAAAAGACAAATAACATTTTAATTAATCTTTTCCACAGCTTACTATTTCATTTCGTTCGTGATACATACATGTTTATAATTGAAAGACTATTTTGTTTCCAATGTGTTTTCTTTGTGACATTTCAGAATGGAAAGGGTAAGTGAACTTATTTATTATTACTAACAATCACGAACGAATACAAAACCATGTTGTTTTTCAGGAGTGTCTTCATGAATTTTATAATGTAACTTTTATCTACTGAATACGCCCCTGAATGTTATGTGTAGGAGATGAGTGTAGCACGTACCCCGTATTGAGCTACAAGTACCTACTAACTCAGTGACACGCTGGGGGTACTTATTGAGTCGATGTTTCGTATTATATAATAAGTAGATGCACCAAATTGAGGTGAAGATTTTATTTCAGCGGAAAAACACAATGTGGGTCCAAATTAAAGAAAATCTAACCATTAGACTGATCACGTAAAGGCCAATTTACAACGAATATTGTAGAACAAAGAAAGACTTCGCTACGAATTACGGAAACAGGATAACGGCGGACAAGCGGCGATTCGTTTTACGCAAATTCAGTGTCTGAATGTAAGTTTGGAATGAAAGGTGAGATTAGAATGTGTGATAGAGTGAAAGCAGAAATGAACTTAGGGAAAGTAGCTTTTAGAACTAGAAAATAGGGTTTAGTTTTTGAATTTAGGTAGCAGTTAGCTAGGAGGTAATGTTGAACACCAAAAGTTTAGTTTAGTATTCTTTTATTTTTAGCTAGTAGGGTGTTCCCATCACAACATGTAGTTAGCAATAGATTGATATACTTGTTCTCAAGTTATCAAACGTAAAGTGTCTAAAACCCTCAAAATATTTGTCACATCTAGCGATAATAATTGTAAACAGCAACACTGCTCGTGTTTTGCATTTGTTTAAAATAACATTATACGATTGACCCATTCGTAAAAATGTCGTTGTATTAGGGGATTTCTCTGTGCAATGATCTACTCTTTTTGAAAAATACTCCCAAATTACTGCGGTAAAGACATGCTAATTTTTTTCCTCTATGACGTTGAAAGAGACAGTAATATTCCCTTTTTCTCATAAGACTGAGAGAGAAAGATATATTTTTGTCATTTTAAAGGAATATGAACGCACACCTCCGGTATTAAAATCTGCACCAGTAACTAAAAACGACACGGTTTATCTTACAATGTACGCGGTACCTATCGGAAACGTTTCGCGCGCTTATTTGAACACTAAAGTTATTATACCGTCCACCGCCATCTATCGGAGACGAATCTACAAAGTTTGAAAGTAATATTTTTTTGGTGCATTTCTGATTATACATCATTCTAACTATTATTTATCATTCTAAATCAAAGGATAACTCGATGGGAATCGTGTTCTTAGGTAGCTTCGCCCCTGCTATCTAGGTATACCCTCACGCCACGTCCCTTACGGGGTAGGCAGAGAGAAAAGAGTGCCAGATTGCCCTATCCTAGCCTCCGCCACATTCATGAATGCAGTCATATACACTCACTGATAGCTTTTACTCAAAACGCGTCCATCCTTGAGAATCTGGTCGTCATGATCCGTCCAGGTCAGTCTCGGGTCAGTCTCCAACACCCGTCTAGCAGTCCTCCTCAGAAAAACCTCATTCTTCTTAACGACCTCATTTCAACTGCATTCAGCCCTGATTCGTGCTTCTTCAGCCACGTCCAAGTCTTTCAAAGTTTATGGGATAGCTACTAAATATTGTGTACAAAATGAATATTGTAATTAATTTTCTTCATGATACAGCCATTTGAGAACAGGATATTTCGCAAAATACTGCCTGGAGTTTCAGTAGGAACCTGGAAACTGTGAAGCAATGAGGAAATTGGTACATTGACCTGACCATTGACCTTGACATTAATTACCAGCGAGATCAGGTCCAGAAGAATGGCCTGGATCGGACATGTCGTCAGATCAGGAGAAGAAAGAGCCACAAAACATCTCCTGCAAAATAAACCTGTGGGCAGGAGACCTCTGGGCAGACCAAGACAGAGATTGATGGACAATGTTACCCGAGATCTGAACATACTAAATGTTAGCGATATGACTGGGAGTCCGTTGCTGCAGACAGGAAGGCTTGGAGATCTATTGTTCTGGAGGCCAAACTCTACCGGAGTTGTACGGCCATTGGAAGTAAGTAAGTTATTTATTTATTTATCGTATGGTCAAAATAAGTATATCACATCCCTCAAAGGAAAAAGTTTGAAGGTTGGGCATCGGGCAATGATAAATTTCGCAAGCAAGCTTGGTCGTCAGAAACTAAACTGAACGTTATTTATATAGTAAGTAAGTATGATATAGCCATAGCCAGTAAGTTAAGACACATATTGTAAAAACTAAGTACTTAACTATTACATAGCTACCAGTCTTTCAAAAAAATTGTACTATAAAATTTCACAAAATATCGCGTCATAAAGCTGGGCCTGTTGGTGATTTTACAAAATATTAGGTACAAAATAATTTCTACAGCATAAATTTACAACTTACAGTGTACAGATGTTTGTAATGTAATGTAGGTTACAAATATTGTAACAAAACATCAGTTGGCACTTAGTTTAATAGTAGTAAATTAATTGCAAACTAAAGATACAGTACTGATTAATTACATTTGGTAGATTAGTTGTAAGTACCCACATAAAAACTTTGGCAACATACGGAACTCGTAAGTCGTAAGTACTGCTGTTTAACCATATGAATTTGTAAAGAAAATACTTCCATCTAATCCATGGGCGTCACCAGAGGGGCAGTTGCCCCCCTCCATAATTGTAGATACCTACATAATCTCCGAACCAATCATATCATTAACACACATCGTATTTTTTTAAATCATATCATGGGTTTTCTATTTGGCTGGCAGAGATCGCAGAATTGCGATAAGCTCGCCCTAGTGAACAAATGCTATAATCCATAGTTGCAGTGTTAACATATCTCTATATTTTGTTCACCAAAAGTGTACCTACCTAAATAAACAAATAAATTTTAGACCTAAGTAGGTAGTACTCCATGCAAGAGTTTTTTTTTTTATGAATCTCTTTTATTGAAATAAGTAAACCCTGATACATATTTTTCAGCTTGAAAAGTTTGTGTCGTGAAGTGGAGTAGGTCGACATCGGGGATCGAACCCGCAAACATACCGGATTAACAGTCGAGCGCATTGCCAACGACCTCAAAAAAATTCTTTGTCAAGATTTGAGAATGAACCCAACAATTTTTATTTTCTGGGTTGGTTGTACGTATAAAATTAAAAATCACAATAAGCAAAAAAAAATATGCATCTCAAAAACATGCAAGTAATTAATAAAAAAGAAAACAAAAAACCAACCAATAATAAAATTGTGCAAAATATATGCAATAAGCCCGCCTTTGGGCCTACTGTTCTCAAACTATATTATTGTCATTTCCTCTGATAATCATTTATTTTATTTGCCAATAACTTCTAAACGGTGCGGTGCCAAGTCAACTGAAATACATTGCATACGTTTATACTAGAAACTAAGTAATGTTTATCATAAAATTTATTTGATTATGAATCCGCCTTTGCCTATTCTACACTTATACCAATTAGAAACTTTATTTCTAATATTGATTTAGATAATTATAGGTCTATAAATAAAGTAATTGTAATTACACTAGTTAAGAGTATGCATACCGACATTTCAAAAATTTCTATAAACGGGAGACCTTCTATCTCGACAACCGTTACTAAATTTGCTTTGGAACAAAATAGGGTAGATGCATTGAACCTTTATCTAGGGAATAACCGTGAAAGATTTTTTATATGTTGTACAGATTACTCAAAAAAAAAAAAAACACCTATGATCTTTTTTCCGAAAGACGGAAACTCGTTTCCCGAAAGTCGCGGAGTATTTTTTTTTCTTGTACTGATAATATGCATTAAAATCTAGGGAATTACCGTAAAAGTTTTTTGATAGACGCAAAATTAACCCCAAAAAATGAAAAAAAAAAGCTATTTTTACTATTTTATTATGCGATTGTCACGCGATTTTGAACCTTAATGCCGTGGGAAAAGACTGTGACGTCATTCCTAGTGCCATGCCCTTAATTGTTGTTGTTGTTCTACCTATTGAATTAATCACATAGTGATTGATAGTAAGTTTGTATTTGTAATATTTATTACAGGTAGGTAAGCTACATTACATACGTGGAAGTCTAGGTGTACGTGACGTATCCGACAAAATTCAGGAAAGCAGATTACGGTGGTACGGCATGTGAGTAGAAGACCCCCCGAATACATAGGTAACAGGGCACAGTCACTGGTTGTCCCTGGTAGGAGATCCCGAGGAAGACCCAAGCGGAGGTGGCGCGAGGTTGTGAGGCAAGACATGAGAGACTGTGGAGACTCCCCGGAAGATGCACAGGATAGAGCCGAGTGGCGGCGAAACACAAGATTGGCAGACCCCATCATCATGTGGGAATAATAATTGCCCAGGGAGAGAGAGAGTGGTAAGCTACATTAATAAGGTCTACTGAAGGTATCTTGGAAATTTCCCAATTTTCTGTACCTTTGACAAAAAAGGTTTTTCTCCTCAACGGAGACGATCGAGAGGCATCTTCATTCATCTTTAATCTAAGAATTTTTAAAAACCTGTAATTTTTATTTCATTGCGAAATTGCTGTCCCATTTCAATTTCATTCCTATATAAACGTCTGTTTTGTGACGAAAAAATTTCGTTACATAAACATGATAGCTTTTTAAAAATTCTTCTAAAATTGTGTTTTTCTTAAATATAAATTAATATGTGTAGGAAACAGAATATATTTAAAAAATGTGTGACTATTTCCATGAAAAAAGGTTTCTTTAATCATAAAAAAATAATTCAAAGTCAGTAGTGCATAGCCTTTTTTTAGAGGTACAGAAAATTTGGGAATGTCCGACCTACCAAATTAGAAACTAATCTATTTTGTGAATCTTCTGAACCACCTGTTGAAAGAAAGTGTAAACAAATAAATATTATACTTCTATAAAATCATTGCTACGGATGGAATGTATATTGTATATGGAATGTACTATGTAGTTTTCTTGTAGTGGTAAGTGGATGTTTATGATTTTCTTCAATAGATGGCAGTTGTAGCAATCAAGTAATCTAATGTAGGTATATTTATTTTTAGCTTACATATAACTATTCACTTTTACTATATTTGACCCTATATTGTTCCTTATAGGAATATAAGTAGGCATGCTGGCATTTCAAAAAACGATATAACTTAGATAACGACAACCGTTACTAAATATGATTTGAAAATAACAGGGTAGATACATTGAACCTTTATCTAGGGAATGACCCTAAAAGAATTTTTATATCTTGTATATTTTTCGCAAAAAAAAAAGCAAAACACTTCCGATCTTTTTTCCAAAAGACAGCAACTCGTTTTCCAAAAGTAGCAGTTTTTTTTTGTACTGATAAAATGCAATAATATCTACGGAATAAAAGTTTTTTTGAATGAACCGAAATTAACCCCAAAAAATAAACACTATTTTAAACATTTGATCATGCGATTTTGAATCTTAACGCTTTGGGAAATGACCGTGACATCATAGTTGGCTCCCTTGCTTTAATTCAAGACTGAGATTATCTACTCAGATTTTGATTTGATAGAAAAACACACGGTTTATTTTATTTTATAAATTTATTAAAATAATTTCATTAATAGACAATACATATTATATTATTATGATTTAATATAATAAAAATAATTACAAATTAGTCGTAATTGGCCACAATCCTATAAAATATACATACAAAATCATTATATAATCATATATCTCATATGCTTTATCAAAGTCTGTATAACAAAAAAATGTTGGGCACTACTGTAAAAGTACTTAAAATATGTACATGAGTTTGTCCTGTTAAAACATTTTATGGCTGAAATAAAAAAATGAAGTGAAAAGTTACATGTATTGACTACCACCATATTATCATAGCCCACATCTGTGGCAGTCGAAAAACACAACTGGCTTGTACGCTAATCACTGACCCAATCTGGGATGCGGGAATATTATTGTGTCAAGTATAGATATCTCAACAGATATACAGCAAAGGATGGACTTTCCATCAGGCTTATGACTGATTGTCGGCCGGTTTAATGTCATCACTTTATACTTAAGTAACATTCACCAATTCTTGTATATCCATTTGCCGCGGCCGGGAATCGAACCCAGACCTCAAACCTGACAATGCGGTATTAGGCGGCGATGGTTGGTAGTTGAGTCGCACCATGGTGGGTACGCTAAATACCAAAAATAATCTCAACAGAGGGCTGGCGTACAATACACACATATAGTACACGTTTCGTCTGGACGAGGAGGACATGGTGTGATTGTTTAGATAAATAGATAGATGGATCACCACCTTTTGTAAATATGTTTCCATCCTTGGTCAAGGACACTGAAGGAATGTAAGTTAGGGGTGGGGTTTGTCGGGGGGCTCCCTTCTGGCTAACCCTGAGCCCACCTCTTAAAAAGATTTTGCCAAGAAGTGCGGGTAAAGAGGACGCTATATGCGCCTGTGCTACCCGGGGATGCGGAGGACCTTAAGCCCGTGGGAGTCCTTCAATATTTAAAAACTTATTACAATTATGATATAGATATAGAAGTAGGTACCTAGTACTGTTACATTTAAATATATTATGTTTATGTATTTACAAATAATAATATTGAATAAAAATAGCCATACTGAAGATATGACACATATCTATGGTAATGTTTGTCTTATGAGTTACACACAATAATGAGGTTATAAATGCTAAGCCAGGGATGCGATTCTGGTTCTTTTCCTTACCTTAAGGAAGGTGTCCTTAAGTAAGGATACTATGGCTTGTGAAAGATGTCTCTAACGACAATATGATTCTTGATCTTTTCTTGTTAAAGATGATCCTTTCAACGCATGGTAAGGCTAAAGTCCTTATTTATACCTTTTCTTACCTGTGATACTATACTGTTATCCTACTCTACTATTTTGGCATTCGAGACATTGTTGGTTGCTACAAGTTTAAGCTGGAAAAAATTGTATTTTTAGATTACCTCGGCTACGTACGGGATAATTCCATCCCAGCGATGCAATTCAGGGATGGAATCCTGGTTCTTTCTTCCTTAACTTAAGGCAGTTATTTACGGATACAATCCCTAAGTTAGGATTATGCAATTCTCGATGACAAATGAATTTCTTGGCGACGACTATTGTCCATAATACTGTCCTTATATTAACGCCGGGTATTTACCCTGGCGATACCTTAAGGATATCGTTTCTTCAAGTTAAATTTTAATAAATAGAAGTAATTTTTAACATAAACGTAAGTAAAAATAATAATTACTTATTTCTGTAACATATCCTGTCTCACTTGCAGTCGGGGTGATCTAAATACGAGTATACCTTTTTTTTTAGATTAAACTTGTAATAACCAAACACATGCTTTAAATATTAGGAGGTGGTCGGTAGCCTGGTTGGTAACACGCTCGACTGTTGATCCAGTGGGTGCGGGTTCAATCCCCGACACAAGCTTTTAAGCTTTCTGTGAAGTGTGCGAAGATGTATTTGGGTTTATTTCGATAAACCCAGATTCATTTAAAAAAATAAATAAAAAAAATTGAAGAAATAAGAATAGGTTAGGTTAGGTGATGTAAAGTTAGGTTAGATCTCAGCCCTACACTCCCTGACATCCACTTGTAAAGTTTAGCATTTATAACCTCATTAAATACTCTTATTAATATACTTAACTTACACTAGGTCTATCTAATGATCTAATCTCTCTAATCTACTTACTAACTATGTGTCTATACATATTTAAACAATGGACTATGTAAACAAACTATAATACTATACTATTATAAGTTTTATTCAAAATAATGGATTTGAATTTATAAATGAAAACCATAGATATTTTCCCACACATTTTAGACTAAACAATTAGCATATAGCTTGCGTTTCTATGGGCGGAATCCATTTTACTAAATAAAAGGCAAATCTCTGTTTGCTTTGGTGCTTGTTTCCTACACAATTACAAAGTGTCATATACGGTTCACTCTGCAGGCATGTTTTTATTTTTGTAGTAAAACTTTAAAAAGTCCAGATGATTTACAAAAGATCTCAGAGCAATTTGCTTATAAACTATAAAATGTATAGGAAAATATTTGGGTTTATAAAATCAAAATCCCTTTTTCAAAATATATTATCCTTAGGGACGGATTTATGCTAGATCCACGAAGGTACACTAGTTGCGTAATTTAAAGTCATTCATGTGAACTTTAGTCTTTTCATTTTTATCTTAAATATGTTTATCCCCTTGGGGCTTTTGAGTTTATTTTAGGCCATTAGTCACAGTCATAAGTGCCCACTGTGACTAATGCAAGAAAGGAGCCTGCTTATAACGTATAATAATTGACGTGAATGCTGGCCGGAAACTTTTACACTCTGACCAGTATTCGATCTCATCATATTCATGGTGTTGTTGGCCCGTGCTCACCTTCGCTGGTCGGGTCATGTCGTCCGTATGTCGGACAATAGACTTCCAAAGAAGTTCATGTACTCCGAGTTGGCTGAAGGTAGAAGAAAACATGGCGGGCAACGGAAAAGATACGAGGACGTTCTGCACAGCACGCTGAAGGACACAAACTGCCAAAATGACTGGGAAAGCTTGGCGGGTGATCGGAAAAATTGGCGGAAGACCATAAATAACTACAGCGGCCCGCAGAATAGAACCACCCGCAGACCCATCACAAATGAAGAGCAGCCCTATCCAAAGTCCGACAAAGTGTGCTTGTCCAGAATCGGCCTCCACAGTCACCTTCGATGGCATCACCGGCAGGAACAACTACGTAGCAACGATTCTTCGGATGCTTCATAAATATGCTCGGCAACGGGCTCTAGGCATTATTATTATTATTCATGGTACATACTGTGATATTTAATTATTTATTGTTCTATGTATGTATTGAATAATTGACGAAATGCTGGTCGGAACCTTTTACGCTCCGATCAGCATTGATCTTGGATCATATTTTCTGTTCGATTGATGTATAATTCTATATGTTTATATACTAATGTGCTATTGTTTATACATGTTCAAATGACGATTCCAGGTGTCTGGATGGGCCAACGGATGTTATGCAACAATAAACTTTGAATGATGTGTACTAATAGTCTGGATCTAGCATCTCAAATATCATACATACATTAATTCTGGATTTCACCAACTTCTTAGGTGAGGAATAGCAGAGATAGAAGCCACTTATCGTTATTTTTTATACAAATTTTGTATTAGGTGGCTCCTATCTCCACTATTCTTCACCGAAAAAGTTGGTGAAATTTAGCATAAGTATTTTAATCTTAATTTTTAACATAGCTATATTACAATACATATTTATATTAAAATATCTTAATATTAAACTAATTCCTCCCACTTTACAATATGGCGTTGCCTAAATGTTTTATTTATTTATTTATTTATATATAATTTGTAGATTCATTGCATTAATTCGATGTTTTTACGATGGCATATTACATAATCATTTTACAATTGTGTATTTGATGTGCAGGTTGATTTGTGCACAGTATTATTATCTACATTTTTATTTTTATATTGATGGTAGAGGTGATGTCTTGATTTGAGCACAGTGCGGTAGTTGCTGAATCACCTGAAAGAAAAAAATACAATTATTGTTAAGAATATTTTGAAAATCACAATTTTACATTTTTACGAGACCATCGGAATTTTCTAAATGTCGTAGTTGAATATAACAAGTAGTTATATCTCAACAGATATACAGCAAAGGATGGACTTTGCATCAGGCTTATGACTGATCGTCAGATGGATGGACTGGAATTGGTGAATGTTACTTAAGTGTAAAGTGATCACATTAAGCCAGCCGACGATCAGTCATAAGCCTGATGGAAGGTCCATCCTTTGCTGTGTATTCGTTGAGATATAACTACAATTATTATTCACAAAATTATAGGTAGGTACCTACACAATTACACATTCAGGGTGTTTGATAGATGGATACATATATATTCAGGGGTGATAGTAGAGGTCATTTAGAATCTTTTGAGTCAAACTTAGCTTAGTTCAAAGTCTCAGGGTTTTCGAGTTATTCGAGATTTTAACTTTTTATAGAAAAACCCCGAATTACTCAAGATTTACCCCAATAGCTTCGTAAGTAAATGTACCAACATAGTTCTGTAATTATTTTTTGTTAATTGAGTATGTGTTTAGTCTATTTAACTCATGAGTTTCAATCTAATGAACCAATAATGATAAAAAAATATCGGATTAAAGGTGCGATAAATAGTCACAACTTAATAGTCCCAGAGCCCGCTGCTTAATTTATGACGTATCTGTTTTTTGATCGAAACGTGGTATAAATGATAGCTTACCAATAGGGTATTACATCGCACTAGGGTTGCCTATCAAAATCTTGCCGCAACCCCCCCTGCCCCCCTCGAAAAGGTCCCTCTTCGCGGTTTTTCGCATTTTATAGGAATATGGTAAGAGATAGGAGAAAGTGGTGAATGACAAAAATAATCCTTGCTAAATTCTCTACAAAAAATGTTAAGTCAATTTTTTCGCAGAACTAGCAGTTTACCCGCAATGGCCGGTCCAAAACCGAAATTCATTTGAAATACAAAAAAAATGTATTTAAACTAAATTGGTTGAAAATTGATAAGAGCTACAGGAAAATAGTCAGAGAACGAATTAATTACCATAGTCTTAGCTACAAGACGAGCTATAACTTATGTTCATACATCTAATAATTTCGGAGTTATTACAATAAAACTCAGTGACGAAAATTCTTAAAATTTAGTTTTTCATGAAATAACCAGTGATATAGCGCCGCAGGCCAAAATTTTTTTTCTATAAAACGTTTGTGTCAATGGGTGGAAGGATGTGAAAGAAAAAAAATCAAACTTTTTTTTTAATTTTTTCAAAAAATATCCTGGTTTTTGACCGGCCATTACGGGTAAACTACTAGTCCTATGAAAAAATTGACTTAACGTTTTTTGTAGAGAATTTAGCAAGGATTATTTTTGTCATTGACTACTTTCTCCTATCTCTTACCATATTCCTATAAAATGCGAAAAACCGCGAAGAGGGACCTTTTCGGGGGGGGCAGGGGGGGTTGCGGCAAGATTTTGATAGGCAACCCTAGTGCGATGTAATACCCTATTGGTAAGCTATCGTTTATACCACATTTCGATCAAAAAACAGATACGTCATAAATTAAGCAGTGGGCTCTCGGACTATAAGATAGGAAACGCGACCGTCCAAGAACCATATGTAGACCGATTCTCAAGGTGTTTTGAGTAAAAGGAATCGTAGAGTGTGTAGGTATGAAAAAAATGCATGAATGTGACGGAAGCACGAAGTGTGTGTGAGGAGATATGGAGTATGTTCTCTCTGCCTACTCCGCAAGTGACACGGAGTGAGGGGATAGAATAGACTAGAAAAATGCAGTAATGTGTTTATATAACAAGTAATAGATGCCTAAATATTTGATCACTAGGGCGAGCTTATCGCAGTGCTACGATCTCTGCCAGCTAACCCCAATATAAAACGATAACTATTGATATTAAGATTATAGGCGCAAAAAGAGGCTTAAAGAGGAAAATGAAAGTACGTGATAATGTAGTTGGTCATGCCTACATATAGTACTCCCACTTCATGCCTCTCTGTCTAGCCTGCAGGTATGTTACGCTGGACAACAGGTAGGTACACCTAGCTTACCTACATATTATATAGTCAACACCACCAGCATGGGCGTCGTCAGGGGGGCAGTTGCCCCCATCCCCCCGACCCCCCTAGAGATTGGAATAGGTGTATATTTTTTCATACTAAATGATAAAACCTCACAAAAAATCACATTACAACCACAAATTTTCTCATCATATCATGAATTTTCTAAAATTTTTATGAAAAATCATCAGTTTCATAAAAAAATAACTGCGGTGCTATTTTTTATAACTTCTTTTTTTATAGAAAAGCCTTTTTGTATACACATTAGTATCATGTATACATTTTCAAATAAACAAAACACATCACGACATTGTTCACTATGTCTCACAAAAAAATTGCCTGTGACGCTATTCACGCAATCTTTTATGCTATATATATATATATATATATATTTTAAATTTTTGTTGACCCCCCACTAGCTCCGAGGCTGGCGACGCCCATGCACATCAGTATAAAGCTTAACCTGCTTCGACTCTATAGCATGTAAGGTGACCCCAGGCTATACTATACAACATGTGTCTACACACATTATAATTGTATGTATGTATAGACAAGTAATTTCTACGTGTGTATTAATTTGGGAATGTGTGTCATCAGAGTCTAACTGAATTTTTATACTGTGCCAAAATAATGTTTACTTATATTAATATGTTGATGTGATTGCTTTACTAGGTTAGCTGGGAGAAATGAGTAGGATTATGAATAACCTCGTCCTAGTGAATCTCGCATTCCATACTTTTTTTCTTTTCTTTTATACAAAAAGGATCTGGGCTTGCATACACAAACCCAAATACTTTCCTGCATACCTTGCACTAGGCTAATAGCCTCTATCGCAAAGTGTGGAATACATCGCCAGAGCCGGGGTTTGAACCTGGCACATCTCGTTTGAGAGACTGCCGCCTCAACCAACTGTACTCTACTATGCAATCGCCTAGAGCAGCAAACTTAGGGGGGATCATTTTGAGTGACAGAAAAATCCATGTAAAAGAATTCGCCTGCGGCGCTAATTTCAAACAAATTCTTTGGTTTTACAACCTTTCATAATTTTCGTGTAATCAGGTTATTTTTTAAGGGAAATCATATTTTTCATAGAGATAGGTTATCTACAGATAGAGAGAGAGAGAGAGAGAAGACAAATCTTGAATAAGATTGCCCAACAGAGAGTACGATGGATAGGCCACAACATCAGGCACCCCGGCCTGCTCATCACCATAGCAGAAGGAATGGTAGAGGGCAGTAATGTGAGAGGTCGCCCAAGAAGCATACTTATATGGACCAGATTAATGAGAACGTGCCTAAATAGCGTAAATAAATAATGTAATCACCTTGGCAGTCTGTACATGCCTGGCGGCACTTCTCTCCTCTCCATCTCGTCTCCGAGTCCCAGGCCAGCCACCATCTGCAGGATCTCGCGTTCTTTCTTCAGCTCCTCTCGACCGTTCTCGATCTGCAAAATAAATTAACTATTTATTTCATGGGATTAGGCACAGGTTGGCACAGAAGATTGGAGCACGGATCTCCGAAGCATCAGAAGGTGCTAGTGCCCAAAGATACACTTTCCTGCACACTTTACAGTAAGCTAAAAGCTTTTGTTGTGAAGCGCGGTCATGAAATTACTATGAGAGTGGCTAATTATTATTATGTGCCTATTAGACATTATATTGGAAGGTGGTAGATGAAAATTTATTTATTTTTTATTTATTTATTTAAACTTAAAGTAAACAACAAACACATATAAATATACAAAATGGTACAGATTATAAAACGTTGTTTACTAGGGCGAACTTATCGCAGAACTGCGATTTCTTCCAGTTAACCCCAATATTTCCGATCGGCTTTATCGACCCCGCAGTTAGTCTGCTCATGCGCTATTGCATCGTGCATTAAAAAAAACTTACATTCATCAGCTACCATTCACTGAAAGAATCACTCATTTAACACGAACGGTTTCAAAGTTATGTACCTATTTAAGATAGGGTCCATCTTTATCGATGGCCCTGTAGTATTACGGCCACCAAAGAGATGGACCGACGACATTGTCCAAATCGCTGGGGGAACCTGGATGCGGAAGGGTCAGAAGTCAGAACAGAGACGAGTGAAAACAGTTGGAAGAGGCCTATATCCAGCAGTGGAGGGAAGAAGGCTAATAAAGAAGAAGAAGATATATATTTCCTAATGTAGACATTTTTTAAAATGAATATGGGTTTGTCGAAATAAACCCAAAATACATCTTTGTACACTTCACAGAAAGCTTAAAAGCTTGTGCTGTGAAGTGGAGTAAGTCGGGGATTGAACCCGCGCCCACTGGATTAACAGTCGAGCGCGTTACCAACCAGGCTACCGACCACCTCGAAAATTGTATATACTCGTATGTACTAATAGTTGTATCGTCATATGACGAGTATAGTATGTAAGTGTATCAGATGTGTATCTAACTAATTAGATAATGCCTATCTTGATGTGACGCATGTTGCCTTAATATTATAACAACACAACGTGTAGGTAATTACTGTGGCGTGAAGATCACTGCACAGTGCATTGAGGTTAAGTGCAAGGAGAGACCTTAAGTGGTACTAATTGTCATAAGGAACTATATCTATCACGTCATCGGAAATATAAGTACAGTACCGTATATCGCTTGTATAAGCACATCTCACATATACCTACAGTAATCAGGTATAGTAATTGGTTTAACAAGATTTAATTCCGTTGATTTTGTGACCAAATCTTGCAATCGATCGCAAAAGAGCTAGTGCGCAATGCTGTCTTGGTGCCGACCCTACAGTATGCCAGCGAGACTTGGACATGGCTGAAGAAGGACGAATCCGGGTTGAATGCAGTGGAAATGAGGTCGTTAAGAAGAATGTGTGGGAAAACGCTGAGAGATAAGGTAAGGAATGAGGTTATTAGGGTAATGAGTGACTGCAAGATTGATGTTGTAACTAGAATGAAAGTGAATAAACTAAGATGGTTTGGAGAAGTACAGTTTATTATTTGATTTCGTATGGCTTCTGCCACCGTTGTGCTGCAACGTCAGATGAATATAAGAGAATTATGCTATCTGTTACATACAGGAGACATGTACCCTACAGAGCAGCATCCAGGCTTCCAAGCCATTCAAGGGCATTGGGTGTGGCATTGTGGATATTTGCATACGTTCCAGGGAATGCTCTCAGGGGACAGTCTTCGACAGTGTACTTGATGGATTGCACTGGCTCTCCACAGTCATAGGGAGGAGATCCCTAGGTACAGTAATAAACCTGCTATATTATATACCTACATAGGTGTTGGATATATAGCAAATGTCATCTTCTATAAAATACCATAGAAAACTTGATATAAAAAACCTACAATAATAATAATCAATATGATATCTTCTTGAACAGATCCATATCTATCATACTTTCATATGACATATTGGAGGCTTCGCTATGTATACCAGCTTTCTGATGAGATGTGATGACATATATTGGTATATGGAGAGTTGATTATTATTGTTTATATAACGGATATATGACATGTGTACATGTACATGTACAGGTTATATATTCCATTACATAATACTGGTAGAATCCAAGTCCCGTATGTATGTAACTCTGGGCCTTTGGCAAACTTTGCGAGTTCTATGAATATGTATGTAAATTTAAAGCAGCGACGCGTTCATGGGTGGCTAAATTTTTTTGTTGAAGACTCACTTTTTGTGTCGCATATTTGCAGAGCTTGATGAAATCGAATAGGCACGTTGTAAATAATGAAATTAATATAAGTTTTTTGTTTGATTGTATGGATTTTTTGTTAATTTATTATAACATCAGCGCTTTAAATCGGTCAGGAAATATTGGTTGACCATTACGTCTAGACGTAAAGTTTTATGAATGAAAATTTGAAATTTCGAATTGTACCTACTAATGAAATTACGAATGAAAATAATTTTGAAATAATCATGTACATATACATAACTAACATAACCTACCTATTATATTATTGATAGAGAATGCAATTCGAATTTTTTAAGTAATCATACTATACTAACTGTATGCAGAATTAGTATGGAAAGCATGGAAGACCAAGACCCTCTCTGATATGTTCCTTCGAAGAACTTTGAAGGGCGTGGTAGAGTGGCAGTATGAGTAGTTAGTTAATAAAAAAGTGAATAATCTTCACGGGTACCCACTAGTAGTACTGTAATGTATACAACAGTAATGCACTTAGTATTGTGAAGTGAAGTAAACAATCTAGAAGAGACAACTATGTAAACATTCACAATAAATATATTGTATGTTGTGTATGACTTATGCGACATTATGTACTTGAACATACCTTGTAGGTAATATTATATGAAATGCAGTTATCTCGCAAACAAACTCTCGTACCTTATATTATATACGTCAGTTATTGTTTACCTATGTGTGGTATGCTATACCTATAGCAAAACACAAGAATTAGGCTTAAGAGTCTTCGTCGCGAAATAGGGGGTTTTTCAAGATCTCACCTCACCAGTACATAATAAGATGTTAAGAGAATAGTTAGTACCGCTTAGTACCTTTTTCTAGTGGATTCCAAAGACGAATTTTTACTATGCCCAGGACCTAGGACCCAACTATGACGTCAGGGTCATTTCCCGTGGCATTAAGGATCGAAATTGCATGAACAATCGCATGATTAAGTAAGAATAGAGTTTTTCTCATTTTTTAAAAATTAATTTCGCTTCAATCAAAAAACTTATACGGTTATTCCCTAGATTTTAATGCATATTATCAGTATAAAAAAAGGTTTGTCTCCGCGACTTTCGGGAAACGAGTTTCTGTGTTTCAGAAAAAAGATCAGAGGTGTTTTTCACTTTTTTTTGAGAAATCTATACAAGTTATAAAAAATCTTTTACGGTCATCCCTAGATAAAGGTTCAATGTATCTTCTCTATTTTTTCGTAACGATTGTCGAGATCTATAAGGTCTCCCGTTTTTAGAAATTTTCAAAATGT
This sequence comes from Ceraclea dissimilis, assembly GCA_963576895.1. Taxonomy (NCBI): domain Eukaryota; kingdom Metazoa; phylum Arthropoda; class Insecta; order Trichoptera; family Leptoceridae; genus Ceraclea; species Ceraclea dissimilis. The sequence goes on along the minus strand of OY756379.1, from coordinate 330,840 downwards.
CAATTAATCAAGTCAAGTACTCATTTAACATCCGCATTTTATTTAGTCGTATTAAAATATATTTTCCTATACCTAAGTAATTCATATGTCACTTTCCAATCAATAAGATTGTTAGCAATTGCAATACACGTACTATAAGTATCTAGGTACACAATTATATATTATATGTACTAGAAATATATGAATAAATATTAGCAAGTTAGTAATACGTACGCATTTATGTCTAGAATATACACTAGACTTTAACATACTTTACTAGGTATATAATAAAATATAGTACATACTATTTAATATGCATATACGAGTATGATTCACTTTTAATCATAAATGCTTACTGTATTGACTGCAAAGAGGGATGCTAATAGTACCTTCGATGTAAGATGTAACATCGATTCCTAGTCCCCACTTAATAGACCTACCATACTTTAATCTGGGAGGCTCGGTTGCTCGTAATCTGCTAGTAATATTGCTATTTCGTTTGCGCGCGTAACATAAAGCAAAAGGGAAAACGAGATAGCAATATTACTAGCAGACAAAACTATTTGTCTAGCAACTTGGTCTGAGAAACGATGGATCGATGACGAATTACAGATTTCATTTCTTAAAAAAATAGCACTAATTTTTAATTCACATTACAAAATATAAGCAATGGAAAATGGCTGATAATAATGATGGAGATGAAATAATAAAGATTGGGAAAAATTAAAGGATTACAAAAATGGAATTAAAAAGTCTGACATACAACGCTACTAGTAACTGGACCATAAAGTTAGAAACCTGTATATTATTACGTCATTACAGAGTTTTCAAATCAAATTATTTTATCCAACATGCAGACGTTAGAACGTACGGAAAGTATTTAAGTCCCCAACACCAAAAAGAAATTAGATTCTTGAAACAGAATGAAATAATATGATTCATTTTCCAGATCGTAAACAGTTTTTTAAAAATAGGTTACAACAATTTAGTAAGTATACCTATGTTGTGAATTTCCATCAATGTTGCATATCATTTGTGACATTTTCATCGTCCGTGAAACCATCGAGCTCTATCTTTGTCCTGTTGTTTATAGAAATATTACGTCTAGGAAATCGATGATTTGTTCAACTATTATATTTTACATCCCTATATTACAATACGGCTTAGAGTGTGCAAAATCAATTAAAATTAGTAATATTTATTGATTTATTGCAATGTTATTAGCAAACATTCGTCCGGTCGTGTAGATAAATGTTTCCCCATAATACTACTTTCTCGTATGTATTGAGGTTCGAATGCATCATATGTAATATACATTTCTAACTTCTGTCTTTCCAATATTTTAACTTAACAAAGAGGTCGTTGCAAATTGCTTATTTTCAAAAGTGACTTAAAAATGAAGTTATTTCTTTCTCTATACGTTCTTGGGACTTTGTCGAGCCATATTTTTATAAACCGCCACTTTTTGGAACATATATTATATAATAGGCATACATCTGAGATTAAATTAAAATTGAATTGAATTGGAATGAATTAAAAAATTTTGGGATTTGGCGAAAATTTTTGAAAAATTCTTAAAAAAAAGGAGAGCAACCTATATAATATCTGAGTATCCCTAAGTTGTTCTAAATGGTCCCCTCTATGCACCATATCAGTTTGTCTAACGTTCTGCCAAACACCCTGTATATTATACGCCGGTCTTCTATAGATATTATTTTTGGTATTAAGCGTACTCACCAACCATTTCTATGTATCCTTGATTAAACTGGGTAAATAGCGGTACCTAGGCATATGTATTATGCCTGATGAGTCCATCCTTTGCTGTATATCTGTTGAGATAACTACTAGTTATATTAAACTACAACATGTAGAAAATTCCGATGTTCTCACAAAACATAAATTTTGATTTTCAAAATAATCTTGGTTACTGATTATCTTGAACAAGCACGTATCTAAGGGGGGGTGGGGGATAGTTAGGATCTATTTTTGTTTTTTTGGGTACATTTGGGTTTATCTATTTTTGGGTACATTTAGTACAGGATAGAAAAAATGACAAAAAGTCAGTGCCTATAAAGGGAATTTCTTTCACATCGTTGTTTGATTGAATAATTATCCCCCCCCCGAAACAAAATCCTGGATACGTGCTTGATCTTGAATGAAACTAATCAAATGTACATCCGAGGCAAAATCTAGAGAGAGATGGAGACGAATGAGGGAGGCCTATATCCAGAAACGGAAGCTGCAGGGCTCGTGAAGAAGAAGATTGATTATCTTAGGTCTTAGACCTTGCTTAGGTGCCAAGACTTAGTAATGTGATATCAAATCAAAGTGTATAAGTAAATATGATTGTTAAGACAATTAGGTGTCTAGTTTTAGAAACGCAAACATAATCTAAAATTGATATAGTAATGCCCTAACGGCAATCTATACTTTCCAATTATTCAGAACTATTATGATTCAACGCCATTTCTGTTAAGGGGCGTTATGCTCTGAGGAAAAATCGTTCTATAAACACATTTACTTTTTCAACTCTGAAAAATGGGGTGGTTTGTAATCTGGTAGAGATAGATTCTGATTTAGGGGTAATTTGCTCTGAATAAAAATCGTTCTACTTTTTCAAATTTTGTATGATAGTGTGAGCGCAAAATAAGAAGAACGTAAGGGATTTCGGCTTATTGTATAAAAAGGGGACCGTATATATAAAAAAATCCACTAAAGTCACTGCGTCTTACCTTTAACATTTCATCAACCAAATTACAGCATTATGTCTAACAAACTACGGGAATAATCTAAAATTTCAGTAAATTTCAGAGGTCACTTTAGAACGATTTTTTTATGGAGAAAATTTACATAAATCAGATTTCTAACCACTGGAGTCACTAAAGCATATCTTACATTTATCCATGTGTTAAGTTTTAGGATGATATCTTTAGTATTAGCTGAGTAATCTTACTTTTTCCGACGCAACTTTTCTCATGTTCAGTTACTATTCTCTCTAAGTATTTTTTATATAGGTATACGTAGGTGTGTACACTCTTTTATAGGTGCTGTGCCGAGCATTCTGCGGTTTGCTAATAGCATGAATAGCATGAATAGCGCGCAAGAGGAAGTAAGTAGTTGTTTATAATGATTGGTACTAATTTAGCTGCAATATTTAGAAATAATTGGCGTTGGAAAGATAAAAAAACAACTTAGGCGAAACACTTTCTATCCATCAGAAATAATTTTCCGAGATGAAACTGTTTGTTTGCATTGGCGTAGCCAGAAATTGGTCGAAACTAAAGGGTAAAGTATTCATTGGGTGGCATCCAGTGGCGTGGCGTGGGTTTCTTCCGCCTGCGGAGGAAACCAAATCCGCCGCCCCTTATTTAAGCATTTAAATTCAAAATGTTCGAAAACGTACAGAATTTTTAAAGAACTTCGAAGCTGTGGTGGGACAACTAAAATTGTTGATATTGATATGGTATAAAAGGGAGAAATAGCGCCGCAGGCGCGATCCACATTTATCTAACTATCGTTGCGTAGAATGTAAACAGGGTGTTAAAAACTGCTTCGGTCATCCTTGGAGGGGGCAACAAAAATTTTAAAAATACATAGATATAGCATGGAAAATGCGTGAAAAGCTCAACAGGCAAATTCTTTTGATGAAACACACGTATTTTGGTGGATTTTCATACTAATTTTAGAAAATTTAAGACATGATGAGAAAATGTGTGAATATAATGTGATTTTTGGCGAGGTTTTATCATTTAACATGAAACAATATATACCTATTCATATCTCTAGGGGGCAGCTGCCCCCCTGACGACGCCCATGCTTGGTATGAGCTCATTCTCAGTTAGGTGGATCACATCATATGCTTAATAACTATTATGTTGGGATACCTTAAAGCCTCACCTCTATTTATATAATTACCATAAAATAGATTCGATAATTTCCATTTGCTATATTGTTCAAAATCTCCGCCTGACATTAATTTATTATAAACTATTTATAACTGTATATAATAATTCAAACACTCCCTAAATTCCTGGCAAGGCCTCCGCAATAAACCCGCCATATGTAAACTGTTTAATAGAAATAATATATGAGGTACTTATTGTTAACTTTATACATGTACGGTAGTAGGCTGAACTTGAATGTAAATTCGATACACGGATATAGAATAATCTAATACATAATTTGCAAAGTGTAGTTACGGGTTTTGGAATTATTATTAGGTAGATTTCCACAAAGTAATTATACCTATTCGTTTCTCCCGTGATGTCGCAGAATTGAAAAATTTCTACTCAGTATCACTAATTAGGACCAGGAGAACCCGAATCCGATCTTGGTTTAAAAGTTTATATATATAAGCCATATATATGTCCCTTTTCTTGTGCGCACGTTTGCGCCCAAACTATGAGTCGCAGAAACATGAAACTTGGGTGGTGGATTTTTAGTAAGTGGTAGATGAACTGATAGGAGATTGGGTGAAATCCATTAAGAGGAAGGTTCACTTTTTAAGGCTTTAAATACAAAAACAATCATTCTGAGGGGATCCAATGATTGTGAGGGTCCGTGTCTGGTATCGTATGAAAGGGAATTAAATAAGGAACACATATCGGATTTTGTCTAGCTCAATTCTTTGGACGACACTGATCGATCGAAAGATCTAGTTAAGTAGTTACCGCATAGGTACTAGCGTGTTTGTTGTCTTAGAAAAGTGCTTCACGATACGAGTAGAACTCACGTCTTTTTTTCAAATTTCTAGTACCTAAGTACCGATACCAATCCATATTATGAGTGGAATGAAAATTTATTGATTGAAAATAATTTGATTTTTGGATTAGGTACTTCGATAAATATCAAAGAATACTACTTCATCACTTCGCTGGTTTATTTGCTGATGATATTGTGATTGTTTTTATTATATGTACAGATGTACTCTTAAAATTAATAAAATAAATAAATCACTTCAAATTAGACGTGTGCGCCGGCTGCAAAAAAGCCGGCGGCGGCGCCCATGCCTAAAATTGCCGGCGGCGGCGCCACGCCGGCGGCGTGGATACAAAGTGGGGGGAGCATTAGATTTTTTTTTGCACTATTGTTTTAATTGATTAAATACGTATATGTGAAAAGGATAATGATAAAATAGATTTATTTATTTTGAAAACTATAATTATTTCAATGACAAAGTAAAATAAAAGCTCATATTTGAAAAATAATGGGAAATTTCATTATTGCTTTTTCATGGTACTGGAGAGCAGGTCAAAATAAACTAAGCCATAAAGTCAAACGCGTCAGAATGAGCCTCACTATGGGCAGTGGTGCAGTCGAACAGGTTTCTCATTTGGCAATATTTGGGCTGTTAGCTAAACGGTGAGTGAAATTGAAACTCTGAAATAAAGTCTTGAATTGCGATGACGAGGTCGACCTTCCACGAAATCCAAAACTCCAATGTAACCAAGAACTACGGTTGAGAATAAGCTGTAAAAACATTTGTGTTATATGTGCTGTTGTTTGTAGTGGAAGGGTAATTTAATAAAATAATGTAATTTAATAAAACTACCTTATTTGTGATGTTATTTTAGGTGTAAAAATAAGGATAATCAATGAATAAACATAAATTATGTCGTTTTTCGTCGAAAGGTGCATAAATTCATAATGATATCAACCAAAATACGTAATGCTTACCGGTGGAAAGATAAATTACAATTTGAGAGTAGTCTGTAATCACAGTCTGAGAAACCACGTTAGGGGATAGTATCTTTTTTATTATTAAAATGCAGCCTTGGGTGAGCGAAATAATTGGATTTTAACGTTAAAATATCTAATTATATTCACATTTTGACATTTTGAACATCGTAAACGTCAAAAATTACCAAATGAATATCGTTTTTTGTCAAGAGAAAAGGAGTCATTATCCTTTTCACAGTGTTGTATTGAAACAAATGAAGTATAGCGAATCTAGTCAAGTGAAATAAACATAATTTTGATTAGGTACTTCGATAATCAAAGGTTAAACTATTGAAAAGAGAGAACGGTTGACCGAAAAGACGAAAGCCCGCATATTTTGGTCAGATATTCTGCCAAAATTCACGTGGTTTAAAAATTTCAGCGTGGTAAAATCGACTGGTGTTCTAAAAATCGATCAGAAAAACATAAAGTTACTTATGTACATAAAAAAACGTTTGTTTTTCATTTAATTTCCACCACGAAGAACCAAACTATTAATACCCCCATCCCATCCTATTTCTTGTTTTAGTATCGAATAAATAAGACACGGAAAATTCCCCGATTTTTTTTTATGCAAAACCTAATGAACGTAATTCAGACGACGGAATGGGTCTGGAACGGAACTGCATTAGTTATTATTCGATATCTTATATAATTACTGAATACTAGCGTCGCCACAGCTGAATACTTATTTTTTTTTACCTGGTAAAGTACTTATTTCGATTTTTGTCTTAAGAAACAAAGGATAAATACTTTTAGTTACACGGATCCCACGCCGCCGGCGTGAGCGTTTTGCCGGCGGCGGCGCGCCGACCGTGATCAGCGGCGGCGCGCCGGCGTGGCGCTCATGTCTACTTCAAATCTACCTATGCCTGTGGCTTGCCAAAGGATTTTTTTTTTAATGAATCTGGGTTTATCGAAATAAACCCAAATACATCTTTGTATACACTTCACAGACAGCTTAAAAGCTTGTGTTGTGAAGTGGAGTAGGTCGGGGATTGAACCCGCGCCCACTGGATTAACAGTCGAGGGCGTTACCAACCAGGCTACCGACCACCTCAATTTTTCGGAAGGCTTCGTATTTATTCAGTTGTTGTCCTATTACTACTTGAAGAATATTAATTAAAGCATCAAATTTGATGCTTTATTTTCCAACCCCCAAATTCCACATATATAATAAATTACGAGTATGTTACAATCAAAACCCGTTGTTAGTTAAAACGCGTTTTGACTAGTCGAAACCCGTTGTTTTGATTTTCATTTAGTTAAAAAAAAACTAGGTTTTCTTTTCCTTTTTTTTTAATTTAAAACATAATGTCAGTTAAAACTATGTTTGCACTCCACAAAAATAACTTTTTATAACTAAAAAAAAAAGGTTTTTACCCGGTCACGAATTGTGAATTGTGATATACCGTGATAGTATCTAGTAGTCAGGTACCTACAGGTCAAATATGATTCTCCCACTAGTACTCCTGGGCAGGTGCACATGACAAGAGGTACCTACTTGTACACAGGTACCACTCATTCATAAAGTACAATAGGTGTGTAGGTATAGGTAGTATTATACCTTATCTCTCTCTCTTGTATACTACAATACTATATCTATCTCTATACTTACTACAATACTATCCATTCATTCATGATACGGTTACTATGGAAACACTGTTATATGTAGGTAGCTTCTACCTAACAGTCTTTTTATACAAATATCTGTTGCCTATTATAAGCAGGTACATTATTATACTTTTAGATACCTATAAGCTACAAGTAGAGACTGGAAAATTTCGCGATCACGATAAAGCGAATTTATTCGCAAATTTCGTGCTTTTTACGCGAATAACGCGAATTTCGTGTTTTGTACACAATTACACATGTAATGCAAATTCCAGCATTATTTTACAGGAATGACGCGAATTTTCGCATATTTGACGCGAATTTCGACCTTATTTTGGAATGTTCTTTTTTTCAGAAGTTTATTTTGTTTGGTAACCAGACAGAAACTCAAATGACAAAATCTCCACTGTCAAAAGGGTAACCTACTATTGACAGAATCGCAACTCATCGCCGGAAAACCTGTTGCCGCCAATTTCAATATTGTTGGGTTAGATTCGTTAGGTTGTTTTTTTTTTACACACAAAAACAAAACAAACAAAAAACAACGGCATCAGATTTCCCGGTGTTGAGTTGCGATTCTGTCAATAGTAGGTTACCCTTTTGATAGTTGAGATTTTGTCACTTGAGATTTTGACATGGAACCATTTTGTTTATACCATCCTGAGACCTTAGTGCGGACCATGTATTCTGCATTCGACAACACAAGCAGTTAGCTCACTGTGAAATCTATAGGACAGAATAATATGGAATTTGCGTATAAATATAATCTGTTCTAAAATAGCATACTCAACTTTCGAAACCTTCCTGCGCAGGTAACATACCTTTCTAAGTATAGCAATAATAAAGGACAGTTGTCAGTCTATGCGCGAGTTGTTTTAAGATAAGTTTAACAATAGGTCAAATCAACACATAAATGAAATATATAAATGAAATACATGAATGAAATATATAAGTGTAATACATAATATGGAAATGTAATGCCACCTTAGTACGGGCTTTGCCTAGTTAGGTGGCAAAATTGTGAATGTATTTATTATGTCTAAAAAAAAAAGTTTTGTAGGACGGTTACAGATTACTAATTGTAGTAGGGATAAAGGACCGTCCATGGGGTGGAGACATGCGCAGGCGATCAGTATCCTATTTTTGAAAATACTTATTCAATATTTATACATGTTAGTATGCGTTAGTATGATAATAGCGTTAAAATACATGGGTGTTGAATGCGATATTAACTGGTGATAATATACGTGTAGATATGTGAATAGATAGTAGTAGTTGAATGATAGTTTGGTTTGGACATAATATGGTAAGAATGCGTGGAATGCAGGTCACGCTCATTGTTCAGTCAAGTTGGTAGGCATGCTAGCACATGCTAGGCAGACAGCCACCTACCCAATACTAAACAATATTGTTAAGTTGGTACCTTTGTTATGTATTATATTATTTACCTGTATATAAACAATAGGTCAAATCAACACACCTTCCGGCTTACAAATAAATACATATCAGGTACAATTGTTTTAGAATTTCGCATTGCAATTCGTAAAACGCTGTCCTAGTGCCGGCCCTTGTGTATGCTAGTGAGACATAGACATAGTTGAAGAAAAATGAATCAGGGTTGGACGCAGTGGAAATGAGATCATTGGGTAGAATGTGTGAGGTTATTAGAGAGACGAGTCACTGGAAGACGAATTTCGACGCGCTCGACTGTTAATCCGGCGGGCGAGGGTTCAATCCTCGATGCTGACTTACTCCACTTCACGACACAAGCTTTTTGTGAAGTCTACAAAGATGTATTTGGGTTTACTTTGATAAATCCAAATTCATTTTAGTAAAAAAATAATTGATACTATAACATTTGTTCACTAGGGCGAGCTTATCGGAGTGTTGCGATCTCTGCCAGCTAACCTCAATAACACTACCTGTAGGTACATATAACATACATAAACGAAAAAAGAATAAATTATAATATTTTTTACCTTCATCTTTTCTATTGATGATGTCACTGATTCTGAATGTATCTATATCCAATATCCAGGTAGGTATGGGTAGTGTACAATTAGCATATTATAATTCAGCCAAGATAATTATAATAATTAGACCATTTCAATGTAAGACATATGGGTTGAGAAACATACATAAATTATTATATACTTGTTATTATTTCATTTACATCAATACCCAATTATACTCCTACATAGAAAATAATATGTACCAGCAACCTTGAACGATCATTCCAATTGGAAATGGTGACCCGTTTGGCAGCCCGATGGCCGTGGTTGTGCAAGTATTTGGATCAAATGCAACGGTAGAGCATCCGTCAGGATGTGTAAACATTTTTACATATATATGCACTGAGCAAAGATCATTCTGTAATTTAACTATCTATACTCTCACGCCGCGTCCTTTGGAGAGTAGGCAGAGAGGACAGAGCGCAGGCTAGCCCTATCCTTACACACACTCCTAGCCTCCGTCAAATTCATGCAAGTTTTCATACATACTCTCCGATTCCTTCTACTCGAAACTCGTCCCTTCCTGGGGATCTGGTCGACATGATCGGTCCAGGTCAGTCTACGGCGGACACGCTTCCTCAAATTACAGCATTATCGGTATATCTATCTAACAAACTACGGGAATAATCTCAGTGATTTCATGAGAGGCAACATTCAAATATCAAATTTCTACTCGGTAGAGATACTAAAACATATTCTCATTTATCGGTGTTTTAAGTCTCAGGATGATATCCTGATCAGCTGGTATAATGTGGTCATTTTTATACAATTATCTACTTACTCAAAAAAAAAAAGAAAATTCGATGTTCTCACATAAAATAAATTATGCCATTAAAAAAAAGACTTATTTTAGTTAGTTCGCCCTCAATTATACTTACCTACAGAATTGGACCTTCAACACAGTGATTTTTTTTTATTTTGCCAAGTTTTTGATTTTTTAAGGCACCACGTTCTTCACAATGACAACAGTGAAGGTATATCTACGGAGGTACAATATATCTGTCATCCACTATGCATGTATATTGTAAGTACATTATACTGTATTGATTACTAGGTGGGTACTGGTACATGCTATAGAGGTATACTGGGAGAGTGTACACACCGTTTAATTAGACCACCATAGTGATAATTAAACATGTGTAGCTAGACTGTAGAGGTTGCTATCTCTAGATACAACACAATATACATTACTCATCGTCCCATCACATGTGAAACATACACACATTCTCAAACATTACTACACGCTTATATCTGTCTGTACCATCACAAGATTTTATAAATATTCAATGACGGGGGCAACCAAACAATTATTGTTATACACGGTGTAACACAACCGATGGATCAACCAAAGCAGGATGATAGAGGACTTCTATACCTATCGATTTAACCCCCATGTATGTTCAGCGATTTTTTGTAGTTTTCGAGTTATGAATGTTTTTCTTATTTTTTTTCCTAACCCCAACTTGCAAGACGTTGTTGGTCACAGAGACGCCAATTATTAAGATACATACTTGATTTTTTTTTCTCGAACAAGTGAATAGTGTGCCTTGCAGATACAAAAACAATTATGGGCCTACCTGATACCATAACCCTATAAAAAAATGTTGAATTTCAAAATTAGTCACAATTGAAAATTTCAATAAATGTTTGAGGACGATTTAAAAGAAATAATCATAGAATAATTTTTTTTTTATTTTTTTCAAAAACTTTCCTGTGAATTTCATTGAGGTGTCTTTACGGATTCATACCTAAAAATTGTTCCAAAGCCATTAGGGCGGTAACTCACGAAAATAAATTTTGATGAATCTCCATACTAAATGTGTGAGAAGAAAATTTCCCAAAAAAATTATAAATTTATACCTACTATTTTCATACTCGATTTTTTAATCTTGTAGTTGAAATCTAATGCGTAGATGAAAATAGTAGGTATAAATTTATGATTTTTTTGGGAAATTTTCTTCTCATACATTTAGTATGGAGATTCATCAAAATTTATTTTCGTGAGTTACCGCCCTAATGGCTTTGGAACAATTTTTAGGTATGAATCCGTAAAGACAGCTCAATGAAATTCATAGGGTAGATACTTTATAAAAATGGAAAGTTTTTGAAAAAAATAAAAAAAAAAAATTATCCTATGATTATTTCTTTTAAACCGTCCTCAAACATTTATTGAAATTTTCAATTGTGACTAATTTTGAGATTCAACATTTTTTTATAGGGTTATGGTATCAGGAAGGCCCATAATTGTTTTTGTATCTGCAAGGCACACTATTCACTTGTTCGAGAAAAAAAAATCAAGTATGTATCTTAATAATTGGCGTCTCTGTGACCAATAACGTCTTGCAAGTCGGGGTTTGGAAAAAAAATAAGAAAAACATTCATAACTGGAAAACTACAAAAAATCACTGAACATACATGGGGGTTAAATCGATAGGTATTGAGGTCCTCTATCATTCTGCTTCAGTTGATCCATCGGTTGTGTTACACCGTGTATATTCAATTCAATTCAATTCAATTTCAAAATTCTTTTTATTTTCCTTCAATATTTTACACATACAAATATGGTTACTTAAAACTATACATGTTTCAAGATATGTACTTGTAGGTAGGCTTGAGGGGCAACAAAAATTTTAAAAATTTATATACTAAGCATAAAAAATGCGTAAATTGCGCCGACAATTTTTTTTTCAACTGAACTGAAGAAGGTCGTGATGTGGTTTGTTTATTTGTAAATGTATATAAGTACTTAATACTTTGCCAAATAATATTCATGAAAAATGTTTTTTATTAAAAAAGTAAAAAAAAGGCGCCGCGGTCAATATTTTATGGAACTGATGAATTTTCATACAAATTTTAGAAAATTTATGATATGATAAGAAAATGTGTGGTAATAATGTGATTTTTTGTGAGGTTTTATTGTTTAGTATGAAAAAATATACATAATTTTTTGTTCTAGATCTAACATTATCTCCCTTTAACCAACAGTTCCTTAAAATTACAAGACATATGAAAGTTATCATCATGTCAAAGTTTGAGAAACATAATAAACATGTATGTATATGTATTGAGAAGACATTGTTATATATGTATTATGTAGTGTAGTGAGTGTATGAATGAGTGAGTGAATGAGTGATACGGTATATCCGTGGGAGAATCCGGTGGTACCCCATGAGGAACTACATATCTAGAGGAGCCGAGGGTCGTGAGAGGGGTCAGGCGAGAGGGAGGTACTATACAGTACGTATAATCTTATATTATATACTAGAGTCAATAGCCTCAGCTACCTATCTAGTACATGACGTATGTGCATTACATAAATATATATAGGTACTAGGTAGGTATATAACTCAGTAGAAACCAACTAAAGGTATTTTGAGTATGTTTTTGGGATCCAGACAAACGGGACACAGACCAAAAGCCGACACGACCAATTGGCCGACAAGGATAAATGGTCGATAGGACAAATAGCCGACACGACCAATTGGCCGACAAGGATAAATGGCCGATAGGACAAATAGCCGACACGACCAATTGGCCGACAGGACAAATAGCCGACACCGTGAAGTAAGCAGGATTAGCGATTCGGCCATTCGTCGTGTCGGTCATATGTCTTGTCGGCCATTTGTCCTGTCGGTCATATGTATTTTCGGGTATTTGTCCTTGTCAAAGTAGGCAGAGAGGAGAGAGCGCCATACATCCCTATCCCCACACTCCTAGCCTCCGTCACATTCATGCAATTTGTCATACACGCTCTCCGATTCCTTTTACTCAAAACGCGTTCATATATGGTTACGTTCTTTACCCCATTTTCGGGATATCGTGATAGTATAGTATGGTAGTCATATACCCGGTTCATAGTTAGGACGTCAGTAGGTATACCTAGGTGTCGTAAAACACATAGTATGTAGTAGGTAATGTTAGTGTAGTCATGTATGTGTTCTAGTTTGTCTAGAGTAAAGGAGGTTGATCATGTACAGCATATTATTAGTATGTATATTGAACAGCAATTTGTATGGTAAAGTAATTTGCTTACATGTTGTATGTATTAGACATCAACGCCTCTACTCTCTACTATGTAACTAGTGTACCTATAGAGAGACACGAAACTCGGTTAGTCGTGGACTATACATATAGGTTAGGTGTTATATTCAGAGCAAACTCCTTGCTAATATACTCACACATACCTACTTATACTGTTTTTACAAAGAAATATGTCAATTGTCAATATTAAGATTTACGACCGACGGTACATGGTGGAAGTCCATTTTGAATTGTACATAGATTAAAATCCACGTAGTGACTTTAATTATATGTGACTCGGGTTCGAGGATTCCCATCCTCATTTTGAACTATAAAGGGGAAGAAACTGTAAAGGGTCGCTAGCCTTAAATGGAGCTGGGCTGGGCATGTTGCCAGGTGCCAAGACTCCAGATGGATCAAGAAGATAATAGAATGGTGGCCAAGAACAAGCCGAAGAAGCGTCGGTAGACCCCAGGCAAGGTGGTCTGATGATATCAGGAAACGTGCCGGTGGTGGATGAATGCACTGTGCCCAAGATAGGGAGCTGTGGAGGACCAAAGCGGAGGCCTATGTCCAACAATGGACCTAACTGGCTGAAGAAGAAGAAAAAGAAGAACTATATAGGGGGAAAATGTTTTAGTAAACTGACGGAAATGCATAATACCTAATTATGATATTTTTCATTATTTACTTTGTAAGGTATATGTATGCATACATAGAGGTCTTCACTTGTTGCCTATTAGGCAATCTCTTACATTCTAGTGCCAGGTGTCTGTTTACTAATTATTGAGACATCATACAGGTACCTACTTTATATGATGATGATTATGATATGAACTGTGTATTGAATCAAGCATTTGTAGTAATTAGTCAAAGGTCATTAATAGGTTAATAAACTTACATAGGCAGGTATATATCTTAACCCTATAATGCTAGCGAATTGATTTTATGCTTACATATTAGATTAATTTTAATCAACACTTTTTTACTATTGGAGTAGTTCGTTGGAGCGCGGACTTTCAAATACGAGGTGACGGGTTTTAATCTCGGTGCTGACGATTTATTCTGCACTTCACAACACAAGCTTTTGCTCAGAAGTGTGTAGGAAAGTATGTGCGGGCATCACGTTTATACATTTTATTTTTATTTTATTTACAGAATCAGACAGTTACATTAGTAAATTTTACATAGAAGAAACACATCACCAACAAATAAACCAGCAAAGATTCTACATTTCACCCAATTACAATACCATGAACGAAAAAACACATAAAGAAGATATATATACAAAAGCAAAAGTAAAAGCAAAAATACATGGTGGGATGAGGTGAATTTAAGGCATTTTTTATCTATATCTGTCTATCTATCTATACCCTCACACCACGTTCCTTGCAGGGTAGGCAGAGAGGACAGAGCGCTAGACAGCCCTATTCTTGCACACACTCCTAGCCTCCGTCACATTCGTGCATGCAGTCGTACATGCTCTCCGATTTCTTTTTACTCAAAACGCGTCTATCTTTGGGGATCTGGTCGACATGATCGGACCAGGTCAATCTCGGGCGGCCGCGCTTTGTCACCCCTCTTCGCTCACTCAAATATATATTTTTTGTCATCCTGTCATCATTCATTCTCTCATAATGCCCAAACCTTCTATTTATTGTTACGAGCAGGGTATTTCAGCCTTAGATCATAAAAAAGTTCCGATTTCCATACACAACCCCTGTTTTCCAACCCTTAATATTTTAGTGAAAGAAGATTCGTGAGGAAGTGTGAAATCATGAGATTGACTTCCGGCAAACACATCTTCCGCCCTCAATTTAAAGTGCATCAGCAATTTGCAGTTCATAACACATTAATTAAAGATACAACACTTTATAGGTGTATACCCAGTGAATAATTAATGACTAAATATAATATAGTGTATAATAATTAGATAGGTATACAGAGTGTAATTATATACCGTGTATTATATAGTGGAGTTAATAATGTTCCCACGGAATACCTAATATAATCGCCAAACCGAATCAATGTATTCTTTATTATAATAATAATCATAAGAAATTTGAGCATCAAATATCTCAACTAAATATGTATATGTCTAACTGTAGATGCTTCCTATTATGTAATATATTTTTGTATAAAATATAGCTAATTAGGAAATACTAGGGTCAAAAGTCTGGTTCAGAAATAGGCGTCAATATTGGCATAATAGTCAATGTTTAACAATAGGGTCTGACGATGTGAGGCGAATCGCAGGAAGCAAGTGGATGCAGCCTGCCCAGGATAGGGATCTGTGGAAAGTCAAAGGGGAGGCCTATGTCCAGCATTGGATTAAAACGGGTAATAAAGCACCATCTATCGTTTCCAAAATTATTTAAATATTTAGGTTTGAAACGTGTATGTGTATTATAAATTTAATAATGGAGGACGTCTATTAAAATCTTTTACCACATAGGACAACATCGTGTAATAATGAATTTTTAGCTTATTAGGTGACACATTTTTTTCAAATGAATCTAGGTTTATCGAAATAAACCCAAATACGCCTTTGCATACACTTCACAAAAAGCTTGTGTCGTGAAATGGAGTAGGTCGGCATCGGGGATCGAACCCGTGCCCACTGGATAACAGTCGAGTGCGTTACCAAGCAGGCTACCGACCACCAGCGTTGTACGTTCGATGTATTTTGCACTTTTCAATTCAACTTTCATTAATACACAACAAATAAAGTGTTGAGTAATCTGTATAGATCTTCAGATGAATTTTACCTTCACCTGACTCGCACAGGTCACTTCAAAGCGAAGATATTAATTATAGAATAGTCTTATGTAAAGATGGCGTGCAAATAAACAGTTATTATTGCAGAGAAACAATAAATATGTCATCATGATGTAACTGAATTAATTAATAAATAATGTTCGTATCTATACATATAAAGTAAAGTCTGATTTTTGTAAGTGTTCGCATAACTCCCGTATTTTATGATGGATTGCTGTGAAAATTAAAAATAACATTTGCAATAATATAGGCTATGTCCTTACGTTTTTTGGAGAAAAGAGTTTTCTTAGGAGATTCCATGATGATGAGAGGATCCAAGGGTTGTGTGGGGTCGAGTGTGGTGTCGTATGAAAGAGCGTTAGAAAAGAAATGCAGATCTTAAGTCACATTTTGTCCAGCTCAAGCCTATAAAGTATGCCGGGTTGGTTTGTTAAATTTGCAGAAGCTAAGCACGGGTAACTCAGCTAGTAATTTCATATTTTGCAATGTCTGTATTTTTGTGTGGAAAAAACTCAAACGGAATTGACATTTCAAAAATTTCTAAAAACGGGAGACCTTAGATCTCGACAACCGTTACTAAATATGCTTTGGAAAAAATAGAGTAGATACACTGAACCTTTATCTAGGGAATAACCGTAAAATATTTTTTATATCTTGTATAGATTTCTTGTATAGATGGTTTATATGCTTATATCCCTTGTATTGTTGTATGTAAGGAGTTGGTGTATAGTATGTGTATGGAGATACCCCCTTATAGTCCAAGAGCCCGCTGCTTAATTTATGACGTATCTGTTTTTTGATCGAAATGTGGTATAAATGATAGCTTTCCAATAGGGTATTACATCGCACTAGGGTTGCCTATCAAAATCTTGCTGCAACCCCCCCTGCCCCCCCCGAAAAGGTCCCTCTTCGCGGTTTTTCGCATTTTATAGGAATATGGTAAGAGATAGGAGAAAGTAGTCAATGACAAAAATAAACCTTGCTAAATTCTCTACAAAAAATGTTAAGTCAATTTTTTAGTAGAACTAGCAGTTTACCCGCAATGGCCGGTCCAAAACCGAAATTCATTTAGAATACTAAAAAAATGTATTTAAACTAAATTGGTTGAAAATTGATAAGAGCTACAGGAAAATAGTCAGAGAACGAATTAATTACCATAGTCTTAGCTACAAAACGAGCTATAACTTATGTTCATACATCTAATAATTTCGGAGTTATTACAATAAAACTCAGTGACGAAAATTCTTAAAATTTAGTTTTTCATAAAATAACCAAAGATATAGCGCCGCAGGCCAAAATTTTTTTCCCATAAAATGTTAGTAATTATGGGTGGAAGAATTTGAAAGAAAAAAAATCAAACTTTTTTTTTTATTTTTTCAAAAAATATCCCTTTTTTTGACCGGCCATTACGGGTAAACTACTAGTCCTATGAAAAAAATGACTTAACGTTTTTTGTAGAGAATTTAGCAAGGATTATTTTTGTCATTGACTACTTTCTTCTATCTCTTACCATATTCCTATAAAATGCGAAAAACCGCGAAGAGGGACCTTTTCGGGGGGGGCAGGGGGGGTTGCGGCAAGATTTTGATAGGCAACCCTAGTGCGATGTAATTCTCTATTGGTAAGCTATCGTTTATACCACATTTCGATCAAAAAACAGATACGTCATAAATTAAGCAGCGGGCTCTCGGACTATTATACCAGCTCATATATGCTGTCTGGGGGCATGAATAACAATTATTTAGTATTGAATTACATATGTATGTGTAAATTATAATTTAGTGTATGATAATATTATTTATCAAATAAATTGAAAAATTGAAATTGAAATGAAAGATGGTATGAGTAAATAAATTAAAAAAATGAAATTGAAATGAAAGATGGTATGAGTATGCGAAGCCGGGTATTTCTATCTATCTATCTATACCCTCACGCCACATCCCTTGCAGGGTAGGCAGAGAGGACAGAGCGCCAGACAGCCCTATCCTTACACACACTCCTAGCTTCCGTCACATTCATGCAATTAGTCATACACGCTCTCCGATTCCTTTTACTCAAAACGCGTCCATCCTTGAGGATCTGGTCGACATGATCGGACCAGGTCAGTCTCGGACGGCCGCGCTTTCTCACCCCTCTTCGCTCATTCAGATATATCTTTTTTGTCATCCTGTCATCATTCATTCTCTCAACATGCCCAAACCATCTTAGTTTGTTTACTTTCATTCTTGTCACTACACCAGTCTTGCAGTCACTCATTTCCCTAATAACCTCATTCCTTATCTTATCTCTCAGCGTTTTCCCGCACATTCTTCTTAATGACCTCATTTCTACTGCATTCAACCCTGATTCATCCTTCTTCATCCACGTCCACGTCTCACTAGCATACATCAGGGTCGGCACCAAGACAACATTGTGCACTAGCACTTTTGCTTTCATAGACACATTGCTACTACTAACAATCGGACAGAGCGCACCATTCGTCCTAGTACCGGCCAGCTTCCTTCTTTCAATGTCTCCATCACAGCGTCCATCTCTAGTAAACAAACTTCCCAGATATACATACTCATCCACTTGCTCCAGACAGTCATTACCAACCTTTATCACACAATTTGTCCTTATTTCCTCTCTTTCGAACACTAATACTTTCGTTTTATTTACATTCATTTTCATACCATTCATATCGCAGCTTTCGTACACACAGGATACTATCCGTTGTAACTCACATTCATCATCAGCCATCAACACTAAATCATCTGCAAACATTAACGCACATACTTTCACTCCATTTAGGTCCACACCAACATTCAGCTCATTCAGAGGACGCATGCAGTAGTCGAAGAACAGGTTGAACAACCAAGGCGACATGACGCAACCCTGTTTAACCCCTTTTGTGAGAGCGAACCACTGCGACAACGCAGCATTCACCCTGACACAAGCAGAGCTCTCCGTATATAGAGACGCGATTGCGCCAATCAGTCGGTCGCTCACCCCATATTCCGACAGTACACGCCACAGTCTTTCTCGGTCCACACGATCGTATGCCTTCTCCAGATCCACGAACGCGCAGAAGAGCCTCTGGTGTTTAGCCAGAAGCTTCTCCACGACCATCCGTAGGGAGAAGATCTGATCGGTGCACCCCCTGCCACTCATGAAAGCACCCTGCACATCCCATACTTTACTTTCAGTCACTTTTCTTACTCTTTCAATCAATACCTTTCCATACAGTTTGCCCACAGAGCTCAGCAAACTGATAGCCCGATAACTGCCGCATTCCAACCTTGAGCCTTTCCCCTTGTACAAAGGGCAGATGACTGCCCTCCTCCAATCCTCAGGAGTGCAGCCACTCTCCCAGCACAAGTTGAAGAGCCTCAGGCACCACTCGAGAATCTTCGGGCCACCTTGCTTGATGAACTCTATGGCCACACAGTCATGTCCCGCAGCTTTACCATTCTTTGCTTTTTTCAATGCAAGCACAACTTCATTCATACGTATTTCCTCGTCCTCAGCAATATTTACATTCATACTATCTGCTACATTCGTCTGGTTTGTACTAGTACCACTTTCATACAATTCTTCGAAGTATTCTTTCCATCTTTCAACAACTTCTTCTCCATTCATCACTAAATCACCATTCTTATCTTTGATGCAATTCATACTGTTTTTCTCACTTCCAGATCTCTTTCTTTTTACTTCCTTCCAGAATATTTTCAAATTCTCCTCGGCGTTCCTCGATAATTTCATACATTCCTCTTCCTCAAGTTTTCTCTTTTTCTGGCAAACCATTTCTTTCACATTTCTTTCACTCACGGGTATTTACAATAGCTAAATTACTAAATTATAAGATTTAATTCTTATTTTATTCAAAGGTTATTAAATAATAAATGCGTTGATGATTTTACACGCACAGTGTCGTGCTGGGGTCTATTATTATTGGGACCAAGGGCAGAAATTATTCATAGAAGAGACCTTTATGGGAGTTAGTACCTACAGAATATTAAAAAAATGTCTCAGAAAAGTAAGATTACTCAGCAAATAGTAAAGATATCATCCCAAGAGTTATAACATGGATAAACTAGAATATGTTTTAGTGACTTTGGCGGTTAGAAATTTGGTTATTGTAAATTTTTTCGTTAAAAGATAATTCAAAAGTCACCTCTGGAATTTACCGAGACTTGAGATTATTCCTGACGGATCACTGCTGACGCTGCCAATTGGCGAAGAGATTTGCCTTTAAATTCGTAGTTCCCAGGTCTTTTGCCATATGCATTAAAAAAATAGCACATTTGAAAGAGTGATGATAGCATGATCTTTACTCAGAGCACATCAATTATTGTTATGAAATATGACTGTAGGTATATAAGTAATTATTTAATTGAGTATACCTAATCGCGTGCGATAATAGTGATTACGTATGTATGTATGTAGTCAGTAATGTAATGGTGTAGTAATCTAGAAATATATCAACTCCGCTTGGACAAATCTGATAGAAAAAGTGTTATTACGGCATTAGAAAGAACTCAGTGATGTTATGTGAAGACCTAATCTACATAATTGCCGATAAATCATTGCTTAGTGAAGTAAATAGCGATTTCTATAGATATTCATGTAGGCAATTAGTTTTTCTTTATTTTGTCTTGTGAAATAAATAAATCGACTTTAATAGGAGAGACTGTGGTTGGAGTGGCTAGATGTCCTGGAAACTGCAAGTAACAGGGGCCTCTGGCGAAGATTCACAGATGCTTTGAGCCCCCGACCCAACCAAGGATAGAAGGGTAAGAAAATGTATGTATGTATGACTTTTTGTATGTTCTTCTCCAGTTTCAATCGTAACGATTTGTTTTCAGCAAAGCCCCATGCCTCCTTCTCCACTCATCCCTGTCCTGTGCGGTTCTTTTTAACTCTTTATATGAGTCGAAGCCCATATCCTGGCAGAGGTCGTCCAGGTATTCTTTCCTTGGTCGTCCTCTGTAGTTTGTCCCCTCGTTCACTCCTTCAATTAATTCAAATAGGAGACACTCTTGACGCACTATGTGGCCGATCCATCTGGTACGTCTTTCTGCTGTTGCATTGAGCAGGTGTCTTCCTCCTTTGATTTTGTTGAGAACTTCTTCGTTCGTTATGTTATCACTCCAAGAAATTCCTAAAACTCTCCTGTATGAATTTATTTCATTTTGCAGTCCTTATGAATTCTTCTTCCAGCTAAATAATTTAGAAATAGAGAGCTATTGAAACTTTTAGCTGTTTAAACTGTGTAGTGTGCAGGAAAGTATTTGGGTTTATGTACACAGGCCCATGAGATTATCTTATTTTTTCAATAAAAAAGATGGTTGGTCGTAAGTTCAGCATGCCCATCTTACACTGTACATTAGTTGAGAGACTTCATAATTGTTAAATGATAACTACGTTGTAGACAAACCCAGTCATATTTAGAAAAAATTCTCTTTTCTCTGTAAAAAATATAACACCTATGAAAATTGAATGACATGATATTCGTTCACTAGGTAGAGCTTGTCCAAATGCTGCCATATCTTCAAACTTCTAACTTCCAACTCACCAGCTACGATAACAGAAAACTTATACATATGCTAAATGCCTGATGCACGTATTAAATAGACGTATATTACAATTAAATATAATGTACCCAGTGTATGTGTGTGTATATAATTAATTACATTGAGTAGTCCAGTCCAGTAGTGTGGCGAGTGATTCCTTTAGTTAAACTTACAGCAACTTGTACAGTTATTTGTCCAGCAATCATTACAGTGCACTCGCATTTATCAGGAATTATATTAAGCTGGAGAGATGCAGGAAAATCTGACGTTATAAAAGAAGCTAATATAAAAAAATAATTAAGCCTTTATTATGTTTTAAGAGAAGAATATGGTGGCTCAAATCGTTGCATCTTGTTACAGTCGATTAAAAAAGTTCTATTCTTCTGAAACTATAAATGGGGCAATAAGGGTTCGTCCCTTATGAAACCAAGCTGTGCTATCAAAACATGCTGTTGTAGGGCTAGGATATCATTGGCAAGTTGGCATTCAGTAAAATACCCTTAGATTAGAGTTATTTTTCCACTTAATAGCAAAGTTATTTATGAGAAGGTTCTTGTATGTTTGATTGTTAATAACATTAAAAAATATTCGTTATTATATTTGATTTATTTATTAAAATGGAGACCACGGGCAAATAAGCGGTGATGGAAAAAAGATGGACTGATGACATAACTGATAACATAACCTCGGTAGGGTGTAAACAATGGATCAGAAGAGCAAGTGACGGAAAAGTTTGGATAAAGCCTATCTCCAGCAGTGGAGAGAGCAGGGCTAAGGAAGAAGAAGAAGATATTTGATTATGTCATGTCAGCAGCTCAAACTACAGGACGGACAACGCCTCTAGATAAAGGAGCTCTACATTAAGGAATGGACGGTTACAGGCTGAAAAATCAGAAAAAGGTTTCTTTATTAGTTGTTTTTAGCACACCATACATTTCTTAGATTTGACGATATTCCGAATAACGGAGAGTTAAGTGTAATTATGAATAGTGGTTGTCTAGTGAGTTTGGTGAATATATAAGGTAACAATAATTACATATGCAGAAATGCTGTCCCATAACACTTATACATAGTATATTATATACCACACTATATACCTACAACCTCACATCGTAATATCTAAACACTTTATCTATTACATTACAACAGGTATAGCAGCATAGCTCATTCTATAGAAGTAATATTGTGTATTGGTGAGCACGTACCAAATGTTGGGCGTAAGTCTGAGATAAGGAATCAGAATTGAGGAAATCAGACGCCGAACAAAAGTTGTCCATCTTGCAAATCGTAGGTTATGTTGGAAGCTGCAAGACAAGGAATAGACAGCACAGATGAGATAGAACACGGAGTTTTGCAGTGGAGACTGAGGGACATAAAAAGTAGACCCAGAACGACTACCAGGAGCGTAGGAAGACCACTACTACGATGGGGAGTTGACCTACTCAAGTACGTTGGTGTCAACTGGATCCAGAGAGCCCAGGACAGAGCTGTGTGGAAGCAGATGGAGGAGGCTTTCATCCAGGAGTGGACGGGAGTAGGCTGACGAAGAAGAAGTTGGGAAATCGATGTATTTCAACGGGTTAAAAATCATAATACTCTTTCTATCTATAGGTACCCTCACGCCACTCTTTACATTGTATGAAAGGAGGTATATTCTACCTGTATAGGTGCTAGCTGTATAGGCAAGTTGTATGTAAGTACATACCTACACCTGTCTTCTATTATGTAAACCACACACGTGCATCAGTGTGCACGCAGAGAGCTTGCGCAAATATTCTACAAACTGTTACCTCTGCTGTGACACGGCTGGCATTAATAGATTCATTTCTACTTTACTACTAACTGGCAACATTATTCGTTGATTCTAGTCAGAAGGGATTGCCTCAAGGCTTCGCGGCTTGCAAATTAATTAATCGAATTGCGATATTTTGATTTATTGATTGGTTACTTAGTGATGCTGCCCAAGTGTTGACCTAAATGTAGTATGTAGATAGTTTTATAGAAATTACGTAAAAAACTTTTTACAGAATAGCGATTTTTTGAGGTATAATGAGGAACCATATGACCACCAGCGTAGAATGATTTAATGTTTTCGAATGGACCGTAAAAGCAGGAAAATCCAAAGAACAAAAAATCACCTACATGATATTTATTTGTCGAGTGTTTTGAGCGAATGTTCTGGGTGGATGGTCTATCTATCTCCGATTCCTTTTACTCAAAACGCGTCTATCCTTGAGGATCTGGTCGAGAGGATCGGACCAGGTCGATCTTAGGCGGCCACATTTACTCACTCGTCTTCGCTCACTCAAATGTATCTTTTTTGTCATCCTGTCATCTTTCATTCTCTCAACATGTTTTAAAAGTAATAATATTAAAATTAAACACAACTACTATACCCTCTTCACATCCGTGTCCGTACAAACTAGTCGCCCGTTTATTAAATCAAAGTCTGTAAGATTATTATTAGCATTATTTATTATTAGTAATATTATTACAACATTTGGTTATTTAGTTATTTCACTATCATCCCCATTGTGAATGTTCCTATTTGATAGACGTTTCGACACTTTGTCTGGTGTCTTCTTCTTCAGACGCCTGTTTCTTCTATACACGGTTCGCCCGAAAACCAAGCAGCTAAGTCGAGTATTCCCTGTGAAGATCTTCAACAATTAGTGGTTTTCCTGGACGTGATAAACTGTGTAAGTTTTAAAAAGCGCTTTTTTTATCAATTACCGTATGTCAGTATTCTCAAAACATGGCCCAAACAGAACTATCGTCTCTCTCTAGGTAAAGTTAGTAACTACAGTGCTAACCGGTTGTGTTAATCATAATTTAAACAACTATGTATCTTTATACATATCTATACATAAGGTATGATGTTTATATATTAGAGATAGGTATCACATAATAATATATTTACTATAGGCGTAGATGAAATGATGTTTTGGAGAACCTCTTTCCACCAGTCAAGCAGGTTTGTCTCTCCGTTGAGATAATGAGACTTGTAATAATAGAAGCCGCCACTGGGTGATCTAAGAGGAGGGGGGGCGACCCCCTCGATAGTCAACATTATACCATATGTGTACCTATAAAAAGTACACCCTTCTGTATATACCTAAGATTGTTCTTAAAAGGTATGTCACACCTTAAGGGCACACAGGTCAAGCCCCTCCCCCCTCAGGCCCTCCATAATGGTGATATATTTCCTTAGACAAAAAAGGAGCTTCTTTTTTTTTCATTTTTCAAGTAGATATCTACTAAAACTACGGTCAGATTTTTTCTTTCACTTTTTCAGTAAACAGTGAACATTTTAATAATAAAAAATACAGTGACGGATTGTGCGATACGCAACTGCGTAGGGTTCCCAGATTTGGGGGCCCCAAATTCAGACTTCATACAACATGTACAAAAAAAAGTTATATCGTAGGTAGCTACACAATAGGTAACATGTTTTCAATAAAATTATCAATTAAAATTAAAATTACCACAAATCCCCAAAGAAAAATTCGCCTGTAATAAAAAAATTCGCGGCGCCATTCTCCTGTATTTTCTGGTACGCTTATGTGAGGGTTAATCTATCGATGTATATCCTCCGAATGCCTTAATGATTAAGGCATTCGGAGGATATGTTGGATAAAGGCATGTGTTGGATAAAGGCTTTATCCAACCCAGAATAAATACGTATTATTTCGACCTTTCATGCAGCCAAGACCAAAGACTGATAATAAGGTAGGAAAACAATAGGCACCTAGTAATATCAATAGAACTACACGTCATCGTCATATAAAAGATATTAAGGCTTCTACACATACATATATAATAAATAATAGAGCCTTCTATGAATGCAGTTAGCAATCGAAGGTCGCTATTCTAAATGTTTCATCTTCTCCTTTATAACAATGTTAATATCATGCACGTATAGGGTTGCCAGATGTCCGGAAAGTCCGGTTTTTCTTACATCTGTCCGGTAGAAAATATCTTGGAAAACTGGAAAGTTGTACGGTTTTTTCAATCGGACCTCAGGAATTTCTACACGATCAAGTCTATAGACTATTTTTCATAAAGTCACCCAAGGGAACATAGTCCTTGATTATTTCCATCATGTTCTCATTTTTGATTCGTAGTAGGTACTTAAATTTCTTGTGCAAACCCGAGTATTTAAATAGGTAGCATTTTTCATAAAATATAATTTGTCTACTTAGTAAAAACTATTTTGAACAACTTTTTTTTTTATATAAAAAGGATCTGGGCTTGCATACACAAACCCAAATACTTTCCCGCGCACCTTGCACTAGGCTAAAAGCCTGTATCGCAAAGTGTAAGTATATTCTTTATATTTAGGTATGTAATAATAAATAAAATAAATAAATAAAACTTTATTGGCCAGTAAATATATGTTACTACAAAAACAAGACAATGCAGTGTGCCAAAAGGCGGACTTATTGCAAAAGCAATATGTTACAGTCAACCCGAGGTAAGTAGTAGAGAAAATATCGCTCTTCAGAAGTCAGTATTGGCAAAAATGTCGCCTGCGGAGCAGATTTCGTATGTATTTTTGGAAAGAAAAAAATTGTAGGGGGGGGGGGGGGGCAACAAAAATTAAAAATTGTCCGGTTTTTTTGGTCCACTATATCTGGCAACCCTATGCATGTATGGATATTGTATATAGCCTGTCAGATATACAATACACAGTGGTAACATCCGACAAGGTAAGGCAAGGAGGGCATTGTTATTGAAAGGAAGTATCATGTTTACAATACAACTGGATATGTCTAATTATACATATATCTACATACATGTATTACAATATTATGTTTCTTTACTCCAATAACTTTCAGTTTTGAAATCGATAAGACTTATTGAACTCTATATCAAATGACCTCGATTGTATATTAGTTAGATATCTACTTATTTGCTATGTAAGATTAAAGTTATATGTGGATGGGTGATACGGAAAATAGTTATGTCTGAAAAAACAATACAAAATTCGACGTCAGACAGTAATAAAGCTGTAGGAATATCTTCCTTGAGATACAAGGCAACTCCTATAAATAAACAATAGTTATGTCTCAACAGATACACAGCAAAGGATGGACCTTCATCAGGCTTATGACTGATCGTCGGCTGGCTTAATGTCATCACTTTACATTTAAGTAACATTCACCAATTCCAGTCCATCTATCTCCCGCGTCCGGGAATCGAACCCAGACCTCCATTCTTTGCTGTGTGTCTGTTGAGATAACTACTAAACTCGTTATATTCAACTATGACATGTAGAAAGTTCCGATGTAAAATAAACAGAACATAAATTGTGATTTTCATAATTAATCCTATAATTAAAGTTGCATTTGGATAGGCCATAACATCAGGCACCCAGGCCTGCTCTTTATCATCGTCGTCGGGCAAAAGAATTCGTCCTAGATATAGTCACATAGATCAGGCGATCAGGGATCTGCGCTAAAGCAGTTATCAAGAAATGAAGAGGTTGGGTGATGACAGAGATGAATGGAAGGGTATGGATTATGGGCCAGTCTTAGGATTGTAACTAAATATTCTGAGCACATGAATTGGGTAAAATAGTTACTCTTTTTTGTTAACACGTGTTATTATATGAATTTATTACTAAAAAACGAAATTACTAACATTATAATATACCTAAATAACTTAGATAAGATCAGTAAATCCAAACACAACAAACAAACTAGGAAACAACAAAAAATATTCTTAAATCGCATCCTTCTCCAGCGGCGAATACAATATATGATCGTCATTAACATTTAGATTGCTTAAAATCATATGGAGTTGGATGTTTTAGATTTGTTGCTATTATAAAGAAATCACGCCAAATTACTTAATGTAAATGTTAGACGTAGGAATGTATATAAATGAGTTACTATATTCAAGGTTACATAGAAATACTAATATTATAAATATACTTATAAATATTTGTATTGTAGTTAATTCATTGTTTTCGTTTTTATTGATTTGTATACAGAAAATAATGTCAAGTCAAGTGACAATTAAACGATTTAGATATTGTGAAAAAACTTAGAGAATTTAACCAAGCATACAAAATATTCGTTTCGTTGTCGGCGAAGAATGCGTTTTAGGAATTTTGTTGTTGCTTAGTTTATTGTACATACTGATGTTTTTTTGAAAGGGTCTGTACATGCATACATGAACCCAAATACTTTCTTGCACACCTTGCACTAGGCTAAAAGCCCGTACAGCAAAGTGTGGAATACATTGGCAGCGTCGGGGTTTGAACCTGGCACCTTCCTCTTGAGAGACTGCCGCCTCAGCCAACCGCGCCAACCATATATGCACTCTTTGTTGTGTATGTACTGTCATGTTATTTATTAACTTCATCGTCGTTGTCTGCGATTACACATTCCTCTTCAAATTTTATTAACCACCCAATGTCTCAGCACCTTGAAATTTCGCACACATATTTGCTTTAGGTAACAGTTCAATATTGTAGTACTGTTTTATCATAAACACGTTTCAATCGGTAAATTTTAATTAGGTAATTTTTACATGAAGAGAATGTCTGAAGAGGACCAAGGAAGAGAGGACGTCCGAAGAAGTCCCTTGAGGAGACCGTCAGAGGGGACATGGAACACCTGGAGCTTACTCCAGAAGACTGTCTCGATCGGGGCAAATGGAGAGAGAGGATCCGAGCCGCCGACCCCAAATAAATGGGATATGGTGTGGAGAAGATAGAGCCTTGAAAGAGAATGTTACACCATTATTAAAATAAATCGCGATGTTCTAGTACCTAGACCTAGAATAATAGTCATTTAATACAAAAAATATGAATTTTTACGGGTACTCATCCGATGAGATAATTCCTGTAATCTATTGGTCCTTCACATGCTTAGATAGATAGGTCGTGATCTATCCAATCAGTACAAGACTATTGTATGTACCTATATAGTATAGTGTACCTGATAGACACTGAACTAATCTATAGGCAGGGAGGAGCAAGTTCCTGGCGCCACAGTCGCTATAGCACCAGCGACTAGCAATGGACCGATTAGGAATGTTAATGGGTGAACTGAACGGATAGTGCATGCTGCCTGTATACTGTATGGTGCATTATATACCAGCTATATAGTCTATCCCATATAGGGGATATACTATTCTCTATTAGGCTATTGCTATAGAATTAGGAATGCTATAAGTTTTTACGATTGATAGTACGTGAATAAAATTCAAAACCAAGTAAAAATCCTGTGGCCATAGAATATATACGAATGCTGAATGAAGGAATACAAGCGCCTCGGAAGAGGTACTATTTGGTATCGTTTGAAAGACGGCGAAAAACAGTTCTAGGATGTGAAGTCATGAAATCTTGGCTTTTAAAAAAGAAATTACGATTAGGTACTTATTATAGGTATTTTCCTGTAATGTTTACTGTAAAACTGTTTAATGGAAAACTGCTGGTTACACAGAGAGCCATGGAGGAGAGAATGCTGGGTATTTCGTTGAGAGATAGACGGACAAATGAATGGATGCGAGAGAAATCCAAGGTCACCGACGTGATAAAACGAGCAGCTGCCTTAAAATGGAGTTGGGCAGGAATCGTTGCCAGACGCTCAGATTCTAGATGGACGAAAAAGATTCTCAAGTGGCAACCTAGAACGAGCAACAGGAGCGTAGGAAGACCTCAGCCAAGATGGTCTGACGATTGACGCGAATCGCGGGAAGCAAGTGGATGCAGCATGCCCAGGATAGGGATCTGTGGTCAAAGGAGTCCAGAATTGGAATTAAAAGGGCTGACAAAG
Source organism: Ceraclea dissimilis (assembly GCA_963576895.1). Taxonomy (NCBI): domain Eukaryota; kingdom Metazoa; phylum Arthropoda; class Insecta; order Trichoptera; family Leptoceridae; genus Ceraclea; species Ceraclea dissimilis. The sequence goes on along the minus strand of OY756379.1, from coordinate 301,380 downwards.
AAGAATAAGTTTACTTAAATTAGAAATACGTACGTTCGTACGTACCCAAAGAAACGTACAACCCTCGCCCAGCACCATTATTATGACCTCGGAAAAACCAGGTTTAACAAGCTCCCTCTGGAGATAAAACGGATCTCTAAATGTAAAGAGTTGGTCAGTCGAATAAAGACGTTCTTTAAACCTCAACCTGTTGCCATTTAGATACTTGTAACTTGAGCTGATAAGATCATTGTTATGTGACTTAGCTGTCTGTGTGATTTGTTTTGTTATGTGATAAAGTTCTTTTGTGTCATTGTTTTTAATTGTGGAATCCTGCCCCCCTGCTCAAGCATTCAGTTGCTTGTGGGGTACAGTAGATATGTAACTAATTGTGTACTTAGTTTTAAGTGTTCATTAGGTACTTGTATTGAAATAAAATAAAATATTAATACATAAATGAACCCATGATGAAGTGAGTGAGTGTTGCATTGTGTGTCAATTCCTCATTACCCATTGATGGTTTCCGCGTTTGTAGAAAGATGCTATTAATATTACATATATATACACAGTTTATTATATTATATGCAAGCTTGATGAGGTGTGCTCTGCTGTGCTATATAAATCTATATATATAAAGTAAAGTCTGATTTTTGTAAGTGTTCGCATAACTCGCGCATTTTACGATGGATTGCTGTGAAAATTCATAAAAATTTCCTGCCGATCTGTTCTAGGTTTTAATGTCTCCATTTTTGAAAAAAAAGACTTTTTTAAGAGATTTATGCTGGATTTCACCAACTTTTTAGGTGAGGAATAGCGGAGATAGGAGTCACCTAGCACAAATTTTGTATGAAAAATAATGACAAGTTGCCTCTATCTTCGTTATTTCTCACCTAAGAAGTTGGTGGAATCCAGCGTTAATGTTGTAAAATCTAAATATGAAGAACACTAAAACAAGGCGGTCATCTTGAAATCCATATTGAACTTCACTTTCTAACCATAGATTATTATTAGTAGACAGGTGATGTCCGATATCACAGACCGCAGATAGTAATTGGTACCTAATTAATATAAGCCGGTTTTTGGAGAAAAAGTTTTCTCTAAGAGATACCATGGTGATGAGGAGATCCAAGGGTTGTGTGGTATCGTATTAAAGGGCGTTGGAAAAGAAAATCAGATCGTAAGTCATATTTTGTCTAGCTCAAATAATCGGGTGACTCCGTGCCGTTGGAAAGCACGGGTTACTCCACTAGTTATATTATATGCAAGCTTGATGAGGTGTGCTGTGCTATATAAATATTATTATATACCTAGCACATTATGTAATAGTGATTTGTTTACTCAGAAGAACTTCCCTTCACCGATGGAATGTGACATATACTACCTACATATATACAGTATATTATGATACACATAACTAGTTAGTATATAGGTAATGTATTGTAATTTGCAATAAGTTAATATTAACTCTATCTACAAGATATAACTGCCATAACGATATAACTATTCACATTACTAACAAGATATATTTCCCTATTACCTCTTTACGTTATTGCATACCTGTTTTATTCTTTTCTTTGGTGGGACTAAAGAAATACGTTTATTTATTTATTTATTTACGCTTTTGGTGAAAAGATACAGACATATGTAAACATTAAAATAAAATTAAAACTTTTGTTCACTAGGGCGAGCTTATCGCAGTACTGCGATGTCTGCTAGCTAACCTCAATTTTTAAACAATAATATATGAAAAAAATAAACTATTTTTGAAATACATATATAGACACACACAAAAACATAAACGTAGAATAACGTTTCGCTGAAACCAAGAAATATCAAGAAAATCGAAAGGGCGTTTTTTCAGAACGTTAATGTTTAATTAGCTTTACCCCAACCACGGTCATTTCACGCGGCATTAAGGTTCAAAATCGCATGAATAATCACATGATCAAATGTTAAAAATAGCGTTTTTTTACTTTTTGGGGTTAATTTCGCCTAATTCAGGTCATACCTAGATTTGAATGCATATTATCAATACTGCGACATTCGGGAAATGAATTCCTGTCTAGGCTGCGGAAAAAAGATCAGAGTTGTTTAACACAATTTTTTTGAGAAATCTATACAAGTCTATACAAGTCATTCCCTACACGGTGATTCCCTAGTTCAATGTATCTACCCTATTATTTTCCAAAGAATATTTAAGTAATAAGGTTTTCGAGATCTTAAGTGTCCCGTTTTTTGGAATTTTTTGAACTTGAACTTTAACTTTTTTTTTACATTAACCGTAAGAGGCACCTATTTGATTTTCCCATAGCCTATGTCCTAGCTAAGATTCTGCTCTACCGTTAATCAAAACGTGTATAGTCTGAGAGTTCTCATGTGTAAAACTGTTTCCTTTGCAACCTTACTAAAGCATTATGGCAAGGAGACATCAGTTGCTCATCACTAAATGGGGGAATGTCACACTAATGTATACCTGACCTGACTAATGTTATTTGTTATTATTTCTTCCACAATAAGATGATGACTTCACCACTCACCAGGCATGGTGATGATGGCATACTGTATTGACTCTTAGTATATATCTATATTATTGTTATCATAATAACATCATATTAATGTTATTATATAGTTAGTTTATTTATATCCAATATAATTACCCCAATACAGCCTCAACCTAATCATTCCATAAGCCACAATATTAGGCAAATTATAGGATCATCGCATTACTATGTCCTTTAACTGACATTGGTGGCTTATTGTTTTTCATTTTCAAATTATTATGTCAGGTCTATGACTAAAATCATTATGATGAATAACACTAAATAAAATACGTATGTTTGTCTCTATTCCAGATAGGTATCACGACAAAATATATTTCGAGTTTCTTTTTTAATGTATGGAACAATTCATTTTTTGTGAAAACATGGAATTTTTCACGTGTCGTAGTTGGATTAAAAGTGGTTATTTCAACAGATATACAGCAAAGGATGTACTTTCCATTAGGTTGGACGTTGGTTGGTTCGTCAAAGATTCATCAATTCTAGCCCATCAAACTGCTATAGGTATATACGATCCTAATCTCATTATACGCCAGTAGTATAATATACAGACATTTTCTATCCCGAAGTGGCTAGACTTCAAAGCACAGCGTATAGAATGTCGGTGCGTTAGGTTGAAGTTTGGGTTCGATTCCCGGATGGATGAAATCGGTGAATACTACTTAAGTGTAAAACTAGTAGGTACATTAAAGTAGCTCACGATTAGTCATAAGTCACCTATTCGACTGTAAGACTGTAAGGTACTTATCGCATTGATATATACCTAACGAATTACAATTACGAATCGCTGTAACTCGCCGAACTGAGCATATTATAATCTCCCCAATCCGGAAGATACATTATAACGTTTCTGGCAGGGACATTCTTTGAGAATGTCAGGTGATAGTGGGCCAAAAACAAGCCTATTTTTCATTCCGCATTTCATACCTACAACAAGTGTGTATAAATATGCAATTAGTATGATAATTTCTTATTTATCAATTTGACATAGTAACACTGTACCTACATACTTTGGTGATTTAGATATTATTAATACAGATAATATGGCAAACTTGTTACTTAGTAATTGCCTGGCTATCCTTGAGACATTACCAAACCACACTCTTTGATTGGAATGTGTCTGCAAAATTTATTATCGTGTTTTTCGCACAACTAATTTATTCGTTTGTAAACATATTCATTCAGCAAAATTACATTACATCTTCAGAAAATCATTACTTTTTCTGAATATTATAGTTGGAAAAGTATTTTTCTCAACAGATGTCCATCAGTGAATGACTGACTTACATCAGGCTTGTGTTTTTTTTAGGCAAACACAGATATTTCAGGCACAATGCTTGTATTTTATATAGAGCAGTATATCTGAACCTATAATCCTTTGATATCCGTGATATATGGATAGGTGAATTTTTCGGTCCCGCGACATAATGTCCACAGACAAAATGTCTCCCGACAGAATGTCTCCGGACAAAATGTTTACAGACAAAATGTTTACCCGACAAAATGTTCACACGACAAAATGTTTACAGACAAAATGTTTACGCGACAAAATGTTTACGGACAAAATGTCTCCCGACAAAATGTTGCCGCAAGAAAATGTCTCCACGACAAAATGTTTACTGCAATATATTTTTTAGGAAAATTATGTTTTTCGGTGCATTGTTATATTAACGTGGCTAATATTGTAACTACCCACTCTACTACTCCGTTGAGGATTTTACCAAGAAAAAGGGAATTAAAGATTGAAGGATTTCAATGTACAAATGTGGGTGCCTAGTTAAGAATGGATTTTAAACATTATTACGACACCTTTAATTTCAATATAATCCGGCATTGAATTCCAATGTACACACCATTTTGCATTATTTGCTTTCCGTGGGGGTCCAGGAAAGTATTTATTTGTACAAACCCAGATCATTTTTGTGAAAAAAAAATACGTTTTACGTAATGTGGTATTGTACTTTATTTACACTGTGAAACACTTAAATTTACACTTAGAAAAATGATTCCAGAAAATTAGTACTTAATACATAATTATTACATAAAGTCTATGGAAAAATGTGAAATAAGTATTTAGTATTTAAAAGTTAGAATTTCGAGCACATGGTTGGCGAAGTTGGTTTGATTTCGGTTTCCCAAAAGGGAGTTGGCGGGTTCGAATCCCAGTGCTGACGATGTATTCTGCACTTCACGACGACTTTTAGCTTACTGTGAAGTGTGTAGGAAAGTACTTGGGTTTGTTTATGTACAAGCCCAGATTATTTTTAACGTATGTTACTTTGATGTACTTTTCCATTGTATCAATATCATTATTCATTATTTTTTAGCTAAACGATAAACGGCAATAATGCCTTTTACAATAATGTGTACGCTTAGATTATATATGTGTACGACTATTCGATCAAAATCTTTTAAAATATAAGCATGAAAAAGCCAAATTCTCGCCTTATTGTATCCTCTAATAAAATAATAAATAGTAATATAATAACTAATAATAGTAATAATTGCCATTCCATTCATGTCTGACTTAGATATCATCGAAAAATGACCAGAGACGTACTGTGAGCCAAAAATATAACATTTTATTTTCTTCGCCATATTTAAGAACATAGGAAGAACATGTTTAATGCAAAAAAGACACAATTATTTTATATCCATTGATATACGAGTGTATCATCTATATATATAAAGTAAAGTCTGATTTTTGTAAGTGTTCGCAAAAGTCCTGCATTTACTGATGGATTGCTGTAAAAATTTAGAATAACATTTGCGATAATATGCTCTGTGTTCTAACGTCTCCGGATTTTGGAGAAAAAGTTTTCCTAAGAGATGCCATGATGAAGAGAGGATCCAAGGGCTACGTGAGATCAAGTGGAGTGTCGTATGAAAGGGCATTTGAAAAGAAATTCAGTCTTAAGTTACATTTTGTCCAGCTCATGCCTATAAAGTATGCCGGGTTGGTTTGTTAAATTTACCGCTGCGAAGCACAGTTAACTCAGCTAGTAATATTATAACACCGAGAGCCTATGAGAGAGCGAATGAGTGGCGACAGGATAACTAAAAATATATATTATATGAGTGAACAAGGAGGTGAAAGAAAGCATCGCCGTCCGAGACTGACCTGGACTGACCATGTTGACTAGATCCTCATGGATGGTCACATTTTGAGCAAAAGAATTCGGAGAGCGTGTATGACGAACTGCACGAATGTAAAGGAAGCAAGAGGTGTGCATTAGGTAGGGCAGTCTGATTTCTGTCTCTACCTACCCCGCAAGGAACATTGCTTGAGAGGATAGATATATTATAGGTAAAAAAAATACCAACGAGTATTTCCAAATGTTTCCATGGCGTTTTCTAAAAAAATCTTGTAAGGGTAATGTATGTTATTGAATCAGGCGGTTCACAAATATTGAGGGAAAATACATTTCAAAAACAAAATAATATTTTTGGAGCCGGTGCGGTCCTTGAATGGTCAACTTACTAAGGATTTAAAAAGGGCTTTTATGATGCTTTTGTGCATCAACATGGGAACAAAATAGTATTCTTCTATGGGGTGTTATATTTTATGGCTCACAGATAAACCAGGGATGTTGCAAATATTCACATCCACAAGTGGTGCAGATGTCATGTGGATGTTTCAACTTGAAATGAATGGAAATTGGTTGGATTACAATTTGCTTATAAGTACCTAATATTTTTAAAGAAACCGACTATGTTTTGCAGAGTGTTTCCCTCCGTATGTAAAATCTCTTGAGAGGATAAAATAGTATGAAAAAAAAAGTTTAATGTATTAAAATTTGCAATTCAGGTTTTTCAAAAATATCTCACAAACTACTGAGGTGATTTTGACAAAACAAAAATCATTGTAAACATTTTAGGCTTTCTACAAAGACCTTAACTTGTGACATTATTTTTTTTATTAGTATATTTTTTATAATTTTTTTTCAATTTTTTTTTTCAATTTGGTTCACTTTTGCCTTCTTCATAATTATATTCAATATAACGAAATATTAATAATAAAATAAATAAAATAAAATAGTCTTTATTGTACTGAAAATAATCGTACAATGGGCGGACTTATTGCCAAATGGCAATTTCTGCCAGCCAACCCATAACAGAGATTAAATTGAGATATACCTAATTATAATATAAGTACCAAAAGGGTACCTTAACTTAACAATAATTGAATACTAAATATATACACAGATAAACATATTATACATATATAAATATATACATAAATGGTATATGGGATGGGTAATTATCATTTTTTTTGTTGAAAAGTTTGTGATATACTTACATAATGCTAACATATTTTCGAAAAACCACTGCACATTTTTTTTTGTACACAGCATTTTCTGATTAACCCTTGAATATGTTATATCATGATGTTGCAGTACGTATCTATATAGTAGTAGAGTTTGTGTATGTGTTTTTTAGGAATTTCATAATCCTTGATTTTTTCGCACTTCCGTATCTGCATCTTACATCCGCGGATGTGAGAATCAAATATTTTCATCCGCGGATGTCCAAAAAATGACATCTGCAACATCCCTGATTCCGATCAATTAAGTCTTTTATTTTTATTATTATTTTGTTCTCTATAGGTAGGTACCTATATTCGAATGAACAAATAACCAATGATTTTCATACTAATACGTTTTCTTTAAATACACTTTTTTTTAAAGAATGTTTAATTGAACTTATTTGTCTATTTATTTGTTTTGAGTAAGAGAAATCGGAGAGCGTGTATGACAAACTGCATGAATGTGATGGAAATGGAAGCAAGGAGTGTGTTTAACCATAAGGTGGTCTGGCGTTCTGTTCTCTCTGTCTACCCGCAAGAGACGCGGCGTGAGAGGATAGATAGATATTTATTTATTTATTGCATATATTTGAAGAGTTTGTTTATTTTCAGATATTTGTTATGTTCAATACAGACCTACATATTGACTACGAGAGTACGAATGAACAAGTATAAATATAATAAATAAATAAATCTTCATTAGCCTTACATAATCAAGAGTTATAAAACAAGACCATTGTAGCGTGCTAAAAGGCGTACTTATTCCAAAAGTAATATCTTACTATCAACTATTATAGACTGATATGTGCTTTTTGCAGGACACTCGAAATTTCGCATCTACTACGCAAATTTTGACCCTTATTTACTAAATAGTTGATTACAAAATATATTTTACTACTTATTAAAATGATACGCGAATCCTTGATAGGAGAAGAATCTGATCTATCGAAAATCTTGTATCATTGTAACACATCGAACATCGCAATCATTATTACCTTTAATGAAATCGAGTATCGGAAAACGCAATTTCTCTAAAAATATATTTTAGTCAATATTATGTCTGTAAACATTTTGTCGTGGGGACATTTTGTCGTAGGGACATTTTGTCGGGAGACATTTTGTCTGTAAACATTTTGTCTTGTAAACATTTTGTCGGGTAAACATTTTGTCGGGAGACATTTTGTCTGTGGACATTTTGTCGTGTGAACATTTTGTCCGGAGACATTCTGTCGGGAGACATTTTGTCTGTAGACCATATGTCGTGTCACCGAATTTTTCCCAGTAGTAGGCTGATGAGTATATATGTCAATCATGAATGATAATACATATGTACATAGACTTTATATATCATATAATACTGAGAAATGTATTGGTGACTACATTCGCGTACATTAAAGGCAGCTATGTAAATATATTTCGGCCAGATAGTGCGTCAAGAGGGTCTCCCATTTGAATTAATTGAAGGAATGAACGAGGGGACAAACTACAGAGGACGACCAAGGAAAGAATACCTGGATGACCTGTGCCAGGATGTGGGTATCGACTTATATAAAGAGTTAAAAAGAACCGCACAGGACAGGGATGAGTGGAGAAGGAGACATGGGGCTTTGCTGCAAACCAATCGTAACGATTGAAACTGGAGAAGGAAGATATGTTTTGAATATATACCTACAAGTCTCTTCTTCTTCTTGTTACTTAGATCTGGCACGCACCCGTCCACGGGTGCGATTTTGCCATTGTAAAGTGTTTTAAGTGATGGAGTTTTATAATTAGGTAATAAAGCATTAAATCTGCCGCAAAACTAAATGCAGACAAGTTATGCCTATTATTTTTAACTTTATTGAATGTAAGACAAACATATAGGCATATAATAACATCAAGGAACAAACCATTGTATGACACAGAACGTACCCTACAAGTGTCAAACGTAACGAAAATGTATGACAATGAAAAATATCGATACTAATCATATCATCATTCAATTTTTAGGTGACAAAATTGTATCTATAGGCAACCCATGTATTTTACAATATAAAAACTCTAGAATATAAAATGTTTACTACTTAAGTTTTGTACTGTGTAGGTAGAAACACACCTCTGATGTTTATCTCAAATTTCATTGAATAAAAACTGTTTTTACGAAATTATATTTATGTATAAACATAATACAATAATTCGAAGACACATACACATGTAGGTAAACTAGAAACTAATTTAAATACCGCTTTATTGACTAAATTCCGTTTTGAGTCAATATTGTTTTATACTAAAAACCTGATGCTAATATATGAGTAGGTATACCTATACCTATAGTTATATCAATGAAACAAATTTTATTGAGAAATTTTATTGTTTTTTCGCCTGACACGTTTTTGTAATAATACATATAAAATCATACCTACATATGTAAGTATATAGTGTTATTCATAAAAAAAACAGTGTTTATTAAAATGGCATAGTAACTACTTAAAAATGCGAAAAACTGTGTGGAAAAAGTAAGATTACTCAGCTAATACTAAAGATATCATCCTAAGACTTAATAATGGATGAATGAGAATATGTTTTAATGACTCTAGTAGTTAGAAAATTGATTAATAAAATTTTTAAAAAAATCTGGATAAAAAATAATTCCAAAGTTACCTCTGAAATTGACTGAAACTTGAGATTATTCCCGTAGTTTGTTAGATATAATGCTGTAATTTGGAGAACATTTTTTTTTAAGATAAGACGCAGTGATTCTAGTGTTTATTTGATATTCGGTCCCCTATTTTTACACAATAAGCCAAAATCGATTATGTCGCCTACGTTATTCTAAGGTATTTGGCGTTTACACATCCATACAACATTCGGATCTGATGGGAATGTTTGGTTTTCATATAAAATAGTTTAAATTTGACCATGCGTTGATGTCTTTTCCCCAAAAACATTCCATGCCTGATTTCACCAACTTGATAGGTGAGGAATAGCGGAGATAGGAGCCGCCTAGCACAAATTTTGTATGAAAAATAATAATAAGTGGCTCTATCTCCGAAATTTCTCACCTTAGAAGTTGGTGGAATCCTAAGATTGAATTTTGTATAAGTATTACATTTTTGTAGACAACATAAGATTAAACACTGTTTTAATTAATTGTAGACATAATAATTAATTAATTCATTATGATTTACACATATTTAATTTAAGTGGGTATTTAAATCTACTATTTATTACTTACTAGTGTTCAAACGCCTGATGAAAAGCAGACAAAAATTTAAGACAGTTAACTGTTTCGCAAATTAGCTGTAAAGGGTGAAAAACGCGGAAGTTTATGCACACTGAGCCTTAACAGGACACTCGAAAAAATATATAAAAGAGTGGAAGACTGGGAGAAGGGCAATTCTAGTACATAACCGGAGATCCAATGGGACTAATTTTAAAATACGAGTTAACTGGGGTTAACTGGAAGAAATCGCAGTTCTGCGATAAGTTCGCCCTAGTGAACAACGTTTTATAATCTGTACTATGTCCATTTTGTATATTTATATGTGTTTGTTGTTTACTTTAAGTTTAAATAAATAAAAAATAAATAAAATATACTCGGGTTGATTGTAAGATATTGCGTTTGCAATAAGTCCGCCTTTTGGAACACAATAATTGTCTTATTTTTGTAATTAGGTACGCATATTTTGTTTTGGCTAATAAAGACTTATTTATTTATTTATATGAGTAAATTATAGTTTATGATAAACTGTAGTTTTAGAGAGCATTTATCAGTGTTCTCGAAAAAATATTTTATAAAAATGCAGTATTTTATTCAACAAAATATTTACTCACATAAATAATTGAGTTTTATACACAAAGCAATAATAAATAGACGAATCATTTATTGGCGCCGTTCAACGACAAATATCGCCCCAAGGGCACCTTACATTTTCAGTTGTAACACGGCGATTTTTCTTTAAATTCGGTAGTCCAAATGAGGGAGGCCTATATCCAGAAATGGAAGCTGCAGGGCACGTGAAGAAGAAGAAGTCCACCCTCACTGGGTGATTGTGAATAAATTTAAACATACATATAGTACCTGACTGTATTTTTTTAATAAAAATGTAAATGTTCTAAATATTAAACTACACTATCAACATCATATTGAAAATTTTCACAACAGAACATACACAAAGCAAATTATTATTATAACGATATCACACGTGTGTAGGTAATATTATTTTTAAGTTAGAACTGGTGGCTTCTAGTTATCTAAATCAAACACAGGATGCTAACCTTGGCCTTCTGTCGGTAAAGACAACAGTGTTTGTGTTTGTACTGTAGTTAAGTAGTCAGCTAATATAATATCATATTTCCTACATTAACAGTATCAAAACAACACTTAACACCTACACCTGCGCACACCTTGTTACACAGTACACACCCAAACAACATACCTACTCTACATAATACGTGATGAGTGAAAAAAGCACAGTATTCCTACAACAGTGTATAGAATAGGGTGCTTCTTATATGGTCGAATTTTTTTTTTTTGAAATTTCGAGGGGACACCCCTGTTTTTTATTCTGTGCTATAAAAAAATGCTACAGTTATTTTTTGGAAATTTTCAAGAACTATTAGGGGTCGCTACCACTTGAAGAAAATTTATTAAGTAAGTATATAAAAAAAAAATTCAAACATTTTTTATTTTTTTTTTCTCTATATTTATAATCATTGAATACAGCAACAAACATAATATATTATTTCAGTTGAGTTTCTATTTCCTTATGCGTACCCCAGCCAGGTCGGTGTATCAAACTGATTTTAATACTAATATAATTATGAAATTTTCAACAACGAGTAGCGACCCCTAAACCATGTTTAAAAATTCAGAAAAAAATTGTAGTTCAATTTTTTACATAGGAGAACAGAATAACAGGGTGTCCCGTTAACATTTCGAAATTTCAATTTTAAGAAGCACCCTTGTATAGAAGAATTAAGGATGAACATTGTCGGGCTTACGACTAACCTAGGCTGGCTAAAGTGACCATTTTACAAGGTCTGGGTTCGAATCACAGCCGGGGTGAACTGAAATGGCGAATGTTTCTCGAGTGTAAAGTGATCACTTTAGATTTAATTTGAATTGTATTGTTCAATTGTCTTTTGTAACTTCCTTGGATAAGGACACTGAAGAAACGTAATTCAGGGGTGGGGTTTACCGAGGGGCTCCCTAAAGGCTAACCCTGGGCCCACCTCTTAATATTTTGCTAGAAGTGCGGGTAAAGAGGTCGCTATTAATGCGCCTGAGCTACCCGGGGATGTGGAGGGCCTTAAGCCCGCGGGATTTTCCTTCAATGTTGTAGGGATACTGCGTTGTATAGGTATACTACGGAATGCAGAAAAAATCCAACGCTTTATAGGAATAATTTGTTAACCAAAAATAATTCAAGTGGAAAAAGTGTTGGTATGTATTAATTTGTTGTGTTAATTACGTGGTAGCAAGCAGTTGGTTGAAGTGTACACTTCCAATCTGGAGGGGCCGGGTTCGAATCTCCGCGCTGACGATGTATTCTTCACTTCACGGCACAGGCTTTTAGCCTAGTGCAAGGTGTGCAGGGAAGTATATTTGGGTTTGAATATGCATATATTCATAAATCTTTTTTAAAAAAAAATGTGATCGGATCTTTTTTTAAAAAAAATGTGGACACTTCGCCCTAGTGTCAATTTTTGACAAGAAATTGTCGTTGGTAATAAACTTGCCACACTGTTATCATAGTCTTGAACAAAACCAATAATTGTTCTTATACAAAACAAATAACAGAACCACGTCAGTAAATCCTGTTTTTGATACAACAAAGTATCGGTAATTAAAATAATTAAATTGTGAGTACTTACATCAGGTGGTGCGGCGAATTTAAGGCTGGCAAGACTAGCGTGTGATCTCGCCCTGTGCTCCTGTCTGATACTGTAACTAAAGGCTCTCTCATTCAAGTGACCTCTTCTCCCAGCTGAGCCACCTAAATGTGGACCATCCAGAGCTGCTAGAGATCTGGCGGCTCTCAGGGGTCTGGGCTCCACGGTGGCGTACTGAGGCCTGAGGCGAGGAGGGGGGAGGGTGGCGGCGTAGGCCATCCCTGGAGCCATGGGCCATGGACCTCTTGGGGGAGGGAGAGTTCTCATATCTTCTGGCCTCATCATCCCCCCACCATTCATCATACCGTTTGATCTCTTATGTTGCTGCTGTTGTTGCTGGTGATGATGCGATTGCTTTTTATCTTTTTTCTTGGTGTTTGTGTTGTTTGGGATTACGGGGGGTGGTGGCGGGGGAGGTACGGGGGCGGGTCTAGTCACCTGCCGAGGTCGTGGTGTTTTGGTTCTGCTCCCCGTGCCATATAAATCATACGCTCCTTCATCCAACCTCTCTGTAGAGCCCGCCCATACTTTGTGGTTCTCGTCTCCGTCGTATATGTCTTCCTCCTCTTCTTCTTCCACAGTGGATTTGCCGGAATCTTTGATACTTCCATTAGCTCCACTGGCCGCCCTGGCGTATGAACTATCGGCATATGCGTGAAAACAACATCTCACCAAGGCGTTTGCTGCCATTTCTTTTTTGCAAATAAACGCATGACATTCTAAGACTTTGATTCCAGTTGTTCTCCTGAGTATGGCAGCGAATAATGGCGGATGACTGGGTGAGGGAGCCCTGGCGAATGGGGAATCTAAGGGGAGGAACCTGGGGACTCCATTGCCGCCAGCACCGACGTGTCTCACAGCGGCACAATAATGTAATGACTCGATGGGGAAAAATCTTGTCACCTTTTTGTGATTCTCGTCTACATTTTCCAATAAGATTCCGTTAGACCAGACTGACAGCCATGAGTCTATGCCTCGCGCATGACAGGCCTGTCTGGGTGACTTGGAAGGGTACAACTCTCTGAGTGGTTCCTGTATTCCTTGCAGACCGTCCTTGGTCTGTTGGGGCACAGCACTACCCAGCCACAACACTCGGCAGCGACATATGGGAGTCGCTTCCATGTTTAACACACAATAACACTATATTCTATCACTAACACTAAATAAATCACACACTTGTTGTCACCACTGCGTGTTACAGGATCAATCACACAACATATGCGCAGCGCGACATCAATGCGCGCGCGACGGCGGATTCAGCACTCGACTAGCGGTATGTGCCGTGTGTCTTGCAAGATGGCGACCCTCCCACCAACATGCCGGTAAAACAGGACTCACTCTTTACCGATACACACCTTGTTGGCATCAACAGGTAAGCAAAACTATTTCTCTCAACAACTCGTCATCAAGAAGGTACCTCAACCAAAGGGACCGAAACGATCTGACACCTTCACGCAACACTGAGTTACAAATTGAACATTGTTGCTTAGTGCCGCGTCTACCTGCAATATTCACCTCATCAATATGGTCACTCAGGTAAAATTAATGCGCAACTTTCAAGCACCCAATTCAGCGAATACTCATGAGCAAAAATGTACAGACATAATCTACTGCAGCGATGCAAGTCTCATCTTAATAATTAGACCTTTTTTATAAAAGGATTCAAAATGTCAACATTTCGATCAAATTTCTTGACTGTTGGTGCAAACAACAATCATAATAATGCATGTGAAAATGATCTTTTAGAACATTGATGTGTGTAGATATATTTAGTATGTGATGTAGAGCGCAGATAGAGATCATTTTGGTTTGACGCCTCGCCCGAGGCCTTTGACCACAATTTAACACACGTACATGTTTGACATTCCAGTAGGGAATTTCGATTGAAATAATGTAGTCTTAAGAAATGCGGTCTGTAATGGTTATAATTGCTTACCAATATTATGGTGCAACAAGTATGTAGGTGCGTGCGAGTTTTCACTCGAGTTGTTTTGCCAATGTGACCCGTAGGGGCGAGGAATTTGGGTTTTGATCGACTTGCATATAGTTTTGGGTGGGTACTGGGTAACCTGTACGTACAATTTCATATGAAAGTAATACATTAATAATTCATTCATACCAACATGACACCGCACCCAATATTGAGGTAACCAGGGAAACACGAAAATAAGGTGGTTTTTCAAGATTATTTTTGAAAATCACAATTTATGTTATGTGAGAACATTGGAATTTTCTACATGTCGTTGATTATAACAAATAGTTATCTCAACAGATATACAGCAAATGATGGACTTTACATCAGGCTTAAATATGTAGGCTGTATGCAGAATACCGGCTTGTCAGGTTGGAGGTCTGGGTTCGATTCCCGGCCGCGGTAAATGGATGGATTGGTGAATGTTACTTAAGCGAGGTAGTCGGTAGCCTGGTTGGTAACGCGCTCAACTGTTGATCCAGTGGGCGCGGGTTCAATCCCCGACTTATTGCACTTCACAACACAAGTTTTTAAAGCTTTCTGTGAAGTGTGCGAATATGTATTTGGGTTTATTTCGTAAACCCAGATTCATTTTATTAAAAAAAAGTGTAAAGTGATCACATCAAGCCAGCCGACGATCTGTCGGATTTTTAATGTACTAGAGAACGTTAGCGGTGACCCACTTGGGCACAGGGCATTTGAGGTTAGCTGCCCGCGATTGCAGCACTCCGATAAGCTCACCCTAGTAAACAAATATTATGGTTTGTATTTGTAATGTTAACATATCTCTGTATTGTGTTCACTAAAAGTGTAAATAAATAAATTAGAAAAGTCAATCAAATTAATATGTATTTTATTTATTTAGAAATAAGTACTAAAACTTGATTTAGGGGTAAATTTTGTGAATGCGAATTGCGAATTTAAAAAGTAGGGTAACTAGCCATCGTCGCGCAGTATGTACAGGGTGTTAAAAATTGCTTCAGTCTACCTTTTGTCACATATAGTGTCTTCTTAATCTAATGTATTATAATGCAGTATCAATATCTTATGGAGTGTAGGTAATTTTTTGTTTAATTCCTATATAAAAATATTTATTTAAGGCCATGTCTTCTTGTGATCTTTATCCAGTTTCCATTTTCTCCACTTTCTTCTCAAATTCTAAAAATTGCTTAGCTACCTATAAATAGCTAAGTCTTGAACAAGAATAATTTTAAACTTTCAAGTTACGAGTATCTAATAAGTAGGTATCACCTTATTTATATTTTGGTGATAATTGCGCATGTAATTATAATAAAATCACTGTTAAGTTAATGATGACACTGTAGGTGACCACTTAGTTGAGTATAGAGTGAATGCAGAGTGGGTGGTGAACCTCTCCTCATACCTCAACTCTACAATACGAGGTGATGATGAGGAAATCTCTCCAAAGATAGAAGCATCTTCACTGTAGAACTAGGTGGCATCGCTCGAACCAAGACCTTGGACCACTTAATCTACCGATATAATATCTACGATTTGGGCAACTTACCTCCCTCGCAAACAGGTGCCACAAAAAATCTAAAGGAGAATGCTCATTTAGTAAGAAAATGAATAAATAATTAAATACTGAATAGGGGATCATCGTAATTAATGGCTAAATGTGTGAAATACCTCCTCGAAGTTTTACAGGGGTTAGATGAATGTATTGGTTTTGGTAAAAGGAGCATAATTGCGGTTTAAAAGCTTATAATATGATGAGTATAAGGTAGCCTGTCTTCTTCTTCATAAGCCTTGGTCCCTCCGCTGCTGGATGGAATTAAGATATAATAATTTTTAAAAGATCGTTGCAACATTACTCAATCCTGAATTTGTACAAACACTGTGTCTCCTGAATTTCGAATACAGAGCTTGAACATTTCTTCGTCTGCAGATACTCAACTCCATTGTTGTACATAGGCCTCCCCTTTGCTCCTCCACAGCTTCCCGTCTAGGGCACACTGCATCCATCCACCACCGGCACATTTTCTGATATCGTCAGACCACCTTGGTTTGAACACTATCACAAGTAAAATTTACCTCCTAGATTGGTTCACGAACTGTTTGTGAACCAATAGGAAATTATCAAATAGTATCTAAATCATCACCATCAGCCTCGTCCAGTGTTGAACATAGGCCTCCCTTTCCGTCTTCCACACTTCCCTGTCCATCGCCTTTCTGTAAATACTATCTAGGAAATTGTTAGATACTTATGTGAATGTGTAGTAAAAGATAATAATAGTATAGCATTACATGACCGGTCACCCATACAGCTCAGCTAGTATGACTAATACATATGTACTTACTAATTATTTGTACTCACTCGTACACAGTACTACATATTATATGGTAGTGGTCAAGGTTAGGCCGAGTGTTCGAGTCACCAAGGTGCACTGGTTCGAATCCTAACGGTAACCTAAGCTAATATTATACTAACTAGTGGGTCCCGTGAACACTGTATTCACGAAATTTGTCATTTTTTATTAACTAACTACTCATACTGCCACTCTACCACGCCCTTAGAAAGTTCTTTGAAGGAACATGTCAGAGAGGGTCTTGGTCTTACCTACTTTCCATACGATTTCTACATACGTACCTACTATACATATGTACCTACAGTAAGTATGTGTATGATTATAAGTACTAAAGAATTCGAATTGCGTAGTACTTTTACGCGGAAAATTGTTTACATTCATAGTAGGTACACTTCTAAATTTAAATTTTCGCGGAAAATTATTTTCATTCATAATTTCATTAGTAGGTACATTTGATATTTCAAATTTTCATCAATAAAAAGTGAGAATTTGACAAAAAAATTTAGTTACCCATGCTTTAAATTTACACCCTGCTTTAAATTTACATACATATTTATATAACTTGCAAAATTTTCCAACGGGCCAGCGTTACATACCTACATGACTTGGATAATATCAGTATTATGTGATGGAATGTTCTATTACGTACACATACCTACTTATCATTCTTATCAATATCTAATTTGCTATTTATAATATGTCATTTTATTCTATCTAACTGTGTATTATTACATAATGGTATGCATATAAAAACCATCAATACACCGCAGTATGTTGACTTCCGCATAAGAAATGTTTTCAATGGGGAGTATGGAAAATGAAATGAATTATGAAAATAAGTAATAGTGTTTTTTTTAAAAACCTTTTATCATGACTTCGCGGTTGTTTTTCGCGGTCCTCCAAACGATACCAAACACGCCCCTTCGAGGCGCTTGGATTCATTCATTCCGAGAGTGCTGCGTAGAATATTGGGATCCGTGAATGATATGGCGAAGCCTGGAGAGTGCGCTATAACGATAGTTGTATAACATCTACAAGGCACCCAGGCTATCTGTGCATGCCAGACTGAGTAGGCTGAGTTAGGCCCGATCTGTGCAGAGAATGCCACCATCACGGGTTCCTAAAAGGATCCTGGAAGAGCACCAAGGTGGAAGAAGGAGGGTCGGGAGGCCAAGGATACGGTGGGAAGACGAGGTTAAGAAGGACGCAGGCGAACTACTCCAGGCAACAGATTGGAAGGACGCAGCAGGGGACAGGAGAGGTTGGAGGAGAAGTCTCATGGAGGCCAAGGCTCGATATGGGCCGTAGAGCCATCGAAGAAGAAGTAATTTCAAATTTTGAAAATCAAGCGGCAAATTAAATGATTGAAAATAAGACAAGCTTTCGAATAAAATGGTTTCGAAAAATACTCAGCTTACACACTTCAAACCGCCATCTGTTGAAGTAATCCGAAACCAACATGAGAAGTTGTTGATGTTGGTTGATATTATAAAATAAGGCTGTATTGCAGTTGGTTTAGTTTGTTCTTCTGAATTATTGTATAGTAAAGCTTGTTCAATAAAACTTTTGGATCGATTCAATAGATGGAAGTTGCTTCTAAAAATTTCCATTTATTACTTAGAACTTACTATAATACTACTGCCATGGATTTATAGGTATTTTGGATGCGGCCAAAATTAATCAACTACCATTGGGATCTGGTAGGTGGTCGCCCTTGTGGTCCCTTGTCGCCCTACCAGATGGATGGACGATATCAAGAGGTTTGCCGGACCCCAGTGGATGGGAATCGCACAGGAGCGGGGAAGTGGAGGAGGAGAGGGGAGGTCTATGTCCTGCAGTGGGCAACCGCGGGCTGATGATGACCATCGGGATAAATCGATACCTTTTTTACAAATCCTTGTCGCCCGGCATTTCTCTATAACATTGTTTTCTTTCCTGTGTTTGTACTGTCTAAATTGTAAAATGTTGTCCTCTAGATTAAGATTTAGTGCGTAGTAATACGTAATTGTAAGATATCAGTTTCTAAGAAAATGTAGTAGTGTGTAGATCCTTGCAGTGAGAGTCTCCTCCAAGGGACATTAAGGGTGTTTAGAGTAGTACAGGGAGGGGTTTGTTGAGGGGAGCCCTTCCGGCGAACCTTAAGCCCTTCTATGAAAA
The DNA here is from genome assembly GCA_963576895.1 of Ceraclea dissimilis. Lineage (NCBI taxonomy): Eukaryota > Metazoa > Arthropoda > Insecta > Trichoptera > Leptoceridae > Ceraclea > Ceraclea dissimilis. The sequence continues at coordinate 282,204 of OY756379.1, read as the reverse complement.
AAAAATATTGCGTGAAAGACTGGATGACATGGGAGCTGAAACTCCTGAAACATCCAGGGGTGGAGGTGGGTTTACCCTTTGACAATATTTAAATACTTTTAGATTATTCGTAACGTAATATTACCTCATCTATATGATAATTTTTCTATGGGTACCTCTTCTTCTTATTCTTCGTCATATCAGCTGCTTTGATTCCAATGGTGGACATAGGCCTTCCCTTTCCGCGGACTTTCCACAGATCCCTATCATGGGCATCCTGCATCCACCTGCTTCCTGCGATTCACCTCACATCGTCAGGCCATCTTGCCTACCTATTGTCATATCGTAGATCATAAAAACATGCCACTATGGCTATTAATGGATCATTTAGTCAAAGTATGTATTGTAATGATGACTAATTGGTAGTAATTAGGTATCTTTTACTTTCTTTAATCGAAACCATAACAGTAGATATCGATAATGTCCACAAACTTTCTATCAAACTGTCCCCCAAATAATGGTATGTTATTAGATTGATGCAAATATTAGTTAGGTGGGTAAAAGTATATTGTACATTGATAATGATTGGTGTAGAATCATCTATCCGTGATATCCATATCTATTATCTATAGACTATATCAAATACATTTTTTACACTGACTCTTAAGATAATCGTACATTGGAAAATATCCACATTTTATGCCTAGGTATATGGCTTCGTGGCTCAGCGGTAGAGTACCGGCTTGTAAGGTTGGAGGTCTGCGTTCGATCCCCGGCTGCGGCAGATGGATGAACTGGAATTGGTGAATGTTACTTAAATATTTTATTTTATTTTATTTTATTAATCTTACGAGTACAAACAGTTTTTCAATAAGCATAAACAATTAACATCAGCAACAAATACACCAGCGAAGACTCAAGGATTACCAAATTATTTGTGTCACAAAAGCAATTCATTTTTAAAGGAAAATTAAGATAAAAATCACATTATAGACAAACACACAATAAACCTAACTAGTCAGTTAACAATAATAATTTGGAATAGTCAATATTAAAAATTCAATAAACAATCACATACAAAATATATACTAAAACATATACAAAATATAAAGTGATGACATTAAGCCAGCCAACGATCAGTCATAAGTCTGATGGAAGGTCCATCCCTTGCTGTGTATCTGTTCAGATAACTACATGCTATTATTCCAGGCTTTCCCGTCCTAGGCCAACTCCGTTGCCTATTCCCATGTCATTCCAGCCTGGTGCAGTTCTAAAGTGTACAGTCTCTGGATGGTCATTGCAGGCGTGCCCAGACGTCTGTTCCCTTCAGGGCGATATTGGAGACAGCTGTTGTGGATGCTATCAGCGGGCATACGTAGAATGTGCCCGAACCAGTTTAGCCTACGAGTCTGTATCACTTGGGTGATAAGTGGCTGCTGTGTTCGACTCCTGACTTCATCGTTAGTGACATAGGCAAACCATCTGACTCCCAGTATTCGCCGCAAGTATATGTTCTTAGCCCTAAGCAACTTTCTATTATGTATGCTTTAGTGAGATGCCAGGATTCACATCCATACAGAAAAAAACGACACTATATTTTTTTTTTGTTTTTGTATCTCAAGTCACTCAATATACGCTTTGTTCATTTGCCCTTTCGCACTTTGTATATTACCATTAAAAACTATTGAGAAAAATAAAACATATTTTTTCAAACAATAAAACTTTATTTTTATTAAAAACTCAAACAAAAACAAAACAAAGTATTCAATAACTGTAATATGTATAGATATACAATACAATATAAGGTGAACATATTATATTTATTTATTTATTTATACACACTGGATTAATGTACAATCTATTCTTTACATATTATGTACTAATTTATTTAACAATAATTAGGTAGGTACCTATATTATATGTTTATTAAGTTTAATATTACGTTTATTAAGTGAAAAATAAATGAAGATACAACTTAAGTGAAATGTACTCAAAAAATAAAATTATTCTTCGACCTATAGTGTTCACTTTCCTAGTAAAGAGCTTACAAAATGTGTTTGTCTTGTGCAAATGATTCTGTTGAGATTATATGACGTTTTTGCATTTTTTTAGCATTAGTTTTGCATTAGGTCGGGGAAAAAGTCTTTTCGCATAGAGTATGTATAAACTTGTAATAAAATATCTTTGGCTGTACTATTTGTATCTGGCTGGTTTTCGTGACATTAAAAAGGTGACATTTCAAAAAAGGAATGAAATTAGGAAAATTTTGTTTCCCGCTATTTTTCATTTGTTTTTATTTCTGTCAAAATGAGCTAATCGAATGTAGAAATTAGATACATTTTAAAATTTTATTACAAAAAACGAATAAATGCAACTCAAGTCACGAAAAAAAAAGTGACGTTTATGCATCAGTGTCAGTGAGAGTAGCACAAAGACGGTTTAAGCGTTTTTAATCCGGGAATTTTGATTTCAAATATGCACCTTTTATTCATATAAAATTTAAAAAATTCAAATAAAATGCGAATGAACTTTTTCCCCGACCTATTATATCAAAAGAAGCGATAGAATTTGCTGCTTGACATAGGCTGTATAATACTCTCTTGGTGGGGATGGACGATTATGAAACGCGTGAAATTACAAAGAAAACAGCCACATTTTAAATTGAAACAAAATGGGCGCTTCTCACGTAATTTTAAATTAGTGAATTTTAAAATTAAAACAATAAAACAACAAAATTTCAGTAAGACCGATCAAATCACAACATAAATGAAAAGTTAGCTTATTCCCAAATAACTCTCAAGAATTACAGTAATGACCTATCGATTAATAATATAATCGATAGGACATTCGATTACATCGACAGTAAAAAATATCGTTACTGTTTTGTTGTATTCGGGAAAGTCCTTCAAAAGGAGATCTTTAGAAAATATGTATATGTGATTTCTTTCCAGTTGCAAATTTATCTCCGCTATCATCATCCATCTTTCAATATCTTAACATGCTCAGCCACCGCCTCCTAGAGTAGGTACTCTAGCCGTGCTGTAACAGTTGGCAACAATGCATAATGATCGAATAGGACCACCACTCCTGTCAAATCTAGTAATATAATACGTGGTCCGTCATACTCGTTGTTAAGGGACTGTTATTCCATACATTTCCTTAGCGACGGTGACGGCAACCTCGCCTATAATGTTTTATGTATTAATCTTACATCATGGCTAGAGAAAGAGAGAAATGTCAATGTGGCGGTGATTTAGTTCATTACTCAGTTCTATTATCCAATAAGAAGTTGGATTCATTGGTAACTCATTCTATTTACAAATATATTTACAAAAACAGTTTTGGAGTATAAGCTGACAGTATATGGTTGGCGCAGTTGGTTGAGGCGGCAGTCTCTCAAGCGTGAGGTCCAGGTTCCAACCCTGGCGCTGGCGATGTATTCCGCACTTTGCGATACAGGCTTTTAGCCTAGTGCAAGGTGTGCAGGAAAGTATTTGGGTTTGTGTATACAAGCTTTTTTTTAAAGTATAATATTGTGTGTTACAGAAATTTATTTGTTTAGGAGGTCCTTATAATTTCTGTTACATGATTGTTGTCGATCTGATCGGCCTCACATTTTACTAAGTGACTGAATTGACTTCTCAAATCTGTGCGTTGCAAAGCATTTTCGAAGTCGTGCTAGAATGTTAGTTAACGGAAACACAAAATTAACAGAAAAAATTAAAGTTGAAGATGGGAATGGACAAAAACATAATATATAATAATCTTATTAAAATCACTAAAGGTCATTAATGCCGTGGCGAAACTATACCACTAGTGCTGGGACGAACTCCTAAGTGGCTCCTAGTTCTAGGTTTTCGGACACAAAGGCGAAAAACTTATCCCCATCTAGGGGGTTTTAAAGTTGCACTAGTTTTAGCAAGTCTGAAACCCACAGTAGGTTATCCAAATTTGGAGCCATTTTTCCTTGAAAAGGCCTATTTTTTCTTAATTACAAATCTTAATTAGCGCCGCAGACGATTTTTTTCTATAAAAAAGATGTTATCCCTTAAAAAAATTACACAGTTACAAAAAAAATTATCTAAAAACTGGAAAGGTTGTAAAAATTACTAGGATATTAGATTTTTCTATTAGACACCCATTTTTCCTTTCCTCAGACGGCCCCTATCGTTCTCTCTAGTTACGCCACTGCATTAATAATTACAAAATATTAATATTGAATAAAGATACTGGTAATTGAATTCAAATTCCTTATGACCAGACGGAGATAAAACCTAATTAGGATATGAATTTTGTCGTCTCATCTGATCAGACAACTTGCACTGTAGCAAAAGCACTGAATGTGACTTTCTTAGGAGGCTCAGCACTACACGTCCTCACTACGGGTCTCTTGGATCCTTCGAACTGCGTAGCTGGGTTCTTTTTAATCACTGGCTTCAACAACTGCCCTTTATCTCTTTTGTCTTTGTCATTTTTTTGCCAATTTGGTTTGATGTTATGATTCGGGTGTCCTATTTCTTTGATTTTATCCGTAATTCCATGCAGCTTGCTGGATATGTTTAAATAGTTCATGGAACCTCCTAAGGTATTCCTCTTATAGTCCTGATTGAAGAGCATCTTACCGTATTTGAGTTCCTGTTTCTGCTGCATGTTTTGGAACTGATGCAAGTCCTGTTGGTAGTTCGTCCTCTTGTCTTGCATGTGGGAGAGGATCACATAATCAGGATTGATGAAATTCTTTGGAAAGTCTTGAAGGTTTCTTGGATTTCGTGGACTTGGCTTGAGCGTCATCTGTTGTGGTGTTGGTATTGGTGACGGTGATGAAGACAGTCTGTAGTACGCTGCTAAAGCACGCCTGGCTGGTCTCGCCAGGCTGTGGAACGCGCTGCTTGAGAATGTGGATCTGCTTCTCCACTCCTCGCGATCTGACTCGTATCCGTTTGGGGCTAAAAACAAACCAAAATACATAAATTAGAAGGCTGTGAGTTCAGATTTTTCTTACAATAATGTATGTAGTAAGTTTTCAAGATTATTGAACCAACTGATGAAAAAATTAACATTTTCGCATTTTTTTCTTTGCATTTTCGTCATGATCACCAGTCACGATTTTTTTTTTGGCAAACCTCAGATTCGGATCCAGAATACTCAAAAACACGTAGAATGAAAGAAATCCAGACTAACCCACAACTTTTCTGCTAAAAACACCATTGGCTTGCACTAAATATGGTACAATCCGCCCAATCACGGATTGCCTTTTCTAATATAAATAAATTTTAGATATATAATATGGGTAAGGTACCTAAATTATGTTATTTAAATGATGCTGGTATCATTATGAAAATTACAGCCAAAGCACTTATTACAGATGTTGTGAAATTTGACGAAGATTTGTTTAAAATTCAGTTTTATAATTTGAGTACTTTGTGGACTGATAGGTACATATTCATGCTATATAATCAAAGAAATACTTATATATACAATAATCTACATATTTATATAATTATCTACACTTAAATAGTTATTACGTTGTGTGAAATACTTTTAAATTTAACTTATTTAACTTATGTAGTCGTTGCTCAACTAAAGCAAAATTACCACTGAAAATTGCTTCGAGAGAATGCTGCGGGTTATGGACGCATATCTGGTAATATGTTCATATGACTTACTAGTTGTGAAATTACTGTGTGCCTTTAAGGTAATTTGCGTCATTTTAAAGATTAATTGCGACAAATTGTTTATTTGCATCCTGGAAATGGTCTACGAAAATGGTTTGCAATAGTTTTGATATTATTTACATATCCTCACACCGCGTCCCTAGTGGGGTAGGAAGAAAGGACAGAACGTCACACCGCACTGTCCTTACACACTCTCCTTTCTTCCGTCACATTCACACAATTTGCCAAACACGGCCTATGATTTCTTTTACTTAAAAACTCTTCCATATTCGAGGATTCGGTCGACATAATCACTCCAGGTCAGTCTTCTTTCCCTCACATATATCTTTTGGTCAACCTATTTTCATTCATTCTCTTAACACGTCCTAACTATATTTTTTCACTTTCATTCTAGCCACTCGTCCTACAGTCACTCATCTCTCTAATAACCTCATCCCTATCCTATCACTCAGTATTTTCTTAAACATTTTTCTCTACAACCTCTTTTCTTCTGGTATCAACCCCGATACTTCAATTTTATACACAATATGAAAGTGTGCCTTGTTCTAATATTTATTTATTTATTTTATATTATATGTGACTCCCACAGAGACATCAACAAAACATGAATACATTATCATATAAAAGAGAAAAACATCTCATGTCGACTCTTCAATTAAGGGCACCCGCAGCAAACATCAACAACAAAGGCTGTCAAAAATAATAATAATTAACTAACTAAAGCCAATCAGTGCTTGGAAAAAAAACCACCAAACAACGAAGTCATTATATTGTATGTATAATTGTTGATTACTTACAAATATGAGCTCTTGGTACAGTGGGTAGAGCCTTGGTAGTATTTGCATCTTTGGTAGGAACTTTCTCTGATCTCTCAGCACTGACTTTCACCACTTGCCCTTTTACAACTTCCTTATCACTCCCTGGAGGAGGAGGCGCTCGTCCTTTTATCCTCCTCAATACCTGCTTCCGTCTCTGAGGCTTCGACGGCATATCATCCAGATTATTTACAAAATTCGCCCCATGGTTCAAACTATGATAGTCCATACTTTCGTATTCAATGTCTGTATAAATCAATCCGTCTATTTCCCCAACAGGTTTTGTCTCATTAAACTTTTGACTTCCGGTCGTCGAATCGTCATTTCCGTTGCTAAAATTTTTGGTCATTTTCAAATTCACTTTATTCAATTCGTTTATTTTCTGCTCATAGGCCAATTTATTCTTCTGGGTTTGCCCGTTAATTGAGAGATAATCTAAGCTTTTGGTTCCATAACTCGGTAATAGATCATTTGAACTGTTGAAATTGTTGTAATTTTTGGTAAAGTGACTTTTTCCGTTCACCGACGGCGTAAAATCAAAAGCTTTTACAAAATTATTGGTCACTGGTGAAGGAGTTTCACTGGATATGATACTCGATTTACTTTTGGTGGAGAGACTTGGACTAGAACTACCATCACTGGTCGCATCGCTAGAAGACGTACTCGAATTGGCGAGTCTATTTCTCATCTTGAAATATTTGTACGTGAAAAGTGTTCTCCTGAATTCTTGCTCATTGTCAAACTTCAGAACCAAATCCTCTTTGACATTTCTCTTAATCGTTTCCACAATAAGTGTATTAATAAAATCTTCAGTTTCGTTCGCTACACAGTCAACAATTTCATCTATTCTAAATGTTTCTATTTTTACTACACGTCCTTCGTAATTATTCACGAAATTGATGTTTTCTTTATTGATTTTTGGTATATCATCTTTGTCCAGTGTAAACTGTAACTCCAATTCATCTTTCGTATTGAATTCCACAAAAAGATTTTGATGTTTCGCTTCTGCTTTGTAGCAGGATCTCCAGTCTGGTTTGAGGCCGCTCTGGCCCCGAAGTATGCGAATCAGCAGCTTGGCTGACCCCTTGGTCACCGCACCTTTACGTCCGGCAATGGTCATCTGGAATGAAAGAAACAATGCGTTTAAAAGATGAATTGAATACGAGAGAAGTTATTAAGCACTTAACTTTAAGGCAAGCAATTCATTAATATGGTGGCATATCCAGGAAAAAAGGACCATCTATAAGTTATTTCCTGGTACTAAAGAGGCTTTAAAATAGGATATAGGCAGTTAAAGCCGTCAGTGATATCTTCAAAAGTGAACATAAGAAGGGCTGACACTAATGGGAGACACTAACCTAAATATGGAATTACATAAATGAAAAACGCCATTTATTGAAAAGTTTACAAGGTGCTTTTTGAATTACAACATAGTGCACACGAAGTCTTCCGAAAATTACCGAGAGACCTACGTACGCTAGGCTTCTCAGGTATCAGATTATTAGTTAGAGATATGTCACTGCTGGACTAAATGAAATTAAAATGAAAGTTTGATAGAAATAAGATTAGATATTTGTAAGATAAGATGATCTTAGATAAACATAGTTTAGATGGAGATTTTGACCGCACACTTTGACAAGATGAATCAATAATATTGGAGTGCTCTTATCTCCTTGTCTTCTAAGAACCCGAGCTGGGCAGAAAAACGTTAATCCGTTAATCGTCAATTAACGAAGATAACATTTTGGTTAATGATTTAACGCTTTTCTCACCTCCAAAAATTGTTAACGGTTCGTTTAACTTCCGTTACATTTTACTTCCGTTAATTAAGTCCGTTAATATTTGATTGTTTGTTCAGACATCATCCACTGGTGGCGCTGGCATTAGATAATCCAATGGTTGTATGGGGTTACGTGTGGTATCGTGTGTAGGTTGGGAGTTGGAAAAAAAATTTCACTTTGTTGGGATACATCGCGATAGTGTAAATGTGATAGTAGTTGTACTTATGTAGTTCTATTTCATGCCATTTAACCGCGATTTTTAACGCTTTAACGGATTAACGTTAACTTCCGTTACATTTTTCAAAATGTAACGCTTTAATGTTTAATGAAGTTAACTTTTTAGTTAACGGATTATCGATTAACGAAGTTAACTTTTTGATTAACGATGCCCACCTCTGCTAAGAACTATGAATGAATAGAGTCGTTTGAAATATCTCAAAATCAATGACTAATCGTGTCTCCTATAATCAGGGTCATACTGTACCAGTGGATTAGCAACAAAACAACAACACAATACTACATTCTTTTATTAAATTTGTTTTGTTTCATCTATACACTATTGTTTTCTCTCTTTCACTTTCGTCTTCCGAAAAACAATTTGATGTCCAACAAACAAACTTTAAACGTGATTTAAGGTACGTACCTATCCACCTCATTTTAAATAACAAAGGCATTTTTTTCATTTAATATTTGTTTACTGAATTTCATTCATCAATAGAAGTTATTGTGAATTTTAATTACTATACATCGGGAGATCCCATTCTCTAGGTACCTGGGACTAGGAGAAGTACGGGGACTTAGTCAGAAGAAAGTTTATTTACATGGCGAATTTTATTAATACTACCTGCATAATGCACGCAGATACAAGTTTCATGGAAATTATTGTTTACACTTCACTTATTATTTTATTGACCTATAGATATTGATGGTTGTACAGAATTCTGGTAATGATGGAAACCCCTGTAATTTAAATACGAAGAGAAATAATACTTTTGCTCAAGGGGCGCCTATGGAATTATAGCATTAGTAAGGTTTTATTGCACCTCAGCAGTAAAACGGCATTCGTTTTCCCGAAGTATAGTAATTACTAATTACCATATTTTCGTAAAGATACGATTAGATACCTCAGAGGGTGGTAGGAGGCTGTGTAAGAATCTACTCTCTTGGTAGAACCCACACTCCTCTTCATAGAGAGGTCCCAACTGAGATGTCTCGGACAAGTCATCCAGATGCCAGAGCAACGGCTACCAATAAAAGCTCTAGGAAGAGACAGAAAACCAGGTAAGTAGCTGTGGTAGAAGCAGGTGGCAAAGATTTGTGAGGAGATACTGTGGTTGGAAAGGCCAGAGGTCCAAGAGACAGAGACTTCTGGCAAAGAATTTCAGGTTCACAGCGACACAATAATTTTAACAATATGCTGTTTACTTCTGAAGTGAAGGTATATGACGTACATAGGGAAATCATACTAAGTAGAATATTGACTAGAAGAATAGGTGAAGCGTATAATGAGTGGTCATCTATCACAGCACATATTATAAACAGTATAGTATATGTCACATAAAGAAATCTTGTGTTTATTTGTCTTATACTCTATGACCATACAGGTACAATATCACCTGTAATTTCAATCATAATACGCGTGCTTGCTAACTTGTATAAGGTGGCTCATAAGAAAAGATAGGAAAAAGAGTAAAAAAGTCGTAACAGTATAAGAAAATAGGTCGTTTCATTATGGTGTCAAAATTTCGGATTAACGTAATATTTCGCAAAAGTTGTGGGGTAATCAATATTTTGCCGAAATTGTAGAATGATCAACGTAATTTGCCGAAATTGTGGAATGATCATCATATTTTGGTAAAATTGTGGAGTGAGTCGATAAAATTGTGAAATAATCAACATATTTTACCGTAATTATAGTTGAATAGGCCCCCCTATTTTTACATACTAAATAGTAACTGCAGCTCTGCCGCTCACCATACCACCCTTTTCTTAAGTTTTGTATGTTATTTATATGTAAGTATTTTATTTATTCACTTCATAATTGACTTAAGTATTTATAAGTTTTGTTCTCTTTGCCCTAGTTGACTGTAAGACATTGCTTTTGCAATAAGCCCTCCCTTTGGCACACTACTATTGTCTTGTTTGTAACACCTTAATTTGTGGCTAATAAAGATTTATTTGTTTATCAATTGTAATCATATCTCTATAGACGTCAGGAAAGGCCTCCAATGACCATCCAGAGACTGTACACATCAGAGCTCCGCCAGGCTGGAATGACATGGGAACAGGCAACGGAGTTGGATCAGGACAGAAAAGCCTGGAACAACTGGGTGACGACCACATGCTCCACATAGGGAGCGGACGTGGATATAACGAAGAATATTTCTATGGTTCTATTTTAATTACTGACTTATGTGACACCCCATACTGACATAGAGAAACTCTTTTCATTAGTAAAACCATAGAGAGAAATAGAGAAGCTCCTAGTTACTTACTGTGTATTATTACGTATGTAATATTACATTGCCTACATGGTACCGAGACATATCCGGCTTATGCAGCCGGTATGGGTAGATTGATGGCCGGAAAAAAGCAAGACAAACAAACAGATACCTACTTAACTTACCTATACAGTATGGGCGTCATCAGAGGGGGGCAGGGGGGCAGCTGCCCCCCTAGAGATTTGAATAGGTATACATTTTTTCATACTAAATGATAAAACCTCACAAAAAATCACATTATTACGACACATTTTCTCACCATGTCACACATTTTCTAAAATTAGTTTAAAAAATCCACATCAAAATACAATTGTTTCGTAAAAAAAATTGCCTGCGGTCCTATTACTTTTTATTAAAATCATTTTTCATACATGTTATTGTGCAAATTTTTTGTATTGTGAAATCGTGATATGGTTTGGTTTTTCTGAAAATTTACATATTAATATGTAAATTTTCAGATATACTAAACCATATCACGATTTATAACTGTCTCACAAAAAAATTAGCCTGCGGCGCTATTTATGCGTTTTCCATGCTATATATTATTTTTTTAAATCTTTGTTGCCCCCACCCCCTAGCTCTCAGGCTGGCGACGCCCATGCTATACAGTGCAGTATTTCTAACATGTGAGTATATAGGTCGAATAATAATACTGCAATCCATCTGCCTCATACATTATGCAATATAGATACATTCAGAATAGAAAGCTACTGTCTTTATATCAACATCCATCACTTATATACTTAGTTCCTCTTCCTACCTTCTTCTCTAGTTTCAATCATGCGGATTGGTTTGCAGCGAATTCTTATATCTCGATCTCCATTCTTCTGTGCCTACTGCAGCTCTCTTCAGTTCGATATATGTGGCGCAGTTCATGTTCTCGTACACCTGGTCCAGTTACTATCGTCGGGGGTGTCCCCTGTGGTTTGTCCCCTCAACCATCTATTAAGTCAAGTAGGAGACCCTCGTGACGCTAATGTGGCCAATCCAACGGGCACGTCTCTCGGAGATGGTTTTACGTAGGTGCACCTCGGCATTCGTGACGTGGTCCCTCCAGGAAGTTTCCAGAATTCTTCTATAACATGCACCACATTTCAAAAGCCTCCAGTCTCTTCTTGTCTTTTTCTGTGAGGCACCATGTCTCACAGCCATACATCAATATGCTCCACACATATGTTTTTGTAAGTTGCTTCCTATGTGCTTTGACTGAGTCAAAATGATTCGAATAACGGAATAACGTAAGCGACAAAACCTATTTTGGCTTATTGTATAAGAAAGGGAGCGAATATCAAATAAATATATGCTAGAGTCACTGTGTCTTAGCTTACAAACTACGGGAATAATATTAAGTTTCAGTAATTTTTAGAGATATGTTTGCAATTATTTTATCGAAAAAAATTACATTTAAACCGAATTCTCCTAAATGGTAAAATTTGCGCTATAAAATACCTAAGCCAGAAAAGATCGCTGAGTATAGCGATAAGCTCGCCGTAGTGAGCATTAGGTACTTCTTCTTATAGATGCGTATTATATTGTTTTTTTTTTACGTATACTGTTCATATGTGGAGAGGGAGACTGATGTGGTTGAAAGGATAGCGGTGAAGCAATGGAGAAGGGCGGGGCACATTGCAAGAATGCAGGACAACAGATGGACGAGGAGACTGCTGGAGTGGCGACCAACGGGCGATAGATGACCACAAGGGCGACCACCTACCAGATGGATGGACGACATTAAGAGGTTTGCCGGACCCCAGTGGATGGGAATGGCACAGGAGTGTGAGGAGTGGAGGAGGAGAGGGGACGCCTATGTCCTGTAGTCGGCGAACGCGGACTGATGCTGAATTTTCATAAGAATAAATAAAATAGAGTAAGGCTGCACTGAGGATTGAACCCGCATCCACGATAGATAAGAACGTTATCAACTTGATTACTCATAATCATTAGGTGTTTTCCAGAACAGATGACGAAATAATAAATAAATCAACAAAATTATAAAAATCAACAACGAGTTGCGAGATTTGAACACCATCGGTAAATGTTTAAACATGCAAGAGTATAATGATTGTAAGACAAGCGTGTAATCGACGGCAGCGTGTGCGCATAGAAAGTGTATAGCTCCGGGCTACGGATGTACTACACTATACTCCACACAGTAAACTACATAAATGCTCACACCCAGATTACTATAAATATCAATATTATTCATAAATAAATAATATATAGGTAATAATTCTCACAAGAGTAGACATTAAATATGCTAGGTTATTGCCCTGTCATACATATTATTACGTATTGGTAAGCTGTTTTAGTTTTTAGCGTAGTGCCTAATCGCGATATCGCGATGTGTTCACCTAATCAAATATTTATATACATTAGTACTACATTATTCCTAAAGATGGCCTCAGCAAGTGGGCCGAAAGCTCGACAACACCGACAATCTACACACGGTACACCCGAGAAGAATGGAGAAGAGATTAACAAGGACCGTGAAAATCTACAAAGCTATCTCAGTATTCCGAAAACTTTTATATCTACGTATCCTCTCGCCCAGGTGTCGCGTCGCCCACATGTAGCGTCGCCCAAGTGTTCGGCGCCCAAGTATCCATCGCCCAGGTGACCATCGCCTGAATGACCGTGTCCGTCTCTTACGCCGCATCCCTCGCGGGATAGGCAGAGAGGACGGAACGGCAGACCGCCCTATCCTTATGCTCCCGCCACACGCCCGTCACGAGTCCGAGCAAACGGTTTTCATGAGTAAAAAGGCGTCAACCGTCGGCTACGTACACGTCAAGACAAACTTTCCATCCACACTCCTTTTTACTCTGGAACACCACACGCTCGCAACCCGTGTCGAGCACGTAGCGGGGGCATTACACTGTACACACAGATTACTCATAGAATTATCACAGCATTTCTTTCTCTTTGGGAGACACGAAACCCTCGTATTTTCAATGCTACTTCTTTAGCACTGTTCTATAATATTATGTGTATTCATTAGATAAGGCTTTTGTATATTAGATTTATATCATAGATACCTTCACCTGTCCAGTGTCCATTATACAAACAATAAATATTGGTGTACTTGTAACTTACAAGTACTAAATCATAATTAAATCACCACAATAACAAAACATTAAGACTTTCCAATACTTCCATTAACAAAAGTACTTCTATTATTGGGCGTAGTACTTCTACAACAGCCATGTCAAACTCAAAGTCACTGGTGGGCCAAAAGCACGAAGACCTTGACTAGGTGGGCCACAAAACCTAATCTTAAAGAAGACATACTAATGAAAATCTTAACGAAAAAAAGTACTATTATAGGACATATTGAGGTGGTCGGTAGCCTCGTTGGTAACGCGCTCGACTGTTAATCCAGTGGGCGCGGGCCCTATCCCCGAATTACTCCACTTCACAACACAAGCTTTTAAGCTTTCTGTGAAGTGTACAAAGATGTATTTGGGTTTATTTCGATAAACCTAGATTCATGAGAAAAAAAAAAGTATATTTATTAAATATCCAATAAAAAGGACATTCAAAAAAGTACAAACAATAACTTCTTTTGCCAGATATTTGATATCTTTCCTGTTTAATTAAGTTGTCTATTTGTGGCGTGATTTATGCGCGGAAATAACTTTTAAAACTGCGTCCAAGTGTGCGTCAGTCAATCGCGATCTTTCATTTCATTTATTTATTATCCAAAAATCATTTTACAAAGTAAAAACATAAACAAAAAGTACTGGATTTTATTGCCCCACTAGGCGATAGCCTGTTCCGGGGCAATACTAACCAAAATATAATAGCTCAAGGTTACATGTATGTACAAAAAAATAAAATAGTGACAAAATACTGAATAAAAAGCAGACGATTAAAAAGAGTTGTATAGTGATGATGGCACAATGGTTGAGGTTTTGTTTATAAGGTTATTTTATTAGGACACAGGTGTACTCTGTACGTGTACAACCGTGAGAGATCATCGAGTTGACCATGTAGGGACCAAGGGAGACAAAAAAAAACCAATGTGTGGTAAAGAAAGAAAAAAAAACAATGTACAGAAAATGTGTGTGTGTGTGAATGTTTGTTTCTTGCGGGAGTTTTGTTTCCTTTATTCAAATTTTGAAAACAACCGCATTATATTCAAAATTGATTCTGAAATTGCTATTATGAAAATATTCTGTGGGATGCCTGCGGGCCTCTTGTTTGACATGGCTGTTCTACAATAACCATGTCTATATACTCGTAAAGTTATTATTTATTTAATGGCAGTATGTTTAGAATGATCTATATTAAATTAATCCATTTAATATAGATTACTTACTCTGTAATGTTTGGTAACAACACTATATGTTACAACAATAACTTCGAACTTATCTATACATTCAGTTACATCCGAGAACAGAATTCACTTTTCAATCACTGATATTTTTAGCAGTGAACGAAAGATCAGAAAAAAGCGGAATCGAGAGATATCTACGAATATTAGTAAGGAAAAAATGAGAAACTAAATAATATTTAGAGTAAAATGCACTATTTTTTTGTCGTGGTTTTTAATCTAATTATTTTGTTTTACATTTTTTCCTTAAAAAATTAAATTCCACCACCTACCGACGGTCAAAAACATCGAGATTATATAAGTATATTAGTGTTGAATCCATAGTTTTCGGTGTTGATGAGATGAATAGTAACACTCCCGGCACCCTCGGTAGTGTAAGAATGGGGTAGCAGGGGGGTGGCATGCAAACATCGATATTACTAGTGTCGAATCCATTTATAGTCACACAATGCAGAATTGTGTGAACTCTTTGAAGAGGTCGCAGGACGAGAGTTCCGATGCTTACGAGTCGGAATTGGTTGGCTTAAGTGATCACTTTATGCCCAAGGCAACATTAATCCATACTCCTAGATCTTGCTGGGGAACGTATCGTTACATGATTTCATACACCTTTACAAAGTTCACACAATATATTGTGTGCCTTTTGTAAATGATTTTCATCTGTTGTTGTCTACTCATATAAGTAAATAAATAAATAAATTAATTAGTTTTGTTAGCCAAAAATCACGAAGAGTTACAAAACAAAACTAAACGATGCTAAAAGACGGACTTATTGCGAAGACAATAGCTTACAGCGTAGTGGAAGGAATCGTAGAGTATGTGTGACGAATTGAATGAATGTGACGGAAGCACGAAGTGTGTAAGGATAGGAAAGTCTGGCGATCTGTTCTCCCTGCCTACCCCGCAAGGGATTCGGCGTGAGGGGGATAAAATAGAATAGAACGATAAAAAATAGAAATTTTTTCACAGTGATTAATTTGTTACTGTTATTTTTCACACCCTGCTATGATGACAGTCCTTGAGGTAACAATTAGGTGTACACTGTATAGAATCTACCGGTCAATCTTGTTACGTAACAGCGGAAACCGAAAGTGGATAAGTGTAGAGTTAGTGGTAGGTAAGGTAGGAGGAGTAGTTTAATATACCTTGTCAATATTGGAAAGGAGATATCATAATATGAGAGTAACGGACAGACAGAGAGATTAATAATTATTGATTAGATAAAGATTGCAATCATATTATCTAGTGGAAATTAGATTAAGAGTATGCATACCGACATTTCAAAAATTTCTAAAAAACGGGAGACCTTATATCTCGACAACCGTTACTAAATATGCTTTGGAACAAAATAGGGTAGATGCATTGAACATTTATCTAGGGAATAACCGTAAAAGATTTTTTATATCTTGTACAGATTTCTCAAAAAAAAAGTTAAAAAGCACCTCTGATCTTTTTTCCGAAAGACGAAAACTCGTTTCCCGAAAGTCGCGGAGATTTTTTATTTTGTGCTGATAATAGGCATTAAAATCCAGGGAATGACCGTAAAAGTTATTTTATTGCAGCGAAATTAACCCCAAATGCTTATCATGCGATTGTTCACGAGATTTTGAACCTTAATGCCGTGGGAAAGTCATTCTTGGTACCAAGCCCTTAAGTGAAAAGCGATTACATTAAGCCAGCTGACGATCAGTCATAAGCCTGATGGAAAGTCCATCCTTTGCTGTATGTATGTTGAGATAACTTCTTGAAATATTATATCGTTCCTATCATAATAACTTTGTAGGTATATAGGATATTGTTACATAGTAGGTACTACATATGATTACATTAGGTATTATCATTTGATACAAATATCGTATTATTCTGATCTGATCGACTGACCTATTAATAAACAATCGATATTATACCAAATACTAGAAGCCCCTACTGTGATTCGCACTAGCTGGGATTTTGCTGTAGATTTTTTTAAGCGGATTCAGGACTTGCCGCTACACTTGTCAGTATTACCAGCCAGAAGAGTCTACATAATATCATTCTAATATATAAACCCATCTGCCTAATACTGGGAAACATTCACCTATCCAGATATTTATTTATTCAACGGTACACATACAGGCATTACTTATGAAATAATTACAATGCGACATTAGTATATTACATGTAGAGTACAAGTAACGCCCAGTTATAAGTGCACACAATTAGTTAATCGGTCAATAGTAACAACAGATAACAAAAAATACAATTATGACAACAAAAATAGTAGAGAAAACTATAAAAGTCTGATAAATAAAATATTGATACAGGAATGGTATGTCAGAAAATAATGGAATATCATGGATATCACATGATTACGCTCAGATACATATACCTACTATACTGGTGCAAAAAATCGTAACTGACGAAGATATTATCAAGTGTTTCTATAATATACAATGTACCCAACAGACCAATTGATTATTATTTATATCGTATTAAATGACTTTTAGATTACTGCTGAGTGCATCAGGTTTTTTGTGAAGACTTAATTTGTTTATAATCTTAATTTTAATTCAACTGGGAGGGCCTGTATATTATAATTATGGATTTAGTATGTTTATTGCAGCAGACAGGAACATAATACAGCGAAACAGTCACGGATGACTAGAGACATCTATCGGAGGGTGCAGTCAAGTACTATACGTGTTGGTGAATATAGGTCTATTTAGTCTATTTATCATTTTGAAAATATAATAGCTACATGTAGGACATGGTTGGCTCAGTTGGTTGAGACGGCAGTCTCTCAATCGGGAAGTGCCAGGTTCAAACCCTGGCGCTGGCGATGTATTTCACGCTTTTCGATTCAGGTTTTTATCCTAGTGCAAGGTGTGCAGGAAAGTTTTGCATTTGTGTATGCAAGCCCATGTCCTTTAAAAAAAAAAAATTAAAAGTGTAAAGTGATCACATTAAACCAACCGACGATCAGTCATAAGCCTGATGGAAAGTCCATTTTCCGCTGTATATCTGGTGAGATATATCTTCTTATTTTAACATCCTCACGTCGCATCTCTTGCGGATTAGGCACTCATAGGCAGAGAGAACAGGTCGCCAAATTCCCTCCCCACACACGAGACTTGTCTCTATTGGGGAGGTATCTCGAAACATGTACGAGGTCTCCTCACATTGGAGGGTAGTATGGAAAATTGTAAATATTGTAATTAGTGTTATATGTATACTAGAAATGTAAGATATTAGTTGTTAATAAATTTATTTGAATTTGAATATTTGAATTTGAGTTTTAAGGAACCATATTTGTATGTGTAAAATATTGAAGAAAATAAAAAGAATTTTGAAATTGAAATTTTCCTATTCGTACACAGTTACACACACACACTTGCGTCACATTCGTGCAATCGTCATACTCACTCTACGATTCCTTTTAATCAAAACACGCCCAATGCCCATCTTAGAGAATCTGGTCTACGTGGTCAAGCCAGTGTTATTATATTGTTGTTTGAGCGATATAGTGCGACGACCGGCCTTTTTGTGAATAGAATCGACGCAAATCTGAAAATATTCTGATTTTTAATTAGGATGTTTGCTTGTATCACATGGGCAGGAGGTGCGACGCTCTGTCATGCTTATTATGAGACATTATACTAATGTGATGACAGCCACAGCGGTGTTCACTAGCGGATCCAGGGGGGGGGGTTGAAGCCTCCCCCAAAAACCATGAGTGACAGTACTCCATACACAACTAGTTTCTGAAAAATCACATTATTATTACATCATTTTCGCATCATGTCACGAATTTTATAAAATTACTATATTGTTTTGTAAAAATTAAGGTCGTCGCGTGTTGCTTATGAATTTACTCGTTTCTCTAAAAAAAATCTTAGTCTGTTGCGTATTTCTTATCATTATACCCATTTTTATAAAAAAGGAATCTCCTGCGGCGCTAACTGAACTTGTTTGGATATTTTCTTTCTTTTCATTTAACCCAAATTTCTAAAAAAAAACATTCATTCAATATTTCACATACCTATTTAAAAAAAAAAACCGTCTGCGGCGCAATTTACATTTTTTGAGCGAAAGTTTCTAATAAGAACGTTTTTTTCTGAGTTTTTTTTCGTATATCTCAGAACGTATCACATTTAAGAGGCGGCAAAGTTGAAATTCGAATTCAGCGCCCCCAAATACGTAAAGTATGATGGAGCAATAAACTACTATATTTTTTTCCTGGAAATGCCATAAAATTTCCTCTCGTTACTGCACTATTTCTATACCACAAGATCATATTTGCACATGGAGACCTTCAGCCCGCCCCCCCCCCCAGAAATAAGCCCTGGATCCGCCACTGGCGGTGTTAATAGAATAATCACGTTTGTTATAACTATGGAAGTGTCTTCACTAACTAATTATACACCTCTACTATGTAACACCTATTGTATCAATATACATTGTCTTATCAATCATCTGACAAAGGTCATATAGATGTCATTGTACATCTGATCTGATCACGTTGTCAAATTCTACAAAATGGTCACGTTTTACAAGAAAAATGTAAAAATAGATTACAAAACACATAATTTTTTACGAAATACAGCATATTTTCGCAAAACTAAGTCAATATTTATATAAATATCCAAAAGCATAATTGTTTATTTCACAATTTTGGTTAAATGTCCACAACTTTGATAAAATAAGGTGTTTATTCCAAAATTTTAACAACGTATGGGGATGTTTCCACAACTTTGACAATATATGATGTTTATTCCACAATTTTGACAAACACGGTGTTTATTCCACAATTTTGGCTTATTCAAAATTGTGCCAAAATTGACCATCTTATATATTTTTTATTTATTTATCCTGTTTTTTGATAATAACTGTCGGAATAGAACCATCAGAAAACATAGATGTTTGAATGAAAGTATGAATTTACCTTGAGAGTCTATGTCTCCAACATTCTTCAATTAGAATCTCGTCTTCAACTTCCCTTCCACATGTTGGAGACCAGCAGAATCTGGAAGTAAATGAAAAACAAGAGGTTATTTATTTGCTCATAAAAGGCACACACATGTGTAGAGTATCTTAATGTACGGCAGTGAGTCGTGGTGCCTATCTAAAAGAAATAAAAAGAGACTGGAAACTTTTAAGATGTGGTCCTATAGAAGAATTTTAGGAATATATTGGAAGGATGACATAAAGAACGAAGAAGTTCTCAATAAAATCAAAGGGGGAAGACACCTGCTCATTGCAATAGCAGAAAGACCTGCCAGATGGATTGGCCACATATGTAGTTCGTCAAGAGGGTCTCCTATCTTTATTAATTGAAGGAATGAACGGGGGGGAAAACCACAGAGGACGACCGAGGAAGTAATACCTGGACGACCTGTGCCAGGATATGGGCTTCCACTCATATAAAGAGTTAAAAAGAACCGCACAGGACAGGGATGAGTGGAGAAGGAGACATGGGGCTTTGCTGCAAACCAATCGAAACGATTGAAACTGGAGAAGAAGAAGGCACACAAACAACATAAGGCGCAGACATATTGACGAGCGACAAATGGATACAGTTACATAAGGACGCAGTGCCATTATGGCAAAGTTTCTAAAGCCATGGATAAATACTGGTCTAACTAGCTCTCTAAAGAAGAGAGATGAACTCCACATGAAGTGTCGAAGGGAACCTGATAATTTAGAACTTCATTCATACTATAAAAGGTTTAGAAATTGGTGTACACGAATGGTGAAATGCACTAAGCAGGCATATTATAGAGAAAAATTGGATAGTGTCAAGGGAAATACCAAGCAGCAATGGAAAATAATAAAGGAAGCAGTAAATTTACAGAAAAAACAAACGTCGTTGAACAGACTGAATATAGAAAATAAAACTATATCCATTGAAGAGGACATTGACATAGTTTCTAATCATGTGAATAGATTTTTTAGTACAGTGGGAAGCAAGTTTTCAGATCAATTGTGTATTAAGAATAATACCAATGAAGATAATCTCATCCGTAATTTTGAACCTAGTAATATTGTTCAGTGTGATTCGTTTTGTTTTGAGCCGATTAGTGACGTCGAAGTTATCAAAGTCTTAAATGATTTAAAGTCTGGTTTTTCTAGTGGAACTGATGATTTGAATGCAATGGTGTATAAGTTACACAGCAGTGAATTATCAAGGCCTATAGCACATGTTGTAAATATTAGTTTTAAGAGCGGCGTTTTTCCTAATCACTGTAAAAATGAAAAAATCATTCCCCTTCATAAGGGCGGTGACATTCTAGACATTAACAATTACAGACCCATTTCTTTGCTTAATACCCTATCAAAAATTATTGAAAGATTGGCCAAGATTAAATTGATCTCATACTTGGAGAAGCATAGATTACTTTCCGACAATCAATTTGGTTTCAGAGAGCATAGAGGAACAGGTGATGCTATTTTGAAGGTTATTTCCACCGTGATTGATGCCTTGGATTCTGGTAATAGGGCGATAGCACTGTTTTTGGATTTTTCAAAGGCGTTCGATACCGTGTCACATGGTATTCTTCTTAAGAAACTACAATCTATTAGTATGTGCACTACTGCCTTGAACTGGTTTGGATCCTACCTATGCGGTAGGAGCCAGCAAGTTTTGATCAATAATCATCTGAGTTCTCATGAACAGATTTCACATGGCGTTCCTCAGGGCAGTGTGCTCGGTCCTATATTGTTTTTAATCTATATAAATGATTTATGCAATATCACCTTCGCAGATGATACAGTTCTAGTGTTTTCAGCTGAAACTTGGGATATTGCTTTTGCCAGATGTGAAGAAGGTTCAATGATCGTAAAGGAATGGCTTGACAATAATATTTTAACTCTTAATGCAAAAAAATCTAAATATATTACATTTAGCATAAATTCCACGGGCCAACCTTTAAATAAATATAATTTGAAAATTCATAATTGTAGCCACGATTGTAATTGTGATTCTTTGGAATGTGTAAATAATATTAGTTACCTTGGTGTATTGATTGATAAATTTTTGAAATGGAATGATCACGTAAATATGTTGTCAAGTAAAATTCGAAGGTTATCTTATATTTTTAAGGATCTTCGCAATATGCTTGACATTGGAACTGTCAAGTCTGTTTACTATGCTATTGCTCAATCTTTGCTTTCTTATAATGTTATAAGTTGGGGTGCTTGTCTTAGAACAAATCTTGAACCATTAAATGTCGCACAGAAATTGATTTTGAAAATTATGTTTAAGAAAAAATACCGATATCCTTCCGATTTGTTGTTCATGGAATCTGGTGTAATGACGGTAAAACAGTTGTATATAATGCAGGCTTTGTGTAGATTTCATAAAAAAGTTTCTGAGGGTTCTGCTAAAAGAACTCAGCAGGGTCGTGTAACTAGAATGGCAAAAACCTACAATTACCAAACAATAAGGGCTAGAACATCCTTTGGTCAGAGTAATTATTTCTATCAGGGTCCTTTGCTGTTTAATTCTATTCCCGAAGAACTCAAGTCAATTACCTCTGTAATTTCGTTCAGAAAATGTGTAATAAATTTCATACTGGTGGATGACAAAAGTAAAATCCTTTTGAGTTTTGTATAGTGATGAAGTGTGGTCACCACATTTGTTTTGTTTTTTTTTAGATTTGATTTAAGTTTTGAATATTGATTTGGGTTGCATTGAAGCAGGTGTTTGGTACTGTTAACAATAATAAGTAGTAATAATCTGCAACAATAATGCACCTGATGTACCATTCGGTGTGTTGTTGCAGAAATTTGCCAAGTACCCCACTCTGCCGATATGCAACCTAGTATATCTGTTATGTTTTGTATGAACAATTTGTCATATAAGTAATATGATATTTTGATATGTACTTTTAGGATAAAGATGTCTTCACTCTGATTAATTGTCAACCCCGATACAGGCCATAACCTAGTGGGGTTGATAATTATATACTATACTGTGTACGTTTATGTATTGTTGTATGTATTGTTTGTGTACTTACAATGTTGAGAAATATAAAATAAATAAATAAATAAATATGTATTGAATTTATGGATGGGGATGCATTGGGAATTTCTAAGTAAACCAAGCTACCTATGCTAATTTCTATGAGTTGTGGAGATATAAGGTCTCCCGTTTTTAGAAATTAACGAATCATTTGAAGGATGCCTTATCATCATCATTATCATCAGCAGGACAGTCCCAGGTGGACCCTGGACAAATTGAAAATGTGGATCAATTACTTATCTGACCTCAAAATAATACAACATTTTTGTATGCATATTGCTAATTGAATTATACACTTCCTTTGATTTTTACCTACTTTGATGTAATGATTGCATAGGCCTTGATGCACACATTATATTATTATCACTCTACTGCCATCTGTTGGTCAGGTGTGAAGGTATTTGATCGTTTAGTATTCAATTAAGATAACCGATCATCAAAACCGCAACAATGACGTGCAAGGTCAGTCACCTTGAGGATACGTAATGCTGTCGTAAAATGAGGAATTTCCTCCAACAATGGCCTTCCTGCGGTCTCAGAGAGTAGGCAAGATTGGGATCTTTGCATTCTGAAAAGGTATAAGTTCCTATATGGTTTGCGAGTTTGTAAGCAAGTAGAAGACTGTTAAGTTTAAGTGCATGTGCATGTTTGTATGGATTGGTTGAATTTTTGGTTGAAATTGTCAACCAAAAATTAAAAATAGGTGTGTACTATTAAGAAAAATAGGTAATCTTAGCATGCCCAAGTTAGGGAATGTGGAAAGTCAAAGGGGAAGCCTATGTCCAGCATTGGAATTAAAACGACTGAGAAAGAAGAAGAAGAAGAACGAATGGATAGAACTCAAGGTTTAGTACAACAAGTACACATGTCGTAAGAAGATAATAATTGATGACTTTTTAAAAATGTAGAAATTCATTGATAAATTGTCTTTA
Source organism: Ceraclea dissimilis (assembly GCA_963576895.1). NCBI lineage: Eukaryota > Metazoa > Arthropoda > Insecta > Trichoptera > Leptoceridae > Ceraclea > Ceraclea dissimilis. Next base: position 258,189 of record OY756379.1, on the reverse strand, counting down.
TCATCTTCAATGAAATAATGTAGGCGGTCCATACTCCATACTAGAGAAATTACTTTAAACAACACAATGTTACCTCATTAAGTAACGCATGATTTAATACACAATACTGTCTGTACGAGTATAATGCTATATCAGTATGAGATAATCGAGAAACTTCCATTGGAATTCCTTCTAAGTCCAGAAGATAGTCTAGCACACATGGGCGTCATCAGGGGGGACAGCTACCCCTCCTAGAGATTGCCTTAGGTATATTTGTTTTCATACTAAATGAATGAATAAATTTATTTTTTCCAGAATATATACAAAGAAACAGTCAATACAAAAATACATATTTATGTATATAAACAAATCATTAAATGTGGCACAAAGTTACCTCAACTATCCGGGAAAAAAATTAACTGCCTCACCTAATGATAAAACCTCACAAAAATCACATTATTACCACACGTTTTTTATCATATCATAAATTTTCACGAAAATTCATCAAAATACAATTATTTCATAAATTGCCTGCGGCGCTATATTTTAATTAATTTTTAAAGAAGGCATTTTTCGTAGATTAGTATTAGGTAGGTATACACATTTTAAAATAAACCAAACCACATCACGACTTTCTTCACTGTCTCACAAAAAAATTCGCCTGCGACGCTTTTTACTCGTTTTTATTCCATTAGGAAATATCACATTTTCCAGAGCTCGAACCCCCCCCGAAATGAATTCCTGGCTACGGCCTTGCAGTAGCACCCACTACTCCTAGTAATTTATCGGGCCTACTATAACTGGTATGCGATCTTATGCTCTTCGTGCTGGTAACACTCGACCACTACTCGTATGAAGTGAACCTTCTAGAAACCTAATGGAGAAAAGTCTATGTTTACAGTTGTCGAGGTATGCTTTTTGTGTACAAAATATAATGACCATTCCACCAATTTGGTAAAATATTATAGGTATTGATTCTTACTCGACAGTTTTTGCAAAATATGATTTTATACCAAAATTTTGATAAATAATTTTTATTCCACAATTTCGACAAAATACTCGTATGTTGTCCATTCCACAATTTTAGTAAAATATGTTGCTCATTTTACAATTTTGGCAAAATATGCTTTTCATTCCACAGTTTTGCCAAAATGTGTTGCTCATTCTATAATTTTGGTAAAAAATGATGTTTATTCCACAATTTTGATAAAATACGTTTCCAAATATTTGTTACTCAATTTTGGTAAAATGTTTATTCCATAACTTTAAATATTATATTTATTCCACAATTTTGGCTAAATATAAGTTTTTGTTTGCTGTCTTTGACGATAAGATAGTTTAGTTTCAATCTACTTTATTCCTATCATATATGACTAGCTTCTTTCCGATGGATTGTACTACAATTTTAACAACGATGACATCAAATATATCACCTGCATGAATAAAATAAACTATGATTAGATTTAAGAGTATGCATACCGACATTTCAAAAATTTCTAAAAACGGGAGGCCTTCTATCTCGACAACCGTTACTAAATATGCTTTGGAACAAAATAGGGTAGATGCATTGAACCTTTATCTAGGGAATAACCGTAAAAGATTTTTTGTATCTTGTATAAATTTCTCAAAAAATAATATTCAAAACACCTCTGATCTTTTTTCTGAAAGACGGAAACTCGTTTCCCGAAAGTCGCGAAATATTTTAATCATACTGATAATATGCATGAAAATCTAGGGAATAACCGTAAAAGTTTTTTGATGGACGCAAAATTAACCCCAACAAATGGAAAAAACGCTATTTTTGCCATTTTATCATGGGATTGTTCACGCGATTTTGAACCTTAATGCCGTGGGAAATGACTGTGACGTCATTTTTGGTACCAAGGCCTTAAATATTGAGTGTTGCTATTCGTTTAACGTTTGTTCGATTTACGGATTTTCTCTGAATGAATTAATTGGATACTTTGCACATAATTACTAACAATGTTTCGGAGATCATAAAGTTCTATTGCGGTTCCGTGAAATACGAATTAGTCACTCAATCAGTCAACATTTAATCACCAATCTTTACTGCTAGATCAGTGCGTTAATTTGATGGGATTTCAGCTGAAATCAAGTAAAAGATTGCCTCATCCTTAGGCAATAAACCCGCCACACGACGGAGTCATCATTTTTCGTAGAAACTTACGAACAAAAAGTGATAAAATTAAGTAATCGCATTAAAAAAAATGAGATTTTATGACTTCACATTATAGAACTGTTATTCGCGGAAAACGCCCTTTAAAGGCGCTTGGATTCCTTCATTCCAATTGCATCTTTCACTGAGAATAGACAGAATCAAAATTTGTAAAAAGATATGAGTTCTACTCGTGAAGCAGTTTCGTGAGATATCAAACACGGCGGTATACGGTGACTGGATCCTCTCGATCGCTCTGTGTTCCGAGGTTTGAGCTGGACAAAATCTGACTTACGTTCTGGACTTCTTTTCCAACGCTCTTTCATACGATACCACACATGAGCCCACACAAACCTTGGATCCCCCTGAAACGCCTTACATATTTTTTGTCTCTGGAGGAAGCTGATTCATTTTTGCACTAAATCGTATTGTCACCGAGTTTAGGTACGTTTGCAAAGTTTCAGCTCTCTAAGTAGTCAGGAAGCAGTTTTGCAAGACCAAAACCGATTGCAAGATTTGTGCTACAAATAAATAGTAATAAAATAAAACAACAGAAGTTATGTTAAGCGCAATGAGGAAATCCGTACATTGACGGGACAATCATTAATCACCAGCGAGATCAGGTTCAGAAGACTGGCCTGGATCGGACATGTCGTCAGATCGGGAGAAGAAAGAGCCACAAAACATCTCCTGCAAAATAAACCTGTGGGCAGGAGACCCCTGGGCAGAGTGGCAGACCAAGACAGATTGATGGACAATGTTACCCGAGATCTGAGCGTACTAAATGTTGGCGATGACTTGGAGTCCGTTGCTGCAGACAGGAAGGCTTGGAGATCCATTGTTCTGGAGGCCAAAACTCTACCGGAGTTGGACGGCCATTGGAAGTAGTGGTAGAAGTAGAAGAATCTCGTAGGTAAAGGTTTATTGTAGGTAGGTACGTACAAGATATACTATTTTAGGATAGTTTTATAACACTAGATATACACATGATTAACATACAGGTCTTACGGTCATACATTATCAAGTAGAATACCGTAATAGTAATTGTAATTCCTCTATTTTTATCTCTTTATTTGACTCTATTTAAATAATTTATTATGTCCATTACTACTGCACTATACACATAATTTATTTATTTATTTTACAAATAAAATGTATGTCGTGTATAGTATAGAGTCAATAGTTAATTATTACTATCGGTCATGACGGGAACAAATCGAGTCTACTTTTGATGATTTAACAGAGAGGCGAATGACTTAGCCCAACGCGGGCGAGCTTATTGCCGGTAGACAATTTCTGCCAGCTAACCTGGCAAAGTTATTTTGAAAATTGTAGTATTTTCGTGGAATGATAATGGAATGACAAATGTTGGGCGCCAGTCTTCGAGATAAAATTAGAAATGAGGAGATCAGACGTCGAACAAAAGTTAACGACATCGCAGAAAGAACAGCAAAGCTAAAATGGCAGTGGGGGAGACATGTGGCAAGACAGGACAGTGTCAGAAGGGCACCTAGAATTCTGAAGTGGAGGCCATGGGAGAACAAAAAAGGGGTAGGAAGACCACAGAAAAGGTGGACAGATGACATTGTCCAGCTTACGGGTCGTAGATGGCAGCAGATAGTCCAAGATGGAAGACAGTGGAAGAGTTTACATAGAAGAGGCCTATGTCCAGCAGTGGAATGCAAGTGGCGAGCAGTAATAGTAAAAAGTATTTTCGTTTTCATGCTACAGGTCCTCTAAGGTTCTTCAATGCCCGGAAAGACAGGCTTTCAAAAAAGCGAAGTTTTTAATATATACTCATATTTTTTAAAATTAAATATCGATTATTATTTTTTTAAATTAGGGGTGTGCTTTTTCTTATGTCTTTTCATCTTGTAACATGTAACTGGTACGAGACACTCAAAAACAGGATTATTAAAAGGAGCACAAAAGGGACTGTATTCCAAGGCAAATAGGTATATAATATTTATATCTATCTATCTATAACCCTCACGCCACGTTCCTTGCAGGGTAGGCAGAGAGGACAGAGCGCCAGACTGCTCCTCGTACACACACTTCTAGCTTCCATCACATTCATGCAATTTGTCATACACCCTCTCCGATTCCTTTTACTCAAAACGCGTCCATCCTTGAGGATCTGGTCGACATAATCGAACCAGGCTAGTCTCGGGTAGTCGCGTTTCTTCACACCTCTTCGCCTGCTCAAATATATATTTTTTGTCATCCATCATTCTCTCAACATGCCCTGTACATCTTAGTTTATTCACATTTATTCTCGTCACAACACCAGTCTTGCAGTCACTCATTTCCCTAATAACCTCATTCCTTATCTTATCTCTCAGCGTTTTCCCACACATTCTTCTTAACGACCTCCCACTGCATTCAACCGGGATTCGTCCTTCTTCAGCCACATCCAAGTCTAATACGTTTATTATATGTGCAGTATTTAAAGCATTTTGTGGAAAATTGATCTATTAGATTAGAAGCTATAGATTCAGATAATAGCGCCTAACTGATGAACACCAAATGAAATCAGTATGTGAAGGAATGTTTGGAGCATGTATTTAGGATTAACATTACACTATTATTATCTAACGTGTATTGTACTGTAGAGTTGGATAGGATAATGGATAGTTTGGTAAATGTGTTCGGTGAATGAATGAATGAATGGATAATTTAATAGGTGCTTCTAATATTAACTACCTATGTAGCAAGCCGTGGGAATCGATACTATGGAGGAGACACACGGAAAGATTCGGTATAAGTAAATACATTTTTAATACATGCTTAGCGTACGTGCATCCGGTATCCCTCGGGATTCTAGTTTGAAATCGTGAACATTCGGTTGGATTTAAAGCTCGGACCCCAACTATGACGTCACGGTCATTTCCCTCAGCATTGAGGTTCAAAATTGCATGAACATTGAACAATCGCATGATAAAATGTAAAAAATAGGGTTTTTTTGGGTTAATTTCGCATAAACTTTTAAGGCCATTCCCTAGATTTTAATGCATATTATCAATACAAAAAAAAATCTCTGGGACTTTCGCAAAAAAGATCAGAGGTGTTTTTCACATTTACACTATAGGTATGTCTCACAAAAAAATTCGCGCTATTTACGCATTTTTAAGCTACATCTTTTTTTTTTTTTATTTATGTTGCCCCCCCTAGCTCCGAGGCTGGCGACGCCCATGTCTGTAGTCACATTCATTTGAAAGTAAAATTATTTTATAAAAAAAACATCGTCAATAAAAATACCTATGATGTGAAAAAAGTTATCAAAAATCAATAGATGGATTATGTTAATATTCTCACTGAACAGAATAGATTGTTCAGGTATCAAGTGAAAGTGATATTGTTATGTTGGTACAAGATATTTATAATTTATAGTTATTTCTTCCAAATACAATGATGGGACATTCGCAATGGGGGGCCGAACTATTTATAAAACATATTATAATTCTCATCATTATAATAATATGAATATTAATTACAGATATTGACAACCAGTGTTTGAACTTTTTAAATTAAAATAAGTGGGTTTTAAATTTATTATAGGTAATCTCTGCTTATATGCGCATACGACTCATCACTCACTCATCAACGCACAGCTCCAACGGTTACTTCTAGAGAACTGAAATTTGGAAGAGAGATAGCTTTAATTACAGACGAAGGGAGAATTTCTGGAAATTCAGCCCCTACGGAGATGAAAAATAGGGTTGAAAGCTTTTAAGGGTATACGAATATCACGGAAACAAGACGTGGTACGCACTCGAGATTTGACACACAGATTCTCCTATCGAAATTAGCAATATGGTGTTTGGCCAAAAATATTAATATTCAAAGTTTAAAGAACCTCCTTAATTGGAGACCTCGAGATGGGAACAGAAGTGTGGGACGGCCACAGCTGAGATGGAGAGAGGACTTGGTCCGACATGTCGGTGCAACCTGAATGCAGTCTACACAGGACAGGACAACACGGAGGTAGAAGGAGGAGGCCTGTGTTCAGGAGTGGACGGGGATATGCTGATGAAGAAAAAGAAGATTATATTCAAAAAACGTATATTTTTATTAATTTCACGCAAATTACCTCGTATTGTACTGAATTGCCACTTTACTAATCTGATCGAAGTAAGATGGCAGATCCATTACTGATGAATGATGATCTTAATACATTACGTGCGATTGAGTGAGCTGATTGTCGGGAGGAAATTTATGATGTGATGATGTTGTGTGAATTACGCCAGCAATCTCTCAAGCCTCTTATTCATCACACGTCCTGAGAAAATAACACTCTCATTTGGATAATAGGTAATTCAGTAGCGAAGGGTTGATTTCTGCAGAAGGAAAGCCGGGGCTTACATTTATTATGGGATTACGTCAAATTAGACACATATTATACCTATCATTTTATCCAAAAGGTAACTCGATGGGAATCGTGCTCTTACGAGTAGGTAGCTTCGCGCCTGATAGGTATGTGAACGTGAACCATATATGTTCAATAAATTTTCAATCATTCCAGAGTTTCTTAAGATAGGGACTCAACTATGACGTCATGGTCAATTCTCGCGGTATTAAGGTTCAAAATCGCGTGATACAATGGAAAAAAATAATTTTAATTTTTGGGGTTAATTTCGCTTCATTCATAAAAACTTTTGCGGTTATTCCCTAGATTTATTAATGCATATTATCAATACAAAAAAATCTTTTTGACTTTCAGGAAACGAGCTGTTTTTCGGAAAAAAATCGGAAGTGTTATCATATATTTTTAAGAAATCTATAAAAGATATTTAAAAAAATTACGGTTATTCCCTGGATAAAGGTTCAATGTATCAACCTTATTTTTTTCCAAAGCATATCTAGCAAAGTTGTCGGGATCTTCTTGTGAAATGCAAAGATAGAGAAGTGTGGCATTCTGTTCTTTCTACCTACACCGCGAGGGTCGCAGATATAGTATCTTTTGACAGACTCTTGATATCCAGTAACCAGACCATGGGCGCCGGCAGTGAGGGAGGTGGGGGGAGGGGGGGGGTCAGCGAGGGCAAATATTTCAACTAATCGATGTAGAAAACTTGATCTATTAATTCTATTACATAATAAATGTTTAAAAGCTTTTTTAATTACAATAATTATATAACAATGGGACATTAATATAATAGGTACCCAACATTAGGTTTAAGAGTATGCATACCGACATTTCAAAAATTTCTAAAAACGGGAGACCTTATATCTCGACAACCGTTACTAAATATGCTTTGGAACAAAATAGGGTAGATGCATTGAACCTTTATCTAAGAAATAACCGTAAAACGTTTTTTATATCTTGTATAGATTTCTCAAAAAAAAAATGAAAAACACCTCTGATCTTTTTTCCGAAAGACGGAAGCTCGTTTCCCGAAAATCGCGGAGTAAAATTTATTTTTTTCAAAAAAATCTAGGAAATAACCGCAAAAGTTTTTTGATAGACGCAAAATTAACCCCAAAAATGGATAAAACGCTATTTTTACTATTTTATCATGCGATTGTTCACGCGATTTTGAATTATAATGCCGTGGGAAATGACTGTGACGTCATTCTTGGTGCCAAGCCCTTAATATAATACAGGCAGGTACTAACATTAGGTATAATAGGAAGATTGAAGAGATTCTTAAGATACCTACAATTCATATTTATTGATACTTCAAAATATAATTACTATATCTATATAACTATTCTAAAAAATGCTGTAAATTCAATAATATAGTAGGACTTTATTTTTGTACAATGCCCAATTTAATCAAGAGGGGATAGTGGTTATTTTGATGTTTGTAAATTTTATTGATAAAAAAATCTCCCAATGTTACATCTGAAATTTACTGAACCTTGAGATTATTCCCGTAGTTTGTTAGATGCTGTGTTTGCTTAGAATGCTGTAATTTTGTTGATAAAATGTTAAAGGTAAAACGCAGTGACTCTAGTTGGATAATTTTTTTAGGTATTTCGTTCACTAACAAGCCAAAATCGATACTTTTATTTTGCATTTACACTTTCATACAAAATTTGAAAAAGGTGAAGGGATAATAGAACTATTTTTAGTTGTGACGTCATTGCCCGGTCTATCTGGGCAATGACGTCCTCAAAATCTAGTAGTACATCATCATCATCATCATGAGCTCGGCAGTCCTGGGTGGGCCTTGGCTGAATCCAGGAGTCTCTTTCATGTATCAGTGCCGACAGAGTCTATCCACCGCATTTTCGGTCTTCCTGGTCTTCTACGTCCCTGTGGCGCAGTTAATGTAAGGCGTTTTATAGAATTGGCGTCGTTCATATTGATTACATGACCAGACCATCTTAGGCGCCCCACTTTGATGGAGCTGATCACGTCAGGATCTCCATAGATGTCATATAATTCCCTGTTGTATCGATGACGCCACCCGTTATGGTCTCCTACAGGGCCATAGATTGTTCTGAGGATCCTTCTTTCAAAGTAGTACTTTTTAGTTTAGTACATATTATACTAGTTGTAATTATTTAACCAAGGCACGTCAGTCTGTCATCTGCAGTCCAAATATTGTTACAATTAGGTAGTATACCAATCTCTCTTTCATTTCATATTTTGATTGCTTTGTGTTTTATTAAATTAATATAAGTTACGTAACAAACTCCATTAGAGTAATCTAATATTTAATATAGAATGGACGTATGATGCTGTATTATATGGACTTCTAATCTAAACATTACCTTAATATACACGGTTTAAATATTTATTATTCAAGTGTAATATTGTTTTCCCTCTTTTTTTCTGTTTCAATAAATTCATAACAAAATTGTGATATCTGAGGTGTGCGTATGCAATGGGTCGAGGTATCAGTAATTTACTGATGGACTTTTACATACAAAAACTACTTCATCCTGAAAATGGCAGTAGTATCGCTGCCGAAAGCTCGGTTATTCAACCACTCTGCCCGTCATGAATCAACAACGAAGATATGGATTCATCACGCTGTAAAATATTGATATAAAAATCACGCCATGGGAGAGAACCTTCTAGGATCCAAACTTTAAAACCCAATTATCTCAATGATTATAATGAGCTTGTTTTTAACTCAGAAGAATGGCTGCCACGTTGTTATTGGTCCTGCCGATGATGCCATTGAAGGTGACTATGGAGGCCGATTCTGGACATACACACTCTTTCACACTTTGGACAAGTCTGCTCCTCATTTGTTCCTAACAGACCTAAGTTCCTTACAGACGCCATATCAGGTATTTGGAAAAACTACAGCAGCGCCAGGTGAGGCAAATAATCTCAATGAACAATCAATGTTACCTCCCGATACCTTTAATTTGCGATGTGCGACAGTTTTTGTTGTTGCATAAGCTGTGGTTCGTAAATAATGAGGTACCAAAGTAAATAGTAAGCAGTGAGGCTATGGAGAAGTCAGCGAATCTAATACAAAATAAGATAATACATGAGAAGATAATTAGTGAATAAAAACAATACGTAACTATCAATATATCTATACTATACGCCTGCACTAGAATCTGCATTAACTGAACCATTAGGAGACATACAATATAGTACTAATTTATTTGTAGTTATCTAGAATTGTTCTCAATGTTATCATACGTCCGTTATCGTTATCAATTGCTGTAATTCTTTGTTATCTGTTGTTGCTGTATTGTTTGTCTAACGTGCATATTTTTTTTTCTTTTAAAGGTTTCTGGGCTCGCATCAAACAAACCCAAATACTTTTTTGCACACCTTGCACTAGGCCAAAAATAAAAATATATCGCAAAGTAAGGAATACGTCGTCACCATCGAATATAATACAATACAGTTCATAGCAGAGATCACTTGTTGGGTGGAATGCCAATTAAAAAAGAATTAGGTAATGGCAAAATGAAAAAAACTAAATATTTAGATTAAAATCCACAAAATTCGACTTAATAGTTCGCGAATAGTATTCGAGGGTTTGCAAAGTCTCAGGTCGCTAAGTGACCAGGAAGTAGTCAAAAAATCTATTGTAACATTTGCGCATAAATAAAAAAACACGGTGAATTTTAATAAAATCTTGTAAGAAAAGTTCTCATAACAGAGCTCTACTGTACACTGTATAGCAACCTTCTAGGTATATAGTAATATGTATCACATAATGTATTGTATATGAAATTAATGATTGCATTGTGATATAGAGAGAAGGTATAATGAAATTAAACTTTTTAGAGTGTTATGTAAGAGCCAGGTAGTTCACAATGGGTAATACAATATAGGAGTGAGGCTTTCACATACTTAATGATCGTTCTTGGTTAATTTCATTAAAACAAATTGTTTATTGTCTATTATATTTAAGTACATAATATTAATTCAATGTATATTATAATGTTAATGTGTATTGAATTGCTTTAATACACGGTGGAAATGCCAGTTCGAATCTCGGGGCTAAAGTTGTTGATAATGAATTAGACGTGGCTAATCAATTAAATAAGTATTTTTGTTCTATAGGTAAAGATCTTGCCGATAAAATTAAAAGTAAAAAACCTTTAAACCTGATTGGAAACCGTGAAATGTATTCCCCTCTAAATAGTATCTTCATTGAACCAACTTCGCAATCGGAAGTCATGAGTATGATTGCTAGTCTTAAGGGGGGATCTGCTTGTGGATGTGATGGAGTGACGTCTGAGTGTTTGAAGCTGCTGAGTCCCATTCTGGCACGACCGATAGCCTTTCTAATTAATAAGTATAATAAGTATATTTTGCTGGGCCAATATCCTGATTGCTTTAAATTGTCTAAGATTGTACCCGTTCATAAGGCGGGCAAGAGGTGTGAATCGGGTAACTACCGTCCTATAAGTCTCCTTAGCTCCTTGAGTAAAATATTCGAAAAAATCTTGCATAAGCGTTTTGTCAGCTTTATTACGAAGAACGGGGGCTTCGACCCACATCAATACGGGTTTCAAAGTAAGAGTAATACCACCACGACTTTGGTGGATGTTTTAAATTATGTTGAAGATGAACTAGATAAAGGAAATTATGTCATACCAATATTTATTGATTTATCTAAGGCATTCGATACCGTCGATCACAGTGTACTCTTGCGCTCGTTGTATAGACTGGGATTCAGGGGAAATGCACTTAACTTGGTTCGAAGTTATCTGGCTAACAGATTGGCTGTAACAGTCAATGGTGGCAGTGTTAGTGCCGAGAACGCGTTGGATATAGGTGTGCCACAGGGCTCAATACTGGGACCTCTTCTCTATCTGCTATACATTGATGATCTCAGGTACTGTGGCCTCAGGGGTAAGTATTTCATATACGCAGATGATACTGTTCTTATATATAGTGGAGGGAATGAACTGGACCTGCGAAGTACAATTGATTATGATATGAGTATTTATCTGTCATGGCTGAATGGTAAATTGCTAACTATGGACACTGATAAGACAAGATTTATGATCTTGAAGCAAAAGAATAAAGCCCCTATTGATGTGAGAGTTGAGGTCGGTAACTGTCTGATAAAGCAAACCTCACATATAAAATACCTGGGCTTAGAGTTGGACGATAGATTACTTTGGGAAAGTCATGTTGAAATGATTTTGAAGAAACTGGGTCCATTGGTGGGAATCATGAAAAGGGTGAACGTCTTCGATGATGAGGTCAGGATGATGATATATAATGCATTCATCCTACCTCAAATAACCTATGGACTGGTGGCATGGTCACAGTGTAATATTCAGTTGAGGGAAACAGTAAAGAGGTCAATGAATAAGGCCTTAAAGGTAATATTCGGTCTTCATAGATTCACAAGAACCAACGTGCTCTACAAAATCACGGGTGCTTTGACCCTCGACGAATTAATTATAAGCGAAAAGGTCAAGATGATTTATAGGATGAAAAATGGTCTAATTAAGACGAATTTGTATTTGAATTACAATAGAAATGTTCATACTCGATTTACCAGAACAAGGGATAATATTAGGTTAAACCATCCTAGAACCAATAAAATCAGAAACGGTTTCTTATACTCAGCATCGTACTTATTCAACTCTTTACCAGAAACTTTAAAAAGTAAATCTAACCTTGAGAGTTTCAAGGTGCACTTGAAGAGGTGGTTGCTGGGGAGACGCGACCAACATCTTTGACTATTTCCCTTGCCAATTGCCATGGTGATGTTCTGTTAATTGATTTATTTTATTTTACTTGTTTTATTTTATTAATTGTCTTATTTGTTTTAATGCTATTTATTTTTGATGCTATATGGTCTTGTTGTTCGAGTGTAAATATAACATATTTTTGATTGCTCTTTAATGGTATATATGCATGCATTTGATTTATGGATGTGTTTATCTATGTGAATTTTGTGTTCTCTTGTTAATATGTAGTGCTTATACATCGTCTTTCGATGTGTAGGTGCTGTATGTGTTGGTCGCATAACTTTCATTTGTTTTTATTGTATTATATCTTTATTTTATTTTGTATTGTTTGTATTGTTATTTAAGTATTATTTTTATCCTTACTATTTATATTCTTATTTATTTATTCATCTGTTTTGTTTATTATTTTACTTAAATTTTATTTATTTATTTTATTTATTTATTTTTTTCTTATTATTATTATTTTTGCAATTTTTATTGTTATTACTATTCATGCTTTTATTTAAGTACCATCTTAATTCATGTTTGTTCTTAATATTCATGTATATGCTTCATTATTGTCGGTGAATTTATTACTTATTTATTTTGATTTTTTACTAATTTATCTTTATGTTTTTTTTTATTATTTCGTATTTGATGATATTTCGTTTTTAATTTTGATTAATGTCAGAACATATTATGTTCTGACATTGTATTGCTAATTGTGGAGTATATTGGTCCCCTCATACCAGCTTAAAGCTGTATGGGGACCCGTCACCTTAATGTGTATTTTATTTAGTATATTGTTACCATTGTTTTGTAATTTGTACATATTTTCTGAATAAACTTATTATTATTATTATAAAGACGGGTTTACGGTAAGTTCGTCTAAAATCAATTCGTCTAAAATTTATTAGTCTAAAATCAATTCGTCTAAAATCGATTGGTCTAAAATCAATTCGACCAAAATCAATTTGCCTAACGATCAATTCCTCGATTTTAGAAGAATTGATTTTAGACGAATTGATAATTAGACGAATTGATTTTAGACGAACTGATTTTAGACCAATTGATTTTAGACGAATTGATTTTAGACCAATCGATTTTAGACCAATTGATTTTAGACTAATTGATTTTAGACGAATTGATTTTAGACGAATTGATTTTAGACTAATAAATTTTAGACGAATTGATTTTAGACGAACTTTAGACCAATTATGAGGTGTTCGGTAGCCTGGTTGGTAACGCGCTTGACTGTTAATCCAGTGGGCGCGGGTTCAATCCCCGACTTACTCCACTGCACAAAACAAGCTTTTAAGCTTTCTGTGAAGTGTACAAAGATGTATTTGGGTATATTTCGATAAACCCAGATTCATTTTTTTATAAAAAAAAGATTTTAGACGAACTGATTTTAGACGAACTTACCGGACACTCTAAAGGCGTATTCTGGACTTTTAGCTTACTGTGAAATGTGTTTTTTTTTAATGTTCGGTCCCCGTTCCATAAAGTAAGCCAAAATCGTTTTTCTTTTTGCGTTATTTTTCGCTTACACTCTCGTACAAGATTTGAAAAGTTGAAGAAAAAATAGAACGATTTTTACTCGGAGCTCCTGAATTAGTAGATAGTTTGTATTTTTCGTGTCTGGACTTGTTTCGGGCGTTTCGGCAAAACCTTCTGTAGCAGTAGTCAGACAATGTGACAGGTGACTGGGGACAGACAGACCTTCCACAAAAGTTTTTTTTGTGAATCTGGGTTTATTGAAATGAGCCCAAATGCATCTTTCTACTATTCACAGTAAGCTAAAAACTTGGGTCGTGAAGGTCGATTTCGGGGATCGAACACATGTCCCCCCGTTATGAAGGCGAGAGCGTCACCAACCCAGCTATTGATCACCTAGGTGTTAAAACAGATATATTTGATTTGAGATAATACTTAAATTATTTTAGGTATGAAACCGGATTTTAGGTTAATTGTGAAATCGTTTCCAGCTGCAGCATATATACAACTTTCAAAAATTACACGATTGACAGCAGGATGTGGTGGAATGGGTGAATGTTGCCCTGGGCATAAAGTGATCACTTAAGCCAGCCAAAGCCGACTCGTAAGCGTCGGAACACCCATCCTGCTTCCTCTCTAAGGGAGTTCGCATAACGCGAGGAAAAAACTTAAGATATATTTTTATTATACAACTTATCGAGTATTTTACTACACAGAAATTATTTAAAGTGTAAGTCTATCTATCTATCTATACCCTCACGCCACATCCCTTGCAGGGTAGGCAGAGAGGACAGAGCGCCAGACAGCCCTATCCTTACACACACTCCTAGCTTCCGTCACATTCATGCAATTAGTCATACACGCTCTCCGATTCCTTTTACTCAAAACGCGTCCATCCTTGAGGATCTGGTCGACATGATCGGACCAGGTCAGTCTCGGACGGCCGCGCTTTCTCACCCCTCTTCGCTCATTCAGATATATCTTTTTTGTCATCCTGTCATCATTCATTCTCTCAACATGCCCAAACCATCTTAGTTTGTTTACTTTCATTCTTGTCACTACACCAGTCTTGCAGTCACTCATTTCCCTAATAACCTCCTCATTTCCCTCTCATTTCCCTCTAACCCAAAATGTATTTTCTATATCAATATAATAATTGAGAAATATTTAACACATATTGAGTATTTAGCAATATTTATTGTATTTATTGAATATTCCATGGCTAGTATTAGAAGTATGGAGTATTTCTAAATTATCTACCAATAAATAATTTCGTATTTAGCGCAAATAATCTTTAATTTGCCACTAAACATGTTGTATTAATAACTAGCTTCTGTGATCGGTGAAGTCCAGGCAAATAAATCTATCTATACCCTCACGCCACATCCCTTGCAAGGTAGGCAGAGAGGACAGAGCAGACAGACCTATCCTTACACACACACACACTCCTAGCTTCCGTCACATTCATTCATGCAGTCATTCCCGCTCTCCGATTTCTTTTACTCAAAACGCGTCTATACTTCAGGATCTGGTAAACTGGCAGAGATCGCAGCTCCGCGATAGGCTCTCAAAAAATAATCTTTATTTTATGCTTTCGCCTCATTCAGATGGCACATGCGAGATTCCCCTGCCTGTGACTGCGGAGAGCCAGTGCAATCCATCAAGCACATTGTCGAAAATTGTCCTCTAAGAGCATTCCCTGGACCATATGCAGATATCCACAATGCCAAACCCAATAAATGCCCTTGAATGGCTTGGAAGCCTGGATGTTGCTCTGTAGGGTACATGTCTCCTGTATGTAACAGATAGCATAATTCTCTTATCTTCTGACGTTGCCGGCCAACGGTGGCAGAAGCCATATGAAATAAATAAAAAATACAAACATAAATAAATAAATAAATCTTACATACGTACATACATACAATCTGAAATATTATATAATAAAACATAATATTCTAATGTAATATTTACATAATATTATTATGTAGGTAATATGCAATGATAATAAATATGACGCAAGCTTGTGTTGTGATGAGGAGTAGATAAGTGGTGCATGTAATGGGTTAATCACACTGCAAATATTGCACATAATATATGTTGTGTATTTCAATACCTGATATATTTTGTAAATACTTGATGCTCTTTGCAATTTATTGACTTGGTGGTCTGTGTTAGGTATCTGGTTTGGTAACTATATTTTAAGGGCTTGGTACCAAGAGTGACGTCACAGTAATTTCCCACGGTATTAAAGTTTAAAATCGCGTGAACAATAATAATAATAATATAATTTCCAAATATACCAAAATTTCATAAAATTATACGTGATGTTAATAGATTTATTCCGCTCTGAGGAGGGCAACAAACTGGTCAGTGGAAGGACAAAGAAAGAGAGGACGGCCGAAAAAGTCCCTTGAGGAGACCATCAGAGGGGACATGGAACACCTGGAGCTTACTCCAGAAGACTGCCTCGATCGGGGAAAATGGAGAGGGAGTATCCGAGCCGCCGACCCCAAATAAATGGGATATGGTGTGGAGAAGAGAGAGTTAATAGATTTATTATAGATGAATTAATAAATAGTCAAAATTTAACTGATACACATAAGATTATATATTGTGCTGCAGCAACATGCTGTCATTTAGCTGGATTAAAATTACAACAAAATTCTCCTATACAGAATAATAATTCAACTAATAATTATTGGCAAAAGAGAATAGAATCACGAATTAATAAAATAAGATCATATTTGGGACATCTTTATTCTTATAAATCTGGAAATAATAGACAAAGAATTATAAAATCAATAGAAAAAATTTTTGATGTTCCGAATATTAATGTGATTAGAAATTTAGACACAAAAATAGTAGAGAAAATTGATGAATTCAAACAAAGAATTTTGGCATTAAGCAAAAGGATCCGACGATTCAAAAAACGAGTACTAAGACGCAAACAAAATTATCTCTTCATTAATAAACAAAAGAAGTTTTATGAAAATATTGAAGGCAAAAATTGTTCCATAAATTCAGTTCCAAATCAAAATGAAATGACTGCATTTTGGTCAGATCTTTGGTCTACAGCTGTTGAACATAATGCAGAAGCTAATTGGATACAACAAATTGAAATAGAATCGTCTGAATTACCAGATATGACAGATTTAGATATAAATTCTGATGACATAACTATTGCAATTAAACATACACCAAATTGGAAATCTCCAGGAATAGATGGTATTCAAAATTTTTGGTTAAAATATTTTACAAATTCTCATGGTACACTGGCTACACAATTTCAATTGGCAATAGAAAATTGTAATCTCCCAAATTTTTTTACAAAAGGTATAACTTATATGATTCCAAAAATTAATAATGCATCTCAACCCAATCAATTTAGGCCAATAACTTGTTTACCAACAATCTATAAATTACTTACTTCTGTTTTGGCAAATAAAATCAAAAATCATTCTGTGACCAACAACATTTTATCGGTCAGGCAAAATGGCTGTAGACAGGGATCTCGTGGAACCAAAGAATTGCTTCTGATTGATAGTGTTATTTGCGAGCAAGTGAAGCACAAAAAACGTAACCTTTCGATGGCGTGGATAGATTATAAAAAAGCGTTTGATTCGGTACCTCATTCTTGGTTAATAAAAATTTTGGAAATTTACAAAATTGATGTTAAAATTATTAATTTCTTAAAATATTGCATGTCTAATTGGAAAACAAAAATATCTATTTCAACGCCATCGGAAGGTTATGTTAGTGATTCGATTGACATAAATAGAGGAATATTCCAAGGTGATAGTCTGAGTCCGCTTTGGTTCTGTATTGCATTGAATCCCTTAAGTGCATTGATTGAAAATTCTCAATGTGGTTATCAGCTCAAAAGGGGTGGTTGTAAATTTTCTCATCTTTTTTATATGGACGACTTAAAATTATTTTCATCAAATTTAAATAATCTCAATAAATTAATTTCAGTAACAAAGGATTTTAGTGATACAATCAAAATGGAATTTGGTATGGATAAATGTGCAATAATTAATGTTAAAAAAGGGGTTATCGAACAAACAAATGAAGTGATTAATAACACAGTTAATTTACCAAATCTTACATTAAATGAAACCTATAAATATTTGGGAATAAATGAATCACTGGGTTTTGATCATGTATTTTTAAAAAATAATGTAAAAGCGCGTTTCATCTCTAGATGCAAATTAATTTTTAAATCACTTCTTTCTGGACATAATAAAATTAGGGCAATTAATTCATGGGCAATTCCAGTAATTTTGTATTCATTTGGTATTTTAAAATGGAACCAAACGGAATTAGACACACTAGACAGAAAGGTGCGTACTACAATGACAAGATATCGAATTCATCACCCTAGATCCTCCATGATGAGACTTTACCTTCCTCGCAAAAATGGTGGCAGAGGATTACTTAATTTAAAGAATTTACATAATAATGAGGTAGAGTCTTTAAAGAGATTTTTTGTAACTCATAGGAGTAAAGTAGGCTATGAGGACTTGATAGATTGTGATTTGAGGTACACACCTTTATGTCTCTCGAATCCTGGTGCTTCACTACCGACAATGTCAGTTGAAAATCGAGTAGACATATGGAAAAGTAAATCTCTTCATGGCCGTTTTCACCAAGTTCTGACATCTACAAATGTATGTTTTGAAGACTCAATCAATTGGTTAAGGTTTGGTGATCTATTTGGTGAAACCGAAGGTTTTGTTTGTGCAATACAGGATCAAGTCATTGTAACAAATAACTATGCAAAATTCATTATGAAACAACCAAATATAATTGATAAATGTAGGGCTTGTGGTCAGATGGGAGAGACATTACGACATATTATGTCGGGGTGTTCTCTTTTGTGTGGCACTGAATATTTGCAGAGACATGACCAGGTTGCCAAAATAGTTCACCAAAGATTGGCTTTAAAATACGGTTTACTCGATGAAGAAACTGAATATTATAAATATCAACCATTGTCGGTGCTTGAAAATAGCATTGTTAAGTTGTACTGGGATCGACCAATACAAACCGATCGTACAATTCCAGCTAATCGACCGGATATTGTATTGGTTGATCGTAGGGAAAAAAAGACCTATATTGTGGATATCACTATACCACATGATGAAAATCTCCATAAGGCTGAGCAAGACAAGATTACCAAATATCTTGATCTTGCTCATGAAATTATGGAGATGTGGAGAACACCTTCCACTGTCATCATTCCTATAGTGATGTCCACAAATGGTGTCATTCCTAAGAGTCTCAAAGTAAATCTTGAGAAGCTTGGATTGCATGGTGGGCTTCAATACGCCATGCAGAAGGCTGTCCTACTATCATCTTGCAGGATTGTTAGAAGGTTCCTCTCTCTATAGCTCTTAAAAACTCTCTCATGATAAGTGCATTCTAGTGCACATCGTGGGAGAGGGGGACATCCATTAGTATGGTAAAATGTTTTTAGTTCTATGTGATGTGTTTGTTTATTTAAAATTTTGTATTAATATTATTACCTATTATTTATTTTATATTTTTGTAATTTTTTATTTTAACATGTTTTTATATATTATTTGGTTTAAACGAATGTATTATATAGAGCTGAAAAATTTTGTATACTATTGTGTTAATAAAGTTGATTTGGAAATAATAATAATAATAATGGATGGAGTATAATAATAAAAATCTTTATTGCAATAATAAAACATTACAAATGGCGGGTTTATTGCCAGTGGCAATATCTGCCAACCAACCACCAACAATCTTATGAAAAAATGGTAAAAATAGCATTTTTTCTTTTTTTTTTGGGGTTAATTTTGCGTCTATCAAAAATCTTTTACGGTTATTCCCTAGATAAATGTTCAATGCATCTACCCTATTTTGTTCCAAAGCATATTTAGTAACGGTTGTCGAGATATAAGGTCTCCTGTTTTTAGAAATTTTTGAAATGTCGGTATGCGTATACTCTTAATCGGTTAGCTAGAAGCGTTTTGGGTAAAAGGAATCGGAGAGCGTGTATGACAAATTGCTGTCTTGGTGCCGACCCTAATGTATGCTAGTGAGACTTGGACGTGGATGAAGAAGGATGAATCAGGGTTGAATGCAGTAGAAATGAGGTCCTTAAGGAGAATGTGTGGGAAAACGCTGAGAGTTAAGATAAGGAATGAGGTTATTAGGGATATGAGTGACTGCAAGACTGGTGCTGTGACAAGAATGAAAGTGAATAAACTAAGATGGTTTGGGCATGTTGAGAGAATGAAAGATGACAGGATGACAAAAAATATATATTTGAGTGAGTGAAGAGGGGTGAGGAAGCGCGGCCGACCGAGATTGACCTGGTCCGATCACAGATCTTCAAGGATGGACGCGTTTTGAGTAAAAGGAATCGGAGGGCGTGTATGACAAACTGTATGAGTGTGACGGAAGCTAAGAGTGTGTGTAAGGATAGGGATGTCTGGCGATCTCTGCCTACCCTGCAAGGGACGTGGCGTGAGGGTATAGATAGGTATAGATAGAGAAAATTAACCCCATAAAATGAAAAAAACGCTATTTTTACCATTTTATCATGCAATTGTTTAAGCGATTTTGAACCTTAATGTCGTAGGAAATGACTGTGATGTCATTCTTGGTGCCATGCCCTTAAGTCACATTTTGTCCAGCTCAAACCATCGGATTCGGAAGACACTGTGCCGTTGCGAAGCACTGGTAACTCAGCTAGTATACAATAAATTATTGAATTAATGAATTTCAGGAATTGTTATGTTTCCGTATTTGCCTACTACTAGTATTATCATAGTATCGTATCATTTGTATGCCGTGCAATTAATATTAGATAATGTACTTGAACATTACATTACATACAACATACAGGAAAAGTGAACATGATTGATGACATTGCACTTGCAGAGTAGGCAATTAGACGTCTGCTGTCGCTTCCTTCCTCGTCAAACATCATCATAACATCGTACAAAGTATTATTTAATTAAGGCTCGCGATCCAACTATGACGTAGCGGCCATTTTCCGCGGCATTTTAAGGTTCAAAATCGCATGATAAAATGTTAAGAATAGCATTTTTTTTTACATTTTTTGGGGTAAATTTCGCTTCAATCAAATAACTTTTACGGTCATTCCCTAAATTTTCATGCATACTATCAACACAATAAAAAAATTCTCCGCGACTTTCAGGAAAAGAGTTGTTGTTATTGTTCTTCATCCCTAGGAAAGTCTTTTGGAAAAAAGATCAGAGGTGTTTTTAAAAAAAAAGATCACCTAAACCAGCCAAAACCGACTCGTAAGCGTCGGAACATCCATCCTGCTTCCTCCCCAAGGGAGTTCACATAACGCTACATTATGTGAATGAAGATGCCTCTCGTCTCTGTTGAGGACAAAACTAATAATAGAAGTAATAGAACTATGTATCTCCACTCGACTGCGAGTGATCTACGATCGCCTATTATATAAAGTAAGTAAGTAGATTTTATTCTAAATCACAATTGACCGAAAAATTTATAAAATGTCTGATAAATGAATTACTTACCTACATTTTATTAATCAAAAAATGATTACAAAATAATTGTATATTATGTATAAAATTAGGCTACGTATATAACGCATCAGATGAAATGACTCATGCATGCAGACTGTTCTATAGTATATAGTACCCAGTAACATAATAATATGTATAAGTTACAGGCAATGTATGAAATCCGTCATTGTATACAATCCGTAGAATTCTTTTACTTAAAACTTTATTTTATTAAGAGTACGCATACTGACATTTCAGAAATTTCTAAAAACGGGAGACCTTAGATCTCGACAACCGTTAATAAATATGCTTTGGGAAAAATAGAATAGATACATTGAATCTTTATCTAAGGAATAACCGTAAAAGATTTTTATATCTTTTTATATCTCTACCGTTTCCCGAAAGTTGCGGAGAATTTTTTTTTGTATTGATAATAAATGTATTAAAATCTAGGGAATAACCATGAAAGTTTTTTGATTGAAGCGAAATTAACCCCAAAAAATGGAAAACATGGTATTTTTGCCATTTTATCATGCGATTGTTCACACGATTTTGAACCTTAATGCCGTGGGAAATTACCGTGACATCATAGTTGGTTCGGGAGCCTTAAAACATACATATCCTAAGAAGAGTATGAATTAAAGAACCCCTGGCAAACTATTTCCCACATTTCTTAAATTGACCCGGCATTGTATACATCTCCTCGTATTTGTATGCAATTCCTACATTCCATACACATCCGGCAACATATATTTTATAATATAATCTGTATTAATTACATATAGAATATAATATAATTGGAGTGATTAAGATGACCGATTATCTCGCTCTGAGGACTTTCTGAATTAAGACACTGGACCACTGTACTAGGTCCAATATACTATATGTCTCATTATTGTATGGAATTATTCATAATATCTTATTTAATTACTCTAATATAGATTAAGAGTATGCATACCGACATTCCAAAAATTTACAAAAACGGGAGACCTTATATCTCGACAACAGTTACTAAATATGCTTTGGAACAAAATAGGGTAGATGCATTGAACATTCATCTAGGGAATAACCGTAAAAGATTTTTTATATCTTGTATAGATTTCTCAAAATAAATTTTGAAAAACACCTCCGACTTTTTTTCCGAAAGACGGAAACTCGTTTCCCGAAAGTCGCGGAGTTTATTTTTTTTTGTACTGATAATATGCATTAAAACCTAGGGAATAACCGTAAAAGTTTTTTGATAGACGCATATTAACCTCAAAAAATGAAAAAAAAAACGCTGTTTTTACCATTTTATCATGCGATTGTCACGCGATATTGAACCTTAATGCCTTGGAAAAAGACTGTGACATCATTCTTGGTGCCAAGCCCTTAAATATAGATTAAGTAAGTTAGTGTAACAATACCCCACGTGTGGTAAATACATATCTTGGCAGCCGGCGGACGTTAGCTGCAAGTGGAGTTGGAAGATTGTATTGTTGGTAGCCCTGATTGTCGAATCTTGCCATAAGAGCTGTCAAAGGTCCTCAATTTTCTCACATTGTATATTTTACAAGCAACCTACAATGATGAAAATATTATAGAGCAGCGCTAGAGAAATCATTTTAAAAAGATAGTTTTGCGAGTTTGAAAAAGAAAAAAATACCACGATAATCCCTTTAAACTACCATGACAAGTTTGAAAAATAATGTTGCCAGTTTATTCTAACAATCCAAAAATAGGCAAAAAAAAATTAAAGAACGTTGAACCATATCTTATTATCAGATCTAGCAACACTAAATCAAGTTTTCTGCCGTGAGACTTCTGAAAAAAAATAGACTTTAATTGGCTGGAGAGCCTGCGCCGGTACAAGAAGTGCCGGCTTCGAATCCCGGTACTGACGATGTATTCTACACTTTACAATGATACAAGCTTTTAGAATAGGGGAGACTGGATTCAATTGAGTGAGATAGAAAAGTGTGAATTGTAACCCCCTTTGCATAAGGACACTGAAGGAATGTAATTTAGTGGTGGGGTTTGCCGGGAGGCTCCCTTAAGGCTAACCCTGGGCCCACCTCTTAAAAATATTTTGCCAAGAAGTGCGGGTAAAGAGGTCGCTATTAATGCGCCTGAGCTACCCGGGGATGTGCAAGGCCTTAAGCCCGCGGAATTTTCCTTCAATGTACCTACAATAATTCAGAAGAAGATGAAATCATGAAATGCAGGTGATACTTATATGATACTTATATAGGTGATCTCTTATATACTGGACAGTTAGGTATATAGGCAGGTTCTTGTTTATTTGCTATTGGCGTATATAATATGTTCATTCATACAATTGAGGTCGTGTGTGTTCATATATACTACCTATGTATACATATTATATACAATCATCTTCTATGTACGAGAAGTAACAAGTATTACATACATACCTAATTATTATATTTTATGATATTAGGTATGTACAGGTTGTTTTTTTATTTTACGAAAATATTTACAATGATGCACAATTCAACAGATGAAAACCAACATGTAACATCACAAAACACGTCTCATAATAGTATCCTCGCTTGCTGTGTTGCGGGCTGCGGCGACCATTGCGTATAAACAGACTTAGGAATGAATGAATGAATGAATATTTATTTTCTTGATAAGTACATAGGTATAATACAAACATAGAGTAAAATAAAGGTAAAAATAGATAAATAAAATAAATTTATATGCATATATACACATACACACACATACATACATATACACATCCATACATACACACATACATATACACACACACACACACACACACACACACATTCCACACAAAAATTTTGAATATTCATTTATTTGTTGCATATATTTACGGTTATACCATAACATTATAATATAAAAAGTACATTAACCCAAAAATAAACACGCAAACACATTTGATAGCTGGGACAATGACAAACATGAATTATTTCAATGCAACACAATACAGTGCTACCACCGCGAGAATGCGAATACAAGCGCCAAAAGGCGGAAATATTGAATAGAAAATAGGAAAAATTAAACAGAAAAAAGCAAACATGTGGTTTTTATGTTTAATTCCATTCTTCCTCTTCTACTTTTGTATGCGATTACAACCATTGTATATACAAATGATCTGGGAGTCAGAGCTCCGCGTCAATATTTCTCAAATATTCAATTGCCCTTGGCGTCACCTCATGGATTACCCAAATATCCCCCTTGAACTTTTTGTTGGGACAGTGCCCCACAATGTGATCGACCGTCTCGACCTGGCCAGGCCATGCTTTGAAAACATAATAATATTTTGACCATTTTGGGAGCCGTTTAGACATAAAATCGCCCCAAGGCCACTTTACATTTTTCTATATCACCGTATAGGATCGTCACAAAGAGTAAAAATGATAGATTAAATCACCACACTGGATCGTCACAACCAATAAAAAAATCAAAAACAAAAACAAAATAATCAGTTTTGGTTAACTCCTGTCATTGGTTGACCAGTTTGGACCCGTAGGTACGTCACGTACAAGGAGGTGAGTCTTCAGCGACATCAATAAATGCTGGAGAGGGTGCAGAGAACGTTTACCCAAATGGCAAAAGGCCTCAGATAATATAAATAATATCAATAAGTTCTTCTAAAAAAAATGGACGCTGATAAAACCAAACACGCTGTAGCTACAATTGAATTAGGTATAATATTTTCTGATATCAAATCAATATCTACTACGGCTGCGGGTGATTTAGCATTCCGAAGCGGCGTGTATGTTACCGGAAATGCATGAAATCCGTCATTGTATTCAATCCCTAGTAAATGTATACAATGCCTTAAATTGGCAGGAAATGTGTGAAATTAATTAAATTTTTGAATTTTTTTTTGTATTATAATCATAATATTTTATAACATATTTTACTAGGAATTATGTATTTTTTAATGAGAAATCTGAAATATATCAAATTATGTAATTTTAAGTGCGACTCCAGTTTACCTGCAAAAATAAATGGGTTCTTCATTTAGATTACCTACGTTTTTATGCTCGATTTTATCTATGTGCCGGCTTACCCGAAGCACAAGGTAATAAGTTTTTGAGTTATTAAAACATATGTTTCATAAGAAAAGCAAGAATTAAAAAAACTTTATTTTTATTTTTTAAGGATCTGGGCTTGCATACACAAACCCAAATACTTTCCTGCACACCTTGCACTAGGCTAAAATCATGTATCACAAAGTGTGGAATACATCGCCAGCGTCGAGGTTTAAACCTGGCACCAGCTCCCGCTTGAGAGAATGCCGCCTCAACCAACTGCTCAACCGTGTACTCAAATTTGATCCGGCAGTGTATACATCAAGATTTAGTAGGTAGTAATACGTAATTGTAAGATGATAGTTTCTAAGAAAAAAAATGTAGTAGTGTGTAGATCCTTGCAGTGAGAGTCTCCTCCAAGGAACATTAAGGGTGTTCAGAGTAGTTTCGGGAGGGGTTTGTTGAGGGGAGCCCTTCTGGCGAACCTTGAGCCCTCTTTTGAAAAAATGTTTTTGCTTAAAAGACTGGATGATATACATTTCGTTTCATCCGTCTTGTCACACTTTTTGTATAGAATTACTATGTAGCCAGTGGCCAAGTTATATGAAACAAGGAGTAGGAGCTAAAGCTTCTGAAACATCTAGGGGTGGAGGTGGGTTTACCCTTAATGTATACAGTTCCTAGGATTTGTATACAATGCCTAATTTCATACGTTTCCGGTAACATAATATACAAAAACAATGCCTGCAGTTGATATGAGTATATGTGTATAGTATGGTAGATATAGTGTTGGGAGGAAAGTAGGTATTGGAGGAACTATTTATAGAAGTGGTCAGTGAATATGTAGGTAGACCAAATCAATACATGGCGGATTTAACTCTCTGTGAATATAATTATCATCTTATAATGTCAGATAGTAACGGGTGAAGTTTTTATTTATTCACATTTTTGCAAAATACTAGACATGTACTGACTAGTCGGGAAAGCCGACTATCCAGCTAAAGACGCCGTCTATTAGAGTCGGCAAAAGATGGTGACTATAGTCGGTAATTAATAGCTATAAGAAATAAAGAAATCGCTAGTATTTACAATACATTTTTTGTTTTGGTGAATAGAATTCAATATAATATGGGAAATACAAGAAAATTATTATGCTCGTAATTAAGTTTAATTTTTAGTAGAGATGCACCGATTGTAGTCGCCGACTATTCGGTCGAGCCGTTGATCCGGCAAAGTTGCCGACTATTATGATTAGGCCGACTAATCAGCCCGATCCATAGTTGGCCTATCACTAAAAAATACCTATGTTAACATTACAAATATAAATTATAACATTTGCTCACATACTTACATTACGGGCTCAGAACGAAAACTGTACTCAAG
The DNA here is from genome assembly GCA_963576895.1 of Ceraclea dissimilis. NCBI lineage: Eukaryota > Metazoa > Arthropoda > Insecta > Trichoptera > Leptoceridae > Ceraclea > Ceraclea dissimilis. The sequence continues at coordinate 231,499 of OY756379.1, read as the reverse complement.
GGCAGACGTGTTTTGAGCTAAAGGACTCGTAGATTAGACGTGATTTGGATAAAAGGAAGGGTAGAGTGTGAATGACGAATTGCATGAATGTGACGGAAGCAAGAAGTAGCCTACCCAGCAAAGGACGGAGAGAGAACAGACTTTTTGAAAAAAAAAACAACACCCCTGTTTGAAAAATATATTTATTTTTATTTATCGTGTGGCCAACATCACGCCTATATCATATAACATTCGTTATGTCAAAGTGTAAAAATAAAAGTCAAAAGCGCAGAGTGAACTGCTTGTCAGAGACTTCAATCTAGATTTCTTATGTATTGTATTGCTTCGTCGCTAAGGGTTAGGAAGTCTGATGCATTGCCACTGTACGCTCTGAGTGCGCACCCGGTAAAATATAAACCGACATTTACAGCCCCGTTTTTATGTAATTAGCATTTGCCTGTTTTTTTTTTTATAAAAATAAAATAATTTCGCGATGCTCCATTGGATTGAATATTATGGCAAAGGTTGTGTGAAATCAAGTGTCTTTATTTTCGTCATTACGAACGGGTAATACAGTTCGTAAAAAAACATAATTAAGAATAATATTTGCAAGCACGTGAAATGATCTATGTATCATTATGGATAGATCTCTACATACATATATATTATATATGTATTATAAATTATGACATGTGTATACATAGTAGTATGTATGTATGTAGTTGTACCTGTTCTCAGCTGAGCGAGATATGTACCTAGCCTATCTATGTCTATATAAATATTATTATCTTTTATATGAAAAGTAGGCAACAAAATAAGGCCTAAGTAGTATTTTTAGATATCTATGAAAGCTATTGGTAAAGATAAAATACATTGTAATTGTTTTCGAGGGTCTCGTGTAAGTCAGGTAAAACAATTTAAAGATAAAATAATACTTAGTATAGTTATATCGACGGAAGCACAGCAAAGGATGGACTTTCCATCAGGCTACATTAAATTTAACTCTACATAGTTACGACCTTGTGTCAGTTCGAAAAACTGCATGGAAGAAATCGCGGCACTGTGATTGATAAGTTCGCCTTGATTAATTTTACCACTTGCCACCGAGCATATGTACTTGTATAAAAATGCTTAATAACTTACCATAAATGATTTATCCAACGGTCATTCTGAAGTCAGCAAATAATCAACAGTCACCAATCTGAAACAACATAAAACACCATTAATTAGTTAAAAAATGGAGGCACAATTAAATTGCCAGGTACAGGACCCTGGTAAAATATTTACTATTTTGTCCCTAGAAAAAAAGCATAATTTGCTAATTTATTTATTTATCTATTTTTACACTCTCACGGTAATTTTTGTTTATTTAATTTTATTTTATTACAAATACAAGCACAAAACGTGCAAAAACTATAGATATAAGTAAGGACATGAAAATAAGACAATAATTTCAAATTCAAATTCAAATAAATTTATTAATAACTAATATCTTACATTTCTAGTACATACTACATACATATAAAACTTATTACAATATTTACAATTTTCCATACTACCCTCCAATGTGAGGAGACCTCGTGTATAGAGGGGAGTTCCGGGGTTTTCATCAATTCTAATCATCAAAAACTAAACCAAAACATCAACAACAAAACAGTGACACATTTTTTTTTACAAATTATAACAGAAAAAAACAACAAATTTATTAATAAATCGGATTCATGCTATCATCTCCATTCATAATTCAGCTTTCACCCACAAGCATGCGCCATAGTTAAATAAAAACATTATAAATTCATGCCGGTCGTCTCACATACCCATACTCAATCTCGCTCTCACACTCACATACCGCATTTACAAACAAAATACAACATTTAGGTATTAAAATTACTAAAGGAATCGTGGATGAATTGCCAATATTTTCGCGTGGCAGTAGCCAGCAGCAGGTTTTTCGAACATTATGTAGTTTTTATTAGGTATTACTAATTATTATATAGGTACCAGTGGCGAAGTCGGGTTGACTGTAAGATATTGCTTTTGCAATAAGTCCGCCTTTTGGCACACTGTATTATCTTGTTTTGTTTTTGTTGTTACATATATTTTCTGGCCAATAAAGTTTTATTTATTTATTTATTTATTTATTTACCAGTGGCGAAGGGTGGAATTCTGGAGAAGGGAAGCCGGGGCTAACATTTCTTATGGGATTACGTCAGATTAGACACTATTATACCTATCATTTTTTCCAAAAGGTAACTCGATAGGAATCGTCTTCTTAGGTAGCTTCGCGCCTGATAGGTACGTATAATAAATAATAGTATATGTATTATTCTTCCGGCTTAGATCCTCATTTGACGAGTAGGTAAAGTCAGCAGTGGATATAAAACAAGATAAGTAAGTCAGTAACCACTTGTCTACTACTGTCATCAATGCGATGTTGTATTTTAAATATCATATAAATATATCTGCAGGTATATTATAAGCGGAGTGTGAGAGACATTGATCATTCACTTTCACTATATTATATGTGATGTGATGCACCTGTTTTATATCATATGTGGAACCTACCTCTAGTACTTACTATAGCCAAAATAGAGGGTTCCAAAAACTCCCATGTAAAAAAGTAAACGTAAAAATATACATTTAAAGGTACGCATACTGACATTTCATAAATTTCTAAAAACGGGAGACCTTATATCTCGACAACCGATACTAAATATGCTTTGGAACAAAATAGGGTAAATGCATTGAACCTTTATCTAGGGAATAACCGTAAAAGATTTTTTTATATCTTGTATACGTTTCTCAAAAAAAATTTTTAAAATCACCTCTGATTTTTTTCAGAAAGACGGAAGCTCCTTTCCCGAAAGTCGCAGAGTAAATTTTTTTTTTCGTACTGATAATATGCATCAAAATCTAGGGAATAACCGTAAAAGTTTTTTGATAGACGCAAAATTAACTCCAAAAAATGTACCTTGTTATTTTGAATACCTACAAACTACATATACCTGTTTGCTTTAGGTGACAGTTTAATTTTGTAGTACTGTTTTATCATAAACACGTTTTAATTGGTAACTTAATTAATTTAAGTATGTTACAGATTTGTTTAATCAACTAAAACTAATCTCTATTACCTCCAATGCCGCGCTCCGACTGGTTGATAGGTATACTTAGTTTGTTCGCACGTCAATGCGTTTTCAAAGTCTTCAACTTTCAACTTTTTTTAAAGTTTTTTCGCGTGGTTCATAAAAAGCTTTCTACGATTACTTGTTTCTTTAACTAATACCAAGTTTGTAAGATTTGGGGGCTACTAGTTTTTTGATATAGAATAGAGGTCAAAGCCTACCTATAAATATCTATACAAAAACCTTGCTCATTGCAAAAACAATGCCTACATTAACTAGTAATAAGTATATTCATGGGCGTCGCCAGCCTCGGAGCTAGGGGGGAGGCAACAAAATTTTTAAAAATTGATTTAATATGAAAAACGCTTAAATAGCGCCGCAGACGATTTTTTTTTGTGAGCCATACTGAAGAAGCTCGTGATTTGGTTTATTTGAAAATGTACATAATCCTTTGCATAATAATATGTATGAAAAATGTTTTTTATGAAAAGCAATAAAAAAATTGCGCCGCAGGCAAATTTTTATGAAACAATTGTGTTTTAATGGATTTTCATACTAATTTTAGAAAACTTATGACATGATGAGAAAATATGTGGTAATAATGTGATTTTTTGTGAGGTTTTATTCTACTATATATTTGAGTGAGCGAAGAGGGGTGAGGAAGCGCGGCCACCCGAGACTGACCTGGTCCGATCATGTCGACCAGATCCTCAAGGATGGACGCGTTTTGAGTAAAAGGAATCGGAGAGCGTGTATGACTAATTGCATGAATGTGACGGAAGCTAGGAGTGTGTGTAAGTATAGGGCTGTCTGGCGCTCTGTCCTCTCTGGCTACCCTGCAAGGGACGTGGCGTGAGGGTATAGATATACCTATTCCAATCTCTAGGGGGGGCAGATGCCGCCCCCTGACGACGCCCATGAGTACATTCATACAACACTGCAATCTGAATAGTATTTAATATCTAATATGAATGATAGCAATTATAAATATTTGAATATTAAAATAGAAAGTGATGATTGCGTAAGCTGTCATGGTCAGCACAGCGACCTTCACTCCTGAAGATGATTCCGGCATAAGGTCGAAATGATGCAAAGATTTATCTGAAGGCAGATTACGTAATCGACAATGAGATTCGAACCCTCATCGCTAGAAAATGATTCTCGTAAAATAACGCTTCTTACGTGGATCTTCTTCTTCTTGCCTCTTCCCAGTTTATCTGGGGTCGGCCCTTCTGGTACGTAGTCGCCAGACCTTACGATCCTGTGCCATCCCACTAGTAAGCTGTTGGTCCCTAAGCTCCTTTTCGATATTTGTCCACCAGGTGGCTTGTGGACGTCCTCTGGATCTGGACTGTGATGGTATGTCCAGTGCGAGCTTTACCACGTGATCGTTGTTACGTCTGCTCACGTGACCGTACCATCGGAGTCTTGTTTGAAAGCTTCTTACGTGGATAATAATGCTTAAATATTCGCCTATATTTTTGCAGGAAACATTAAGGGCCTATATGCACTGAGCAAAAATCGTTCTATTTTTGCTTCAGTTTTTCCAAATTTTGTATGAGAATGTTAGCGCTCGATAAGAATTATACAAAGACAAAGTGAATTATATCTTTTTAAAGGAAACCTGGAAAGAAATTATAAAATCTAAAACAGCCGATTTGTTAAGATTATATAATTACCAGTATTTTGGCTAAATTATACTTTTGTATCTGAAAAACTGAGCGGAAAATCTTCAGATCCCGTAAATTTTAGGGGTACTTTAAGAATATTTTTTTATTCAAGGAACTTCCAAATCCTGTAATTCTAAAACAGCCGATCTGTAGTCCATACTTTCATCTATCACTGTCTTCAACTTCAAGACGATTGCCTCAGTATTGGCTGAGTACAATTCAGGGCATCAAAGCCCAATGATAGCATATAGCAGATCTTAAGGGGGCATTGTAACTGAACATGTGATACAATAATGAAATATTTTTATTAACATTATTGGCACTGTGTGTAGTTGGTAGGTAGGTACTTAATATACCTTGTAAAGGTGGTAGGTAAGTGATACGAATATATGGAGTCTGTTGACTGAAACAACCGGTTGGATGGTAGACTGTGTATTGTGGAGGCCGATAAGATCACAAGGCCGCCACCATCAGGAGACTATCATCTTATCAACATTCACATTGTACTTCATGTAGGTACATACTTTATAGCCTAACTATGCCCGATCCCACCAACTACCACCTAGGAAGCAGACCCCTAAGGAATTTCCATACAAAACCACAGATAATTTGAGTGATTATTATAACTGTCATAACCTTTAAGATATAAATCCATACAAAATACAGCATGCAACTCTACTTAGTTAGGTGGCCAAATATCTCGGCCCAGAATCTCCCTCACTTAAGTAGCTGCATGCTGTATTTTGTATGGATTTATATCTTAAAGGTTATGACAGTTATAATAATCACTCAAATTATCTGTGGTTTTGTATGGAAATTCCTTAGGGGTCTGCTTCCTAGGTGGTAGTTGGTGGGATCGGGCACTAGTCTTTCATTTTCTGTATACATAGGAATGGTACTAGAGAATATAAAAGTTTTTATATGTTTTGTGGATAGAGCTGCTGACTATTGTGGATTTTAAATTACAGTGCATTTTCTATATCTTGGCAGTTGGCGGACGTTAGCTGCAAGTGGGGTTGCAAGATTGTATTGTTGGTAGCCCTGATTGCCGAAAGGTCATAATTAGCGAAAATGTATAGAATTTTTTCAATTCTGCGATGTCAAGGAGAAACGAATAGGTAGATTTCCTTTTTGGTAATCATACCGAATACCGCGAATACCGATTTTAAGCATTGCATAAATTTAGTAGGAATTGTATACAATGATGTATTTCATACATTTCCGGTAATATATACCTACACAAACCCAAATACTTTCCTGCACACTTCGCACTAAGCTAAAAGCTTGTGTCGTGAAATGCCATAGCTTTTTGTTTGTCTTCTTTGATTGTACATCCTTGCAGAGTTCACATATAAAATTATTAACGTATAAGTTTCAATTTCTTACAATTCGTCATAGTTACATCACTTTTGATGTTCTAGTTCTAATATTGTACAGACACGCATATAAAGCAGATGGTCTGATATAGCATGAAGATGATTTGAATATGAGTTCTAATTCTAATCCGTTCTCCACTGTCTCTGAGATGAAAGCCCATCGTGTAGGAAGGTCACACACTCATGCAAAGTGTATGTAGTTCAAGGTGGCCACGGTCACCAAATATGGACGTCGGGCAGACTAATAATATATTCAACACTTCAAACATTAGATACTTTACTCGTAAGATATGAGTGATGTAGTGACATTTCAGACAAAACATGAAAGGTAAGTAAGTAATCATTATCTATTAATTAATAGTAATTATTAATACTTGCAATATTGTAAGTTGATTTCTAAATACTGATATTTCAGGTACTTAGCTTGTATGTGTATATAGAGCAGTATATCTGAGCCTAATCCTGTGATATCCGTGATATCTGGATAGGTGAATGTTTCCCAGTATTAGGCTGATGAGTTTATATGACAATCATGAATGATAATTTATGTACTCTTCTAGCTGATAATACTGAGAAGTGTAGCGGCAAGTATTGTCTCCGCGTAAAAAATATAATCATTTACACAATGCATATAATGTAAACTAGTGATGGGCCGACTAGTCGACCGACTATTATAATAGTCGGCATCTTTGGCCGGATTGTCGACTTTCCAGACTAGTCGGGATCTCTAATGTAAACTTTCTCATCAGAGTGTATGAAATCAAGTAGCGATGTTCACCCCAATATATATTTTTTTGAGATTTCTGATTCAAATCGCAATCTTTTTATTTTATTTATTTATACTATACAAGTAAAACTACGATATGGTAAACATTATCCTGGGTACAAAGTGAACACTTAAACCAACCTAAGGATGGAGTCCAAACAATCTAAGCTTATTCACGTTCATTGTAGTCTACTACCCTTCTTTTATAATAACGTCATTTCTTATCCTATATCTCTCAATATTCTCCCACATATTCATCTCGACGACCTCATTTATACTGCAATTAAAGGAGGTTGTTAATTAGTATTTTTGATTGATGAATATTTTTCTTAAACAACATTCACACATTCTCTCCGCATGTCGAAACCATCTCAACTTGTTCACATTCATCCCCGTCACAACATCAGTCAGCCATTTTAGAAATAAAAGTAGGTAATTGATATTTGATTGATGAATAAATAAATAAATTTGTATATAACATTCACACATTTGTTGCAGCCATGGGCGTCCCCAGCCCCGGAGGTAGGGGGGGCAACAATAATTTGAAAATTTGACATTGCATGAAAGAAGCGTAAATAGCGATTTATTTTTATGAGACATACTGAAGAAGGTCGTGATTTGGTTTTTATATACTCGTAATACGTGTGTGAAAATGTGTATAATACTAATAATACATATGTACGCAAAATGTATTTTACAAAAAAGTAATAAAAAATAGCGCCGCAGACAATTTTTTTTTGAAACAATTGTATTTTGATGAATTACATGAGAATTTATCTTCTTCTCTCGTATGCGAATACATCCATTGTACAAATGATCTGGGAGTCTGGGTCAGAGTTCCGTGTCAATATTTCTCAGATATTCAATTGCCCTTGGCGTCACCTCATGTATTTCCCAAATATCGCCCTCGAACTTCTTGATGGGACAGTGCCCTAAAAGAAAGACCGAAGTACAAATGTTAATTTATGATACATATGATGAGAAAACATGTGGTAATAATGTGAATTTTTGTGAGGTTTTATCATTTAGTATGAAAACATATATACCTATTCCAATCTCTAGAGGGGGGCAGCTGACCCCTGACTCCCCCTGACGACGCCCATGGTTGCAGCAGGATGTTATGTAATGATAAATATGTAATAAATAATGTAAAATGATTTATTACCGATGGTGTAAATGATTTTTACGATCTAGATCTCTGTAAAGGTGCCAATGATAGCCCCACGGGGGAGGTCTGCTGCAGACATAAAGTAAGAAAATAATATTACGTGCTGATCTATAAGTGGAGACTGGGAAATTTCGCGATCGCTATAAAACGATTTTATTCGCGAATTTCGTGTTTTTTACAAGTAAATCGCGATTTTTACAAGAGTAACGCAAATTTCGACCATCATTTTGCAAAACAACGTAGGTAATAAATAAAAACATTATCAAGGCATGTGGCTTTGAGAGTAAGAAGAATCACACTGAGAAAAAATCTAGCATATAGGCGTTTTTTTACAAATATTTTTGTTTGATTTTATAATTTTAGAGACTACTAATTTTATGTTTTTTCCTTCCTGTAAATTTTCTAGCACTTCGGATTAAAACTTCTATTTAAGGGGCGCCGGGCTTTACTTCTATCCCGGGCGGAAACCCACGGGACCTATATTGAAAATTGAACTTAATTTTAAGGTAACTTCAATACCTACATAAGTTTCGGTTTCGGCCGAGACTAGAAGAGGAGTCGAATATTCGTTGTCTTCTCCTTCATCCCATCCACCTTTTTATTTTTGTACTTATGTATTTTTATGTATGTATAAGTATTCTATATATTATTATTTTTATATTTTTCTTCTTTTTTATACACTTGTATGTATTGTGTATATCAAATGAACGTCACAAGTGGTTGGTTGGCAGACATTGCCTACGGCAATAAACCCCCCATTTGGAAGATATATTTTTATTTATTTAATATATTCGGTTTCTGTTTCGGCTAAATATCGTGTTTCGGCCGGACACTAAAAATAATAAATATTTCTAGTTATAAGTATAAGTACTTATAACTAGAAATATGAATTATAACCCTGACACAGTGTAGATAAACTGAGAGAGAGAATGAATGATAAGATCATTTACAATTAGAAATATAATGAGTTTATATAATACATGTACCTAGTGCACTATGTACTACATAATACATATGGTATATTAAGGTGACCATATTTTTAAAAATAATAAGGAGGACAAAAAATGCGTAAATAGCGCCGCAGGCGAAATTTTTTTGGAACAGTGAAGAAGGTCACTATGTTGTTTTTTTATTTTCTTGAAAATGTTTTCCATAAAGGATGTATCAAAAAAATATTGAGCCGCAGGTGAAGACATACCAAATTACATATACACAAAAGGTAATTAGCGCCACAGGCTATTTTTTTAGGAAACAATTGCATTTAAATGTATTTTTATACCTACTACAGTACTAGTAAATTCATGATGTAGTTTAAAAATGTTAAAAAGTAAAAAAGGAGGACACTCTTGCAGGGAGGACAGAACCTAGAAAAAGAGGACTGTCCTTCCAAAAGAAGGACTGTCCTTCCAAAAGGAGGACGATTGGTCACCTTAGGTATATAATGTACTCGATGAAATAGTGCTTTAATAAGATTAATTAATGGTCAGGTAACAGACCATACGTAGGTGACCAGATAACTCGTGGTACAAACGTGAAACTATGACTAAGACGAATTCTAAACGTTCGCGTTTTTACACAATCACAATTTTATCTTAATATACTGTTTGAGAGGTGGTTTTGTAAAACTCCATTACTATTTGAATGAATGAATGAATGAATGAATGAAGATTTATTTCCCATATATACATAGACACACTCATAACAGTTTACTCAAAAAATTACAAAATAGACATACATAAGACAACAAGGTACATGGGAAATTGTACTGCCCCACTAAGCCAGAGTCTGTTCTGGGGCAGTGGACACATAGGTGAATATTATATCTAACAACTTAGATTACACCACTAGTATTTACTAAGGAATAATAAAATTAAATTAAAATATTGTTTTTAAAAAAAATCTTTTACTCTCATAGCATAGTTAAAAACTCGTAGTTTTTTCTTTTTTAAAAACAATTAGGTACTTGAAACAATTTTATCTGCTAAAAAATATTCCCATTTACCCATGTTAGTTACCATTATTATTAGATGAGTAATCTTACATTTCCCAAAGCAATTTTTTGCATATTCCGTTACCTGGAATTCTGGAAAGTACAATTATGCTTTTTTATACTTCTTCTTTCATGTATGGAAGACTTTTAAAGTCGAGGTATATGAGAGTCAAATCTCTGCGTCAATATTTATAAAAAAATTCAATTGCTCTTGGCGTTATTTCATGGATTTCCCAAATATCTTCCTCGAACTTCTTATTGAGGCAGTGCCCTACAATGTGATCAACCGAATCATTCCTGAAAAGGATGTTACATAACTTTTTTTTATTTTCTTTTGTATTATACTACAACAACGCAAAAATACTTTGTAATAGATGGTTTTAAATGACTTTTTAATTCCCGCTAGTACCATTCTTTCTGTAACACCTAATCTGATTAGATACGCTTATTTATTATTTTGTTAATATTATATTATGTATTATTTACCAAATTTATACACAACAACCTACCTATATACCTTTTTATAAACATAGCATAGGAGTATATATAATAATGTGTATATAAGTGTTTTATTATGTGTGGCCATTAACACGTAAAACATTATACTTAATACATTTTATATACTTTGGTAGGTACCTGTACTAAACGGTCATATGTTTCACATGTGTTTTGACAATTACCTACATAAATGTAATGATATACATGGGCGTCGTCAGAGATTGGAAAAGGTGTATACTTTTTCATACTAAATGACAAAAAGTAACTAAAAAAATCACATTATTAACCATCATGTCATAGTTTTTGAGTATGAAAATCTATTAAATAGCAAATGTTTCATAAAAAAATCCCTTCACAAATTTTCCTTTAATTTTTTTATTTATTAATAACACAAACTTAGACCTACACATACATAGCGAAAATATAGTTATATAACTAATATGTATCATGTTTATGTATAATATATGAAAGGATCGGATGAAAATGGAACGAGGAGGAGGAGAGGGAGGGAAAGGAGTAGGAATTGGATTGGAAAGAAAATATCTCGTGAGATTACAACAATAAAATTCTTCTATTTACTGTAGTTTCTGTATCTTGACCCTCTTCATTTAGTCGCAAAAAAAATTGCATGCGGCAATATTTACGCATTTTTCGTAGGTGCTATATAAATACTTAAATTTTTGTTTGTGTAGCTCCGAAGCTGATGGCGACGCCCATGATGATATTGCATATAGGGCATGTACATTTAATAATTATAACTACTAAATACATTTTTTTATGGTTGCATACAATATACCACAAAATGTCCCCGAGTTCCATTAATTTTGAGCAAAAAAAAACAAAATTATCTGGCCTTCTGTTATCTGTGGTTACCTTATAAAAAAAGTTAAGTCGATGGCGTAATTAAGAATCCAATTAGTCGTCAGTAGTGAATTTGGATTTCGGAATTTGGAATCTGGGGCAGCTCGTTGGAGAGATTTTATGAGGGTTGTTGATGTATGTTCATCGCAAAGGACTAAAGCTGTCATGCCGGAGAGTGGATTAGTTTAGTCAATAATAGGAATTATTATTGACTTCTTTGTTTCTTTAGAGCAAAAAAATTTAATGTCGATTTAAAGAAAAAGGAAAGATGTTATGGTTAGCTGGCAGAGATGGCGTTGCCATGAGCTCGCCCTAGTGAACAAATGCTATAATTTATATTTGTAATGTTAACATCATATCTCTGTATTTTGTTCACCAAAAATATAAATATTTTTTTTATATAAAAAGTGAATCAGAGTTTATCGAAATAAACCCAAATACACCCTTGTACACTTCACGCAGTATGCTTGAAAAGCTTGTGTCGTGAAGTGGAGTAGGTCGTCGGTACCGAGGATCGAACCCGCGCCCACTGGATTTACAGTCGAGCGATTATTTTTGTTCTAACTTCGATGTTGTCGACTTCCCTGTTAGCTATATACATAGTGTGTATGCATGCTATACATAACTTTTAGGTATATGTAATCAATAATGCAATTAATTATCGTCTATGTGACGTAAAGATGTTCTCACGAGGTTGTTGATGCGGCTGACGATGTGATGTTACCATACATCCACCATACATACAGTATGGAGAGAAAGGAGAAATGTCTCTCTCTCACCACACAGCACTACACAGCATCCATGTGAATGGCGGACATATTACTAATAATAATAAAACAACATGTCTTCTTCGCATCTCACATCCGGGGTTATGTCACAATCAGAATACCATCATATTATATACACACTATAATACAGTGAACTCTCTGTTATTCAGCACTACATCCCTTCAAGCTATATACCATAATGTGGGGACATCAGTGACAGCTGTAACGGTGTGAATCACCTTATTGTCAAAGAATGCTGGATACTTTAACTACAGAGGCAACTATAGGTATTCATATGAAGGTTTTATTTATTTTTTAAATAAAAAATCATTCACTAGGGCGAGTTTATTGTAATGCTACCCTATTAATAAAAAACCCACCTAAATAAACCTGTTAATTAAAAAAACATTGCCTATTTTAAAATAACACAAAAATTGGTACCTATATCATTTTGTACAAACAATGGAAAATTATTCAATATGCTGGATGCACACACAGCATTCACTAGTTACCCCACTTTAGGATATAATTCTGTCAAGATATAGTAGTGTTTAAACTGAACGAAAAACCGCAGCTGTCCCTTATATGTATTTCGCGCAGCAATAGGTTCCAAACTCTTCCTACATACAGCGACTGACAGTTTTTTGGAGGATTTCTATATAAATTAATTAATTATGTATCAAAATATTAATACCTACTTATAACCGGTCTATTCGCAATGTGCATTCGAGTTCCTTATTCAGTTTCGGAGCGATTTCGGTTTATGGTTCAAAATTATTAACAATAGATTCAATTTTGTCTATGGTGACTTTGACAGTTCATTCTAACCTATCATTGTGTCATGTTATTGTATCACTTCGAAAGGTTGTACGCGCTAAGTGGACGTGTTAATCGATGAAATAAGTGTCTCCAAAGTTAATTTTATCTTTATTAAATTGTCTAGAATATTAGAAACATAGTGATTTCACAATATAATACGATTTAATTGTTAGTTTCATCTATCAGTGACATTTCATCTGTCAAAGCCCTGTCAAGTTTTTTCCTTTATAATCATGAATAAGTGCAAATATAAGTTAAAAACAACTCAATGAGGTAGTGCAGGAGATCAGGTTATAAATACAGCACCAATGGAACTAGTGGTAGTGTACATGAAAATATTAGAGATAATTCAATTCAACATTCCATAATTAAAGTCGTTGACAATAAGAGCGTTGTGATGGCTGGATGTATAAAACATGAACCTGTCGAGGAGACAGGCGAGGATGCTGTTGGTGATAGTATTAGCTGTAAAAACATTGGGGAATCTTATATTAAATCTGAGTGCAAGGGTGACGAGAATAAAACCTTTGCCGATTGTATTAAGCAAGAACTTGTCGAGGAAGAAAGCGAAGGTAACGTCGGTCTTGCTCATAATTATGGAGTTCTTGATATTACTTATGAACCTGATGTTAATTCGAGAGCTAGAAATGAAATTATTGAAAACCCGGTAGCTAAATCTTACGAGAGTAGTCTGGATTCTCGTCCTGGAACTTCATATCAAAGTGTTCAAAACGAAAAACAAACAGGCGTATCAGAACAAGGATTTGAATGTAAGGTTTGCGGGATAAAATTTAGCAATTCACAGGATTTCATCAGACATGAACAAATTCACAGTACTGAAAGACCTTATGAGTGTGACATTTGCATGAAGAAATTCAGCGAGTCGTCAAATTTAATCAAACATAGACGAATCCACAGTGGAGAAAAACCTTTTGAGTGTAATATTTGTATGAAGAAATTTACTGGGTCATCGAATTTAACTAAACACATGCGGATTCACAGTGGCGAAAAACCGTACGGGTGTAATATTTGCACGAAGACATTCAATCAGCTGTCTATTTTGGCCAGGCACAAACTAACCCACAGTAGTGAAAAACTTTTTGAATGTAATATTTGCCAAAAGAAATTCAATCGGGTGGCGAATTTAGACAGTCACAAATTAATTCACAATGAGGAAAAACCTTTTGAATGTGAAATTTGTATGAAGAAATTCAGTCAGTCGACGAGTTTAGTCAGACATAGAAAAGTTATTCATAGCGGTGTAAAGCCGTTCCAGTGTAATATTTGTATGAAGAAATTCACTTTCTCGGCGGATTTAAACAATCATAGGAGTCTTCACACTGATGAAAAACGCAACGAATGTGACATTTGCATGAAGAAATTCGATCGGTCTTCGACTTTAGCAAAACATAAACTAACTCACAGTGATCAAAAACCGTTCGGATGTGACATTTGCACGAGAAAATTCAGTCAGTTGGCTAGTTTACTCAGACATAAAAGAGTTATTCACAGCAGTGAAAAATCTTTCGAGTGCAATATTTGCGTGAAGAAGTTTAGTTGGTTGTCGGATTTAAACAAACATAAAAGAATCCACGCCGATGATAGTAAACCGTATGAATGTGATATTTGCAAGAGTAAATTCAGCAGATCGTCTCATTTGACAAGCCATAAGCGTGTCCATACTGGGGAAAAACCTTTTGAGTGTAATATTTGCTTGAAGAAATTCAGTCAGTCGTCGCATTTAGCCGCGCATAAATTTACTCACAGTGATGAAAAACCGTATGATTGTAATATTTGCTTGAAGAAATTCGGCCAGCCAGCGCTTTTACGCAGGCACCGACTACTTCATAATGAAAAACCTAAAGAGTAAAATATTTTCATTAAATATTTATTCAAATTCAGTCTTCAAATTGATTGTGTGTTTTGAAAACAGTTGATTTTATTTATAAACTGAATATTAGTGGTTAAACTATGCCTCCACTGTTTTTATATATTTATTTCGAGTGTCCTGTAAAATCCAGAGTCTCCTGTAAAATTCCATAGAAGCTTTTCATCATTTGCTCCAACGAGGTTCGCCACCTATTCTGAATGACATATATGTTTGCGCAAAGATAAAATTGTGTAAAGACGTAGTTGAGTAGTTGTATGCGCCATATTGTAATGTGCCGCCATGACACCTCCACATCCTGTCTCCAAAGGGCCGACACTAACGCCATCTCTTGGCCACAGCTTCGCACCCTTCTCATACTTTTTAGTTTCGTTTAAGAGAATCTGTGAATAGTTTTACGTCCTTGATCCGATGTATTGGAGTTTACTGTGTGTCTTATATAATAATTGGGAAGATGTTAAAATGAGATGAGAATGAGAAAAATGTGTATAATATATTATTACAATGTGGCATCAAATATGTAAATAAGGAATGTGTCTACAATTACTCAGTCAGTAACTTTACAGTGAATATGTTATTTAATTCAACATTTATTATTAAATAATAATTAATTACCTATGGATTATCTAATATTGACTTAAGAGTATGAAAACTTTAAAGGATGTTTGAATTTCTGGGGTGAGGTGGCCTAGTGGGGAGAAGCTCGGACCCGGAAATGAAATGAATGAAAGGATGTTTTTATTTTATCTGTCTACCCTCTCACTCCGCGTCCCTTGCGGGGTAAGCAGAGAGGATAGAACACCCTATCCTTATACACAGTCTTTGCTTCCGTCACATTCATGATATTTAAAATATGAAAAAAAACATGGAAAGAGTACATAGTTGGCGCAGTCGATGAGGCGGCGGTCTCTCGAGTGGGACATTCCAGGTTCAAACCCCGACACTGGCGATGTATTCCACACTTTGCGATACAGGCTTTGAGACTAGTGCAAGATGTGCAGGAACATATTGGGTTTGTGTATGCAAGCCCAGATCCTTTTTTTTTAAAGAAGTATTTTGTAATTAAGCGCGAAAATTACGTTAATTTCCTATTTCCTGAATAAAAGTTAACCGATAATAAATAAATAAATAAATAATCATCGTTAATAATCCAAGTAAGCAAGTAGGTGCCTTGTACTATAGACAATAATTAATGGTACACCGGAAAAAAGCATTTTCATAGAAAAGTTATATCTATAAATCTATTAAGACATACCTACATATAATGATATAAAGAAACGCATTTGATTGCTTCTTCCTCTCTCTCTTTGCGTGCCTGACTCTCACAGGTCGCATGAAATAATCTATTATTTATTTAGTTATAAACTTAATTTATGTTTCATTAACTTTATTTATGAATTTTCCTATGATTAGACTAGCTGTATTGCCCGGTGTTGCCCGGAATAACATATTTTGACCCTTTCTAAAGAAACCTTTTTTTTTGGAAATTCCTATAAAATTAATTTTTAGCTTATTTAGAGACATTTCAAAATCACCCCTTTCCTGTAAGTCCATTTTCATCACTTTTAGTAAAAATTTGGAAAAAACAGCCATAGACCCTATTACTAACTTTGATAGGAGAATCTTTGTGTCAAATCTCAAGCTCGTACCACATCTGGTTTCCGAGATATTCGTATACTCTAAAAAACTTTCAACCCTACTTTTCACCCCATTAGGTGTAGAATTTCCAAAAACTCCCTCTTAGTGGAAGGGTTTGTGTCTCTGTTCAAAATTTCACTTCTCTAGGATTAGCCGTTTGGGCTATACGTTGATGAGTGAGGATGTCAGTCAGTCAGGCGCTTTCGTTTATTATTGGAGATTACATACTCTTGATGGATTCTTGGAATCGATTCCACGCAGGCTAGACGTTTTACTACTTTGGAAATATCAACTCAACATTAGACTGACAAAACAATAGGATTCCCACCAGACTGTCGATTCAAAAGAAATCCTATTGTTTGTCAGTCTATGGGTGATCAATAATTTGATGAGTGGCGAGGCTTTGTGAACTCTCTGCGTCGAATTTTGGAACATTAGGGGGCGAAGTAGTAGTAGCAGTAAGAAAATGTCTAGAACCCCCGATTTTGTAGCAGAAATAGGTATTTCGGCATCAAGTGGTTCTTGAACGTTCGCGTTTTCTTACACCTCTTCTTTCCCCTACAATATATGCTTTTAGTTATTCTATAATCATTCATTCTCTCAACATGCCCAAACCATCTAAATATTCACTATCTATTGTATAACTTTTTAAAATATTGATTTATATAGACCTGACACGCAGAGCATCCCCCCTCCTCGTCCTCTCATCCCTAACGCTTCATTCGTATTTTTTGTTTTCCAATCATTTCTTCTTTTTTGGATTTAATAAACTCATAATAAAGTTGTAATATCTGACGTGTGTGTGTGTGTGTTAAGACTGAGTGTGTGAGCGAGATTGAGTGTGAGTGTGTGAGGCGACCGGAATGAAGTAGTAGGAGGCGAACGTCGCAACAGGCCGAGGCACGAGACTCTAGGGTCATCAGGGAGAGATATATTGCCATTAAAAAGATATTATGGCGGAATTTTCGCCGTAGTAATTACGTGTATTAGTAATTAATTGAATATGTTTTTTGTCTACGTCGTGACGTCTCCCATGAGTTAATAAACTTATTAATGTGTTTATAATAATTTATTATTTGTCTATAACTAATGATGTTATTTATTGGACAAATTATTACTTTATTAGGTAAGTACCTCCACCATGCAATTATTTTATCAATAATTAAGAATATCATTATTGATTTCGTGACTGTTTTTTCTGCCTCGCGAAAAGGTCAACAAATCGTCATGTCATATTTTTTTAAAAAGACGGGAGACTCTTAAAACCGCTTTTCATTTTTTTTATGCATCTGCAAAATTTATAGACTTGTAAACTTTACAGACAGCCTCAGATACTACCTGAATTACATATCATCTTAATTATAAGAGGAAGAATATCAGCACCACGTTAATAATAAAGATGAAAAATAATAGGCTAATATTTTGATGTTTTTTTAAGGTAACATTTTGTAGTTTTTAGGGAATCATTTTAAGGTTCTTAGCATTTTGTTGTTTTGAGGGTCACATTTCATGTTTTTTTTTTGGTCCTATTTTGTGATTTATAGGGTTCTATTTTGTAGTTTATAGGGTCATATTTTATGGTTTATAGGGTAATGTTTTATGTTGAATTATTTTTGATTTACAAATTTTTATTCGTGTAAAGCGTTGGTTTATAGGGTCCTATTTTGTGGTTTATAAGGTCATATTTTATGTTTTCTTAGAGTCACAATTAATGGTTTTTAGCGTCACATTTATTCGTTACAGAATCAAAATTTGATATTTTAGGGTCACATTTCGTAGTTTTTAGGGTCAAGAAATGCCTGTCTCTTGCCATAACATAATGATGTCTAGTTTAATTAGTAACATCGTATGTAACATTAGATAAAGAAATAGTAAGGTAATTATACATGTATGTAAAATGCTATGAAGTGAAAGCCCCTATGTGTTATATTGATATATATATATATATATATATATATATATATATATATATATATATATATATATATATATATATATATATATATATATATATATATATATATATATATAATGTATGATAATATGTAATGTAATGTAGGTATATAATGTATAATGTTGCGTGCAGAGTTCTTCGTCACGAGCCAAGAGATGATATTTCCTGAAGATGCTGTGTTCTTCTGCTTGTTATGGGTGCGAGACACTGGCGTCACTAATTATATATTTGCATTTCATTATCTGCATAGTCGCAAGGAAATATTTGGCCCTTTAAATTAACTCATAATTAATTATTCACTGCACGACTAGGGCGAGAATTCCTGAAGGGCTTGTCGTGCCAACTGTAAATACTACTTTTGCCCAGAGACATTTCACATACCTACATTTGCCCTAGAATTCTCAATAAGATATATAGTACAGATGTGTGTGTGTGCGCATGTGTGTGTGTGTGTGTCCGTGTGTGCGTGTGTGTGAGAGTGTGCGTGTGTGTGAGAGTGTGAATGTCAAAAAAGTAAAGTAAATAACCATTGTTGAACTGTATATAATAGCTTCGATCTCCCTTGGTACCTACTTATATGCATATGTTCTTATAGTTGTTATTCATTTTTGAATAAATAAATAAATATATACCTGCCCACCGAAACTATGAAATTTCAAATTATTACGTAGCAGATTATATGACAAAAATCGAATTATCTGTACATAGTTTGCATGGGGCTCGTTTATAAATTGATCATGGCCCCTTTATATTTGATACATTGTGGTGGCGCCACTGCTCGCTAAGCGGAGAGAGTGAAAGATGATAAGAGTCTTTAAGAGAGTATTATAAGAAGTGCCCCTCGACCTGGCGTGCACCCGTAGCCGAGCAGCACGTGGGAATGGAAAGAGAAAGGATCCCCTGCCAGTGCATCTTCAACTTAACTTCACCTCTTATATTATAACTGAGTACTGAGTGATAAATATATGGATGGTATATTACCTACTGTATATTAATTATGTACTAGCCGTTACAACCCGGTGGAATACAGATGTAAAATCGGACTTAAATCATTGGAAACTGATAGGATATTAATAAAATCGATGAAAAATTGAAAAAAGATGTTACAGGCATGTCAGCAGATTACCGCCAGAGTATGTTGGCAACAGGGCACAAACACTTAATGTTTCCGGTAGGAGATCCAGAGGAAGACCCAAGCGCAGGTGGAGGGAAGTGGTGAGGCAGGACATGAGAGAGAGTGACGTTGTACCGGAGGGTGCGCAAGGTAGAGCAAAGTGGCGGAGGAAGACCAGACCCCACTAGCATGTGGGACTCATAATTGCTAAGGAGAAGAAGAAGATGTAGTAGTAGCATTTTACATTTCTTATTGTTTTTGTATCAACTTGTGATTATCAGAATGGGTGGGAAGTATGTAGTATGATATGTACCCGTATGATAAGCAGATTGTATATGTATAAACCAGTTATACTGAGTAGCAGTGGGTACCTGTACCAACCTATAGATGGGTAATCGAAACGAAATGAAAAATGAAAGTTATCGAGTAATGCCCTTTAAGAGTTCTTTATCTAGAATCTATAGGTGCCTACTGCCTACCTACATACTGCAAGTCCTTTGTACGTCGTTGTATCCGTGCATTTTACGATACTTATGATGTACGCTAGCTGTAATATGTCAAAAATGACGCCGTTTGCGGGGTAGGCAAAAAGGGCAGATCACCATCCCTACACGTACATATAATTATTGTAGGTAGGTATACATGTTTATTCTTATGGTGAATTAATTTTTTATTTAGCGTACTATTTTCACATTTTGTACTACAATATTATTTACCAATTCAATTAGTACCACCCAATGCCGATTAGTATGCCCATACTGCGTCCTCCCCAAGGGAGTTCACATAATGGTACATTGTATGAATGTAGATTACTCTTGCTTCTGTTGAGGAAAAACTGTAATATGTGATGCTATAATTCTTCTTCTTCTGCAGCCTTTTAGGTCCATTGTTGGACATAGGCCTCCCCTTTGGTCCTCCACAGCTTCCTGTCTTAGGCACACTGCATTCATCCACCACCGGCACATTTCCTGATATCGTCAGACCACCTTGCCTGGGGTCTCCCGACGCTTCTTCGGCTTATTCTTGGCCGCCATTCTATTATCTTCTTGGTCCATCGGGAGTCTTGGCACCTGGCAATATGCCCAGCCCAGCTCCATTTAAGGCTAGCAACCTTTTCCGCCACATCAGTTACATTGGTTAACTCTGTGATACGAACATTTGGTACCCTGTCCCTTAAAGAAATGCCCAGCATCTTCCTCTCTCTATATAGCTCTCTGTGTCACTAACAGCTTGTTTCGCTTTGTTTCTAATTTAATTAATCTAGATTTGAGTCTCTGACAAGCAATTCGCCATGCACTTTTAACTTTTTTTTTACACTTTGACATAACGTATGTTAAATAATAAAGGCATGATGTTGGCCATACGATAAATAAATAAATTCGCTTTGTTAGGACCGATGTTTCTACGATATAGGTATGTCAACTACCTATAGGTATATAAACAAAGATAATTTTGTATGTATGTATGTATGTATCACGATAATGTTATGTGATAATGCATTAATTAATGTTACAATGTTTATGTAAACTGATTAATAAAATAGAAAGTTCTAGGTGAGTATATAATATAGCGACATTTTCCTAATTAGCGGACGAAATATTAATTATTTAATTACTTACATATACATAATATACTCGTACCTACTGATGCCTTGTTATACAATATTTTAATATGACATTACATATTAATATTAACTGCAGACTAGTGTAGTGTACATAACATTATAATTAAGTATTCAGTGCTACTTATATAATTATCGTTCGTGAAATTGTCTGTGTTATTGTGAGAATTGGATGTATGACAGACGTCCTTGGAATAGTCCATTTTTTTTCAGAAGTCTCACGGAGCAAACTTGGTTTAGTGTTGCTTGATGTGATAATAAGATATGGTTACATTTTTTCGCTACTTTCAAACTATATTTCAGTACTGTTATTTAAAAAAAACTAGCCAATTTTTGGATTGTTAGAATAAACTGGCAAATTTGTTTTTCAAACTTGCGATGGTGGTTTAAAGGGATTCTGTAATTTTTTCGGCATCGTAGGTTACTTGTAAAATAAACATGTGAGAATATTGCGGACCTTTAACGGCTCTTATGACAAGATTCGACAATACAATCAGGGCCACCAACAATACAATATTAAACTCCACTTGCAGCTAACATCCGCCGGCTGACATGTTATAGATAGTAAATAGATAATAGGTTCTTAGTTTTTTGCACATTTCAGGCTGGTATAGGCATTAGAAGGTCCTGAATTTTGCAAGAGACACGCCTCTTTGCATGATGAATACATTTATGCCTTGAACCCCAAATTTAGGGAAAGATAAGGAGGAAAACATGGCAATATTGTAATTAAATGAAAACTTTCAACACTATTTTCCACCCCCTTAGGGGCAGAATTGCCTAAAATCCTCCCTTAGTGGAAGGTTTTGTATTAAAACCTATCTTGTCTTCCGAATTTCACTTCTCTAAGATTAGCCGTTGGGAGTGTGTGTTTATGAGTGAGTTTTCCTACAAAAGCACAGATCACAGTATATTTGGATAATGGGATCCAATTACCAACATTATGCTTAAAAAATACCTATTTTTCATTAAACTTGGAGAAACCAGTGTGGTAACGCCGTTCCCACACATCCCTACCCGCTCCACCACTGTGTTTTTGTAGTAGTTGTGAATTATTTTGATCTATTATGTAGGTACAATTATGGATTTTTTGGCATAGAAACACATTATGCTTGGGTCCACTTGACTGCAGAGTTGGGTAACAGATGTTTTCATGCATATTATATAATAACAATAAAATTATATCACAATTTAATTAAGATTATTTAAATATTTCATAAAAATAAAACGACTCCACTATATAATAGTTGTATGTAGAAATTCAAATGCAAGAATAATTATTATATAAATAGTAGAAATTATCATATGGAGATTATATACCATTACGCATATACGGCCCATTCAATGGCTAAATTATTGTGGATTAAATTTGAAACGTATGATTTTTTCTGTAAAGCCAACCGTTTCGGAGTTATTTTGAAAATTGAAATGGATGGCAGAAAGTTTTGCAATTTGCAATTGCAATTATACAATAACCAGCACTAATAACATACCAAAAATTCAGGACTACCGGACCTTTTGCATAGCTCCCATAGAACGTTATTCCGCTTTTACTGCGCTGTAGGTAAACTGGTACCTACTGAACAATAATTTTCCAGTGAAAAAATTCGTATAATATGTAGGTATTGTAGATATCACTCGTAGTCGATTGCTTTGTCTTAAGAAGGAAAGAAAAAACTGTAGAAATTTTAGGATGTTGTCTTTTTTGAAAGAAATTTTGGTACTGCACATTAGCTGACAATCTTAAAGACCAAAGATAAAAAAGGTGATCTATGAAAGGCATAGAGAGAGAGATTTGAATAGAATGAAAGATGATAGCATCAATCCGATTTATTACTATTGTTGTTTTTTTTTTTTTTGTTATAATTTTTAAAAAGAAATGTGTCATCGTTTTGTTGTTATTGTTGTGTATTTGAGTTAATGAAAACCCCGGAACTCCCCTCCAATACACGAGGTCTCCTCACATTGGAGGGTAGTATGAAAAATGTTAATATTGCAATAAGTTTTATATGAATTCACTAGAAATATAAGATATTATAGTAATTAATAAACTTATTTGAATTTGAATCTTGCTTGAAGTTTACCAACTATTCTTCTGCCCGTTTTAGATCGCCACTCCAGAACTTTTTTTGTCCATATGAACCTTGCAGTAACATAGACTACAATTATTACGTTCAGATATAGTCGTACATACAAGTTGATGTTTGGAGAAATTGTCTAGAAATAGATAGTACCCACACTATACCTACATAGTGCATAGTTAGGTTAGGTTAGGTATAAATATAAAATGAGTTATGGGTGAACGTGCGGACAAAAAATCATTAGCTTCATTACAATCATATACAAACATATTGATACATACATACTGATAGTAGTGATAGGTGATAGTACTATACCTATACCAACTCTTGCTGTAGAGACATACAATATACACGCACATTGCTTTACACCAAACTCATATCGTCACATGATTCTCCCGAGTACGACTGTGGAGCGGAGAGGCAGACTGTGAGCCATATCGTGTCCGAGTGTGCTCTCATGGCATATGGGGGTGAAACATCTGACTTCATGTGTCTAAATGAAGCGGCGACGAGACGGGAAACGAGTTGCTGTCTTTCGGAAAAAAGTGCAGAGGTGTTTTTCACATTTTTTTAGAAATCTATACAAGGTATAAGACATCTTTTGGTGTCATTCCCTAAATTAAGGTTCAATGTATCTACCCTATTTTTTTTCAAAGCATATTTAGTAAGGTTGTCGAGATCTAAAGTCTCCCGCTTTTTTGAAATGTCAATATAAAGTCGAAATAAATTCATCTGATACGTACGTCTTTGGCCCAGGACCGGGATACACGGAGATCATCAAGGGAGGCCTACGTCCAGAAGTGGACCACGAGAAGGCTGGACGAGTGAGGGAGTGAGTGACTTCTTTGTACAATATCTTAACTAGAAAAGTTTGTATCGTGAAGTGGACTAAGCCGGTAATGGAATTGACAGTCGAAGACGTACCAAACCCCACTACCGATCAGCTCGTTTTGTGGAAGATTCTAATATTTTTTGCTAAAATTATGTTTGACCTAAATAATATACATATTGACAAACTACTACTAACCCCATCTTCCGGCAAAATGACGCGGATATTCTAAAACATCGATATGAATAGATCATTGTTAGGTATAGTTATGTATGTAATAATAAAATTCGTACTGTATATATAATATAATATAACGTCTGAAATATGAATGAATGAATGTTTGGTTAAGTTGTTAAGATGGTCACCACACTGCTTTCTCCGGTTCTCAGCCCGCGGCGGGACAAACTTGTTAGTTAGCTAAAATAAAAATGTTCGCCACTCAGTCAATAACATTTACCTCTCTGATAACATTCGTTTTTATATCGCGCTCACAACTATATAAAGATACAGATGTATGCAACCGTACTGCATGTAAGTTATATTAGGTACCTATGAACACTTAGACGTGGAAACCCATTGCAATTTGTAGGTATGTATATTGTATATAGACCAGCTGAATTCAGAGAGTTAGATTTAAGGTTCCCGACCCAACGTATATAGGTTCCTTATACCCAACTAATATGACGTCACGGTAATTTCCCGCGGTACTAAGGTTCAAAATAGCATGATAAAATGGTAAAAATAGCGTTTTTTCCATTTTTTGGGGTAAATTTTGCGTCTATCAAAAAACTTTTACGATTATTCCCTAGATTTTAATGCATATTATCAGTACAAAAAAAATTTTTACTCCGCGACTTTCGGGAAAGGAGTTTTCGTATTTCGGAAAAAAAAATCAGAAGTGTTTTTAATTTTTTTTTTGAGAAACATATACAAGATATTAAAAATATTTTACGGTTAATCTCTAGATAAAGGTTCAGTGTATCTACTCTATTTTTTCCAAAGCATATTTGTTAACGGTTGTCGAGATGTAAGGTCTCCATATACATACTGTTAAGTGAATTTTAAATTAAATATGCGAGTAGGTACATAATGTATACTTCTTCTTCAGTTTCAATCGTTACGATTGGTTTGCAGCAAAGCCCCATGTCTCCTTCTCCACTCATCCCTGTCCTGTGCGCTTCTTTTTAACTCTTTATATGAGTGGAAGCCCATATCCTAGCACAGGTCGTCCAGGTATTCTTTCCTTGGTCGTCCTCTGTGGTTTGTCCCCTCGTTAATTCCTTCAATTAATTCAAATAGGAGACCCTCTTGACGCACTATGTGGCCGATCCATCTGGCACGTCTTTCTGCTATTGCACTGAGCAGGTGTCTTCCTCCTTTGATTTTGTTGGGAACTGGGAAAAAATCCTAAAGTTTTCGTGTGGGAAGGAAAGAATACCTGGACGGGGCCAGGATATGGGCTTCGTCTCATATAAAGAGTTAAAAAGAACCGCACAGGACAGGGATGAGTGGAGAAGGAGACATGGGGCTTTGCTGCAAACCAATCGTTACGATTGTAACTGCAGAAGAAGAATATATTGCTGCAAGATATTGACGTTTCTCAATTAGCCCACCTTTGGCCCCACTGTATTTTGAGTTATTCTGCACTTTGAATTTTTATATTCGCCAATAAAGTTTTATCACTATTAAATATATTATTTGGCTTGCACTTTGCATTTTACACAATTCTACTAGATGCTGTAAACTTTGAAAAGCCGCTATTGTTTTATTTTTATTAATTTATTATATTAAACAATTATAAAAATATTTATATCACTCAAGCTGTGTGGTTTAAATACTTTCTAAATTATTTATTACTTTTTATAATTATTATATATATTATATTAGTTACACATATCTACATCACATCAAACATAATACACACGAAGCACATGTTAACAACCATTGTTGTCCGAGTATAAATTTTACTGTTCAAATTATACTAACTTCCCAATGTGGCAGCATTTTGAAATTTTGTACACATTAATTGCTTTAGGTGACGAATTTAAATTTTTAGTAGGTACTATTTTGTCGTAAAGTCTCAATCAGTAAGTTTTAATTATGTAGGGTTGACTGTAAGATATTGGTTTTGCAATAAGTCCGGCTTTTGGCACACTATAATTGTCTTGTTTTTGTAACTAAGTATGTATTTTCTCTGGCCAATAAAGATTTATTTATTTATTTATGTTTCTCGGCTTAAAATGACTCCACCAGGGCCGTAGCCAGGAATTCATTTCGGTGGGGGGAGGGGGTTCGAGTTCTGGACCAGAGACAATATGTAACAACCATATGTGCATCGCCAGCTTCGAAGCTAGAGGGGACAACTAAAATTTTGATATTGTCAAATGGAATAAAAAGCAGTAAATTGCACCGCTATGTATTTAGTGGACTTTCAATAGTACCTAACGCATCTAGACATATTTCTGGGTTAAGAGATGACAAACGACTAGCCCCGCAGACGATTTTTTTTTACATAAGAAAGCAGATTTAAAAGGATCGTCTAAAAGTCTGGTTTATTTTTCGTAAACAAACCCTCACTCCAATTAGATAGCGCCGCAGGCGATATCACTAAATGATATGTGGGGTCCTCCATGGAAAGTTCCTCATCCTCTGTTGGTTCTCCACCTCTGGCATTGATTGAAGACTCCAGAGGTGAACGTTCTTCTGGCTGGTGCTGGGTGCACACCGCACACTACACACTGCACAGTTCACACGCCCAACACATCATTATGTTATATACTATATAGTTTTAATCCATTGTTCAATCATCAAGAATATTACATGCTTATTGCTTATGTATGTCTCTACCCATCTCAACTGAACTCACAGAGGGGAAAGGCAGGTATAGGAATGAGTTTTCCTATAGGAGGGTGACATAAATGAAATAATAATAGATGAACAGAAGGTTTGCGTGTTCAATATAATATATTTGTTATTAGTGAAATTGTCCGGTTACATAGTAGCTCAGGCATTCTAGAAATCAATGTTTGGGGAACTCCGCAAAATTAATAGCAGATTGGACTCTATGCAGTATGATACCTTAGGATGGGATGTTTTAGAATATCAGGCCTTTCCACCCCCCTCCACCTGACGCATATTTTCGGCATTGCAGGTTACTTGTAAAAGATACAATGCGAAAATATTACGGACCTTTGACAGCTCTTATGACAAAATTCGACAATCAGGGCTACCAACAAACAATACAATCTTGAACTCCACTTGCAGCTAACGTCCGCACGGTGGCCGAAACAGAGGAAACCAGCTGTACCTGCAGTCTGCACTATACGTAATTTAATTTAAATTTTTCAATCTAAGTCTATTACGTACTTCTGAGGTCAATTAGAAATATTATGAATAATTATGACTATTACTCATTTGAATATGCGGTATTATAAGGTAATCTTATAGGACCATGGAAACTACGGATTACGACATCAAAGATTCATTCATACTACTATTACTTACCAAGTTAATAGAATATATTGTAGTGTAGTAAGTGTAAGACCTTGGCCAAGTTGCTTTATATTACTGTACCTTATTATGACGGTTGTATATTAATTTATATAAAAATAATAGGTAGGCATATTGACATTTAAAAAAAAGAGATTTGAGAGACTTCAAATCCCGACAACCTTACTAAATATGCTTTGGAAAAAAATAGAGTAGATACATTGAACATTTATTTAGGGAATGACCATGAAAGATTTCTTATACATATCTTGTGTAGATCACTCAAAAAAAAAGTGAAAAACACCTTTTTTCCGAAAGATAGCAACTCGTTTTCCGAAAGTCACGGAGATTTTTAAAATATCCATTAAAATCTAGGGAATGGCCGTAAAAGTATTTTGACTAAAGCGAAATTAACCCCAAAAAATAAAAATAAAACGCCATTTTACCATTTTATTATGCGATTAGTGCTGAAATTCGAACCTGCAACCTCCCGTTTAGAAGTACGCGCTCCAACCGACAGCATCAAGTTCTTAGTAAGTAATAAATTTATTTATTACACACCAATTTAAAATACGTACCAGATAATTATTTATTTTCCACTAAAATGAAGAATTATTTCCTCGTTGACACACTTTCCTCCACGCAGTCCACATGGCTAGCGCTTCCATCACCACACAGTAATTACATTAGTATAAAGATTTGGGTAATTTGAATATTGTCACGTCCAAGTTTACACAACTTGTAATCGATTATATTGCTACAGGCAGACATCACTAAACGGTAATCCGCTTAACGATAAATCAATATTCAAGCCCCGTCTACGATTTGTCGGAGTTCAGAGGCAAAAAATGTATTAAGTATAACGAGATTATTTTGAAAATCACAATTGATGTTTTGTGAGAACATCGGAATTTTCCACACGTCGTAATCTAATAAAAGAGCTTTGACAGCAATAGGGATGTTATAGGTAGATATATATGTAACAAACGTTCTGAGGTATTTTGAAATGGAATTAGTGGAATAAACAAAGTTGTTAAAGCTCGCGGCCCAACTATGACGTCACAGTCATTTCCAACGGCATTAAGGTTCAAAATCGCATGATAAAATACTAATAATAGCGTTTTTTTTTCGTTTCCAAAAAAGTTTACGGTCATTCCTTAGATCTTAACGCATATTATCAATACAAAAAAAAATCTCCGAGACTTGCGGGAAACGAGTTTCTGTCTTTCGGTAAAAAGATCAGAGGTGTTTTTCACAATCTTTTTTAGAAATCTATACAAGATATAAAAAATCTTTTAAGGTTATTCCCTAGTTAAAGATTCAATGTACCTCATCTACTCTATTTTTTCCAAGGCATATTTAGTAACGATTGTCGAGATCTAAGGTCTCCCGTTTTTGGAAATTTTTGAATTGTCAATATGCCTACTGTTAATTAGAATAATTTGTATTCTTATAACAATTTTTGTTTTTATTTATTTTTGTTGTACCGTAACACAGCACATCTCCTGTACACGTAGTGAGGGAGTACCTACTTAGTATGTTAAGGCGGTGTAGTGTTGTTTACACATTTACGTAAAACACAAATGACGTGCAACTTACACACAGCATATATTATAATGTTATGTTGGTACACCTGTTGAGTCAAGTGAATATAATAAACACCTAGGTGTACACTGTACATCGGCCAGCACTAGGTTACTGTGGTTTGGTGCTCTTATAAGTGTCTATAGTGTCTATACAGTATCAATAACATGTATTTACCTTAATATGGTAAATAGCGGAGAGACGCCATAGGAGGAGACATGATGGGCGTCGTAGCTGCCCCCTCTAGATATTGGAATAGGTATTTTTTTTCACGCTGAATGATAAAACCTCACAAAAGATCACAGTATTACCACCACACGTCATCTCATCATATCACAATTTTTCTAAAATTAGTATGAAAATCTATCCAAATACAATTTCATAAAAATAATTGCCTGCATGAACCCCAGAACCTCAGCCGGGGTGAACTGAAATGGGGAATGTTTATAGAGTGTAAAGTGATCACTCAAGCCAGCCGAGATCGGCCGTAACCCGACAATGCAAATCCTTAATTCTTCTACACTGTTGTAGGAATACTGCACTATTTTTATAGTTTTAATAAATATTTTGTTATATGTAATAATATTTTATATAGCGTATGGTCTTTGGCCCCGTATAGAATTTTGGTCATGTTCTTGAAGGAGAAAAATACTCCATTCTCCAGCTCGTTATGAAGGGGAAGATAGAAGGCCGTAGACGGGTCGGAAGGAAGCAGCTATCCTGGCTTCGAAACATTCGGTAGTGGATCGAAATCAGGACTGTGGAGGAGCTGTTTCGCACTGCCCAGGACAGAGAGGCGTTCTCCCAAGTGGTCGTCAACGTCGGGGGACCCGACAGGACACATAGAGAAGAAAAAGAAGTATTAGTTATATCTTTAAATAAAAATAAAAGTATTTAATTATTTCATTACTCATTGGTCCTCAAACAACGAGTACGGCATCTCTCCGCCACTTACCCTACAATTAAAATCGTACTTACGTGTGTTATTAAAAGTAACAATCACCTGTATAAATATAAAGCAATCAATTATAATTACTGTAGGTACCTACGTAGTACTAAGGTAATACACATACGGTGACGTGGAGCTATCAGCTGATGCACCGCCTCCTAGAGTAGGTACTCTAGCTGTGCTGTAACAGTTGGCAACATAGCACTATAGTTTAGGAATATTTTTTTATTTAAGGAATTTCCAAATCCTGTAATTCTAGAACAGCCGATCTGTAGTCCATACTTTCATCTATCACTGTTTTCAGTTTCAAGACGATTCCCTCAGTATTGGCTGAGTAAAATTCAGGGCGCCTAAGCCCCCTGACAGCATATAGGACCTCAAAGAAGATTTTGTATGTAGGTACTTTAGTTCATAACCTATGTTACACCATCTTTCATGGAATATAAATAAGTACCTATAGGTATTATTTATCCAATATATCTATAATTATATTGCTGAGGCAACTACTAGTGTATAATATAGATAAAATCCGTCAGATGTTATTTACTCACATAGGTTTAATAATGCTCATATACCTGTATCTATATCGTGTATACAGATGTATTATTATGTATTTGATATTTATAGGGTAAGTTAATACGTCGGGTATCATAGTAAAATTAGCTGAGTTACCCGTGCTTCGCAACGGCAAATTTAATAACAAAATGTGACTTAAGGGCTTGGCACCAGGAATGACGTCACAGTCACTTCTCACGGCATTAAGGTTCAAAATCGCGTGAACAATCGCATGATAAAATGATAAAAAATAGGGTTATTTCCATTTTTTGGGGTTAATTTCGCTTCAATCAACTCTTACGGTAATTCCCTAGATTTTAATGCATATTATCAATACAAAAAAAAATCGCCGCGACTTTCGGGAAACGAGTTTCTGTCTTTCGGAAAAAAGATCAGAGGTGTTTTTCAAAATTTATTTTGAGAAATCTATACAAGATATAAAAAATCTTTTACGGCCATTCCGTAGATAAATGTTCAATGCATCTACTCTATTTTTTTCCAAGGCATATTTAGTAACGGTTGTAGAAATCTAAGGTCTCCCGTTTTTAGAAATTTTTGAAATGTCAATATGCATACTTATAAGGTGTTTTAAATTCCGTATGTATTCGAACGATTTGCAAAAGTTGCCACAGCGTCTGCGTTATATTGCTACCCGATTTCCACCAGAATTATATATAGTAATATAATAATTAGGTATATATCATGTAGAGAGATAGGTAATATGAAGAAATATATAATTTTCCTCAATACTCGTATGTAATTCGACTCCAAATTAATAATTACTGTTTACCTACAAGGGTACCTACCTATATCTATCACTATATACCTATTATATCTATGATGCTATAGTATCTAGGTACTCAGATAGATTTATACCTAAGGTACCTAGTCTTATGGTAAAGTTCTTGTAGTGGTTTAAAAATTACGTAAATATTCTTAATAACCTTAATTAAATAAGCTATGTAAATGTCATATGTATTAAAAAGGTTTCATGAGCACACCCCGACAAACCTAACAGGTTTGGCGTGATTCAATTGTTATATTATGTGGCCGCTACACGCTTGTCAAGCTCATCACCATAGCAGAAGGAATGGTAGAGGTCGCCCAAGAAGCACCAGAGAGCGTGCGCTTTTTATTGTATTTAATCATACGTAGGCCCGAGTCGGGAACTTGTACTCGTCAATTTTTACATAATATAAACAAACTATGCATTATACAAAACACCTGAAC
Organism: Ceraclea dissimilis; assembly: GCA_963576895.1. Taxonomy (NCBI): domain Eukaryota; kingdom Metazoa; phylum Arthropoda; class Insecta; order Trichoptera; family Leptoceridae; genus Ceraclea; species Ceraclea dissimilis. The sequence goes on along the minus strand of OY756379.1, from coordinate 199,551 downwards.
AGATTAAAGAAAAAGAAATCAAATCTATCGACGCCGATTGGAGTGTAAAGAGTTCCAATTGGCGTTTCGTCAGAGGCATACATGGGGATAACAGGATCGACTGCTGAACTGAGTGAATAAGGATCAGGTCAGCATTCACGTCAAACATTAATCGGCGCAAACTTTGACCACACATTCTGGCAGCAAGAGGAGGCCTGTAGCACCTACACGGAAGTGAAGAGATTGGCGAGTGACAGGACGGCGTGGAGGAAAGAACGAAAATGCTTGGTACAAACCAATCTACATAATTGTAACCACATCATCATCTGTGTTAAGGCAGGTCTAAACGTATGCACGGCGGTACATCTATGTACATATCATGTACTACAGTCTGTACTTATATTATGAAGAGCATTGTAATAATTGAATGACATAGTTTACTGTATGTACATACATATGCATGTGTAGTAGAGATATGTAATATGGGACCTACTTACACACAGCCTCTAATGAGAAACATATCACTCCGAGATGTACATACCTTAGAATAGGTATATTTTGTTTGTTTTGTTTATTAAATGCTAGAATTTGACAAAAATGTTGGTATTATTGAGTAGGTACACATAATATTAAAATTTACATATTCTGGGACCCCTGGTTATCTAAAACACACATAGAGGATATGGATTCATAAGTCTTTTTGGCACACTGCATTGTCTTGTTTTTGTTGTTATATTTACTGGCCAATACAGATTTATTTATTTATTCATCACGTCGCGAAGGCGTTCAAGATGATAACATTACGACATTCAGAATGGGTGGTGAACTCCTTTCTTATGGAAGTTTTCGGAACATGAGACTTTTACGGGACACTCGAAAAAATACATAAAAAAGAGAGGGAATATAATAATATCTAGAAGTATACATACATAACGTATGTAGTGGGTACTATATAGTCACAGGTATGTACCCATTGTAAGCATCTAACGATAATTAAAGTGACCCACCTCATGTATGTGACTAATTAATTGCTTACCTACATACATTATAATTACACGGGTACCTACCTGCTAATGAACCGGCGACCCTATTCACAAAGAAGAAAGTTTGACCCTTGGGCCGCCTGCATATAGTGCATACTGCATATACCTACAGTATAGGTATAACATTATAATAGACAATTGATGCTGCATTAAATCTAAATGATGCACCTTCACTTCATTAGTGCATCTTCATGACATCGAGGGCGCTACCGTCGACACAGTGTTGTCATTCGTGTAGAAATGTTACTATATTTTGAGAAACCTAATTTAATAATTAGGTAGATATTCTGATGGTGCGTCCTGGTGCCAACACTGATGTATCTGAGTGAGGCATGGACAATGGACATGGCTGAAGAAGGAAGAATTAGGGGTGGTACTTGTAAGGTTTCTCACACTTTTCCCGCTGAATTCCCGCAATGATACTTAATTTTCGTACCTTCTAAAAACGATTTTCGCCAAAAAGTCGCTGTTACAGACGAACACGTTTTTGAAATATGTTTACATAGAAAGTGGTTTTGCAGGTATATAAATGCTAAAGAGATGAAATTGCTGAGAAGAATGTGTAGGATAGATAAGATAAGAAATTAAGTGATTAGAGAGTTGAGTTAATGTGAAACGGATGTCGTGATTAGACTGAAAGTAAACAAGTTGAGATGGTTGGGACATGTAGATATGATGAATGATGAAAGGATAACAAATAAAATATACTTGGGAGGAAGAATAGGTGTAAGGAAGTGCAGCTATCCAAGTACCATGTGGCTTTACCATGTCGACCAGATTCTCAAGGACGGACGCGTTTTAAGTATGACAAATTGCATGAATGTGACGGAAGTAAGGAGTGTGTGAAAGGGTAGAGCGGCCTGGCGTTCTGTCCCCTGTCCAGATTCTTATTTCTTTAAGAGAACCAAATAAACACATACAAAAATACTAAAAAATGGACATAGTACAGATTATAAATCGTTGTTCACTAGGGCGAACTTATCGCAGAACTGCGATTTCTTCCAGTTAACCCCAGCAAAAAAAAAAGAAAAGTAGAATATTCTTTGAATTTCACCTGTCGAAACTGAAGCATATTTTTAGTTCCAAGTACTACCGCACCGCGGCGCTGATAGTGACCTTCATATGATCATTATAAAAGTGTGACCAGAGTGTGTGTGCATTGGGAGATGTAGTTAAATGTTCTCAATTCAATTGTAGGTAGGCAGGTAGGTACCCACCGTGAGATAGTGCAGCGTTCACACTATTTAATTAGCGCGGTGCACGGTGGAGAGACACAATGTAAAATGATACATTAGTAGGTATAGAGGGTGCATAATGTCACTGACACTTTGATTCCTATATGACATGATTCAGAGACGGAACTTATTAAGTCTAAAATGTGAAGTCATTTTTTTGACGAAATTAAAATGCAACAAGATATTAATTTGATTTATTTTATTGATAACAGGCAACAATAGCTTTAATTATGTTTACTTTTTGGGGTTAATTTCGCTTCATCAAAATAAATTAAGAGGTGTTTTTCACATTTTTTTTAAAACTATACGATACTTATATAAAATATTAATATATACATATACATCTTCTTCCCCGTCTATCCCTGATTGGGTCGGGGCCTCAAAGCATCTGCATATCTTCGCCAGAGGCCCCTGTCACTCGCAGCTTCCAGGACCTCTGGCCACTCCAACCACAGTCTCTCCTCGCACAACTTTGTCACCTGCTTCTGCCAGCTATTTCTGGGGCGGCCCACCGGTCTTCTGCCTGCACCCTCGGCTTCCAGAGCTTTTAACGGAAGCCGCTCCTCTGGCATCCGAACGACGTGTCCTAGCCATCTCAGCTGAGACCTCTCTATGAAGAGGAGTGTGGGTTCCACCTCGAGAGCCTCCCGAACATACTTCCGTAATTCAAGTGTTTGTCACCGAGACAAGGTGTTTGTCACCGATACAAGGTGACGTCACCACTCATGGTGGTGATGGAATTCGAGGATGTAGGCTTATATACTCTACTATCGCAGGCTTCGATCTAATATACTTAATTATACTTAAATATGTGACTTATAATATGTTTCCTGTAATGCGTGCATTGTTTTAATTTGATACGAGTGTGATGTGATGCGCTCTATCTAATCACTAGTGCTAGTCTTTCTATTCTATTCTACTAAGTGCTACTCTACTCAGATGATCCGTGAGAATTTACATCTTGATGCACTGCACTGCACTACAATAATACACTATAACCTAACCTAACCTAACCTAACTACTCCATCTGTTCCATCTTACTAACTTTCTACATTAATTCATATGTACCTACTACCTAGGTAGCGTAAGGAATAATTATTACAGTATGTATATTTCTAATTTCTATATAATGTACGGTCAAGAGACTCAAGAGTACAAGCAGCTCTGAGATGCCTCACAGGAGTGGCAGGAGTAACCCTGAGAGACCGAATAAGGAACGAGTATGTCCGGGAGGCTCTCGGGGTGGAACCCATACTTATTTTTATTTATTTATTTATTTTATTCTTATAAAGCAAAACAGTGAGTGGCATTACAGCTATGGGCCTTTCCGCCACTCACTGAAATTACAATGAAAAGTACATTACAACAATTGCAACGAAAAGTACATTACAACAATTACAACACAATAACAAACATAAAAAACAAAATCAACATTCACATTAAAAATCATTTATGCATCTCGACAACCCATCATCATGAGTACAATCGAGACAAACTCTCTATATTGAACATGAAATATGTTAAATATGTTAAATATGTTAAATACTTCTCTTCATAGCGAGATCCCTGCTGAGATGACTTGGACATGTTACCCAGATACCAGAGGAAAGGCTTCAGTACAGGCAGAAGACCGGCCGGTGGGCTGCCCCAGAGATGGCTGGGAGAAGCAGGTGGCTAAGGTGTATAAGAAGAGATTCACTTGAATAAATGAATATTTCTGTATGTAGGCGCCTTTAGAAAACAATACAAATGAGTAAGTATGAGTTAGATATATTTTCAGTTTGTTTTGTTAAGCTTATTATAGGAACATTATCGCTGCTAATTACATTCAAATTTTAGAATATAGAATCTCTTCTGCGTGAGAATTATAATATTCAAAACAAAACAAATGAAAGTATTTCAAAATAGAATCATTTCTAATCATAACCGCGATGTGCTCAACTGCGTATGTCTGAAAATTTTATTTTAATATTCCATAATTTTAAAGAATATAATAAACCTACGAGTATATTATTAAAATAAGAAGGTTTTTCATGAAATATATCCAATAATCAAAGTATTTTCGATAATAAAGACATTTTTAAGAGATTTCGACAGTACCTGGTTACCAAATTACAATTTTGGTTCGACTAATGGAGTTTGTTTTTTTTTTATACTAGAATTTTTCAAATGAATTATTCTACGGACAGATAAGCGATTAAAATAATTAAAAAAAAACAAAGAAATTGAATCTTTGTTTCTTTAAAAATTTTATCACTGTCCGATTTTTTTTAAATGGGAACGGGTAATTCCTTAAAAGAAGTAAAACATATTCGAAAAAATGGACTTACAGATTTCATCATTTCTCGACGAAATTCGCAGATAAGTGTTGCCATTTATTCACAGCATTGTTCCAAAATAAAATAAAAATGTTATAAAATAATGTTATTATTGTCTCTGGTTTCTCGCCATTACCATTCATCATCACATCACATTATCTTATGGCAACAATTTCACTATTCAAATTAAGAATGGAACTCAGTGGGTATAGAATGATATTTGAATTCAGCCAATGAGGCGTCAATCAAAACAAAACAACATGACACATGATGGCTAAATTATAGAATTATAAAGAGAATGAAAGGTAATCAAGTAGTATCATAAAAGTAATATAGTGCTGACTGCTGATAGGTCAGGGCCAGAGTGTAAAAGTATACAATAATTGATTGATTTTTCTCCAGCATTGAAAGTTCAATAAAATCAATAGAAAGCGCGTATAAAAAAACGTCTTCAACCAACCCTCCGTGAATTTTCACGGGTAGGTGCTAGTTTAATATACAAAATAATTCACCACAAATAATATATATTGGCACCTACTCGCCCTAGTGAAATATTTTGTATATTAAACTAGCATCATACCCGTGAAAATTCCCGGAGGGTTGGTTAAAGACGTTTTTGGTTGTATAATTATTACTACTGCCCGCCCTTAAGTTCCTCGAAGAAAGACAGGGAGGTCACAAGGCTCCGCCTTTTTCATTGCTGAATTTCAGTCATCGACAACGCATTCATCAAAAATGTATTAATGTTGTATGATTTGGGATATACCTAAACTATTTTAGGTGTGGAACCGGAATTTATCTGCATTGCACAGACAGAAATACATTAGAGTATTTTCCATTGAGGAGGAAGCAGGATGGGTGTTCCTCGTAAGCGTCACCCATCCTGCTTCCTCCCCAAGGGAGTTCACATAATGCTACATTATGTGAATGAAGATGGCTCTCGTCTCTGTTGAGGAAAAAACTGTAACATAAGGTTGTTTAATAATTGCATATTGGAGTAATAATTAAACATTAGTAGGTAGGTACGTTCAATGTGTCCAATTCGATTGGAATTGTTGCAATTCAATGATAAATGTCATCTAAAATACTACAAAAGTACCTACTTGTAGGCACCTATGTATATGTAGTTGGATGTAGCGGATTGGTCAATAAGATGTGTGGACGCATGGATTAAACATTAGAACATTATTGTTCGAAATTTAAATTTAAATTTGATAATACCAACATGTGTAAACAAAATGTCTTCTTACACAATACCTGCTGCTATTGTAATTGACAATAAGTACCTAACCTAACATAACCTAACAATGTATGTTGTTTTATCTGTTTATATTAAGAGTAGGCATACTGATATTAAAATTCTAAAAACGGGAGAGCTTAGATCTCAACAACCGTTACTAAATATGCTTTGGAAAAAATAGAGTAGATACATTGAACCTTTATCTAGGGAATGACCGTAAATTTTTTTTATATATTTTGTATAGATTTCTCAAAAAAAAAGTGAAAAACACCTCTGATCTTTTTTTCAAAAGACAGAAACTCGTTTCCCGAAAGTCGCGGAGAATTTTTTTTGTACTGATAGGTAATATGCATTAAAATCTAGGGAATAACCGTAAAAGTTTTTTGATTGAAGCGAAATTAACCCCAAAAAACGGAAAAAAAACTATTTTTACCATTTTTTCATGCGATAGTTCGCGCGATTTTAAAGCCGTGGGAAACGACCGTGACGTCATAGTTGGGTCGCGAGCCTCAATATTAAGTATATTATTATAATATAAAGTGTATGTCATTTTAGCCGAAATATATTATCGTAGAATATATGATTAGTATTTATTAATAGCCGAGTATTAAATAAATTCAAGTTGTTTGTGAAATGCCAAGGAGAACTGGACGGGTCATCTGCTCTCCCCTCCGCCATGTTGGTTGCATACACCATAGATGAAGTATACTACACCACAGATAAACAACTACTTACAATCTGTTGAAAGTAAGTACCTACCTGCTTTTAGCTTTAAATAACAGAGATGAAAATCACAGATGATCATACCTACTAAATAGATATACCTACAATTTACAATCAAATTTTTCTCCGAGTAAAAATCGTTCTGTAATGTAGCAATTTTCTTTTTCTAATTTTACATGCAAGATTTTGGTTTATTATTGTACTAGCTGAGTTACCCGTGCTTCTCTACGGAAAATTTGACAAAGCAACCCGGCATCCTTTATAGGCTTGAGCTGGACAAAATGTGACTTAAGATCTGAATTTATTTTCCAACCCCCTTTTGTAAGATACACACACGACCCCACACAAGATTTTTCTCCAAAAACTGGCGACGTTAGGAGTGAGCCTATTATATCGCAAATGTTATTATAAATTTTCGCAGCAATCCATCGTAAAATGCGGGAGTTATGCGAACACTTCAAAAATCAGACTTTACTTTATACATATAGATAAAAAGGGGACAGTTAAGAAATTTCCCTGCTAGAGTCACTGCGTCTTACCTTAAACATTTTATCAACCAAATTACAGCATTATATCTAAAAAGAAAAGTACGGGAATAATCTCAGGTTTCAGTAAATTTCAGAGATTACTTTGGAATTATTTTTAGTGGAGAAAATTAACAAAAATCAGATTTCTAACCAATGGAGTCACTAAAACATATTCTCATTTATCTGTGTTTTAAGTCTTAGGATGATATCTTTAGTATTAGCTGAGTAATCTTACTTTTCCCCCAGCAATTTATTATATACCTACATGAATGATTATTTTCATATAATGGCAACATTAAAAAATAATAATTTATTTCAGTTCCAAATTTTCCCGCCTACATGCGCAGCGCTGCGATAAATCGTTCTTTACAATGCCAGTATAGATTATTTGAATGTAGAAATGAGAAATGGAACGTATTGACAGGTCTGATGGTTTAAACTGCGTAGAAGGAGTTCTAATGGATGGTTTAAATTTAATGTAGTAAAGTTGCCATATAAATAAAATAAAATAGGCATAGATAATCAAATATTGCGTGTTTATGTAATTAAGGATCGCCTACTCATGTGCGTCCAATTTAAGAGTATGCATATTGCATACCGACATTTCAAAAATTTCTAAAAACGGGAGACCATCTATCACGACAACCGTTACTAAATTTGCTTTGGAACAAAATAGGGTAGATGCATTGAACATTTATCTAGGGAATAACCGTAAAACATTTTTTATATCTTGTATAGATTTCTCAAAAAAAATAAATTAAAAACACCTCTGATCTTTTTTCCGAAAGACGGAAACTCGTTTCCCGAAAGTCGCGGAGTAATTTTTTTTTTGTACTGATAATATGCATCAAAATCTAAGGAACAACCGTACTTTTTTTTGATTGAAGCGAAATTAACCCCAAAAAATGGAAAAAACGCTATTTTTACCATTTTATCATGCGATTGTTCGCACAATTTTGAACCTTAATGTCGTGGGAAATGACTGACGTCATTTCTGGTGCCAAGCCCTTAAGGTTAACTATTATAGTTAATGTGCATTATTCGCCTATGTTTATGAGAATTCTGATTAAATGCTAGTAATTAAAACTTATGAAAGAGATCCATCAATATTGTTAATTTTTATTAGTTTATTTACTGAAATCACTTATTTAATTGACATCGCTGTAACAAATACATTTAACATACAAAAAACCACCTTAGAAAAAAACGTAAATATATAGAATTAGCAGGTGAAATAAAAAATATATTATGTCATTCTTATACAGGTCGATATAAATAATTTCATTAGTAGGTACCTATACTTATTATCAGGGTATCCAAGTAGGCGAACATCTACCCTACTTCTTATGGATCACTCTCAACAGACTAAGAGTGGGTGTTACGCGCTGTAAAAAGAATCTCCAACATTGGGGGTACCTACCTGATGACAACATCCTCTGTGACTGCGGAGCGACCCAGGACGACAGCCACCTACTAATATGTCCCCTGATGGGAGAGAGCTGCACCCCTGGGGACCTGATTCTAGGGAATGACAAGGCGATGTATGTCGCCGCATATTGGAGTGGCAGGGTATGACCCACCCGGATACGTAAAGAAAGTATCAGCTACTGACAGGTACCCTCCGTTGCACATTGTCTAAACACACTACTTTAGAAATTTTGTCTACTTTTAATGTACCTACAAGTGAATAAACTTTACAATATTTTATCTGAAATATTTGATCTAACATTATTTAATATAGTCAGCTACACGTGTATTTCTCACTATAATATGAATAGTTGTATAATTCATTTTAATATCTAATTACAGTATAGGAACTACTTACTATAGAATTATCCTAACGGACCAGGTTTCGGATAATCTCAGCATTGATCTATATAATTATTAGTATTTGGTATTCTGTAGATCCCTCCTCGATCCTATCTCAATATCATACATACTCGTATACCTATTGGTTAAAATAATAATGAAATACCTATCCCATAACTAATTTTTAAATCCATCCAGTAACGTTATATCCGATAAATACTACTGTTATTATATCATTATCATCCCGGTATATCCCAATCGTTGGACAGAGGACCTGAAGTTGACAGCTGGCCTCAAATGGACATACGAAGCAAAATCCAGACAGATGGAGACGAATGAGGGAGGCCTATATCCAGAAATGGAAGCTGCAGGGCTCGTGAAGAAGAAGATATCCTAATCCAGATAATGGGATAACCAGTAGATACTGTGTAGGTATGTAGATATATGAAAACACACAACATTTTGTTTGTGCTAATAGTTCTATGTCATTCAGAAGGGGTGGTGAACCTCTGTGACCGGACAAAAACCCGTAAGAATATTGCTCAACATGAATAAATAACAAAAAAAGAAAAAAGCCATTTAGAAATATGCTCAAGGGTCAAAAGGTCAAAACTAATTGGATTTGAAAATAAAATTAATTGTCTCTATAAGCATACATACGATTTCTATCAGTGTGTTAGAAACTAGCATAGATTAGAAAATAAACAAATAAATAAGCGGATCTAAAATGGGACGGACGATAAAATAGCCAACATTTTATAAATAGTCCATCTACTGGAATCCACTAGAAAGTTTAAGCTTTTATCCGTTGAGGATATTTCTAAAGAGCTTTTGCCTTTTTTGATTCCCGACCGCGGCAGATGGACAGATTGGTGAATGTTACTTAAGTGTAAAGTGGTGACATTAAGCTAGCCGACGATCAGTTATAAGTCTGATGGAAGGTCCATCCTTTGCTGTGTATCTGTACTAATTAAGGTCCATCCTTTGCTGTGTATCTGTCCATCCTTTGCTGTGTATCTGTACTAATTAAGTATGTGAGTAGAGATCTGCCACACTTTCAATCACCTACGAGTTGGTTGATACTTCATAAATCTAACCATCACTCGTGGCTATAGAGTAGTTGTATACACCTTATAATACAGGCTCCGGATGTTGTTCTGAATGCAATAACTCCATATTAAATGTATACAAACACGTAGGTACTATATACTGTTTAAGTATGTAGTTTTTCGCGACTATTTCTATATATCTACATCTAGGTAGATACTAGATATCACTGTATAAGCAATGACCATTACAAGTATGATGCTATGTTAGGAATCCCTTACTGACTTGAGATGTGGTTGTGAAATCAATCATGTTTCTCTATACTAACTTGACATAGTACGAGATTACTAACAACTATTCATTTGGTATTTTCTGATGTTGAATGAATTTTTCTTAAACCCATTCATGTAGTTCCTACTGCCTGGCCGTAGACACTGTCGCAGATACTTTCTAACATAACTTTAAACATCTTCTAACTTTTGCAACCAATGTGTAGAAAATTGCCAATTGACAATTAGCCCACTACTCGCTCGTTCCATTACTCTATGTACTACCAAACACGCCCCTCCGAGGCCGTTGGATTCTCTCATTCCAATGGCGCCTCCCACCATCAAGAATAGACAGAATCAATATTTGTAAAAAGATATTTGAGTTCTTCTCGTGAAGCACTTTCGTGAGATACCGAACACGGCGGTATGCGGTGAATGGATCCTCTCGATCGGGATTTATTTTCTGATACCACACATGACCCCACACGACCCTTGGATCCCTCTGAAACCTATTACATCTTTTTTTCTCTGGAGAAAGCTGGCCCATTTTTTACACAAAATCGTATTGTAACCCAGTTTACGTAAGTTCACAGAGTTTCAGGTCTCGAAATAGTCAGGAAGTGGTTGAAAAATAAATTGCAAGATCTTGTAAAAAGTGTCCGGGCTTTATATTAACTTCGCTTTAAATTTAAACGCTACAACACTATATGGTGGTGGATATTCTCTCGCTTGAGAACTGAAGAATCCATGCCCTATAGGCCTACACCATTTGATGTTTTTATATTTTTTCTCCTATGTATTTTTTAAGCCTATAAATATTAGTTTGATGTGTTGACCTTCCTTAACATTCAACCATCTTATTATATTACAGCCTAACATCAGAGAGTCGTCCATCCGCGTCATAATTTACCTAACCAAGGAGTAATTAATATTCATACATTACTCAGACTTACCTATACTTGACGTCAAGTATCTATTGTCATACAAATTATCTACATTATTTCATTATTATAAGTTTAGTATTAGATGTGACCCGTCAAAAATGACACAGTTTGCGGGTTAGGCAGATAGAAAAGATTTTTAGACTATCTTTACGCGTATATAATTATTGTACGTACATTCTTATGGTAAAATATATTTTTTTATTTCTGGGTTCAAACCACGGCGGTGGCGATGTATTCCCCACTCTGCGATACAGACTTTTAGCCTAGTGCAAGGTGTGCAGAAAAGTAATTGGGTTTATAGGCATTATAGTAAAGTTGTAAATTTTGTAACCTCCTTGGACAAGGATATTGGAGGAACGTAATTTAGGGGTGGGATTTGCCGGGGGGCTCCCTTAAGGCTAACCCTGGGCCCATCTTTAATAATATTTGCTAGAAGTGTGGGTAAAGAGGTCGCTATTAATGCGCCTGAGCTACCCGGGGATGTTGAGGGCCTTAAGCCCGTGGGATTTTCCTTCAATATGCAAGGCAGATCTTTTTTTTAAACAGCGTAGGTAGTATTTTCTATTCTACTCAATAATATTTGTACTTACTACAACATTTACCAATTCACTTCATAAAACAAAATGTACAAATTAAACACAAAGGATTAATATTTTGTAAAAAATGTCGACATCTATCGATTACTGCTCAAACATTTTGTGGTCTCCTAATGTTAATGAATACCAAAGGTTGTGGACAAATGATTTGTATTACATATATTAAGCAATATTATGTCATTTAAAAGTGGTATTAGCTGAATGCCATTCGACCATTGGTAAAGTCATTGCGATCTCAAACTATTTTAAATTTTGCGTATATTCTAACCTAACCACTTGCAGCAGTAGCCAAGGTCGTGATGCGTTACATTCTTACACGGTTACGATGAGATTTATGTTAGTTGAGTACAAGTATCCGACATCGGCAACTCTGTTATGTTAAGAGGCTTTTATGGGAAAAAATACAGAAAATATATCTGCTATTATGTTGCAAAAATGTAGAAAAAATAAATAATTAAGTAATCTGCATAATATCCAATGTTGGTGACGTACTCTTCTGTATTGGACGTCAGACAATGCAGAAAACAAATATAACCTTCAAAATATTACAACAGATAATATTATTGTATGTAGATAGTAGATGAAAACCAATAAATATCATGGGCCTAGGCAGCTGCCCCCCCTAGAGATTGGTATAGGTATATAATTTTTCATACTTTTTTTGGTTTCATCTGGATTTATCGAAATAAACCCAAATACATCTTCGTACACTCCACAGAAAGCTATAGATTGAAAGTCGCAGTAAAGCAAGGTATGAGTAGGTATGTGTGCAAAATTTCACGGAGCTGGGACATTGGGAAGTTATTAAAATTTGAACAGTAATACATGGTTGGCGCAGTTGGATGAGGCGGCAGTCTCTCGAGCGGAGGCTGCCAGGTTCAAACCCCGGCGCTGGCGATGTATTCCACACTTTGCGATACAGGCTTTTATCCTAGTGCAAGGTGTGCAGGGAAGTATTTGGGTTTGTGTATGCAAGCCCAGATCCTTTTTTTTAGAAAAAAAAAAAGAAAAGAAAAATTTAAAGATTCAAACAACGACAGGTGACGTTGAATAAAAGCGTGTGAAAATTGTCGCTTTTACTTCCACTTACTAAGATGTCATTTGGTTACACGTTATTTTTTTCTTCGTAGAGACATATGGTATCTACCTCTAACTAGGTAAAAAATAATTTTTAGTCATGTAGGTATATCGATTTATCATAAATCACTGAGAAAACGAGTTATTACCAGGAAAAACATAATACTATTTGGAAATTAATCAATATTTTTAGCATACCTATCACACCTATAAATAAATCATGTTTTCTGCAAGTCACTGGTACTTATGTAAGTATTAAGTTTTTTTTTATTTGTGTCCATTTGTCATCCAGAAGCAGATATTATTTCCAAAATGGATATTGGTTTCTTTAGGAGGTAAATTTGGAATTATTTTTATAGAGATAATTTACAAAACGCTGAGAGATAAGATAAGGAATGAGGTTATTAGGGAAATGAGTGACTGCAAGACTGGTGTTGTGACAAGAATGAAAGTGAATAAACTAAGATGTACAGGGCATGTTGAGAGAATGAAGGATGACAGGTTGACAAAAAATATATATTTGAGTAAGCGAAGAGGGGTGAGGAAGCGCGGCCGCCCGAGAATGACCTGGTCCGATCATGTCGACCAGATCCTCAAGGATGGACACGTTTTGAGTTAAAGGAATCGGAGAGCGTGTATGACTGCATGCATGAATGTAACGGAGGCTAGGAGTGTGTGCAAGGATAGGGCTGTCTGGCGCTCTGTACTCTCTGCCTACCCTGCAAGGGACGTGGCGTGAGGGTATAGATAGATAGAATTTACATAAGTCAAGTTTCTAACCACTAGAGTCAAATGATTCAAGTCTTGAGATGATATCTTTAGTGTTAGCTGGATACTCTTCCTGACCCAATTTTTCCCATGTTTGGCTATTCTCAATCACATTTTAATATTTCCTTAACAAAAGACGTCATCCTTTATGTAGCGTCCATTAAAAAGTCGCATTATTAAAAAATTAAATTAATAATTCATTATCGGGGTGTTGTGAATTATTAAAATGAGTAATAAATTAAATTAACGAATTTTAATTCATTATGATGCAAATTCAATACAACATTGATACAAGCAGTTCTAACTCAATGTCTGTTTTATTCAATGAATATGTAAGTATATACCTACAGCAAGTATATAATAGTATGTACCTACACATGTATTGTCTATATACATATTTAGGTGTTACATAGGACTTCACTATAACAAAATGCCTGCTATCCATATACGATTATATTGGAAAAATAAATATAATAAATGATAGGTACCTAATGTCGTCATAAATAAATAAATCTTTATTGGCGCAAGAAAAATATACATAGTTACAAAAACAAGACAATGTTAGTGTGCCAAAAGGGGGACGTATTGCAAGAGCAAAATCTTACAGCCAACCCCGATGAAGATGAAGACCAAATGTTAAAGTCGAACTTTATACTCGACTATAAATTGAAACACTGTCTGTATATTGTGGAATATATTTGACTGTTTTATTAGATGTTTCTTCACTAGTACTACTAGTACACCTGGGATAATAATTGTCATTGACAGCTACATAAATATATTATGTTACGAAGACTAAGTTTATATAAAAGCGGTAGGTATCCACTATACATTGCTAATTAGTTATACGTATTTTAATATTAATATTGATACAGCTGTTGATAATCAATTTGATTAATAAAATGTTGTCTAATGGAAAACTAACTCTGCGACAAATGGATGAAAACCATGAGCTTCGTGGTTGAAAAACATAGTTATAATGTCCATAGATATTTAGGTATATTTATTTTTCTTTTTTGGACAAGGAGTTTCTCAAAAGGCGGGCTTATTAGCTACCTACCTAGAAATGGTAAATTCTACCAGTTAATTTTCTATTGTTTTTTTAATTTGACAAACAGTAGAACATGCATATAACATTAATAACTTGAGAAAAGTAAGAAATCAGCGGTATGGAGAGAGGGTGTCACTATTTAGTATGAAAAATATGGCACCGTAACTACACTCCACGTACCTACCTATAATTCGGGTGGTTAATTAAAAAAATTACTAAGGTATGGATTGTCATGAAAAGAATTCAACTTGCATTCTCTGTGATATGCTCGATTGGTCGCCCTAGTGGACACTTGTGCTAAATTAAATTTAAAGACACTAAAAAAGTGGTGTGCTATTTGAAGAGTGAAACTTGTATTAAACTTTGTAATTTTACAGGAAACAATTACTTAAGCGAACGGACATTTTCCTTTTAAAGTAGGTAATGCTAGTAAATTTTGGGGAGCAGTGAAAACGTACGTCGTTGAAAAATCATTTTACTCAGTCGACGAAATGCTGGAATGAACCATTTACATTCACTCCAGCATTGAACTGACTATATCATAAATTGTTTGTTGTGCTTTCATTATCTTGCTTCATACTATGTCACTGTCTCTGAGGAAATGCTAACAGATTCCTTTGCACTCTTTAGCATTGATATTGTGCATAATATCTGCTGTATATTCCATTTAATTATTATTTGTCTAATTATATGTAAAACTGACGAGTCCAAGTGCCCGATATAGGGTCTAAGGACGATAAACAATAAACAAAACAAAGTATCTACCTTCTAAATTCTGTGGTTGAAAAAAGACTTATAATTTCCACATAATAAAATTCAGTATTGATACATTATTGGTTATTGGCACTTACATCATGCGAACAACTTCTATGTATTGGTAAAATAATTAATTAACACGTTTTTTTTTAATGTGTTTCTTGTGAAGGCTGCGTCGTGAATTAAGTAGGAAATTAACATAATTATCTCCAAATGAAAAAACAACATAAATGTTGAAAAA
Organism: Ceraclea dissimilis; assembly: GCA_963576895.1. Taxonomy (NCBI): domain Eukaryota; kingdom Metazoa; phylum Arthropoda; class Insecta; order Trichoptera; family Leptoceridae; genus Ceraclea; species Ceraclea dissimilis. The sequence continues at coordinate 183,928 of OY756379.1, read as the reverse complement.
ATTAATTTATTGCATCTATATAATCTATACAGCTAATATATACTGCTTCTGGTAGCCATATTCATAATTCATTCAAAATTACCTATCTTAAACAGTTTCATTTTCAATACATTTCAATTTATTGCTTCGTAACATCTATATAACTATTGATCCCTTCATGCCGCATCACTTGGTGGGTACGCAGAGAGAACAGCGAGCAAGCTACACTCTTATATACTCACACGCATCTTTGACTTTACCATCTCAATCGTGCAATTTGTCATTTACACCCCCTCCGATTTCTTTCATTCAAAACGCGTTCGTCCTTGAGAATCCGGTCGTCATGATCAGTCCAAGTCAGTCTCGGACGGCTGCGCCCCTCACACTTCCCCTTTCACCAATTAGTCACCATATCCATTCTCTCTACATGCCCAAATCATCCAAGTTTGTTCGAAAATGGCACCTAACATTAATTTTAAACACTATAAAGTATATTTTTTGGTATGAGAAGAGAAATATCGACTATGAAAATATGTAAAGAAAGTGGCAACATAGTCTTACAAGATTTTGTTTACATGCCATACCGAAGACGTGTTGTCTCGCCTTACAGTGTACAGTGCATAATATCTCTTAGGCAATAGAACGACTGTATGAGGGGTTCTGGGAATCCCCTAATGGTTCATTTCCTTCACAAACTCTAACTTCCTCCATCTTAAGTTGTGCAGTGATCTGATGACATGGCAGTAATTACTAATTATAGATACTCACTAAGGTACAGGAGATGTTTCTTATTGCATCTCTGTTCGCAATAGATAATTGTAGGTGCATAGGTACCCTTACAGGTATTAGTACACCTATAGTTAGCACTACACAATTAATAGGTATGACGATTGTCAAGTCAAATATTAGCTGGTTGTACCTACAGTCGCTTGCATGTCGATGAATGGTTAATTGAATAAAAGGTAGTTTATAAGGTAATTGCTAGAATAAAACAATCAAAGAAATAAGACAACACACAGTTGTTGTATGAATAAAGTTACCTGCGTCATACGAGCAGCTCTAACAAACAGTTCATTAGAATAATAATTGTGTTTTGCATATAATTGTAGAGACAATGTCTCTCTGCTGTAAAACGCTATAGAAACTGCATTATCTGAAATTATTGTTAAGGAAAAGCATCATACATTGAAGGACTCCCACGGGCTTAAGGCCCTCCGCATCCCCGGGTAGCACAGGCGCATATAGCGTCCTCTTTAACCCGCACTTTTCGTCAAAATCTTTTTAAGAGGTGGGCTCAGGTATAGCCAGAAGGGAGCCCCCCGACAAACCCTACCCCTAGCTTACATTCCTTCAGTGTCCTTGTCCAATGATGGAAACATATTTATATATAAAAAGCATCAGAATATAGTTACAGAGGCGACCCGGGATTTGTTAGCAGTAGGAGTCAAAATTTATTTTCAAAAACATTACACTTTCCTTAGACGTTGCCAGCTTTGGAGCTGAGGGGGGGGAAACAAAAATTAAAAGAATTTATATAGCATAAAAATGTTGCGCCGCATGCAGGTTTATTTTTTTTTTTTTTTGAGAAAAAGTGTAGAAGGTCGTGATGTGGTTTGTTTATTTGAAAATGTTTATGAAACTGTTGGCGATTTTCATACTTACTTTAGAACGTGTGGTAGTAATGTGATTTTTTGTGAGGTTTTTCCATTTAGTATGAAAATATATGTACTATATATTTATGACGATCCTATATGGTGATTTATACTGAGAAAAATGTAAGGTGCCCTTGGGGAGATTTTATCGCTAAACGGCGCCCAAAATTGTCCGATTATTATTATATACCTATTCAATTCTCTAGGGGTGGATAGGGCAGTCTGCAGGTCTGTCTCCTCTGCCTACCCCACCAGGGACGCGGCGTGAGAAATCGAAATTAACTTTCTGTTTGTAGGTAAGGTGTATAGGTATATTATTAGCTAGATAAAATAGCTTATCGATATATGTACCTAGAAAGAACATAAATAGTTATACCTATCACAGATGAATGTAGGTGAGTATATTATATATCTGGTATATTATATCTGGTATATTATAGTGATCAATATACTTAATAGTATTTTTACAACTTGTTGTTTAGTATATTATAAAAAGATTTTATTGCCAATATCACTTTCTCCCATCACATAGTAGAATACGGAGACTGGCCCCATACAACCTCACGCTGCCCGGAGAGCCTCTCTAGTATATTATAAATAAACTTAGTATATACTATAATATATATGTACTATAATATATATTGAGGTACACGCCCAAAACTTATATACGATAAATAACCAATTTTTATAAAGAGTGTTTCTCTCCGTAACTATAGAAAATATATTTTAAGAGGTATAATAGCAGATGATAAAATAAGAAGTTAAATATACCTAATCGCATTTTTTTTTAAAACAAGAAATTGTGCGTTCATATCCTAGAACTGTTTTCGCCGTCTTCCAAACGATACCAAACACGTCCTTCCGAGGTGCTTGTATTCCTTCATTCCAATAGCACCTCCCACCAAGAAAAGACAGAATCAAAATTCGTAAAAAGATACGAGTTCTGCTCGTGAAGCACTTTCGTGAGATACCAAACACGGCGGTATGCGGTGACTGGATCCTCTCGATCACTCGGTGTCTTCCAAGCCAAGGCTTGAGCTAGACAACATCTGACTTACGATCTGGAATTCTTTTCCAACGCCCTTTCATGTGATACCACATATGATCCCTCACGACCCTCGGATCCCCCTGAAACGCTTTACATCTTTTTTGTCTCTCGATAAAGCTGATTCATTTTTGAACAGAAACGTATTGTCACCGAGATTACGTACGTTTGCAATGTTTCTGGTCTCTAAGTATTTAGCCGGGAAGTGGTTAAAAAATCGATTACAATATTTGCGCACAAACAAAAAACAACGGAGTGAAGTTAAGGGCTTGGTACCAAGAATGACGTCACACTCATTTCCCACGGCATTAAGGTTCAAAATCTTTCTTTCAGGAAACGAGTTTCCGTCTTTCGGAAAAAAAATTAGAGGTGTTTTTCACGATGTTTTTTGAGAAATGTATACAAGATATAAAAAATCTTTTACGGTTATTCCCTAGATAAATGTTCAATGCATCTACCCTATTTTGTTCCAAAGCATATTTAGTAACGGTTGTCGAGATATAAGGTCTCCTGTTTTTAGAAATTTATGAATTGTCGGTATACATACTCTTAAGTAAAAAATATTATGAAATAAAAAATCCAATTTATAATATATAGGTATTATGAACTACTATACCAATCTATAGAGTATGTAGGTATATAATGATAGACAGTGGGTAGGGTAGGTAGTGATAGGTGATGGTAAGGTAATTGTGTGGAGATGGAGATAGATATAACGTGTGAACTGATTGTCTCAGGCTACTTTCCTCAGCAATACAAATATATTCTCTAACATCGTCATAATAAAATAATCATCATATTTTATGGGTGTAATAACCTCTAAGCAGCATCTCTCTCAATGGCCCATACAAGATAGTTAAGCGGATTTTAAATTTATTTACTAAACATGATACGCCACTGTTTTTAATATATATGTATTTTTTAACGAAAGCTGATACTTTATTTTTAGTATGCGTCACTGATTTGTTGTGTTGTTTTACGAGATGAGATCGCTGAGAAAAATGTGTGGAAAAACGTTGAGAGATAAACGTTGATAACAAATGAAGAGTGGCTAGGTATAGATATAGTTTTCATTTCGGAGGGAGCCGATCCAGACGTATTAAAAAAAATAGCGGCGCAGATGAAATTTTCCGTGAAGGTGAGTGAAAAAGGACGTGTTTTATGCTGGTATTAAAATTATTGTGTACCAAAATACCTAGCGCCGCAGGCGATTTTTTTTTTTAGAAAAGTGGTTGAAGTGACGGCAGATATTTAATAATGCAATATTTAAAATCTCTATAATCAGGCATCATAGTTCGGTTGACCATATTATGAAGAGCATAGATAAGAGTCTCCAATCTAGTCGCCTGACAATACATAAAAAAGTCTGTGTGATACAGTATTTCATTTTATTTTAATCTATGAATTTAGTACTGTCTAGATATTGGGGTTAGCTGGCAGATATCGCAGCACTGATGCAATAAGCTCGCCCTAGTGAACAAATGTTTCAGCGTGTATTGCTTGTTATGTTAATATATTTCTGTATTTTGTTCATGGTTCGTAACGCGCTCGACTGTTAATCCAGTGGGCGCGGGTTCGATCCCCGATGCCGACTTATTCCACTTCACGACACAAGCTTTTCAAGCTTACTGTGAAGTGTACAGAGATGTATTCGAGTTTTTTTAGACAAACCCAGATTTATTTTTATAAATAAATTGTTTATAAATAAACTTTTTTGGAATAATGTTTAGACGGGGTTAAAAATTTTCACGCAGGAAAAACTTGTTTTTGGATAAAATAATTTAAGGAAATTACCCTAGTACGTACATAACCTATGAAATATAAGTAGAAATCTATGAAATATACATAAAACTAAACAATAAACATCTATAAATAAAACATAAAATATCTTGTAACTTACGTTTAGTTCTCTGAAGAAAAATCCTGAAAAAATGTTTCACAAAACGACACAAAAAAACTGCAAACTGAATATAAATATATAAATAGTCCACACAACACTCTAGAAATAAACCAATATTTAATTTAATTTCAATAATAAACACAAACTGGTTCTCATAAATTGTTATTATTTCTCTTAAACACACTTGTGTCCGAATTTACTTGAGAGGAAACTTCTTTGAATTTTACCGGCAAACATTAACATCAATTCGTAACAATATTCGATAAATCCCTCCCTTCGACACAACCAACACCTGCGAGAGCGCAGGTTGTACTACTATGGTACTACTGATAATAACAATACCTGTTTCGTGTGTGATCTCTGGGAGGGAAATCAATCAAGAAAATTCGTACATCAATGAAAGCACGTTCATAAAAAGATTCAAAGAAAATATATTAAATTTATTATTCATCCGTAAAAATGATGCGACTTTTTGAAAATTTAATTGATGAATGTGAAGATTTTCCTTGTTCGCTGCATCTCTTACAGTGGGAAAATATGTGTTGAGTGAAAGTTGTGCACTTAGTAACAGTGTAAAAGCACTAATGTGGTGTATGTTTGCAAACGGTGTAATTTGTTTAACCATTTTTGCTTGTCACCTTTTGGATGAGTAGGTATTTTTAAATGTTTTTTGGGTGAGCAAGTTGAAGAGTGAATGGCGGCTTGTCTTTGCGCTTTATTGCAAGTACCTACCCATCAGTACCTACTTGACTCGAAAGCTTTTTTTTTTTAAACTTTATTTTTTTCGCACATATGAAAGTAACTGTGATGGCTGTCACAGCTTCTTCTGAAATTATACCACACTGAATTCGACCAGGCATCCATTTTCCAAATCGTGGAGTAGCTAGTGACATTTGTGTAGATGTGCACCGGATCTAAGACTCATGCATATAGGAACCTATATGCCGGACATATGAAAAAAGCTCTTCTTCTTCTACTTCTTCAGCCCTCTGTCCTCCACTTCTGGATATATGCCTCTCCCATTTCTTTCTGTCAGTTGCTTGCCAGTATGGAAATATAGCCCCCCCCCCTCTCCATGACTGACCAAAATTCCATTAAATGTGTTGCGAATCTGAAAATGCATAGTACCTAAAATCCACCCTTCTGATCAGTTCTTGAAAAGTTCGTATCAGCCCTACAAAGTTGATAATTCAGCACTATATTTGAAGCACTGTTTTTCGGTACCTGCGGGGCTGAAAAAGAAGTTCAGCCAGTTTAAACTGTAGAAAAATTAATGCTCTACAATTTTTTAATACACCTGGAATACAAAAAATCATGGTTTAGAAGATATAAGCAAAAAAACTTTCAAAAAGTGCAAAAAATAGCAATTTTTCACTCCTCTCCAAGTTACCACAAGGAAATTTTGTTGGATAAATTTAGTGTCCATATGAGCATCCATAAACAATATTCCAAAGTTACAATGACTTGGGAATTTTGTGAGGTATAAATATCTACATTTCGACTGGGCTATTAGGTACTGTCTCCTACTTGAATCAATTGAAGGAATGAACGAGGGGACAAACTATAGAGGACGACCAAGGAAATAATATCTGGACGACCTGTGCCAGTATATGGGCTTCGATTCTTTATATAAAGAGTTAAAAAGAACCGCACAGGACAGGGATGAGTGGAGGAGGAGATATGAGGCTTTGCTGCAAACCAATCGTAACTATTGAAACTGGAGAAGAAATATAACCCAAGTTTTTCTTTTGATTCTAGCGCTATTTTGTTCAACTGTACTAGAATGCCATCTATATATGAAAATTCAAATCAAATTCTCCACAACTTGTTATAGTTGGTCTGTTTCATATACTTTGCTAAGCTCAACTTCAAGCTTCGGTTGAGGCACGCGAGACAGCTTTCGCGTTTTATCAATAGATGGCATTATATACCATGAAATAGAGCCTTCTTGAATACAGAATTCTAATAAGGTGAAAATATTAGTTGTGAATCGTCAGCGTTGGGAAAATTTTTGATTATAAGACGTAATTATTTATTGGGAATGTTTATTTATTTATTTATTTATTTATTTACACATCAACGGCTAAAGCCTTTAACAATTTCTTGTTGGTACAGTGTCAAATACATAATCAAATACAAAAAAACATTACTATTTCAACACAACAAATCAACAAAATATTTAGTTAATAATAATAAATAATTCATATTTCATAGATTTTGCAAAAAAATAATAATAATGTTGAATGATTTCTTATATTATATGGTTATTAATAGATCATTGATAATAACTACGAGTATATTCTAGTGGTACTTGAGAAATACTAATTGAAGCATGTTGTGAATAATTTAATAAATCTATTTTTTGATCAATGAATGATTAATTGTTACTTATAAGCCACTTAATACTGCTTATGATTAAGGATCTACCAAAGATTTTCCCACAAGATTTCCCTCGATACTTTAATTAGGTATTTACATATTTTACTAGCTAAAAATGGTTTTGATGGATTGGGTATGTCGAGAGAATGAATGACGACGAGATAACAAAAAAAGTGTACATAGGTGAATGAAGAGGTAGGTATGAGAGAGAGTGGCCGCCAGATGGACGCGTTTTGAGTAAAAGAAATCAGAGATAGTATAGGTATAATAATGACAGATTGTATGAATGTGACGGAAGCAAGGAGTGTGCGGCGCTGGCGATGTATTCCATACTTTGCGATACAGGCTTTTAGCATGTAGTGCAAGCAAGGTGTGCAGAAAAGTATTTGGGTTTGTGTATGCAAGCCAAGATCCTCTTTTAAAAAAAATGGACAGGGCGGTCTGGCGTACTGTCCTACCCCGCAAGGGACGCGGCGTGAGGGGATGTAGGTATAGATGTAGATAGAAAAATTGATTTGTTTTCACTTTAGTTAAGGTCAGAAAATTAAGTTATGCAACCTCATTAGTTCTTTCCGACTAAATTCTCAACAAATGAAAAGCTTGTCGACCTGACCTCACTATATTGATAAAGATTTGATAATTTGTATGAATTATAATACGGGCAACCTAGTACAATTTTGTCTATCGATTTCTTCAACAAAATTTATTGATTTCAGGCATACTTTGTAATTACGTAACGTTGCATATTTCCCTCAGCCAATCAGATGCCTTGTATCAGACACACCTTCACATCAGCCAATCAGTGATCTCTACTCGGCGGAGGGAAATATGAAAAGTTGAATAATTCTAATGAGTTTTGGAACGTTGTCAGAAAGATTTGGACATTTTCCCAAAAACATTACATATTGGAGAAAAAGAAAATCAGATAAAATGTACGGCAATATACAATACACGTGTATTTAAAAGAAAAAGGTTTCGCCACTTTTTTTTTTATCTAGATGTTATACAGAGCCGCTATATAGTAATAATTTTGATTAAATGAACATATTTATAAGAGGTTAGCTGGCAGATGATAAGCTCACCCTAGTGAAGAAATGTCATGATTTGTATTTACTTGAAATTTTAAGTATGAAGAAATAAATGTTGAAGATAATCGCGAACCTCGTTGCTGAATTTATAAGAAGGTTTTCTATGTTTTTTCTTCAAACAAAGAATTGACACTATTTTTATGGAAATTAATAAAATAAAAAATAACGAGAAATTGTTCATAAGATTGAGTTTTCCATTAGGTACCCAGTTTCGTATACAGGAGACTTGAAAATAATGTCATAAAACATGTGTAATAGTACCTGTCCTATATGGTACTTACGTACTTTAAAAAAATGTGTTTTCAGTTTTTTGTCTATGGCTCAAAATACTTGAATTTTCTTTAAAATGCTTCTAAATTTGAATCTTGACAGATAACTGACAAGAATATTCTTTTGAAGTGAAATGTCATCGCGTAATTCGTATTATTTAACGAATAAAAATAATTATAATTTACTTATAATTATCAATTCATAATTAGGGTTTTTCGCGACAATTTTCCCACATAGATAAAGAACTAATAGAGTATACTTCAAGAAAGTGGTTTTCTTATCTTTAATAAGTAATTTAATTGAAGTGCAGTGATTCAGTAATGAAAAACCAAGTTTTCAGACACTTTAAGCATCAGCTGGTGATAATTGTACAATAAGAAACTATTTATTGTAATGTTGTGTGTCTTAATGGATCAGTTCGATACGTGTAAATCGTCAGCGTATATATATTATAGAAAGATTTCCGAGTGTGTGTGATAATTCAAGTTGGTCACAGTGTATATAGTGCATGCCCGCGCACAAGGAAAATTACAATTTCCACAATATACGTACGATGAAAACTTGTGTCCGAACGAGACGAAAACCACACTGCTCAAAGCAACGACAGTCGCGGTCTGAATACCGAGAGAGTAGCGCGCGGGGTCTGCAGTAATCTCTCCCAATACTTGTGTAACACGTTAATAAGCAATTGTACTGAATTATGTTATAAAGTCAATTGATTCAACACGAGTTTACCGTCAAATAGCAGCCGGCTCTTCAATAAAAATCAATAGTGTTTCGAATTTAAATTAATTTCCATTATGGCGATGTTAAAATCGTTGTTCCTAGTGCGCGGCTCGGCTAAATACAGCCGTGTGTTGAACGATACAAATTGTGCTTTTGTGAATGGATATTATAATAGTTTAACTTATCACAACAGTAGATATAATCAATGTGCTTACAAGTCTACTGCGACCCCCAGTCCTCCTCCTGCGGGCGCTTCTCCCAAGGATCCTCTCGATCTGAAGTTTGACGACCATGTAGCTTCGTTCAAGAGTAAAACTTTTAGCGATCTCCTCAGAGCCTACTTCGTCTACCAGATGTGCTCCATTGAGGCCTTGGTGGAGAATAATATGAAGGTAAAAAGAGATTCGTTCATTTCTCACTCCTAAAGAGATTATTTCTAAGTTGCATAACACATTTATTGTAGTACTATATTATTCTATAGACATTCATCTAGCAAGCTTTTTTAAAGTTTTCAATGTAGATACATTTCAGAAACTCACACCTATATTTAAAGTCACCTACCTAATTTTCATAGTATTTTTTGCGGTACATAGAAATTTCAGCGCTAACTTTAAGTACTAAATGAGTTACGCGAAATCAACAACCCCTTAGTTACTCATAAAAGGGGTGAATCACCCTTTACGAACTTTTCCAAGTCCTTTATTAAACTGTCAGTCTATAATTACAACTGTCATCCACGAATTGCAAATTATAAATAGAAACTCTACTAAATTTTAACTCATGATATGAATGAAAGGAATTTAGAGTTTCACATTTTATTTAATGAGGCTTTATTAGGTTAAAATATCATCTTTCAGGAAGGATGTGACGTAAGAAAAGATTGCCAATGTAATCCTATTTTCTAAGCGTCAAAACTTCAGAGCAGTTATGAGTGGATAAGTCTTTTTTACCTCTCTTTATTACTGATTGGAATCGTATGTGTGTATGGTGTGACTTGATAATTGAATTTAATATCGGACGTCCTTCACAGAATAGAAGTCGTAAGGCGAAATGTCCTTAACGTCGTCGCCTGTTACGCAATCAGGCGGGCGTCTAGTCTGCCGCGGCTATAATACAATTTGTATAACCGCTGGTAATAAAATACAATATTACATACATCAGATGTCTGAGTGGTCGGTTCGGTTATACAACTGAAACAGTACTTCACTCACAGTACAGAGAAAATTGTTGAAAATGAAGCCTTCCCCTAATAGATTATGTTAATTATATAGAGCCTTCTTCTTCGACTAAGGTTATGTTATACTAATTTGGTTTTTAAGTACATATTCGACATGTCAAAAACATGTGGTTTGATGACTGACGTACTTGGTACGTAAAAGAGGAAATTATGGATTAGACACAAAATCTTCTAACGTAGTATATCGCAAGTCTACGATTTCTTTCAGTTCTCCTGAAGACTTTTTAACACACTTCTCAGTATTATCAGCCAGAAGAGTCTACATATTATCATTCATGATTGACATATAAACTCATCAGCCTAATACTGGGAAACATTCACCTATCCAGATATCATATACTGTATCAAAGTACTATACTACTCAGATATACTGCTCTATATAAAATACAAGCTAAGTGCCTGAAATATCAGTATTTAGAAATCGCCTTACAATATTGCAAGTATTAATCACGTAATTACCGATTTTTGCATTTTTATTTATAAATTTTCCGTTATTAAAAAAATTATTTATTAGTGATTTTGGTATTAGACACCTGTAGCTGATAATACTAATGGGATTATATGTACCGACCTAGAATCCCAAATATATTTTATTTCACCTGCTGATTCCGTGTATATTTGCGATTTTTTTCTGCGACGGTCGTTTGAATTTTAATTGGTACAAAATGTATTTAGTGTATTAATTTATTCAAAGGTAATAATAGTGACAATTTAATCCCCTTAGTTCCTAACAGTTGATGAAGTTTATAGTACCTACCCACTATCATGTTTGATCAATACGCCGCAATATTTTGGATGTCTACAGAAATGACAATATTATGTAGAGAATTATTTAAAAAAGGGTTTTACGGCGAATACTTGACACGTTTGCTACGGTTTCAGGAGAACCATTTCAATTTGTGACGTCCTCTCTGCATGCCTCGCAGGCAATTTTTTATTACATCAGTCAAGCCTTTTGTATTCATTGTTTTTTTTATTTATTTTAGAATTTCAGACCTCTCATAGAGGGAGACCTGTTGCACGCACATAACTGACTTTATTTTATGACTTTGATCTTTGCGTGAGGTTCATACGCAGGTACATAGGTACAACATATAGAGACACCTAATTAGGTACACTATAAAATTATTTTATTTTCTTCGTGTATGATACACAATATTTCAACCAGTATGTTGTTGATGATGATGATAATGGATAACTTATCGGCGCCGTTTAATGGTACTCCATCTTAAGGGGGCGGAAAGCTGGTCTTGAAACTCGTAGTTTTCAGCTTGCTCCTGAAGCTGGTGATGGGCTGATCTTTTCGAAGTTCTTCCGACGGTCTATTCCAGGTAATTGGTTCAATGTTCACATAGGTACTAGTATTTTCTCAATAATTATGTGTACTATCCGACTTTTCTTTCTCCTTGTAGACTTCTAATATTTCTCCTGATATTTTTACTGATATTACTTCTCATGCCGGTTGGAACCCGACACATCCATCAGTATAATAGGTCTGCATATAGTCTCCACTGTATGAAGTATTTAGGTATTATAATATGAATCCCTGTAGTAATCAGGTAATGATTAAACTAATGGGGCAGGTAGTTAGTGTTCCACACCCGTAGCTCATTTCATAGTTAATTACGTAATTAAACTTTATATCTACTCGTAGATACTCAGTACGTGTACCTCGTGTAGCTATCTCAATAGAGACGAGGGAATTCATGTTAATAAGTTAACGTGGGGGTACCTACAAAGTATTGTGAGAGGATGGCAACAATAGGTTTAAGAAATTTAAATGCTGAAATAAGAGGTGTAAGTAAATGAAGCCTGTCTCAGAGGGCTTCGAGTGGAGAACGGAATTATTGTGAAGAGATATAGGGTTTGCCTAGCCAATTGATTTCACTGCTTCCCCGCAAGGGATGGGTGATTCGAGCTGTTGATGGATTGAATACAGAATTGTGCATATTAATTTTTGTCATTTCTACATCACAATCCGTGACCAAGGCGGCAGTAGGTTCGCCGAAACGTCGGAGCATCTGATCACTACACGATTAACCCGAAAAACCAAATCTACATATGGATCATCGTGAAAACCTGCAACAACTATTTCTACATCTTGTTTAGTTAGTTTTACCCTTGTTTTACCTATATTATTGATGGTATTTATTAGGCACAACTTGTATGTGGTGGCACCCGTTGTATATATGCGGAATTTCCCCAGTATTTTTACCTGCAATATGTCGATGTAATTACTCTTATACATTGTACCATAATAAACTAAACTTATTTACCTACTCCTATTCTCTCTCTCGACTTGAAGTTTTTGTGTTTGTTGGCAAACTTTATTCAGCAAACCTCGGGTAATTACGTATGATAATGAAATCTCGGTGCAGAGCCGATATTAGAATTTGGGATTCAATTTACTTTCTTGGTTGTTAATCTTCTAAAATAATAAATGAAAGCTGACTGACTAGCATATTCACCCAAACGGCTGATCCTAGAGAAGTGAAATTTTGAAGACAGATAGGCTTTAATACAAAACTTTCTACTAAGAAGGGATTTTTATAAATTCCGCTCCTAAAGGGGTGAAAAATAGGGTTGAACATTTTAAGAGTATACGAATATCTCGGAAACCAGACACGGTACGAACTTGAGATTTGGCACATAGATTTTCATATCAAAATTAGTTAATGTGGTGTTTGATAGAATTTTCCAAATTTTAATTAAAAAGGATGAAAATGGACTCAAATAAAAAGTATGTCAAAAATAATTCCCTGGGCAACTCCGGGCAATACGGTTGGTTATAAATAAGTTGAATGAAGCAGCGATTCGAGTGATTCATGATAACATAATCGTGTCTCACGAAAAACAGTTTTTTTTAACTAGAATGGAATTGTAATAAAAAATCTATTTATGTACATTTTTTATGAGAACTATCGTTTGAAATTTGATTCAATTCGATTCCCTCGTGTATTTGATCATTAGGTACATATTGTTTCTACTATTTTTTTTAGGAAATTTGCAATTAAATGCGTTTAATTAAACGTAGTTAAAATTGGATAAACATTACATTAAATAAATAGGTGGTCGGTAGCCTGGTTGGTAACGCGCTCGACTGTTAATACAGAGGGCACGGGTTCGATCCCCGATGCCGACCTACTCCACTTCACGACACAAGCTTTTCAAGCTTACTGTGAAGTGTACAAAGGTGTATTTGGGTTAATTTCGATAAACCCAGCTTCATTTATTTAAAAAAAAAAAAAAATTAAGGGAAAGTAGGACCAGAAATTTCGTGTAGCAAGTCCGAAACTGATTGTAATAATGCTAGGGAAAATTGTTGGTTACGGGAAAAAAAGGATACACAAACTCAAAAATACTTTTTGTTTCACACCTTGCACTAGGCTAAAAGCCTGTATCGCAAAGTGTGGAATACATCGCCAGCGCCGGGGTTTGAACCTGGCACCTCTCGCTCGAGAGACTGCCGCCTCAACCAACTGCACAAATAATGTACAAAATAGTTGGTAACCTTAAGCGTATTGTATAACTGCCATCCCTGAAAAAGAATAATGAATGCAAAGGCTTTGGGAATTAAATTATTGCATGTTGTCTAACTAACAAGTTGGCTCGCCATCCATGCTGGTGGCAGAGTGCGCGCGCATCCTCAATGTACCATCGATCTGTCTGTACTGTGAGTATACTAGGTAGGCACCTATACAACTTCTGGTTTACATTATATACCCTCAACCAACTGACTGTGGGGTGGTATGGGAGGCCAGAGGGTATATAAATGTATATGACAAGTTGTTACACTCTGACGGTAGGGGCGCCACCAGTAGGTTACAAATCTATCTAGATAAAAGTCATACAAAGTGGGAAATTCATTTAAAGTGATATTCATCCAAGGATGGTGCCCTTGTCTGAAGGATCTGTATTAGAATTATAATTATACAATACAACAGAAAATATGATCCAAAATCAATGCTGATCGGAATGTAAAAGGCTCCGACCAGCATTTCGTCAATTAGTCAATACAAGTCAATACATAGAACAATTATAATCAATTATCACAGTACGATGAATTTGATGTAATCAAATACTAGTCAGAGTGTAAAAGTTTCCGGCCAGTATTCACGTCAATTATTATACAAATAACACAATGTGACAACTAGAAGAGACACGGTACCTGTAGCTGATAATACAAATGGGATTCAATATACAGACCTAGAACGCCATTTTTTTTATTATTTCACCTGCTAATTGTATTTTTTCTGCAACGGTTGTTTGAATGTAAAATCTAGTCGGTACAGAAAATTAAATTTTTCACAAAACGATGTCAGTTTTCCTGACATAACTCCATGTCTACTGTCTATACTCTATAGAATTCTCTCCTTGTAGTGTATTGTATTCTGCCACTGCGTGAGAGAGTGATATTGTCTGTATCTGCGTGATTCCACAAGATAGGACAGGGCGGGGGTGTGGGAGGGTATATTGAGGACAAGCAGAGAGGGGTGGTGGTGCTACTTATATAGTCTCACAGCTGATCTGGGGGTGGCTAGGGATGGGGGGGGGGGGGGTACAATAGGAAGTAGAGACGCAGACAATGTGGTAGACAAAGTAATAATAAAAATGTATGATGGAAATACTTCCATAACTTATTATTTCTTATTATATTACTTGGGTTATGTTTACTCAGATAGTTGTTGACATAACGAGACTGACAGGGAAAATGTACTCTTATAATATGGTATTGTATTACTGAAATTCTATATTAGTTACTGGAATATGTACACAGGGCGCCCCAGTTACTTATGGAGTGTTAAAAATATGAATTCTTGAGTTTTATTTGATACATACAAGTATAAGCTAAAATTAATTTAAGATTAGCTGAAGTAGGTACTTACACAATTTCTGCTTATAGCCGTGAGTTTGAATATCTGTCTTGAGAATGTGTGTAGGTGTATGTAGGTATTAATTATTTAGTAATGTCAAAAAAGACAAGTAATATGTATTGGGTTAGTGAACCGAAGTTTTGAAAAGATCTTTCAAAGAACAATTCGTGTACCAATCTAAGTATTCAGTATAAGAAATCGTAGAGTAAAAACTTCGCGTACTTATCATGAGAGTCTTTTCTCTCTGATGTATATCCAATACCCATACAGTATGATTGATGGTTTTATTACTTTAATGCCTCTATAAATAACAAAATGGGGGACCTATGTCCCCATTTCAAAAAAGTTAGGTACTTGTAGGTTTGTCACAATGTACGGTGATTTGGTGAATCTCTAAATCCTCTTGCTAAACTCCTGGATGTGTTTTGATTTTGATATCCTGACGTAAGGAACATTGGAAAACAATATTTAGGTAGTGTTAGTACAGAGTAGAACCACTGTATTATTTACTTGATATTTTTTCTCCTTTGGTTAGGTTAGGTTATGTTAAGTGCAATGTACTCACTATACTACAGTGGAATAAAATCAATAAAACATGGTAGTAATATAATATACCATGGTCGTCACCAGGGAGGGCAGGGGCAGCTGCCCCCCCCCCATAGGGATTGGAATAGGTATCAGGCGCGAAGCTACCTAAGAACACGATTGCCGTCGAGTTATACCTTTTGGAAAAAATGATAGGTATAATAGTGTATAATCTGATGTAACGCAATAAGAAATGTTATCCCCGGCTTTCCTTCTGCAGAAATCCACTCTCCGTCACTGATAGGTATATATTTTTTATACTAAATAATAAAACCTCACAAAAAATCATATTACTACCACACATTTCTTCATCATATGAATATATTGAAAATCCATCAGTTTTTGAAAAATAAACTTGCCTGCGGAGTGCGGCGCTATTTTTTGTTACTCTTTTATAAAAAATCATACATATTGTCGTGAAAAATATTGTATATACGATTTCAAATAAACAAACCACATCACGACGTTCTTCACTTTCACAAAAAAAATTACGCGTTTTTTTAGCTACATACATTTTTTTTTTAATTTTGCTGCCCCCCCCCCCCCAGCTCCGAGGCTGGCGACGCCCATGTAATATACATTGTATACTATAGTAAGGTATAAAAATAGGTATTGTATATAGTGTCTGGATTATTGGCTACACCTAGTGAGTAGTGAGTAGTTAGTACTGTGTGGTAATGCGGTGAATAACTTGGCAGGTGGCCGGGGTGCATAGTGCATCATTACCTCTAGGGGGTGTGTTCAGACTTCAATGTATACAACACGCAATCAATGTACATAGCTACAGTAATACATGAGGTAGTATGTATGTAGTATGTAATACTAGGATGGTTAACCCGCGGCCCGCGGAGCAGTGAGAAAATAAATAAAATATTTTCAAATTAAACAAAAGACAATTAAATTCATCACCTTAACCCATTTTGCCTTAAAAATTTCCATTTTCCCTAAAAAAAAAATCCCCCAAAAAAAACAGCGCCCAGATGTCGCTGCGTCCAGTTGTCGCTGCTACCAAATGACGCGCGACCAGATGTCGGCGACCAAATGTCGCGCGACAAAAAGAGGTGACGCCAGTTGAGAGATCTGGATGGAGAATATTCTTTGGTATAAAAAGTAGGCGTTTGGATGAACGATTTACAGAAATAAGTTGTTTTTCCTGTAAAAAAATGTTATACTTACTTAAAAATGGTAAAAACAGTGCCTATAACATGTAGATATGCATACGGTAAGGGGGGTCTTGCTAGTTCTGCTATAAAATTCACGAAAATGGTAGGTTGGAAAATTTGGAATTCATTATAGCCTTCAGTAAAATGCTGATCACTAATCGCTGATATATGTTTCTATTTTGTATTACAGTATTTGCATAACAATCATATCAAGTGTTGTATTGTATTGTAGGTACTAGGTAACATAAGTCTTACAGAATACAATATAGTGCCTCCATATATCTGATATATCACCCATCAGTCTGTAACACTAACGTACATGTTATATGATAGAGTAGGTATATTGATTGAACGAGTATTTATAGTTAATTGTAGTAATATTGTGTCGATAGTTGAGTAAGACGTTGGTCGTGGCTGGGCCATGTTTTGCGAATGCCCAACGACAGCTGGCCAAAGAGAACGCCCCGGAAGACCCTCTTTCACAGTGCACCGTTCCTATGACAACGAGATCAGAGCGTTAGGAATGACGTGGAGAGAGGTAATATCACTCGCACAAAATCGCTCTGAATGGAGACGCCTGGTAGCCTCCCTGTGCTCCCGAATGGAGACATAAAGGGCGTAGTAGTAGTAGTAGTAGTTGAGTTAAGTATGGCGAATTGCTTTCGCCTTGTCGTCCATACGATAAAATGCCAACTGTCAATGTGTAGGTACTGTAAGTTGTTCTTAGGTGGCGACATTATTTAAAGAAAAACAGAAAATTTGTTAGATGACAGTCGTGAACTGTCAAATTGCTACCCCGTTTACCATTACATATACTCGTTCATAGTTACTTTACTAGGGAGTTCATTATTGCTATTTTATCAGGCCTTCAAAACAGGTGTCAAAGTTGTGCGGGGAGAGGCTGTGGTTGGAGTGGCCAGAGGTCCTGGAAGTTGCAAGTGAGAGAGGCCTCTGGCAAAAATACACAGGTCTATGCTTTGAGGCCCCGACCCAACCAAGGATACAAGAGGTAGAAGATGTATGTATCTTTCTCGACGGACTGTATAGTGTATATTGATGTTCTTGTTTCACTACTGAGTATAATAACGTATAGGTAACTAGGTATTAGGTAATTACCTAAAATAAATAAAAATACATTTCCGAAGTATAGTCCTAGGACTAGGACTTCAGCACAGTATTCAGGAGACGTTTCATAGTTTCATTTATCAGTCTCCTAATGAGTTGCAGGTCACATGACCAGCCCGACGTCAAATTACTATTGCAACTCTTTCAACTATGTCCCCTAGCCAACATTGTATGAATGATGAGTATATAGTTGGATGTGTAGGACAGTTCTGCATCGCCTCATGTGACATTGGCCCCCAGCCATATGAGTGTATTTTTTGTCAATCACATTCACTCTTAATAGATTTCTATTAAAATAAATCACTTACAAGTTTTTATATAACATTGTCTTGTTAGGTACTGCAGTTGGTAACAGACTTGAGACTATATAACGACCGTATGACGTCATATAGCTCGTTACGTCTTTTATTGTCCCTAGTAGGCTGAGCTGAAATAAATACGTGATGTGAAACTCTGAGAGGATAATTAAGAGTATGCATACCGACATTTCAAAAATTTCTAAAACCGGGAGGCCTTATATCTCGACAACCGTTACTAAATATGCTTTGGAACAAAATAAAGTAGATGCATTGAACATTTATCTAGGGAATAACCGTAAAAGATTTTTTATATCTTGCATAGATTTCTCAACAAAAAATGTGATCTTTTTCCGAAAGACGGAAACTCGTTTCCCGAAAGTCGCGGAGTATTTTTTTTTCTTCTGATAATATGCATTAAAATCTAGGTAATAACCGTAAAAGTTTTTTGATAGACGCAAAATTAACCACAAAAAATGAAAAAAAAAACGCTATTTTTACCATTTTATCATGCGATTGTTCACGCGATTTTGAACCTTAATGCCGTGGGCAATGACTGTGATGTCATTCTTGGTACCACGTCCTTAAGAATTATAGATTGTCCCCGGGTTGTACAATAGGCCCCTCCACTCTTTTATGATATTTTTTTCAATTGTCCTGTAAAAGCAAAGCGTTCGTTAAATGTATGTTTCTACCAGTGGCGGAGAGTGTGCGTATTTCTGTATCAGGGAAGTCGGGGCTAATGGATTCACTAGTGACTAGAGCCATGTGATTTTAAATGCACTTTGATGATTATTGCTTATCGACTTAATTACTTACCTGTTTAAATTACCCGGCGGCATGCACACAGTGATGTATATAATCAGCTTACAGGTACACTATGTACAGGTGTACATACCACAAGATATAATACGTACTAATTACTATTTGGTAAATTCCCCGAATTAACTCGGCGAACAGCGATTTGCAATTAGACATATTTTGTTGTCACAATCCATTAATTATTATGAGTATTAATCTAGTCTAGATATTACTGGAGTAAATATTAGCTAAGCCTCGTCTATACAATGATTCAAATAAATTAGATTTGCCGACATAAACATGCAAACATAGGTAATTCTTTTTTTATAAGTAGGCAGTCCACCCTATAGCTAGGTGATTTGTGCCAGAATAGGCCAGAATAGAATATTTATACGTGCGATTTTGTAAGGAAATTCCTATAAATATACAATGCTTGAATTTAAATAGAGCTGTATTGGTTTCTGGTTTGGTTTCTGTCATGGGTTGGCTGGCAGAAATTTCCATTTGGCAATAAGCCCGCCATTTGTATGTCTATGTACAATAAAGATTATTTTATTTTATTTATTTATTTTATTTTATTTTATATTTGAGCCTGATCCTGTGATATCCATGATATCTGGATAGGTGAATGTTTCCCAGTATTAGGTTGATGAGTTTATATATCAATCATGAATGATAATATGGTGACTCTTCAGGCTGATAATACTGAGAAGTGTAGCGGCTAGTCCTGCCTTCGTGTTAGTATCTAAAATGTTTGGTGTGGTCTATGTATGGTAGCATAATGAATGATTCTCTAACCTATCGATAAGTTAAAGTGCATTTAGTGGTAGTGACATTTGACATTTCACGCTTGGCACCACCACTATCCACTATGGTGCCAGGGTGTCTTGCAGCTTACACTATAATATGAAGGAACAAGTTGACCACATTCCTATCGAATGCTCATATACAACACAGTACAATCGGTTTACAGTCCTGTTCTATTAGACACACGACTCATTTGATTGGCATTGATTGATTTAGTTTCACTTTCAAACAATTATCTATAAATAATATTTACACATATGTACCCACACATCTCATTGTACTTAAGTATCTCTCCTCGCTTCACCCATCACATAAATCGCTACACTTCAAAGTAAAATCGACCTACTCGTATGTGGAGACATGCCAGTGAGGTGCGATGCGAGGGACCTGATGATGGTCACTGACATTGCCGTTATGGCTGCTAATTTCTGGAGTGGGGTGGCCTAGTGGGGGGTAGCTCGGACCCGAAAATGAATGATAAAGTAAAATGAAAGACTAAATACCTACTTAGTTTAAAATTCACAAAAATAACTTTAGATTACGCGACTAGTGCTCAAAACGTTTATTCGCTATCGCCTGACGATGAGGGTGCAAATCCTTGAACACTAGGTACGAGTCGGGTGATCCAAAGTCATTTTTGTGGATTTTAAACTGAATATTTAGTCTTTCATTTTTACCTTAAAAGTGGACTTCCACCATGTACCGGTGGTCAGAAACCTCGAGATACACTTCAAGTTTTTCACTGATTCAGATGCCCTGAACGGATTGAGTTTGAATTTTGTCTTACGGTCTATAAAAAGCTCTGAATAGTATACGACCCCAGAATACATTTCAGAACTCCGTTTTCGGCAGGTCAAAGACAGACCACTCTAATCTCACACAGATATCGACGCTGAATATGAACGCAAAACCACCATTCGATCCTGGACCCTTTGCATCAACGTGCACCTGCGCCTGTGACTTCTCAAACGTATGTTTTGCTCTGTTGGTAGGCAAGATGTTTTACTGTCTTGGAAAAATCGGTTTCAATATCGACTTCTGTGGCACATTGTCACTGTTTATTCAAAAATTCCTTTTGATTGTTATAACTATGTAAATTTGACGAGTCCAAGTACCCGAAATTAGGACCTAGAGACAATAATGAACAATAAACAGTAGACAAAAATAACCTACGTAACTACCTAATATTTGAGTAAAGAGGAGTGAAAGTGACGTCACGACTCGCAGTCTGCCGATTATTATCAGATGGTGATTACCTTCCGATATTATCTATTGTTGAGTGTGTATTATATCATTAGGTATAATCTTGGAATTTGGAAGTCTGCCATCATATTGGACTCTAGTACTCAAGTAGACTCATACGGTGTGTCACTCACTCACTCACTCCGTCATATATCCATCAGCCCCACATCCCTATACCTGCATAATATGTAATGTAATGACTAGCTTGCGTGCTCGGTGTAATCCAGCTCAATAATACCTAATGCATATCGATATTCCTGTAATGGTAATTTCATTATGGGGTTGTATTAATTGTCAGACTGTGTCTCTACCTAATAAATAAATACTATTATTTTGTTCTTAAAGCTAGGGACCCAACTATGACGTCCACGGCCATTTCCCACGAAAAAACGTAAAAAAAATAGCGTTTTTTGTTTTAATTTTTTGTGCTAAGTAAATTTCACTTCAATCAAAAAACTTTTACGGTCATTCCCTATATAATTTTAATACATGTTATCAATACAAGAAAACTTCTTGAGGGATGTGGAAAAAGAAAGGTTGGCTGGCAGAAATTGCTGCAAGGCAATCATGCAGCCTATTGGCATATTGAATGTCAATATGGTGTAATATGAAATTGATCGACTTAGTTTTAGTTTCCCAAATACTATCTGCGAAGTGTTGAGAGAAGAGTTTATATAGTTTTGTGATGTTTTGAATCAGTCTGATACTCTGATACATTGAGGGAGTACTTATGTTATATTGTCACTACTTGTCCTACATACAGACACTGAATAATATTATTATTTAAGTAGGTACTACATAAGCTCCATTATCTATTATGATCTAGACTACATATAGATCTTGTATTATATACTCATACTAACGCGAATAGTTTACATTGTCGAGATGCTCAGATGGAAATTATGATCTATATGCCTCGCACGTTCTCGTATCTAGTTAGAAGTACGTAGAATAATGATTTAGATTTAGATCCACAATATTTCGATCATGTGTGATTTTATTTTGATCAAATTCCCTGTTTTATGTGAGCAGAGTAAAGTTCTGGTGAGTTGTGCTTGTTGATTATGTTTTAGGTACTTACTTATCTTCTTCTTCTTTATAAGCCGTTTAAATTCCAATGCTGGACATAGGCCTCCCCTTTGATGACATTTCACAGATCCCTATCTTGAGCATGCTGATGCTTTCTGCGATTCGCCTCATATCGTCAGACCATCTTGCCTGAGGTCTTCCTATATACTTGTACACTCGTTTTGCTTTTTTAGGTTGTCACTCGAGAATATTTTTGGTCCATCTAGAATCTTACTATATACTTATGTATAAATCATTTTACTTGTTACTTATTTAATCTTTACGTGAAAATATAAAAATACAATTTGAACAATAAACAAGATATTGCGTTATATATTCGATTGTTATAGAAACGCATGTATACCTAAATAAGAATAATTAGTTGCAGATTAGTATCAGAGGTATTCAACAATTCGTTGGAATTCCTAAAAAGAAGGAAAATTGTAATATTTCTAATACAATAGCCAGTAATAGTAGACAATACTAGAGCAATACAGTAGCGTAGCGTGGGGGGGGCGGGGGGGGGGGGGGGGGCGGGGGGGGGGGGGGGGGCGGGGGGGGGGGGGGGGGCGGGGGGGGGGGGGCGGGGGGGGGGGCGGGGGGGGCGGTCCGCCCCGGGCGGCACTTTTTAGGGGGCGGCATTTTTTGGGGAAAATTACAAAAATCCATTAAATCACATTTGTTTCATTAAAAACTGGAAAAAATTTCGCCTGCGGCGCTATTTTATCTCTTTTAGGCCATATCAATATCAAAATGCTAGTTATCCCACTCCAGCCTAGAAGTTCTTTATGATTCCTGTAAATTTTCGGGAATTTTGGATTTATACGCCTGAATAAGGGGGCGGCGGATTTGATTTCCGCCCCGGGCGGCAGAAACCCACGCTACGCCACTGGAGCAATACATATTAAATTATTAGTAGCAGAGAAATGTTATGTCAGAGTGTGGAATATATCGTGTCAATGTATAGGGAATAGTGTGTGAGTGATATACATTATAATATAGACTTAAGACAATATCTTGATTTATTTTCAGAATTTACAGGGCGACAGTTAGTAGCTAGGTGAGGTATACTATGTATCTGTCATATTATGTTGTATTGTACCGATAGCCTATAGAATATAATAATATGTATTACGTGCATTACGTAAAATACATCATCATCATACCGTAACTTATCTTACATAGTATACAAGTGCATTACATATGTACATATTGTATGATCTTCTTACATAGTATGCAGTATGTATTGTACAGCTAGTATTCCATAATTATACTATGGTATATAGTACATATTTTTTTTTTTTTATTCTCTTTCGGCAAGGCACCCGATCGCGAGTGATATATGCCATACAGAGACAAAGTCAATTCAATTCCGCACACACGATAATCAAAATATCAAATCACTTAGTCACACTATCACGCAAAACAACAACTTACCCTCCTTCAGTAGGAAGCGGGCAGTACAAGATGTTACAAGTTTCAATGCCTATCGGTATACAATATCTCTAGCGGACATCGGTAAATTCAATGCTCGTTATAAACAGGGATGTGCCGCTGCATTTCAATTACAATTAAATTATTAAATTCAAAACTTTTGCATGTACTAAATATTTTTATCGTGTTTCTTCAAGTGGTTTATTAGGGCGAAGTTAATTCTAGGATTATTCAATGAAAGGAGATGTTGAACATTAATTGGAAATGACAAGCCGAGGCCAGTCAAGTCACGCAGTAGATCATTATTGGGTAATCGGCTACAATTGAAAAAGACGTGATCCGCCGTCTCATCCTCCTCTCCACACTCACACAGAGCAGATGACAAAATATTAATCCTTTTAAGGTGCGATGCCAGAACAGTATGGCCTATTCTAAGCCTACACAAAAGAGAAACGCTCAATTTGGGGATTTTTAGATGTCGAAACCATGGGAAAGTTGGGACCGATGGTTGTATACTTCTATAATAGGAACCAGTACTAGACTCAGAAAACATAAGATTCCACTCCCCATCAACTCTTTTTTTAAATATATTAATGTAATCGTCAATTGGTAGCGAGAAGTTGCATGGAATGACGCCACACGAGCGGGCTTCTCCCGCTAGTGCGTCTACTCTTTCGTTACCTTCAATTCCCACATGGGAGGGAATCCAAGCAATCGATACATCAATGTTTTTTGTATAGGAGGTATGAAACATGTCCTTTATATCACAAATAAGTCGATTATTAATTAAAGCGGAAGTATTGTTCAGCATCAAACAGTTGACAATGCTGAGAGAGTCAGTAAAGATTATCACAGGCGATATAGATAAATAAACAATCTTCCTCAGAGCCTCGACGAGGGCCACACACTCGGCCGTAAATACAGATGTCTCCCCAGGCAGTTGAAACTGACCTACCAGGTTCTGAGAAGGTATGTAATATGCTGCACCACAAGTTCCATCGTCGCCCTTAGACCCGTCCGTAAAAACCTTGATATGTGAGGGCCAATTTTCTTCAACTGTTTGGGAAAACAGACGATTGACGTACGTGGGGTTCCAAGAAGAAACAGACCTGTTAATACCAATTGAGGGATAGATGTTAGGAACGAGCATGGTTGCGTCTAAGGGAATGCTGAAAATGGGGAGAGATGGGTTGAGAGGGCATGAAAGAACATTGAAGATGAAGTACCATGATTCATACAGCAGAGGTGGGGTGGAAGTGAGTCGATTAGGTTTTGAACTGAATAAAGCATGAAGAGATCGAAGTTTATAAAAAATAGGATGATTGCTTTGATTTGATCGGTTTACAAGAAATTTAAGGCAAAGGAGTTTTCTTCTCAAGGACAAGGGCATTTCAGCGCATTCCGCCTGCAGGGAAACCACTGGGGAGGATTTCATTGCCCCAAGTATGAGTCTAAGGGATTTTGATTGTACCCTGTCCAATTTAATCTGTAAGTATTTTGGAAGTGGGTCCATGATAAAGCATGCATAATCTATATGACTTCTAATAAGCGCACAGTATAGCATTCTCATGACAGATGGGTGAGCACCCCACCAGACTCTCGAGATTGCCCTCAGGATATTGATGTTCTTTTCGCATTTAGCTATTATACTCTCGATGTGGGCATTCCATGACAGTTTGCGGTTAAGTGATACTCCCAGAAATTTTACATTTTGCTTAAAAGGGACTTCGATACCGTTAAGTTTGATTTTAATATTTGGAGTATTATGCTTCCTGGAAAATATTACTGCTTGACTCTTGCCCGGAGACAGAGTGAGGCCCTTGCCATCAAACCATTCACACACAGATCGCAAAGCATCCTCCAGTAACCTTGAGGCACGTGATACTGATTTATGTGTTAAATAAATAACGAAATCATCCGCATATTGTAGAATAGAGACTTCGGGAGGGATACATGAAATAAGATCTTGAGTATAAATATTGAATAGAATGGGGCTCAATACGGAACCCTGGGGGAGACCCCTATAAACTTTTCTTTCTACTATTCCCATTGGGGTCTCAATCATAATCACTCTGCTGCACATTATGTTAATTATGAGATGAACAAGAGCATCTGGGATTCCCAAAGACATCATAGTGTCAAATAGTTTTGGAATGAGAACATTGTCATAAGCACTGCATGCGTCCAAGAAGCAGGCTATCATATCTGCTTTATTTTCTCTAGCGAGATGAATATCTGAAACTAGTACACTGAGGTTGTCAGTGCACGATCTGTTTTTTCGAAAGCCAAACTGCCAGGGGGGTAAAAGATTATTATTTTCAACGAACCATTCAATCCTGGCTTTGATCATTCGCTCAAGAATCTTTAGAAAACAGCTTGAGAGGGCAATGGGTCTATATGAAGATCCCAGGGATAAATCCTTGCCAGGCTTAGGGATAGGAATCACTAGCTGCTTCCTCCAAGATTCGGGGATCGAACACGAATCCAGAACAAGATTATACATTTTCAGAATCACAGTGAGAAACGATTCGGGAAAGTGTTTGAAAAAAGTGTATGGAATGAGGTCATGTCCTGGAGAAGAGTCACTCGTGGACTGAATGGCGGTCTTTAATTCGTTAAGTGTGAAAGGAGGGATCAAGTTCTGTGAGCGATTCAGTTCTGAAGAGGGCTTGGGAAGCTCAAAAGAATTTGGAACGTAGGACGGGGCCAACCTTCCAACAAAATCAGATACCCACGTCGTACACTTGGAAGAATCAGCCTTCGGAGAATACGCACCTCTAAACCTTCGAATCGAATCCCAGACACTTGTGAAGGAGGTTTCTGGCGACAAAGAGTTACAGTAATCATACCAACCTTGCCTTTTTTTCTTTCTTAGTAATTTTTTGGCCTCGGCCTGAGCCCTACGGACTTCCAAATAGTTGGCAAGTGACATATTTCTCTTGTACCTCCTAATCGCATTAGTCCTATTCTTTACCGCAGCCGTACACTCTTTATCCCACCAAGGGGGAGAGTACTTGTAAAAGGAATTACCGTTAGATATTGGAATTGCCTGGTTGGCCGCCTTGATGATGCGGTCGTGAACTACCTCGACAAAGGGATTGATATCCATTTCTGCACTATTGACAGTAGGAACCTCGGAATCCAACTCAAGCAATCCTTCAAAAAGACTCCAGTCCGCCCTGTTTGTAAGAAATTTCGTTTTGGTAGGCTTGTTATATCGAGGTCCTTGAGGATTGATCATGGTTACTATGATAGGGAAATGGTCACTGGAATATAGATCAGATAGTCGGTTCCAAGATGTTATTGAGGCGAGATTACTGGTGCACAATGTGATGTCCAGGGCATTTTGACTGTGATGAGGGGGAGCAACGCGAGTTGGAACTCCGGTATTTAAGATGCATATGTTAGTTTCTTCCACGAAGTCCAGAATCGCTCTGCCTGCAGTGTCCGTCGAAACACACCCCCAGGATGTCGAATGAGCGTTGAAATCTCCCAGAATGTAAAAATTAGGCGATAAATTACCTATGACGTTTCTCCAGTACGAGAGATTAAAACGCCCTTCAGGAGTGTATACAGAAACAATGGAAATATTCATGATGCTAACAGCCAAAATCTGCTGTCCTGGAGTTTTCGGAAGGCTAATCTCTTGAAAGGTCAGATTATTTTTTATAAGAATGGCGGTACCATTACCGCGACGGCCATCAGACCGGTCTTCTCTAACACAAGAGAAACCGGGAAATGATATAGAGGAACCTGGAGGGAACCAGGTTTCAGAAAGAGCAGCTACGTCTATATTGTGGGTACGTAAAAGGAAAATTACTTCATCTCTATTGGCAACTGCACTGCGGCAGTTCCACTGGAGAATCGAAAGAGAATTAATCGTTGCTATTGACGCCATTTTCGAGAAAAGACTGAAGAACAGGAATAAAACAGGCAACGTTGGACGGTAAGGAGTTTTGAGTGCGCAGAAGACTAAGGAGCATGGACAGAAGAGATTTAGTGAATGATTCATTGCTTGAAGCAAGATTTTCGGACAAGTTTTCGATGTTAGAGGTTTTGTTAGGAAGGTACGAAGTTGAATTTAGTGCACACCCATTGGGAAGCTCGGAAGTTGAATTTCCATTAGGGTAGAAAAGAAGGGAATTATGTTCTGATTGATCGAAGTTAGGCTTTGGCGGTGCTTTAGGAGTTCTATATACGAATTTTCCACGGATTTTTTGGGATACTGTAGTTGTAGGTGTAGGAGTTGGCTTAAGGACGCTGGCATATGAGACTCGGCTAGGTGGATGTTGCTTGGCCGCTTGAATGTAAGAAGTGTTTTGAGAAGCCATTGTGTATTTTATGGCTTTTTGCCGGCTATATTCCGGACAATCCAGGCTAATCGCTTTATGAGGTCCGTTACAATTAAAACACTTTGGCGTTTGGATTGGACATTCTAGTGAAGGGTGATCCCCTCCGCAATTGAAACATTTTTCCGCAGAACGGCAGGAGTTTCTGGTATGCCCAAATTTGCAGCAGCGGAAACACTGCATAGTCGGGTAAAAGTAAGTCTCGACGTTGAATGAATTATAATACAGGTAAACGTGGAAGGGCAGGTCTTGCCCCTCGAACGTGACCACAATTGACCTGGACGGTTTCCATTCGACTGTGTCGCCTGATTTGTCCTTAAAATTCAATCTCCGTACTTTTAATATCTTGCCAATGTTTGGGTTACTTTCCGAGAGGGCAGACTCGAGTTCGGACTCGGTAAGGTCTACCGAGACCCCCCTTATCAACCCCATGCGGGATATGTTATGGGTCGGGATGAAGGCCTTGTACAAACTGTTTGAAATTAAGAAGATATTTTTGATGAACGTGTTAGCTGAAAGTACGTTGGAAAATTCAATAGATATACGGTACCTCCCTTCCGCCTTTACCGATCCGTTAACAACGTTTTGTACTCCTCTCGAAAACAAAAATTTACCGAATTCTACAGGGAAGATAGCCTTCCCTTGTTCGCATCGCTGTACAAGGACAACAAACGGTCCACTTGATCTGAGGGGGTATAGTTGTATAGGTGAGGAAGAAGAAGAGTTAGAAGGAAGAGGGTTGGAAGGAGAAGGTCCAGAAGTGAGATTGCTGTGTGATGGGGTGTCGGAGTCCGTATTCAAGCCGAGGTCAATCTTTCTCTTTTTGATGGGATCTGGAGGGAGAGGGGGGATCTCCACCCCCTCCATCCTGGTATATATTTTTTAAATAATGTACGTAAAGTCGGTAGATTACAGAAATGAAAAATTAATTAACAAAAATTAAATAAGAATAAAACAAAAATTAGTGACAACCCTGTCACCGAAACAGAATAAACAAGTTAGAAAAGAAGAAAAAATAATAATATTAAATATTCTTAGCTGAGCTCCTAGTACACGATACAAACACCACCGCCTCGTAGCACTGTTCACTCGGGAACACCTCGGGAATGATATAGTACATATTACTAAGCATCAAGTTTGCCCGGACCCGAGACTTCACGTAATAAAATCTATCCTGTTTTAGGCAAGACTTGCCGCTACACTTCTCAGTATTATCATTCGTGATTGATATAATATAAACTCATCAGCCTATTACTGGGAAATATTCACCTAATCCAGATATCACAGGGGCCTAAAATACAAGCATTGTGCCTGAAATATCAGTATTTAGAAATCATCTTACAATATCGCAAGGATTAATAATTACCTCTGTATGCATTTTTATACATTATATTAAGAGTAAGTAGGTAAAATTATGGTGTATTGGCAGTATTGGTTTGAAACCCTGAAAGCTGTGTATTTGTGAATGAAACCTCTGTTGATATTTTATCCTTCGATTTTAAATAAATATAGCCTCTTAAGCATTGTATTTTTCCTTTTTCATTCTGTACTAGCCTGAAATTTACCAGAACTTTAACTGAATACCTATACTGTTAGGACTCGTAGGTTCATTATAGTCCAAGAGCCCATCGTTGAAATCATGACGGATGTGTTTTTTGATCGAAATGTGGTTTAAAAGAATGTTTAGACATAATATAATACATTGACATAGGGTTGCCTAGCAAAATCTTGCCGCGAGTACCTTTACCATGATGATTATTGACACCAATTTTGAAGCGAATTGCACCCATCTGTTTTTTAAGTAAAATTAGCAACATCGGAAAGAGGACGATTTGAAGATATAGAAAAACATGGGTTGCCTGTCCTCAGTCTGCCGCAACCCTAGGCAACCCAGGCCCAAAGATGCCATTTTTCGAAGTAAAATGCACCCATCTGTTTTTTACACGAGTGACACATCAAATTGAAGCTACTGTCTTCCTCGATACGATGGGATAGGGTTGCCTCCCTAAAACCTGCCGCAAATTAGGGTTGCCTGCATTTGAATGATGATATTTGAATGATGATGACCTAGTGAAAATGTGGTGGCATATCCAGGAAAATACTATATTTGTATTTTTTTTGGTCATTTCTTATGTTTTTTGGGATGCTGAATCCGAATTTTGACTTTGCAAGCTCCTACCTGTAATGGTTTTTGCGAAAAATGCGAAAAACAGAGAGAAAAGTGTTTTTCTTAGAGACTTTTTTCATAACTCGAAAAGTATGCACTTTAGAGCAAAAAATGTTAGGACAAAAATAATCTGCACTAAATTTTCTATAAATTTTATTACGTTACATTTTTTCGTCAGACGAATGGTTTAGGAGCTATAACGCTTTAAAACTAGATGAAAATCAGAAAATTGTTCCAAATTTGTACTTTATTTAAATTCCTGCCTACAATAAAAAAACTGCATACTTTTAAAGAATGAATTATAAAAGAAAAATGAATTCCTTACGATTATGTCTTTGGGTACTTTTCGCTCAGATGCACCATTTAAGAGATAAAGGGTGCCAAAGTTTGATATAATATTTCAAAATTAGCATTTTCATACATTACGTTGCATTGGTTGATCTGTCGGTAGGTAGGTATGTGACATCATTACTAATACATACAAAGGTATATTAGCGCGAGTATACTATCAGCTAGCAAACTATTATCAACAGTCAAGACACTACGTAATAAGAGTAATATCATTTGAAAGTCATTTGTTAAATTATGATGAAAATAAAATAACACTTTTTATAAAAAAACCGTGAAATATTAACATTAGTTTTAATTCTTGAGAAATAGTATGTCAAGCGTGGTTAGTATATAATGGTGGTGCGATAAAAAAATACTGCCAGTAAATAAAATTATTAATTATTTTATGGATGTTAATTATGGATGAAAAAACATAAAACTGACGGATTTAGGGAGGGGGGGTCGAATTTCACTCGGCTCGGCTGCGGGTGGAGCCGTGCGCGATAAAACATTATTTGCGCTTGTATATTTTAGCTACTGTAGGTACTTGGCATCACCCGCAGCCGAGTGAAAAAAGTTATAGCAAAATGACAGTGGCCTGTAAAATAGAAAAACTCTTTTAATTACTCGGTTATATTTACTATATGTACTTGTATATTTTAGCTACTCTTCCAGTACCCATGTAGCAACAGACTTTTGTCTTTGCTATAACTTTTTCACTCGGCTGCGGGTGATGCCAAGTACATATAGTAAATATAACCGAGTAATTAAGAGTTTTTCTATTTTACAGGCCACTGTCATTTTGCTATAACTTTTTTCACTCGGCTGCGGGTGATGCCAAGTACCTACAGTAGCTAAAATATACAAGCGCAAATAATGTTTTATCGCGCACGGCTCCACCCGCAGCCGAGCCGAGTGAAATTCGACCCCCCCTCCCTAAATCCGTCAGTTTTATGTTTTTTCATCCATAATTAACATCCATAAAATAATTAATAATTTTATTTACTGGCAGTATTTTTTTATCGCACCACCATTATATACTAACCACGCTTGACATACTATTTCTCAAGAATTAAAACTAATGTTAATATTTCACGGTTTTTTTATAAAAAGTGTTATTTTATTTTCATCATAATTTAACAAATGACTTTCAAATGATATTACTCTTATTACGTAGTGTCTTGACTGTTGATAATAGTTTGCTAGCTGATAGTATACTCGCGCTAATATACCTTTGTATGTATTAGTAATGATGTCACATACCTACCTACCGACAGACCAACCAATGCAACGTAATGTATGAAAATGCTAATTTTGAAATATTATATCAAACTTTGGCACCCTTTATCTCTTAAATGGTGCATCTGAGCGAAAAGTACCCAAAGACATAATCGTAAGGAATTCATTTTTCTTTTATAATTCATTCTTTAAAAGTATGCAGTTTTTTTATTGTAGGCAGGAATTTAAATAAAGTACAAATTTGGAACAATTTTCTGATTTTCATCTAGTTTTAAAGCGTTATAGCTCCTAAACCATTCGTCTGACGAAAAAATGTAACGTAATAAAATTTATAGAAAATTTAGTGCAGATTATTTTTGTCCTAACATTTTTTGCTCTAAAGTGCATACTTTTCGAGTTATGAAAAAAGTCTCTAAGAAAAACACTTTTCTCTCTGTTTTTCGCATTTTTCGCAAAAACCATTACAGGTAGGAGCTTGCAACGTCAAAATTCGGATTTAGCACTCCAAAAAGCATAAGAAATGACCCAAAAAAATACAAATATAGTATTTTCCTGGATATGCCACCACATTTTCACTAGGTCATCATCATTCAAATATCATCATTCAAATGCAGGCCACCCTAATTTGCGGCAGGTTTTAGGGAGGCAACCCTATCCCATCGTATCGAGGAAGACAGTAGCTTCAATTTGATGTGTCACTCGTGTAAAAAACAGATGGGTGCATTTTACTTCGAAAAATGGCATCTTTGGGCCTGGGTTGCCTAGGGTTGCGGCAGACTGAGGACAGGCAACCCATGTTTTTCTATATCTTCAAATCGTCCTCTTTCCGATGTTGCTAATTTTACTTAAAAAACAGATGGGTGCAATTCGCTTCAAAATTGGTGTCAATAATCATCATGGTAAAGGTACTCGCGGCAAGATTTTGCTAGGCAACCCTATGTCAATGTATTATATTATGTCTAAACATTCTTTTAAACCACATTTCGATCAAAAAACACATCCGTCATGATTTCAACGATGGGCTCTTGGACTATTACCAGTCTCCCCTATATTTATGCTTATGACTTATCAAAGTTTGATTTATAATATATAAGTACCTACTACCTATCTGAGGCATTCACACTTTGTTTTAGTTACATTATAGGAGGACTATGAGGAGATAGAGAACTTTATATGTATGTGTTGTGTCTATATTATGTAAGTATGTGTGTGTGTGCCATCATCATCATCATCAACGTATGGAAATATCTCTCACCAGCATCAGTCAGCTGATAACGTACATACGTCACTACTGTGTCTACATATAAATACCTAATATAACTAAGTATAATTAGTGTAGTTTGATGAATCATTATACTATTAGGCTAACTGCTAATTATAGTCACACACATATTCATCTAATTGTTCAATGTTCACACTATCTTAAAATGTATGAAATCATTGCGTATCATATGTTATATTCCTATGTTATATTATGTCTAGCAGTTTTTTCTATAGTGTGTAGGTAAATCAGCTGATGTATTTATGTATTGTACTACGCAGAAAGGCAAATAATTGACGTAGGTAACTTCAGTAAAAAGAAGGGATTTGTATTGTTTAATGAGTTACAGTTACGTCTATTTATTTACCTTTCTGTCAACTATCTATGTATGTATTAGATGACGTAATAAGGTTGTATGAGTGTACTTACGTTTGTATTGATAAGCAACTGTCAACCAATACCCAGTCACATTTTATTTCATTTCATTTATTTATTATCCAAAGCATTTTACAAAGTAAAAACATAAACAAAAAAGTACTGAATTTTATTGCCCCACTATAATTATAATAGTACTTATTAATAATGGTCAACAGTTAATCTTCAACAGTTGTTCTTATTTAACACGTCAGTACCGTTGACATAAATGTTATGATGATCTATTAATCGAGGTTAACATTAGCACCTGTTAAAGTTAACTTCAGTAAGCGTAATCGCCCGCCACTAGTACTTATGTGTTTGTGAGAACGACTATAGTTGGGAAACTGTCCGATACAAGATCATATTGAAGGACTCCCACGGGCTTCAGGCCCTTCGCATCCCCGGGTAGCACAGGCGCATACAACGCCCTCTTTACCCGCACTTCTTGGCAAAATATTTACAATAGATACAAGATCAGTCTAATTTACTTAATTAATGCTGGTCTTATCGACTACCAATTGTAGTCGTGTTTCAAATTAGTGCTACGGTTTGTGCTACGCTCTGACTCTGATGTATTGCTACGACATTCGACTACGACATTATTTTATTAAGAATTCCTACTCATACATATGTTTGTGAGTTTGGTTTGGACTGTTTGGAGTCTCGTATCTCTCAAATAACTGCACTTCTAAATACGAGTAACTTATTGTAAATTTCACTGATGTTTTCGGCATTAACTATGTGAACGTTTTTTGACATTTTGAAAACTGAGTCAGTCACTTGAGTTTGCGGAACAAAAAAAAAAAAACTTATTGTATTTTTCCTTGTTTTCCTCTTGTAGTTGTAGTCCTCTCCCTCCTCCAACCACCACCTAACCTAATCCTTGTTATTCCTTGTCCTCTGCACACAGCTGATGAACGCCATGAAAGCAACTATCGGAGACACTCTCTTCACTCATCTGATGAAACTGACCTTCTTCGGACACTTTGTGGGCGGGGAAGATATTAATCAGTGCGTCAAGACTGCACTCAGGTAATCCTTCATTCCTTTTTCCTTATTTTCCATTCAAATATCCTGATCAGAGCAAAATGCTATGATGGTATACATACTGTATACAATATAAAGATTGATGATGACTTTCGCGATCGCGATTTTATTCGCGAACTTCTTCCTTTTTACGCGAATTAAGCAAAATTTCGTGCTTTTAATAGGCATAACGCGAAGTTTATCATTTTTTACAAGAATGACGCAAATTTTCGCATATTGTATTGGAAGTGAATTTCAATTTCAATATTTTGGAAAACATCAAAATGCAAGTGACTTTGAGAATATGAAGAAGCGCACTGAAAATAATCGAGGTGTTTATTTGTTTAATGTTTTTTGCAAATATTTGGTTTATTTTATTGTTTTAGAGATTTTTGTACAAAATATTGTTTTCATTCAACTTTTTTTTATATTCTTGTATCAAAAACTGTAAAATTGTCTACTGTGTATAACTCGTATAAGAATCATCCCCTATTAATATGAATTTATTAAAATTAACACCACCGATGTTTTCCAGTCCCGGTGTAGGTATAAGTTCAGTGGCATTCATTGATTGCAATAATTAAACTGTAAGCTGAGCTCAGCTAAGTAATCAGTAATAAGCTCTATGGAGATAAAGCTTTATCAATTAATCAAAGTCATATTGTATACCTGATATGGCAGGTAATTATAATAAGTAGGTACATGGGCGTCATCAGCCTCAGAGCTAGGGGGCAACAAAAATTTAAAAGTTTGATATAGCACAAATATTTTTGCGAGACATAGTGAAGAAGATCGTGATGTGGTTTGGTTTATTTGAAAATATGTATGATATTTTGCACAATAATAGATATGCGCGAAAAAAATTTTTGTGAAAAAATAAGAAAAAAGTAACGCCTTTTTTATGAAATAATTGTATTTTGATGGATTTTGAAACTCATTTTTAGAAAAATTATGATATGGTAAGAAAACTTGTGGTAATAATGTATTTTTTTGTGAGGTTTCATAATTTAGTATAAAAAAATATATACCTATCCAAATCTCTATATTCAATCCCCCAAACGACGCCCATGGGTAGAT
The DNA here is from genome assembly GCA_963576895.1 of Ceraclea dissimilis. Lineage (NCBI taxonomy): Eukaryota > Metazoa > Arthropoda > Insecta > Trichoptera > Leptoceridae > Ceraclea > Ceraclea dissimilis. The sequence continues at coordinate 148,391 of OY756379.1, read as the reverse complement.
ATGTATGATAATGATAAAGGATAAGCTAATAAGCTAAGTCTACCGTGAAGCAGATATTCACACTGCTTTGTAATTAGTAATCACTTAAGTTAGCATAGTACTACATACCATCTCATGTTATTATCAATGAATAAACACTACATATGAGTAGATTAGGTGTTATCTCATATATCTGGTGGTCCACACTCTATACACTCCACACTCCACAGCGCAATGATTATCTACCAAGTATGATACAGTTATATCTCTATAGATAATACCTAGAAGGGTTTCACTTTCGACAATGACGTCTGAGATAAACTAACCTAACAAGAGTTATAATATTCATGTTGTATAAATACTTGTGTTTGCATAAGGATTAACGGACTGCTCTGACTTTCTTTCTAAATGTTCAAATATTTTAGTTATTTGTGACGTAATCGTAATGATTTCGTTGCATTGTACTTCGGTACTTTATTTATTTATCATATGGCCAACATCACGCCTATATCATTTAACATTCGTTATGTCAAAGTGTAAAAATAAGTTAAAAGCGCAGAGTGAACTTTATATTTTGACGAATTAGGTAAAAATTAATTAATTATGTATTAACAAAGTCATATAAAAATTTAATAAAAAAATATCTACAGACTCAATATAAGAAATGAAATAAAATTTCACTTAGCTACACATATTCCATTACACAGGTCGCCTCTATATGTTTGTATATAGGTATTTATTATTCGTAATCAAATTTCTAGGTAGTGGATAGGTAGGTACTGTAGGTAGGAATATGAGAGCCTACGTCTGAGATGAAGCCTTATTATTGTATAGGCTAGGCATCTCTAGGAAATAATAATAAATTATTCTATTTTTATATCTGAAGGCGTCTCACTCCCCATTACCCAACAACCTCCAGGGTCCTGGGGGAGGGGGAGGGGTGATGGTCCTTGTAACAGTATCCAGTGTATATTATTTATTTACAGGGTGGCAATATTGTTATTCGCTATACAGTATGATGTCATTCTCTTATATCCTCCACCTCCATATCATATCGGTAGGTAGTAGCCAAGTGCGTATCCAGACTTTTGGTTCGGGGGGGGGGGGGGGGATATTTGCTCAATCAAACAACTATGTGAAAGAAATTTACTATATGTAGGCACTGACCTTTCGCCATTTTTTTTATTTTTTATCGTATAGTAAATGTACCTAAAAATGAGCGCCTTAAATGTAACTGTACCAAAATGTTGTAACTGGTTGTTTGTACGTATATAGTAGAAAAGACACCGTGTAATTAGCGCCGCAGGCAAGGTTTTTTACATTAGTATGTATCATATCTACATAAAAAGTCGTTACAAAAAAAACTAAGGCGCGCCGTTATAGCAGAGAAAAATTGTTCCGTCTGTCCTGTGTTGTATATATGCGACAGATTTCGGAGGGGGGGGATGGATCCCAACTATCCCTCCTCTTGGATACGTGCTTTGGTATAGCCTTACCTCAAACATCATATTACCTATACATCTCATAAGTAGGTACATAGACATTTGTTCATTTTCACTGACGGACGATTGATATTGATAAAATGTTGTATGCCTAATGTCTATATGATGTATGTGCTCCCAGCTCCCTCCTCTCTCCTGAACTCACACCCTACTCCTATAAGAAAATCAATCATGTAGATCTTCTTCTTATTATTATTCAGCTGGATATAGGCTTCTTCCAAACTTTTCCACTCTCCTCATAGGCTTTATCACCCACTGTCTATCCGCTACCAATTTATCTCATCTTATTGTCACAAGTGGTTGGTTGGCAGACATTGCCTACGGCAATAAACCCGCCATTTGGTATAATGTTTTACATTCAATAAAGATTTATTTTTATTTTCACATGTCTATAGGTACGAGATTTACCTGCGTGCGAATAGTTTTGTCTGTTGTTGAGTTGAAGTATTGATATGTAATGTATTTATGAAGTGGTATTGATGTAATTATGTTTTCTTGTCCTTAGATCATGAACATCATGAAGTCAGTCATGGGAGAGCGCCTCTTTACTTACATGATGAAAAAAACTTTCTACGGACACTTCGTGGCCGGGGAGGACCGCGACCGCATCGTGCCCTGCTTGGAGAGGTACCCGCCATCCACCATACTTGCACCTGCATGGTCCTTCTTCTGTCCATCTCCCATCTCAACTCCCATCTCTCCAACCAACCAATCGCCTTCCTCCATCGGCCCATACTCCCACTCCTTATCCAAATACTTTTCCTTTCCTAACATAATATCCTCCATTCTCTCATACTGTTCCATTCTAATTCCATATTTTTGCTTAACTCTAAATTATTATTGTTCTCTTGGAGTTTTTTAATTCATTATGTTGTTAAGATTTCTTCCATTAACTTAAGTGTCTGGTTTTTCTCCTTAGTTTATTTTAAACTTTGAATTGTTTTATTTCTACTCTTTTTAAATAACGTTATGCATGTAACCTCTTTAACTGTCCACTGTCCTTCTGTGTTATGAGCATGATCTGTTATACCATATTCTAGCATTTCACGTTAATTCTAAAGCCCGATCTCTACGTTTTTTGTTTTATTTTTCGATGAATCTGGGTTTATCGAAATAAACCCGAATACAGTTTGTTTTACACTTCACAGTAGGTTAGTTAGAAAAGCTTGTGTTGTGTGTGGAGTAAGTCGGCATCAGGTATCGAACCCCATTCAACAAGCAAGCGCGTTTCCAACCATTTTTTTAATGCATAGGACAAAAACATAAGATATGACAACTACAAAGTTAAAGGTAAATCCCTTAGCCAATTGGCAGACAACAGTGACCCCGTGAATTTCAGTTAGAGCGAGCTGGAAATCAAAAATTGGACACTCAACTATATGGCCCATCGTCTGGCGGCGACCACATTCACAGTCGGGGCTCGGGGAAAACCCCCATCGATGCATTAGGTCTGCGCATCTTCCGTGGCCTGTCCTGATTCTATTAAGCGTAGACCACTGTCTTCGGGGCAAGTCAAATCCAGTTAAGTACGAGTATATGAAACTTGTATGATACTTGTATACTTACCCGCTATGTGATGTTCTTATACAAGATCAGATTACAGAGAGAGTGTAATGCGCCTTGTAATTAGATACGAGTATAATACTAGCCTCAACGTATCATCTCAATTACAGTGACCATTTCAGACACGGATAATTTGGTATTGTGTTTCGCCTTTGATAAGAAAATTACACAGGAGCAGAGGTATGTTATACTGGCACTGACGTATATACCAGGGCCGGTTCGTCCTACAGGGCAACGGGGCGTCGCCCACCCACATTTTTGCGCTTAATGTGTGTAAAATATTCTTAAGTATATAATATTTTAAAACAGTTTTTTTTTTCCTAAGAATGGCTCTGTTCTGTATCTGTAAACAATGTGTATTGTGTATATTGGGACGTTAGAAACTATCAACATGGTGCAAGTGTGCAACATGTGTTACCTATTACTACCTACGAGACCCTAAGCCGTAACATTACGAGAATGAAAGGTCTATGACGAGAACCGCAATAAATACTGCCGACGGGGCAACGAAGATTTTTGTCCCGAATTTGTATTGTACATATTACCTGCTTCATGATGGTTTCAAACGCGCAAAGTATAGGCAGCCTTGGGCAACAGGGATTTCGCCCGTACGGGTCCCCAGATTTATTGCACGAGGTTTAGCAGATGGTCATAAACAAAAAGGATACATTTAATTTCTTAGCTGCAATACAATGATGATGCTTTTATGAATGGATGCTTACTTATAGTCTAACTTTGACTCCCAAAATTGCAAAACTCGTAAAACTGTTGAATTTCTACAGTACATATTGTGCATTTGCTTTGAAAACAATGTAGTCATATCCCGAACTTTTAGATCACAATGAATTAACAGTCTTTGGTACCAAGTATGGTAGAGAGTAGTGTAAGCATTTCGTTAGTTATAGCGTATGCGTCCCATAGGTTTCTATAGTATAGGTACATAATGTGTAAACGAAACCTATGATATCCCTGTTTATTTTATGTTTTTGTTAATATTTAAAAGATTATATATTATTAATGCGTCGATCTTAGTGTGATACTGATAAGTGCTTTTCTGAAGATTTAGTGATTCTATACCTAAAGCCACGAAAACAAACATTGTGCGTTCGTTAAAGTATTGTCAATAATAATCAGTTTTGGAATGACCACAGTTAAGAACGAGATATATCTGAACAATAATAACATTTTTAAGAAACACGGTGGATCAAGATAGGCTATGCAAGAAATGCAATTTTATTTATCAGTGATTAATTTGAATTTTATATATCTAGTGTTTGGTGACCTGTTTCTTTAATAGTATAATAGTATTGAAGGTTCGTACCTATTTCTTCTTCTTAATGACCTCATTTCCCCTGCATGTAGGAATAGTCGTGTAAGTCAAAAGTCTACTCACGCAAATGTAAGGGTTTGGTACCTACCAAGAATGACGTCACACTCATTTCCCACAGCATCAAGGTTTCAAATCGCGTGAAAAATCGCATGATAAAATGGTAAAAATAGGGTTTATTTCTATTTTTGGGGTTAATTTTGCGTCTATCAAAAAACTTTTGCGGTTATTCCCTCGATTTTAATGCATATTATCAGTAAAAAAGATGTACTCCGCGACTTTCGGGAAACGAGTTTCCGTCTTTCGGAAAAAATATCAGGGGTGTTTTTAAATTATTTTTTTGATAAATGTATACAAGATATAAAAAATATTTTACGGTTATTCCCTACATAAATGTTTCTAGCCTATTTTGTTCCAAAGCATATTTAGTAACGGTTGTCGAGATATAAGGTCTCCCGTTTTTAGAAATTTTTGAAATGTCGGTATGCATACTCTGAATCGAAATATCTATTAAAAATACTCATGGCGATGCGAGGAAAACACGCAGTCTTCTATTTTATCCAGACTTACAATGAATGGTGTTAGTGGAGGGGTCCAAGTTTTGATCGGAGAAGTAATTGGTATTTGCTAATAAGTATTCGGAAAATTTATTCTAATTAGTATCTTCTAATAAGTATCTGCGTGGTGACTAATTAGTATATTCTAGTTAGTATCTGCCTGGTGACTAACTGGTAAGTCTTTTAATTTACTGTTGGTCTTTTGTTTGCTTATCAAAAAAATAAAATAATCAATTATTAGTTGTACGATTGCAGTTTTCGTCAATAGCGTTTCGTTTATATCATATTTATATGTAATATTACGTAACAAACATAGTGTTACGGCTTGAAATGTATGTATTGGGAGAAAAAGTGAAGGATGGCGCTGGTACTAGGTATTTATCGTTTTAGGTAGGTACATTGGATTTTAGTATCGCCCTCCTATCCCTCCAAAGCACGAGCCGCCACTGGTATATACCATAGCAGGCAACAGTTATCCAATGCAGAAGTTTTAGGCTATCAATGTTGCTTAATAACAGGTTCCAATTATTGCTAATGTTATATAACTCGATTCCGACATGAAATAGTACTGGGCTAACAACATGGACTGGTCATGCAGTTTGGTGATCAATGTCTAGACGTTTGGTTAATCAATTAATTAACATATTTATTTATTACATAATATTATATTACATATAATAAGCAAGGGGCGGGCTTCATGTTCTCCTTGATTCAAAAATTGGCAATTATCAATAATTATTTTTATTTTTATTTTATTCATTAAACAAACAGACAGTAATACAAAAAATCTTAAATCTTAAAAATAGTAACTAGTTAAGTATACCAATAGATGTTTGTTATCAATCTTACTACAATGGCAATTATCCTCTATGTGTTAATACCAATGATAGAAAGCGAATCATCTATAATAATATATCATACTAAGAATATATCATACTATAGAATTACCGTGCCGTTTTGACTACGCAATCACGCAAAAACTGCTGGTAACACAATGAGCCATGGAGAGGAGAATGCTGGGTATTTCGTTGAGAGATAGACGGACAAATGAATGGATACGAGAGAAATCCAAGGGCACCGTCGTGGTAAAACAAGCAGCTGCCTTGAAATGGAGTTGGACAGGACACGTTGCAAGACGCTTAGATTCTAGATGGACCAAAATGATTCTCGAGTGGCAACCTAGAACAAGCAAAAGGAGCGTAGGAAGACCTCAGGCAAGATGGTCTGACGATGTGAGGCGAATCGCTGGAAGCAAGTGGATGCATCATGCCCATCAGGATAGGGATCTGTGGAAAGTCAAAGGGGAGGCCTATGTTCAGTATTGGGATTAAAACGGCTGAGAAAGAATAAGATATTACTAGCTACCTGTTAAAATGACGGACTTCTACATAATTAGGTACTTATATTTCAATGAAGAATAAACGCTGTTATATATAGGGGTCGGTTACTAAGGATAAGTACATTTATTAAACTTATCCGGATTTTTGACCCGGCGCCGAAAAGCTCCACTTCACAAGACAAGCTTTTATTTATTTATTTATCTATGGTACAAATACAGTCACAACAGTACAATGAAACAGGAATGTGTATTGACAAACCTCACCAAAAACAAGCTTTTCTAGCATACTGTGATTTGTACGAAAATATCACATTTAGGTTAATGCGTTATAACTTTAGGTAGAATTTCGCGTATAAAATTAATGTACTGTAAAGCTATGTACGTACTACCTAGATATTGATAGTCTGTTGTATAAAACACGTGGTTAGTATTTTGCAGATAATTTGCGGTTACATAAAAGCGTGTAGTACATAATATAGTTATAGGTAATGTATTATAATGTAGGTAATTAGGTACTTAATATTATATTGCATTAGAAATCAGTTCTTACAATCAAGGTTGCCTGCGGCTCAATGAACTATACAATATAATACCTATTATAGATAGATTCAATTTAATCAGGTATAACCAATCTCCCTATACACCTAGAATTGTGTAGATCCTTTCAGCGAGAGTCTCCTCCAAGGGACATTAAGGGTGTTCAGAGTAGTACAGGGAGGGGTTTGTTGAGGGGAGCCCTTCCGGCGAACCTTAAGCCTTCCCGTGGAAAAAATAAATAAAACTTTTTAGCGACATAGGAGCTGAAGCTCCTGAAACATCCAGGGGTGGAGGTGGGTTTACCCTTAATGTTAGATCTAGAATTATTATAGGCTGGTAGAAAAATTGCTCGTCCTTTCAATTACTTAAGCTACATTGGTTGCCTATCGCTGAATTCACTGCGCTCAGCTGTGGGCTGTGGTCATCCGTGTCACATTAAGTTTTTTGTGTTTTAGTTTTGACCTGGTTTGGTTAGGTCACTTTATTTTTTGTGTTAGGCTGGGTTAGGTTAAGTAGATATTTACCTACTATAATTTTTTGTATACGCCGAGCTGGATTGCTGTTTTTTGTATTAATATGTACCTTAGTTAGCTACCTACCTGATATCTGCCCTGGTTACATCTCCTTTGTATAATTTCATTAATAAATGACTGCAGTGCACCAAGAGCAAGCTACCCTAGTGCAGTGCAGTGCAGTGGTTGATATGTTGTTATATATGTTGCAGGTTACGACAGTTTGGTGTGAAGCCAATCCTGGATTACTCCGCAGAGGAGGACATCTCACAGGAGGAGGCCGAGCAGAGGGAAGTCAGGTGAGTGATCTGATCATATCACATATAGTAACAGTGTAGGTATACCATACAACATACATGGATGTCGCGTCCTTGACATTGAGAATATGTACCTATAGTAGTAGGCTATACTATACTGAGCGCAGTATACACAATGCATGTTGCTAAGGAGACAACCAGTTTTATCATTGTCTCAAGCGAGTTGCATAACTTGCATATATAACATTAGGAACTATTATATACAGGGTGATTTCTTCCTTATAACAAGCATTTTAAATTAATATACAGAGTAACATTAAAAAAATTGGTGTCTAAGTAAACGTATAATAGCCAATTTAGCCATATTAATTATATCATTAGCTTTTCTAGAATGAAAACCCCGCGCCCCACTCAAGTCACTCTGATTTACACGTGTATGTCTGTGGAGATAATTTATCAAATTATATGTCAGGTGAAGTAGGTAATTGTCTCCTATATAATGAGTTGCATAATATACTTTATATTGGTATACCTACCTACAGCAAGTGACTTTATTCAACTGAGACACATTGACTCCATGGCATATATCTATCTAGGTATATTAGAACTAAACTGATATAGATATACGTAGGTATATCTCTCAATAATTGAACATGCTGCTGGAGTAGTAGGTATATTAGGTTCAACTTTATATTAAAGTCATTCCTTCGCTTGACATTGGCAATGAAATGATGGAGATGTCATATGGGTATTAGGTAGGTACATACCACCACACTGTATTCTTAGACGAGTGCATGTATGTAGGTATTGTAGGTACCCATATGCATTATGCATCCAGCTATAGTCATAGCTGGTCGCGATTTCGTATTGCTAACAACTGGCGCCAACTGCTGTGAAAAGTGTTTGGCGATACATGGTTCTCTCAGCGAATACTGAGAACGTCGTGTTGATGCTGAAGACAGGTAAACATGATAGTATTGACTACAACTTGACAGATCCAGAATTACAATATTTGAAAATTCCTTGAATAAAATTTAACTTTGAAAGTACCCCTGAAATTTGCGCGATACATGTGTTATCCGCTCAGTTCGCAAGATGTTAAAGTGTAATTTAGCAAAAATGTTGGTAAATATGAGATCAACAATTTAACAGTCTTGGATTTTTAAATTTAGCTTCTGTTTTTTTAAGGGTACAATTCATTATTGTCTCAGCTTACGTTATTTATATTTCGCGCTAATATTTTCATACAAAATTTGAAAAAGTTGAAGCGCGCGGTATTAGAAGGATTTTCGCTCAGCTCTCAAGGGGAGTAAAATTCAGGGCGCCAAAGCCCAATGACCGCATATCGGCTCTTTTTTTTTTTAAGAAAATGAGTCTGGGTTTATCGAAATAAACCCAAATACATCTTTGTACACTTCACAGAAAGCTTAAAAGCTTGTGTTGTGAAGTGGAGTAAGTCGGGGATTGAACCCACGCCCACTGGATTAACAGTCGGGCGCGTTACCAACCAGGCTACCGACCACCTCACCAGGCTACCGACCACCTCTTAAGGCCATCTTAAGACACATCTTGTTGCTAAGTGGGTATAGTAATATAATTTGTGTGCATTAGGTACCTACGTTAGTATTAATAGATGACTTATAAGTCTGAATTGATTTGTCCTTGACTTGCTCTGCAATGTGAGCATTATATACCTACTACTTATATTTCTTCAATCATATGATCACACACACATACACACATACACACACACATACACAACACATACCTCACCAATATTAATTCACTGTCTGGTCGCTAACTGCATGTATATACAATGTATGTCTATTTAATATCATTGAATAACCAAACGCTCTTATACCCACAAGGCAAAGGACATTAGCTTTTCAACGTCTTCATACAATGTAGGGAGTATGAACATCCCCTACCTGGGTATAACTATTTAGGTACACTAGATCCTAAGGCATTTGTATATATCCTTCTGTTTAGCATTTTATAAACCATTCCTGAATATACCTTGGTCCCAACAACACGCATTTTATCCACATAGCCTTCTGATACCTAAAGTATTGGCTTACACTAAAACATTTAGCAATGGCTCTTTTCAGTTGCATATTTGACAAGGTTGGGAAATATTTTTTATGGAGTTCGTAAAATTCAAAGTAGTAGTCTCAAACAATTAACTCCTCGGTCACAATCCGTGACCAAGGCAGCAGGAGGTTCCCCGAAACGTCGGAGCACCTGATCACTACACGATTAACCCGAAAAACCAATCTACAATTTACTCCTAATTTTATGCAACCTAAGTGTTACGAATCACTTGTTCTCCTTGGATGTTAATTTTCTGCTTTTAACATTGATGGTACGGTGGTACCTTTCAATTCTCTAGCCTTGTACTGATGCTCGGCACCAAATAATTTGATTAGGTACTTCAACAATCAAACCTCGGCACAAATAAATACGTGCACACATATTATTATGTCTTTAAAATATAACATAGATAACTATTACCTAGTTTGTTAACTTGGTTAGGTAAATACATTATAGGTAGGTACCTAAGGTTGATTCACCACTTAGAGTAATTTATGATATGATTACTTAATATGAATAATATGTTAACAGAGAATTGCACTATAATGACATTGAACTTGTAAATCTTTATAAGACAAACGTAACTTAGATATTATATACTTACTACTATAATGTATACCTATTCACGATAAATTATCATAAAGTCACATAGCATAAGTACACAGGTAATCACATTGCAACACAATAAAGTAGGTAGGTACCCTATAATCAAATGATGGTACTTACTTAGCACATTATTCATCACATCTTGCAAATTCCCAGGGTACAATAAGATTAATAATTTCGATGTTTTTGACCATCGAAATATTTAGGTCAAAATCCACAAAAATGACTTTAGATTACGCGACTAGTATTCGTAGATTTGCATCCTCATCATCAGGCGATTGTGAATAAAGTTTATTCGCAACTTACACTTTTTTCACAATTGCCAGATGGTGAGGTCGCAAATCCTCGAATACCAGTCGCGAAATCTTAAGTCATTTTTGTGGATTTTAATCCAAATATTTTGTCCAAATTTTTACTCTAAAACGAATACTTTTTTAATTATCGGTCAAAGTCTGATAATAAAGCATTTTTTCCTTTTTCTTTCTGAGATATCTCCGAACGCATCACATTTACGAGGTGGCAAAGTTGGAATTCGGATTCAGCGACCCCAAAAGCATACGAGACGATGGGAAAAAATACTTCTGCATTTTTTTCTCCGCTAAAACACCATATTACTGGACTATTGAACATTTAATTTAATGAAATCCTTATGATTTGTTTGCAGTGCCTCAGTGTCTGACGCCCCCCAGGGCCCTGACGAGGTGGCGCACTCCCCGCGCTACCAGGTCAACAAGACCTTCGCAGACAGGCGCTACAAGGTGCAGTCGGCCCGCACATACTTCTACCTCAATGAGGCGACCTGCGAGAAGAACACTGAGATCTTCCTCAAGTGCTTGGAGTCTGTGGCAGGTAATACACTCACATATGCTACAATATATACACAGCTATTCAATCGCAAGGTACCAGGTTCAGTTCCTTGTTAGCCCATGATGCATCGATTCCCTTAGACAATAGATTACACCATCATAGTGGAAGGTGGTAGACGAATAGCGGCGATTGGTTTGTCGACTGCGCAGTTAGTCTGCGCATGCGCTATTGCATTGTATTGTACATCAACAAAACTCACATTCATCAGTTACCATATACAGTGAAAGAATTACTCTTCTAATATGAATGGTTCCAATGTTATACTTTTTTTTAAAATAGGGTATTAATGTCAGACAATGCATCAGGACTCTGTAATGATTTCAGGAGCTACATTCGGCACAGGCATTATGGCCATCAAGGTGACAGCTCTCGGAAGACCGCAACTCTTGGTAAGGAAAGTCATACTTATAGTATGTGTTTGTATTTGAAAGTAAGGAAGAAAGGACAATTGTGTGATAAAGGTGGGTTAAGAGTGTTTGTAGCAAGTGTATGAGTATTGAGTATGTATATGTGGGGAGTTTGTTTACTAGAGATGGACACTGTGATGGAGACATTGGAAGAAGAAAGCTGTTGGGTACTAGGACATATGGTGCACTCAGACCAATTGTTAATAGTAGCAATGTGGCTACCAAAGCAATGCTGTCTTATTATAGTGCCAACCTGCATGTATGCTAGTGAGACAAGGACATGGCTGAAGAAGGATGAATTAGGTGTGAATGCAGTGGAAATGAGATTGTTGAGAATAATAATTAATGGGAAAACATTGAGAGATAGGATAACGATTGAGGTTATTAGAGAGGCAAGTCACTGTAAGACCAGTGTATAGTGAGTACTGACTAGAATGAAAGCGAATAAGCATAGATGGTTTGGCCATACTGAGAGAATTCACGACTGGAAAAAGCCAATATCAGTGAAGAAAGAGGTATGAGGAACCAGATGATTGAGACTGACTTGGACTGGTCACGTCGACCAGATCCTCAAGAACTAAATAACTTCCAGATGAGCCATAGCTCCATGCTGATTATTTCTCTGTACAATTTTCAGCTCCAGCTGTCTGAGGTCATCATGCAGGCGCGTAACTACATGAAGGAGTTGGTGGGGGGGAAGGGGAATGTGCTGACTCACCACAAGACGCTGGAGGACCTGCAGAAGTACTTTGGGGACAAGGCAGACAGTCCCGAAGTGCAGAGTTTCCTCAAAAACCTCACAGTTGATAGAGACGGGTGCGTAGTGTTGTAATACCTCCCTTGCCTGCATAATATTATACTATATACATACAGTATAGAGCAGAGACGCATGACTGTCATATAATATAATACGTACCAACTAGCTGGATAGAATGTTATAATGTTTATGTAGAATATCTATAGATGGCAGGCACGTGCAAGCATTAATATAACTGGCGCATTGCACATTGTTACCCTCGTAGAGGGAAAATCTTTCAAATTGTTGCATGTTTCTGAGAATGCTAGACGACAGTTATAATGTCAATATCAAATAGATGTCTCCCATATTAAATTCATTCAATTCGAAGAAATATATTATAGCGTATAGGGAGAGGAGAGTTCATTTCTTTTTGCAAGCAAACACACAGTTTGCCAGTAGGTACACACAAGCAGTATTCTGTAATGTTAGTTTCTCGTATAATCTGAGAATATAATTATATAGGTGTAATAATGTGTGTTGTGTTTGTGTGTTGCTTGCCTTGCAGTGGGAGGCGGGGGGAGGGGGAGGGTGGCGGCGGAGGGGGGCGAGGTGGTGGCAAGCATCTCCAGTAAGAATGTAAAGCATTGGTGGGAATATTCTTTACCTTCTCTCACTCACCTACTAATTGTATTCAACCGCCCCTTCCATACAGTTCAGTGTGTCAATCAGTCAGTCAGTCAGTCTGAGTGTACGCTTGCTTCATATTAGATGTTAGACTCCTTGTATTTGTATTATCAATCACTTAGACCCAAATGACAGATCATTTTACTTACTAGAAATATAGGCAGGCTTTGCATTTAGTTTCATCATTTGCATTCACCATTAAAGATATTGTTATCATGTAAAAAACAAAGCTAGGTAGTATTCAGCTAGCACTGCCATCTGTGTGAGAACTAATGAAACAACAGTCCCGCTATGTAGGAAGGTATTGTTGGTACGTACAATGTAATGCTTCATGATTTGATAACTTAGGCGTTTATTGAAAACCAAATGTGTATTCGTTCCTTGCTTAAGTTTATAGATGACATTAAACTGTATGGTTTATATAATTGTGAATTTTGTGTGTTTATTCCAGAATCCTTCATTTGTTCCCCTGGTCCGGCATCATGGATGAGAACTACGGTCTATCGGAGACGTTCCGCGTCCCTGACCCCAAGACTGGGCAGATGAGGAGACTGATCAGTCGCCTGCCCCCCAAGGAGGAGGAGATGTTTAGGAATATGATCAGGAGACTCAACACAGTAGTGCAGGTTAGTTTTATATTATTCAATGATAATACAAAGGTTCTTGGTTGAAATTCACTGCAATGTCTCTAGTATGTTTGACAGTATTTGGTTTATTAGGTCCTATATGCTGTCATCCGGCTTCAGCGCCCTGAATTGTTCTCAGCAGTGATAGATGAAAGTACGGACTACAGATCAACTGTTTTAGAATTACAGGATTTGGAAATTCCTTGAATAAAAAAGTGTGCTGAAAGCACCCCTAAAATTTACGGGATCTGAAGATTTTCCATTCAATTTTTCAGATATAAAAGTATAATTTAGCCAAAATACTGGTAAATATAATCTTAACAAATTGGCCATTTTAGGTTTTTTAATTTGTTCCCAGTCTCTTCTTAAAACTGTAAAATTCACATTGTCGCTTACGTTATTCTTATTTCGCGCTAACATTCTCATAGAAAATTAGAAAAAGTTTATTTATTTATTAACAGTTTAAACGGCCGTAGGCCTTTAGATAAAATAAGACAATTAGAAACATAACAGAGCTGACAAATATAAATTAATTGAAAAAAGTTGAAACGAAAATAGAATGATTTTTGCTCAGTGCTTATCGGGCCTTAAACAAGATATCTACTGTGTTGATAAAAGAATCGCCTGTTTAATAAACTATAGTCGTGGCAGATAGGTTAGGTACTAAATATTATGTTTGATTTCAGTATTTTGTATTGTATTGTCTTGCAGGCAGCTAAGGACATGGACGTGAGAGTGATGGTGGATGCAGAGCACACATACTTCCAGCCAGCAATCTCTAGGATCACTCTGGAACTCATGAGGAAATATAATACGGTAACACTCTCTTATGTACATAATCAGTTACATTGAACTGGAGGGAAGGAAGAATGTCATGTAAAATACCTAATAATGATTTGTAAAACTTACCTGTGGTGTGTTACAGGAGAAGGCCATTGTATTCAACACCTACCAGACGTACCTGAAGGAGTGTTACGATGAGATGGTGACAGACCTGGAGCAAGCCTCCAGGCAGGGATTCTACTTCGGAGCCAAGTTGGTGCGAGGAGCTTATATAGAATTGGTATGCATTGCTTGTTACATACATATTATTAGGATAAACACTATTGGACATATTGACTGACTCACATTGTATTGCAGGAGCGAGCTCGCGCCGAGGCAATGAACTATGAAGACCCCATCTGTCCCACGTATGAAGCCACCACCGCCAGCTACCACAAGTGTCTCACGGAATGTCTCAGGAGGATAAAGGTTTTAATTATCATAACATACCTAATCATTACAGTGATCTGCCCTCCTGAGGAAGGACCATTCATGCGATATTTCTCGCAGCAGTCTGACCCACCCTTGTTTGTATTTAGTACGCCGCAATGATTCAGCAAACGTCGTTCCAATGGCATCCGTCACCTGCTTGGACCATCTCATTGGTATACGTCTGCGACTTCTCCTGCCTTCAACTCGGCCAGTTATTATTATTATCAGGCGTGCAAGTTTACAGACTTGTAAAGGAATCTGTCTAACAAGTAGTTATCTCAACAGATATATAACAAAGGATGGACTTTTCATTAGGCTTACGACTGATTGTCAGGTGGTTTAATGTAATCACTTTACACTTTAGTACCTAAGTTCAACCACTCCATAGTCCGTTCACCTGCAGAATTTGCTGCAAGTGTATTGTGCTATCTACCATAGAGAAGGTATTGTAAGTGGTAAGACTTGTGCCCTCAGTGTGTTAACTTGTATTAATTGCAGGAACTGAAGGACAAGGGAGTGGAGAAGAAGATTGGTATAATGGTGGCGTCCCACAATGAAGACACAGTCCGCTTTGCCATAGAGCAGATGAAGGTCATTGGAGTGGAGCCCGAGGATAAGGTCATCTGCTTTGGACAACTGCTGGGGATGTGTGACTATATTACATTCCCATTAGGTCAGTACCACATCTATATTCTATATCAGGTGACAATACTAAAGTAATGGAGCCTGCCATTCAATAAGGATACAGTTTCAAATTTCAATTACTATCGAATATACCCCAAGTCTTTTGAAAAATCTATTCATGTACGCTAGGCATTTATGTAAGTATATGGGATGACTCCTGAATTTATACTATCTTTCAAATGTGTTCCATGTTCCTACAAATTGCTTATTGAAATAATATTTTATGCCGATTCGTAAGCGTTAGAATTCCCATCCTGCATCTTCCCCAAGGGAGTCCATATAGTTTTGCATGGTGTGAATGTTGATACCTCTTGGTTCTGTTCATAAAAAAGTGTAATATGATTACAACTGCACAATGCAGAACTAATACAGTTAAATAATGTAGCTGTGTCTCAAAATATAATAAGGACATAGTTACTATAGTTGTTTTGTTATGTCCATTGCAGGTCAGTCAGGATACTCTGCATACAAATACATCCCTTACGGGCCAGTGAACGAGGTGCTGCCGTACCTGTCCCGGCGAGCCCAGGAGAACAAGGGAGTCCTGAAGAAGGTGAAGAAGGAGAAGAGGCTCCTAAGGAGAGAACTGCTGCGCCGCATCTTCACTGGACAAGTGTTCTACAAACCAAAGGGCAACTATGTGCCGGTGTAAGGTCCCCATGAGCCACTGTTACAATGAGCCACCATTCCTGGGAGCGACACTGCTCTCTCAAGTGATTCTGTGAGTTATATGATGTGCTGTACTATATACTCTAATGTAATGTGCTGTGCTTTGTTTTTATTACATAATGTGCTAGTGTAAATATTACTATTTATTTCTGTTATTATTTCCATAAGTTCCTACCAAGACAAACTGATGTTCCCTTATAATGTAATATTATTTAAATAAGTTAAATGATAAAACACGGGGGTTCGTTCTGGATCCGTTAAAATTCACTCAGTGATTCGCTTGATTATTTATGGTTCCATTATTCTCCGTTCTATCATCAGTGCGAGTTAACTGGTTGTGCGATTCAACATGTTCTATGTGCGCAGTTGACACGCTCGGTTGTTGCGAATAACACCCAACTATTTTGCTGGGTGACATTCGCTCGCCATAGATAATAGAGTGGTCCGCACGTGCAGTTCACTCACTCTTATTAACACGCGATATGTCTATCCCATAAACATAATATTATTGTCTATCACTTTCTACCAAAGAAGAGTATTGTGATATCGATATCTCGATGTATATCTAACAACTCACTCTTATTAGTATTCTCATATCTCTATCTCTGTTTGATTATTTTTGTTTTCCAATTGGAACAATCACCGCTTCGCGCGATAATCGCCCGTTGACTTGCTGAGTGAAAATTAATGGATCCAGAACGAACCCCTGTGTATCTCTCTCCTGTCATACACTGGACTAGTCATGGCAACATTATTCCCTCTCTATGATGAAATAACAACACACTTTACTGAGATGCAGTGGGCACTTAAATTATACTAATTATATTAATTATATTGTTTTCTAATAGATGAATGTTGAAGATTCTCATGACTTGATGTTAGTTTTCAGGTTTCAGTCCTATAGGTTAACTTTTAACCAAACATAACCTGTAAAATCTAATCTGAAAAACTATGAGAATTAAAGTGAATTTTTTTCAAACTGGCGGTTTACTGAACTTTTAAAAGTATTTGACCCTGTTTCTTTAGTGTTTTGTAATGGCTCTTAAGTTAATTGCTACTGATGTGTGCATTCATTTCAATCTCGTTTGAGAAAATTCAATGCACCACCAACTACTCAATATACGTCGGAATATTTTTTATTATTGGATTCGCCAGTTTGAAAAAATGCTACAATATTAATGTTTTCTAGTTTATATTGTATTGTATGGCTCTCCACACACATCCGGAAGTTTAATTAACTGAATCGACCATTTGCAAAAAAGCTCAGACCAAAACCTCTTTCTGAATTCAAAATCAAGGTAATACTGAATTCAGAGAGAGGTTTTGGTAGGAGCTCTTTTGCAAACAGTCGATTCAGTCAACTGAACTTCCGGACGTGTGTGGAGAGCCTCAGTTATACATATTGCATAGGGACGTATAATACAATGAATAATTTTGTATTTTAGGTTAGGTTAGGTAAATGTTTTCTTATGATTTCATTGAAACTGCAGTATTGTTTGACATTAGCTTTATACAATGTAATTTATTATTATTTTACGAGTCATTATGTTTCATTTGTTTGTTTATTATTTAAACAACTGAGTTGTAGATTTAATGGAAATAAGTTTTGCCTATTTTCTGTTGTGTTCTATAACATGTGTCTAAATTGAGACGAGACGCCTATCGACATAAAGAGACAATGTCGAGATTAGATGTATTGCTATATGTTAATTCTGTCATTTTGTGACAAGAATATCAGAAGCTTGGATCCACATATTTTAGACACTATAGTTATTCTATTGGTTATTCCTGTCTCCATTTATTGGTTGGAGAAGGCTTGTGATGTCCGCAGTGTGTAATCGGAATAAGGCTGAGGAATATGTTTCTCATAAAAGACATTGTGGGTGCGTATGTGTGTGTGCGATGTGCGTGCGTGTATGTAATGTCAGGTTAGGTTGTCATGATAATTTGATTTGTTATTTCTGAACCATTGATGTTGAAATATTCTGAACTAGGTTAGTAAAATTGTTTCTTAAAGAGAGATAAATTATGGAAATTGTTCAATTACTATTGTATTCATATTGAATTACTGTATTAGATAATAAAATATTACCTATAGTTAAGTGTTGAAGTCATGTTATAATAATATAGGGGGTATAGTTTTCATGCAGAATCTTAAAGAAGTTGTTTTAACTTTCACTGCGCCCAGAAATTTACGACATCTTCTTTATATCTCTGCATGATGATACAATGTAAGTTAAAATCTAATAACTCTTGGCTGTTGTACCTCAGTCAGTCATGAATACGGCGTTGCACCATTAGCGCCACCTAGCGACGCATTCTCGTATTACTCTTGTAAGTTTCCTATAAGGAGTCAGTTAGGTTAGGTTACTGTTTAGTTAGTATTAGACGTACTACATATAATATTGTGATTCGGAATGCATGAAGCGACAAGGAGAGAATGTTTGATAAATTATTGTATTTATGTTATTTTGTGAAGCCGAAGCTTTTAACTTTATATTTCATGTAATGGTTTTGTCACAAATTAATTGTTTTTAAATTAATTATTTTAGTGAACAAAAATGTTCTTGTGGTTATGAACATCTTGTTGCTGTGGAAATGAACATTGTCAAACAATGTTTCGTTAGAAAATGAGATAAATACTGTGCAGTTTTGTTCAGAAAACCGCTGTGAATTCAACTGTGTGATCACATAACTCTAAGCATGATTCATTTTACTAATTGTGAAATGAGATTTCTATGCATTTACGTGCGAAAATAAAATTTTACTCCAGTTTTTATCGAAACATTCATTTTATCGAGGCATTTTGATGAACAAATTGAATTTAAACATGAGTTTAGCCGAGGCCGGCGCCATATTGTTCATACAGGCCATGCCCAACTGACATTTGACGATGATGACACCATGAAAATGTATGGGAAAAAATATTAATATTCAAATAGACGTCACCAATCATGGTGGTGATGGAATTCGAGGATGTAGGCTTGTACTTTACTATCGCTGGCTTCGGTTTAGCCACCACTGTCAATGTTTTCATGTGATTGATTGATTTAGGGGTTTGTACACTGAGGAAAGCCCCAATTATCATTGTTTTATCTTACCTAACCTAAACCTATTGGTATATTGATGTAGTTTCATTATTTTCTATTGATTCTCATAATGTATAAGTGTTTTATATTTCTAACTAAACTACTTACAGTAGGACAAGACTTTGTTTATTAATTATTTCATTATTTTGTGATAGTACTGACTGCTGATGATATCATTATACTTAGTTGTTTCCTTTGCATCCAATGCAGTTTCATATTTCAAATATGGGGACCTGTCCAATTCTATAACTATATTATGTTTCGGTATAGTGTAGTTAATTTTAACATATCCGTGGCAGACAAAATATTTCAATCTGCAATCTCTATATTGTTGTAATATTGGATTCATAAGTTTAAACCTGTGTAGAAGCTATAAAAATGAAGTGCATTTATATGAATGTGTTGTTAGAATTACAATGTGTTAAACGTATTATAAATTGAATACAAGTGTTTAGTATAGTGATGGGCTAACAGCAATAACATGCAGTCGAAACAATCTAAGTCATGCAAAATATGCATTTACAATAAATTAATAGTTGACATACAGAACATAAAAGTGTGGAAGTTTAAAACTTATACCTAGGTGTGTCAGGGATAGTGGGTGGACTATTTTGAAGTCTTATCTAAAATTCTTTATTTGTCTATCAAATAATATTTGCCTGCAATGTCATTCATATGATAAGGAGTACGGGTGTCTATCTACAATGTGCGACCTCTTCTTGTCAAATCACCACTCATACTGATAAATATAGATCATAATAATAGTCCACTTATACGAGTTATCAATTATATGCATAGCTAATTGCCCATCACTAGTTAATGTATTGTATGAGGGTTAGGTGTGTAATGTGTTGGACAATAACTTGGACATTTGTATTAAATAACTTTATAATACATAATGTTATTCATATTTCTTTATTGTTTCTAAATGATCTCTTAAAAGGGAAAGCTTCAGATGATGTAAGTAGGTAATACACATAATATAATACGCAGGTGTATATATCCGCCCCCCCCCCCCCTCTCCAATAAACAAGAGACAAATATCCATGGTGAGATTCAGCACTCTCCTTAACCAACTATTATCAGACATTCTCAAAACATGCCCCAAACAAATTTACAAACCTCACAATATTACACACTACTGAAATTTTTTATAATAATGAACTTCCCTAGTATAAATTCAGGAGTGTATGACATTGTCAGTATTGTATAGCCTATGTATTACTGTAGGTTGCATTGCAGGTATATAGTGTTAGGTACCTACCTACCTATATAGTATGATGATTTATATTATATGTTTGTGTTTATCAGTTGTTTTGTTTTTATGATTTAGATTGTGTAAATATGTAATTACTAATTAGTAGACAAAATATAATTTATTATTTTATTTTTATTTCTTTTATTTCATTTACTCTTTCACTCTACACCGTTCCTCATTACTGGGACTGGGGTCCAACATTATGAATGATATCTAGCTACAATATGTACTGTACAAAACAGTTGTGAGTGACAAAGCCTTTTGGTTTCCCTGTGTTCCCATGAGGAACCCCCAAGGGCGAATATCTAGAAGGTAGTAGAGCTTTCACCACAAGTCCAAATATCCCCCAAAATAATTTAAAAGGAAATGTTCCTACCTATACTCACATAGTTGCATGGGCGTCGCCAGCCTGGGAGCTAGGGGGAGAGAAGTAAAATTAATAAAAATACATGTGGCTCAAAAAACGCGTAAATAGCGCCGCAGACGAATTTTTTTTTGTGATTGAAGAAGGTTGTGATGTGGTTTGTTTATTTGAAATTTACACGACAATGTGTATGAAAAATGATTTTCTGATGGATTTTCAATATTTTTATACTTATTTTAGAAAATTTATAACATCATGAAAAAATGTGTGGTAGTAATGTGATTTATTGTGAGGTTTTATCATTTAGTATGAAAAAGTATATACCTATTCCAATCACTAGGGGGGCAGGGGGGCAACTGACGACGCCCATGCATAGTTGTAATACCTATTGGCTTTTGATGGCTGGAAAGTCCCTATTTCACTGTGCATCGTCTACCATAGGGCGATGTTAGATTAGTACCTACCTGTCCCTCCCCAAGTTTGTATGTTCTCGATTGTTGAAGGCTTTTGTGATCTCCCTGTGTTCCCTATGAGAAGTATTGGATGGTGAAGTTATTTCATTTTGTTGTGACGAGAGACACGTCATTTAAATTAATGAATAATGACCCATAATCACTTTTTGAGAAATGTATTTATAAATTTGTGATTTACAACCGTAATCTTTTATTTATGCACTTCTAAGTATATTGTATCAGTGTATAGGGGTATAGGGCGAGGGCATTGTACTGCGAATTATAATACTTGATGATATAATAAAGACAGGTGTATTTGTTAAGTGCAGTAGTAAAACCCATGCCCATGAGTCATACTAATTAGCAGGGCCATCCCTACCTAGTAGGCGAGTTAGGCTAAGCCTAAGGGCGGCACTCTGAAGGGGAATACTAATGTTTTGCATAAAAAGATTTCGTCTGCGGTGCTCGCTACACCGTCATTTGTCTTTTAGATAAAAACGGGGCGCTATTTACTTGTTTCAATGCCAGATCAATATTAAAATCAAATTTGATCTCCCTACTAGATGCACCTATTTCAAAACTCTTACGGAGGTTATCTGTAAGTACCTACCTATCCATTAATTTACCCATATTTTGGGGGCGGCATTTTCGTACTTGCCTTAGGGTGGTATTATACCCAAGGACGGCTCTGCTAATTAGTTGCGGCATCCACTATAATGTCACAGGACTTGCCGCTACACTTACTGAACAAAAGTCATTATAAAATTGATTCTTATTAAAAACATATAATCAAAGACTTATGCTTATGATTTTATGAATCATAAGTTATGGTGCAAAAGTGTGTAGCTGGGACACCTTAAAATACAAGTAGGTAGGTATATTTGTAATTTGCTCACCTTACAGAAGCTATACATATTGTATGTATGTTATGTACTTATGTAGTTACCTATACATTGTCAGAGATCAAGCAAGACTCTATGCCAATGTCTTCTGCTTAGGAATTTCGATTAAATTGAGCTTCGGTTTTACACTTCAGATTTAGTACAATAATGTAACTTAACTACAGCTCGCCTATTGTTTCAATATCAACTGTTTATTATTTTTCTTACTTATCTGTATCTAATTTATAGCGTGGATGATGTGACGGAGGCAAGGAGTGTGTGTAAGTATAGGTCGGTGTGGCATTCTGTCCTCTCTGCCTACCCGCGGGGGATGCTGTATGAGGGGGGACAGACAGACACATTATCTGTATGTATGAAATACCTAAGTTAATTAGAATTTTACTAGACGATTATTAGGAGCAGGGTAAGGCGATATTATCTTACGTTAGTTAAATTAAGATTTTCGACCGACGGTACACGGTGGAAGTCCATTTTTAGAGGTAAAAATGAAAGACTATGTAAGAACTAATCTTTCATCTTTACTTTCTTGCATAAGATTAGATACAATTATATTATAAATCTCGATGTTTTCGACCGTTGGTACTTGGTGGAAGTCCATTTTTAATGGGAAATATTAAAAAACTCAATATTTAGATTAAAATCCACAAAGAATGACTTTTGCTTTCGCGACTGGGAATAAAATAAATACCAATATATAAATATAAAAATAATGACTTTATTCACAATCGCCTGATAATGAGGGTGCAAATCCTCGAATACTAGTCGCGAAAGCAAAAGTCATTTTTTGTGGATTTTAATATAAATATAATTAGTTCTTACATTATTAGTATTAGATACAATTATATTATTAGGCAGATATATTGTGTTGAGAGAGAATAGAGGGTCCCGTATGAGGCTGATGGTGAGGGGTGATGTTGTTTTACGATGAAATGTTGACAATAATATATATTATTTTATTATTACATAATGTAGGCAGGTTACATAGGGATGTATGTATGTGTTAATGTTAATATATAACAGCCACTATATGAAATAACTACTTAATGTAATGTAATGTATGGATACCTAACATATAGGAATATATAATGTATTGAATGTTATGTACTTATTAAATATACAATAAATCATATTATATTCTAAATTCATGTCTTTACTTTAAATATATGTAATATCTAAGTCGCTAATAAATAATTTAAAAAAAAAACAGATTTACCGGAAAATTTGTACATAAAAATGCAAAAATCGGCAATCCTTAATACTTACTTGCATTTTGCAATATTGTAAGACGATTTTTAAATACTGATATTTGTAGCACTTAGCTTGTATGTGTATAACTGTATATAGAGCAGTATATCTGAGCCTTTGATATCCGTGATATTTGGATATGTTAATGTTTCCCAGTATTAGGCTGATGAGTTTATATATCTATCATGAATACCTTTCCTTCCGATGATATTGGGGTAAAACTTGAGTAGGTAATTCGGGGTTTTTCGATAAAAAGTTAAAATCTCGAATATCTGGAAAAACCGTGCGTCATTGGACTAAGCTAAGTTTGGCTCAAAAGATCCCAAATGACCTCTACTATCACCCCTTAAGATATCTGCATCAATCTATCAAACACTCTATCTTCGTATTCTCCTTAGCAATTATTAATCTCACATGATGGTGGTGTCTTCTTTTCTTGTGCTCCTCCGCCACTTTGCTCTATCTTGCGCATCCTTCGGTACAACGTCACTCTCTCTCATGTCCTGCCTCACCACTTCCCCTCCACCTGCACTTGGGTCTCCCTCTGGATCTCCCATCACACACTCTATAAGTTAAATTACTTTCAATAAAATATATATATGCAGTAATTCGCAAACAATATAAATGATAACAGATATTGTTTCGATATAGCAATTGTGTTATAAATCATTTTGTATCATCTGAGTTATCTTATCTCCATACAGCATCCCAACTATATTAACTGTTGTTGTTTTGTTAATTTTTATAACAGAGAAGATACACAAAGAATGTTATTTATTATATAACAACAATCAGCTCATTATCTATTAGCGTTAAAATAAATAAGTAAATAACTTATTATCTATATAAGAATAACATTACATTATATAATCTATACTTTCTCAATAAACCTACATCAGATCAGACATTGACATTCCTGTGATGAACCACTACACTTCGCATTGTATTTTAATTATTTCATTGGTGTATGCAAGTGAGACATGGACACCATGGCTGAAGAAGGATGAATCAAGTATAAATGCTGTCGAGATGAGATCGTTGAGAAGAATGTGTGGAAAAACGTTGAGGGATAGGATAAGAAACGAAGTGATTAGAGAGTTGAGTGAATGTAAAACGGATGTGACTAAAATGAAAGTGAACAAGTTGAGATGGTTGGGACATGTGGAGAGAATAAACGATGAAAGGATAACAAGAAAAATTTACCTGGGTAAAAGAAGTGGTGTAAGGAAACGCGGCCGTCTAAGAACTATGTGGCTGGACCATGTTGACCAGATCCTCAAGAATGGACGCGTTTTGAGTAAAACAAATCGGAGAGCGTGTATGATTGCATGCATGAATGTGACGAAGGCTAGGAGTGTGTGTAAGGATATGGCTGTCTGGCGCTCTGTCCTCTCTGCCTACCCTGCAAGGGACGTGGCGTGAGGGTATAGATAGATAGATAAATTATATTATAAACCTGGCAGGCGTGAGGTTTTGTGATACTCGGGATAAGAAACGAAGAGATTAGGTGGATTAGATCTAAAGCTGCTGATATAACCTGTGCCAGGATATGGGCTTCGCCTCATATAAAGAGTTAAAAAGAACCGCACAGGACAGGGATGAGTGGAGGAGGAGACATGGGGCTTTGCTGCAAACCAATCGGAACTATTGAAACTGGAGAAGACGAATGCTGGTCATAGCCCTTCCCTTTGACTTTCCACAGATCCCTATCCTGGGCAAGCTGCATCCACTTGCTTCCTGTAATTCGCCTCACATCGTCAGACCATCTTGCCTGAGGTCTATTTAATTTATTTTATTTAAGGTTTATTTAGTGTTAAATTTCATTGTACAGTGTTTTACAATAGCTTGCTATAGAAGATCGAAGAATTTGGAAACAATTCGTACCTCGAAATAGTAAAACAAGTACATAGTTATATCCCAACATAAAATTAAAATTGTGATTTTCAGAATAATCGAAATAGTATATTAATCTTTACATACGGACCTAGAAAGTCTCTCTAAAGAGCTTCGGAGAACAACATATTCTTCCGACGAATTCTTTGAACAATGTAGTGGGAGAAGCCCGTAATTGTAAAGCTTTTAATTTTTATATTTTTATAAAGGTGTGTATGTATTACTTACAAATTACTATACAGCTAAACATAACAAAATAGTATTATTCTGTGGAATAACAAAATACTGATGACTAATAAGTAATAATTCTAATAAATACTAATCTAATCAGTTAAGCTAATGATACTCAGGACCGCCGTGAGGAGAGCCACCGCCTCGCCTGTGTGCAAAAATAAAGAATACTGCCGCCCCTATCGTCACTTACCTAATAAAAATATACGATACGCCTCGTTGAAACGTAGTTTAAAAATAGGTACCTAGAAGGTATTATTTATTTTTAGAAAAAAATAATGAATTGTTGAACCTGTTTTTTTCTTAAATAGTAATGCAAATAAAAAAATCCATAGCTCGGCAGAAGATTTTTTTGTGCGAGACTGAGTAAAGAAGGTTGTGCTGTATTTACTGAGAATAAGAATTATAGAAATTATAAAAAAAAAAATCGCGAGCCTACATCTTTCAATAGTAACGCATTTGGATGTGACTGACGATTGCTTGTGGCAAACAAGTGAGTACTATTAGTGCCGCCTGAGAAATTTCAGTCAAAAAGAAATCAGAAAGCGTGTATGACAAATTGCATGAATGTGACGGAGGGTAGGAGTGTGTGTAAGGATAGGGCAGTCTGGCGCTCTTTACCTACCCTGCAATGGACGCGACGTGAGGGTATAGATAGGCAGAAAAATAATGCATAAGACCGCGCGCCCCTTCGGTCGACCGCTTGCGTGCCTCGTACACTTTACGCATACGGCAGCGGCGGCCCTGGTGATACCTGCCTTGGAGTTGAGTGAATCATTTCATTATCCTATTGTCTCCATCCTGTCCACTCCACCCTCCTTCAGGAGACACCCCCACCCCCTACCCTTAACATAATAAGAGATTTCAATTCTTTGACTTTCCATCGCCAAAATATCAATTCAGTTTTCGTTCAGTCTTCTACAAGTTAACATCTCCTCTTTAATTAACTTATTTATTAGTTAATAATTTAATTAATAACTTCATAAACCCTGTGAGTTATAGAGAGTTACTCGGACTAGTGCAAGACCCAACAGTGTTTATTAAATAATCAATATATTTAAATAAATAACATATTTGCCAAGTGATAATAATATAAACTAAACTAATTGGACTTACTTTTAAAACGAAATTAGAACTTTTTTCTCATTTATTTCAATTCATTCTCCTGTGCTGTGTGACTCTCTGCGGTCCATCTCTCCTCTGGATCCCTCAGCTCATCGTAGAGTCGGTGGTGTGTCTCCATAAACAACTCCAGCTCAGATACAATGCTGCTCAATCAGTGTGTGGTGATCCTGATGTTCCTGGGGCTATGCTGCTGTGTATGGGCGCAGATAGACTCCAGCGAAGAGTTCGCAGACGAAGACAGTATGACATCAGACAACATACCCAGTGGGAAACTAATCCAAGTGTCTATTGTAACCAGACACGGCCAGAGGACACCCAAGGCTCCTTATCCGGCTGATCCTTATAAGGATCCAGAGTACTGGCCTGAGGGGTGGCTGCAGCTTACAGCAGTAGGAGCGGAGCAACACAGAGATCTAGGGAGACGGCTAAGGAAGACTTACAATGATACCATCCCTGAAATATTCACATCAAAAACAGTTCGTATTAGAAGTACAGGCATCTCCAGGACCCTCGCTTCAGCCTACGCCCTCACATCCACGCTGTTCCCCAACCAGGCCATCCCCATACACTCCAGTCCCACCAAGTATGACAAACTGTTCTCACCTCACAAGTCTTGTCCGGCATTTAAAGAAGAAATGGACAGATATTTGTCCAGTGATGAAGTGATCGAAGAAGAACGTCACAGACAACCGTTCTACAGATGGGCGGCGGAGCACACGGGGAAGTCTTTTACCGGAGTGGAAGCTGCGGAGGGACTGTATAGTCTGCTGACCATAGAAAAGCAAAGAGGACACCAATTACCCAAGTGGACGGATGCTGCTTATCCTCAACCCCTTAGGAACCTCACTGCAGTGTATCTAGCCAGGAGTTCAGCAACTAGGAAGTTAGCGCGTCTCAGGTACGGCATCTTGCTGAAGGACATCTTGACTCACGCAGAGAAAGCTGGAGTGAGATCTCCCAAGAGATTCCTGATGTACAGCGCCCACGACTTCACAGTTGTTGGTCTATTGAACTGCTTGGGAGTGTTTGACGGACAGCCATCGGGTTTCGGGTCTTCCATTACATTCGAAGTGAGACACGGCAAAACGCCTCAAGGGAATATGGTCGACATGTTCTACAGGAATGAGACCCACACCCCTCCTGTGAGGCTCATAGTGAAAGGCTGCGGACATCCCTGTTATATCAAGAATCTGCAGAAGACCCTCTCCAGCATCATCCCTAAGGACATTGAGTCTGAGTGCAAGTCTAGCGAAGTGCAGGCAACTAACCTCTGCTCTCCAGGAAGCGTCGTGTCCTCCACCTTCGCTTGGGTCTTCTTGTGCGGCTGCCTGGCCCTTGGGTTTGCCTTGGTGCTCTGTTACTTGTCACTCTTTGCAGACCACAGTCCCCTGTACTTGATAAAGAGAAAGCGTGATTATGTTCTCATATGATCTCATTCTATTGTATTAAATTATTATAGATCTCTTGTTTGATTATTTTTGTATAAAATTTATTTAAATTTGACTTTTGGGTAATGACAATAATTTTGTAAATAAATAAATAAACACTGCATTTAATTTAATTATAATTTTCTTTGGTTTTATTTCCATTCATACATTCATAAGATAAAAACAATTTAATAATTACTTACAAGTAAAATAATTAATACATACTCTGATATAAAAAGTCTATTCATATAATTTTTTTGGAATCTGGATTTTGAATAGAACAATATTACTCTATAATGAGGTTCTCTTCTGAATGGAAACAGTGGCGTGCCAGTAATATTTATAATTGGCGAGTCTATACTACATACATATTGATAAAATTGGGAATAGGAAATCTACATGAAATATGTATTTTTTAAAGTTTATGTTAATTAACAGGTAGATTAGGCTTACTGTTTTTTTTATATATTTTATACTTTGAATCTAACTAGGCAGAATACCCCACATCGTTGCCCATAAGCATAACACACCCGTGGGACAACGTCAGCCAGGCCAAACCGCCAAAAAGGTGGAAGGATAATTGGTGTTCCACATCCCAAGAGGAAGGCATCCGTTCACAAACAGATCAATGATCTAGAACAAGATTAAGAAGAAGAAAAATCTAACTAG
The DNA here is from genome assembly GCA_963576895.1 of Ceraclea dissimilis. NCBI lineage: Eukaryota > Metazoa > Arthropoda > Insecta > Trichoptera > Leptoceridae > Ceraclea > Ceraclea dissimilis. The sequence continues at coordinate 119,536 of OY756379.1, read as the reverse complement.
GTATTTTTGTTATTTTTTTGTCCATACATGTAGCCTTGAACTATATTGTAGTTAGTATTGCCCCAGAACAGGCTTTCGCCTAGTGGGGCAATAAAATCCAATACTTGTTTATTACTTATATATTTTTATTTTTTGTTATATTGTGTGGATATTAAATAAATGAAATGAAATGAAATGAATGATTGGTAAAATCTGAGAAAGCCAACAGGTTCTTTTATATGTTTGATTTATATAATAGAAAGCAATATTATTTTCTTTCTGCATTCCCACACCCTTGAAGCTTCCATGGAAAGCACGCCACTGGACTCCTGTTATATTTTTCTTATAGGATAAGAGATTTAAAAAATGGTTGAATATAAGATAGGATGTGTACATTTTTTTTTCAAAAACCCTATTAAGTACATATTATAATGTGTGAAAGTGAGTTTGAAAGAGAAAGTGTGTAGGTACCTACCTATCTACAGGGTTCAATTCTTCTTATAAGTAAGTTAAGTACATAGGTAATCTGATAACATTCTTCTATACAGGGTGTTTGCTAAGTGCATGCTGATACGATAAGAGGCGATGGTAGAGGTCAATTTATTGACCTACTAAATAAATATCGCTAATGGAGATTTCTGAATTAATGGTTCCCACATAGAACTGTTTTTTTATTTAATTTAATTTAAGCAAGTACTTAGTTATCCATAATTTTGCATAATACGTTAGATACAGAAAAAGAAATCCTTTTTTTATTGCCTCACCAGACAGTATAGTCTCTATATATCTCTTTCTTCTCTCGGGTTAACTGTAAGATATTGCGTTAGCAATAAGTCCGCCTTTTTTGGCAAACTATCGTATTTTTGTAATTAGGTATCTATGCATATTTTAGTCCGAGGCAATGTCACTGAAATATAATATAGCAATAACGCAGGTACATGTTTTAGTAAATTCTTCATGTCAAATTAATATGAAAATTTCGTTACGGTATGTTGTGTAAATATTATTAAATTTTATTATTAAGTTTTAGTTTCTGAAGTTCTATACTTTATTTGTTAAATATAGAGTTGGAAATTATGAAATTGTGTAGAAAAAAATACCAATTTTGCACCTAAACGCATTAATTTTACTTACATCTGCATCAGTACAAAACTTTTGTTCAGCAATCCTAAAATCTTTAAGATAGTAAATTGTAAATTGTAATAGTAATAAAAATAGTAAATTGTCACTAACTTACCAAACAACCTGTATATTTGAATTAGGTTTGACATAAACTTCTCATATTATGTAAACAAGTAAACTATACATAGACATTATATATCACATTGATTAGTAAATAATACACTATATACTATAAGTAAATATATTGATACATAAGTATCTACTGGGATCAACATTCATATTGAAATGTATGCAATTCACTTATCTAATATGCCCTTACACTAGTATGGAGTCACATAGAGTCATCCCATACATCATGGAATATGAAATACATTATATTATAATACACAACACCCACATGGTGGCGCTACATATCGATTACCTTGCCGAGGGAGCGTTACTTCCAGACATTCATACAGCATACTTAGTATAGGAATTATTACACAGAAACAAAGTAAGATATACAGTTATACATCAATTTAAAATACTATGAAAGGTAAGGATCTCTGATCTTACTATAGAATATAGATATGACTTATATAGGGTGTTTTTTCTGAATAGGTACACTTTTAAAATGAAATTAAACCCTTTTAAATTATGGTAATGTCCATAAAAATGGCTCCATCGGAAAGCTAAATGTTTACCATTTATGTTCAATATGAATTTGGGCATATGTGCGCCACTCTGGCTCAAATATCGAAGTTTAAGTTTCAACCACTTAATCGTTAAAGCGTTATTCTTTAAAAAAATGTAACGGAAGTTAAATAATCCGTTAACTATTTTTGGAGGTGAGAAAAGCGTATAAGTATATATATATACGTATAAGATATAGCTATACCTATTATCTCTTTGTGATTTGAACCTAAGACCTCAAGAATGTACAGCCACGTTCACAACAACTGAATCAGCTTAACTAATGTTACTCTTTAACACAATACTTGATATCTTTCACATACTTTTACTCGTATTAATCGGGCGACTATGGAGAATCCTTCTGCTACTTGCTACGGATACTCTTTCTATTGGCCAATTCAAACTAGTCGCCCGATTAATAAATCAAAGTCGGTAGACTTTACTTAATATTTATTTCATTTACACCAAATATCCATCAAGAAACTTTGGTCAATTTATAAGTAACGCATATATTGTATTTCTTAATTTTAGGCTATCGACCTATGTAGTTATAATTTAAAGTTTTTGTACAAAATGTATAAAATTTGACTACAGGTAATATCGTACATAGACTAGTCACAATAATTTCATATTAATTATATATAAGTACGCTTAGTATGTACATTGTACGTACTTCTCAATCTATTACTAATCTCGAAAAGCTTATGTCGCAGTGTGGAGTCACAATTGATTCACATTATCCAAACTAAATAAATATATAATGTAGATTTATTTTTCGGGTTGATCGTGTGATGTGACCAAGGCGGCCGAAACGTCAACCCGAAAAACAAATGTACATATGGATCATCGTGAAAACCTGCAACTACTGTTAACAAATATAATACATATATTTTATGAAACCTCGAAAGACCCTTAAAAACAATGTCAACATAAAAAACCGTAAGATTGCTCATGTCGTTAAATGCTTCAAGAAGATTCGAACCGACAACTTCGAGTTCAAGCACAGAAGTGGCATTCCGACCAACTGAAATGATTAGATCATTAAAGAAAATGCTGAATCATAAGTAAGTGTGATAATGAGGTTGTGTAGGGAAAGTTACAAAATTCCAGATAAAAATGAATCAACCATTCGTTTTGAGCAAGATTTAAACCGTGACGTCTTTTGGGACAGTCCAATATGGTTACAATCGAGCTACGAACCACAATACAGTTTATTATTTGTTTCAGAGACCTATCTACTTATAGTCTTGTTTCATAATACCTCATCACACTGATGCCTTGTGGCTTACTGTCCAAATACTGCTACAGATTCCTGTAACGCTTCAAAAAATCCTTTGAGTCATGGCTACCTTCAGAACCTATCGCCATCCTTTTCCTATCCAGAACCATTAAAATCCTGCAGTAACGCCGGCAATTCAGGTCTCTCATCTTCGCTCCTCCAGGTTTTCAGCCATTAGTCAATATATATTATACTTCCTAATCCAGTTTTCAAACTTCCCTTTCAATCCACGTGATCAGTGTTGTGTCGGAGTATATCGTATATCATCGATGTGGTACTCGCGGTATAAAGAGCAGAGGCACAGTGCAAGCAGGCAGAGCCAGGAAGAGAACACGCAGAGCCCATCGAGCACACAGGGTCGCCCGTGCGCACATCGCAATTGCTAATCCAAGAGATCGCAGAGAGAGACCCAAAGCTGTGCGACCGCCAGGGATACGTTCGTCCACCATAGCTGGAAATAATAAAACCGGCATGAAGTTCATTCCAATATGAGGAAATGTATGTGAGTAGAATTTACCGATACTACGACTCAACAAGTACAATGGGGTACAAACTTGGTAATAGCAGATCCCACACAGCCCCACACCCAGCCCAGGCCGCCGCCATCCCCGGAGGAAGGTTTTTGTCTGTATCTGCGGCCCTCCAAGCGCCTAGAGCCAATAAGAGACACGCGTGCCACACCAAACCTACACCTGTAACAATTTATTAGTATCAAAATTACATTTTATTCACAACATGAGGATTCATTATGTCATGTAAGAATCAATGACCTGCGACCAGTCTCCTCCTGCCATGTGCTAACAGCATGCTGAGGGTTGCAGCCACTAAAGCTCTCAGGAAAGCAGCTCCTCCAACTACGTGCCATACTTCTCCATTCCCAAAGACACACACAACGTACCACTGTAAACCAAAGTACATAGTTATGTAATTATGCTCCTAGAAAATAATTCTAAGGAGCCACCATAGAACATATTGCAATGGAATACTTACTTGTAAAAAATGAGCATAGAAGAAACCCTGTTCCAAACCAATGAAGAATGCCAGCGGAGCGACAAACTTCATCTTTGAATCTCTGGCGGAGGCTATGGCCAACTGCCACTGGGCTCTGCCTGAGGATGTTGTACCAGAGTCATCGCACCAACACCACATGGATATAACAGCTGCCATCACACACCAGGCACACAATGCATATGGAATGTATTCAATACCATGCATCCCTTCTTTGCTGTCTACGAATTGTGCAGGCAAATAGTAACCAGGGCATCCCCTATACCCGCATGACTGTTCCCTCCACTCCTCGAGATCTTCTTCACTTTCTACCTGAGCCCATTTAGGATCTTCAGTAATATTAATAGTTCTATTCTTTGTCTCATCTACATGGAAAATATTCTCCATATCTAAATTGGATTTATTATTATCATAAGATATGTCAGGCGAACAATGCGAAGGGAAAGAGCAAGTGGTATTATTATGAGCCGCCATTTGAGATGAAGATTGCTTGATGCTTGAAGGTAAGAAAGATAAAACCACAGCCGCCATTATTAGGCCACAATCTCTAGCGAACCTTGAAGCCCTTGTGAGTCTCCGAAGTAGTGTCCTGGATCTTATCTGAGGACCTCCTACAGATATATGATGCACTGCGTGGCCGTGACTGTGAGCATTCTGGGAATCGGAATATCCTTCACTGACTGCGAGCTCTCCTAGCATTGTGTCATGCGCTAAAGCCATTGGAGTCCAACACAAACCAGCAGCCAAATATGCTGGAAATAATACACTAACCTGTAACAGAGAAATCCAATTAATTATTATCAAAGTTTTCTCTATAAATACGTCTCAATATTGTATGTCTGTACCGTAGGAAAGAGATGAAGGGCAAAGAAGATAGCAAGCAGTAGATAAGTCGTGGTGAGGACTCTGTGAGGGCGCCAGGCTCGCACAATGGCAGGAGCTAGAAAAGCTGCCATTGAAGCTGTACCGTGCAGTAGAGTTAGCAGCAGAGGACCGTGGAGCCACGGACCAAAGGATCCCTGGAAGAAACAATATGAATAATTAGCAATCTAAGATAACGTAGGAAAGTATTTCATTGCAATGTTTGTAAGTCGCACCTGCAGCGTCTGTAAAACTAGGAGAGATGATGCTGCGAAGAATCTCGCCACAATGGATGCAATGGCCCTCCTGGTCCAAGGAACACTCATAGGCCAGTGGCTGCGGGGCGCCTGTGCCCCTCCCCCGGCGCCCCCAAACCCTCTTCCCCCATGGACCAGGCGCCGCACAGAGGCGGCTCCTACTGATGACGCACATGACTCTCTACGCCTGCCACCATGAATCTGGAAATATCAAATACCTTTTAATAGCCTACTGTAAGGTAAAAGGTTATATTTAATAAGCAGGGATATGTAGTACCTACCTCAAGCAATGCCGGAGTCAGGGTTTGCCCAGTGACCTTGGGAGTTACAGACCGCGGATTGACTGCTCCTTTAGCAGGTCGGACTTGAAGACCTGTGGCTGCTCCTGCAATTCCCCACAGACATCCACTGATTAGTGAAATGATTCCATTATTCTTTTATAAGAGCCCTAATGATAAGGCTGATAAGTCTTGCTCACCAAATGATCTCCTGGGGGCCGTGTGGTGAGGACTCTCCTCCTCCTGAATGTGTCTCAGCTCCGGCAGACTGCCCATGGCTCCTTGTCCCGCTGCCCCTCTCCCCCCATCACCCCCCTATACCCCCCACCCACTTAGCCCCCGCCGCACTCCGCCCACCTTGCTCCACAAGAGTCCATCGATATTCCTGAGAGAAACAAATCATAATATTACAAACCATTAAATAAATGCTTAGGTACTTACTTAAAAATCCAATCGAGAGACTTGTAGTTTATTTTTCAGGCTCAATATTTTTTCTAACTAACCGCCCTACAAGTACAGTTTTTTCCTCAACAGAGACGAGAGGCATCTTCATTTATATAATGTAGCGTTATGTAAACTCCCTTGAAGCAGGATGGGTGTTCCGACGCTCACGAGTCGGCTTTGGCTGATTTAAGTGATAACTTTATGCCCAGGGCGACGTTCACCCATTCCACCACATCCTGCTATCAATTGTGTAATTTTTTAAAGTTGTATATATGCTACTGCTGAAACTTATTTCACATTGACCCAATGTTTCAGATGCTAACGCCATCTGCTGAGGAGTTGATGCAACGTTTGCAACCTACTTTTTACAACTCATTTCCACGGCGACAAAGATGAAACATCGCCCGGCCATTACCTGCGAGAGATCAGACCACTTTATATTTATAAGTACGTCCATGTCGTCCATTTAGCTGGTTTTAGCTCACTCCAGTAATCAGTATTTTACTGTTTAATAAAACCTGTAGTTTGGTATCCTTCGGTGTTTTATACTCTACGTGAGAAGTTGGCTGAAGGTGAATGCTTTATTAACCCTTGGCTACATGTGTTGTACAGCGCAGGGTTAAGTAACATAGTAAGTCAGTTAGGTACCAACCAGAAGCAATGTACCCTACAGTCTGTAGTATTCCCACCTACACAACGTAAGTGAAATGCTAATGAATTATAAATGTGCATGGGATCAATATCTGAATGAGATGAGAAGCCAAGGTTTACAGTATTCATTACAGGATGAAGGTTTCAGTTCCATATACTCGTACATACTCATATAATGTTATCCCTGCATACTAATGTTATTCATTATTTTACAGAATATTGATATAATACGTGACAGGCCTTGCAGGAAAATTGAAAGTTAGACGACAAGATAACACAGGTAAAAGAGTAATGCCCAATCCCACCAACTTCCACCTAGGCAGGCGACCCCTAAGTAATTTACATACAATAGTTATGAAGGGTATACTTGCTGCAATAATTTCATATGAAATGCAACATGCGACTCTTCTAGGGTGGTGATATTTGGGCACCTAACGTAGGAGAGTAATGCCCGATCCCACCAACTACCACCTAGGAAGCAGACCCCTAAGGAATTTCCATACAAAACCACAGATAATTTGAGTGATTATTATAACTGTCATAACCTTTAAGATATAAATCCATACAAAATACAGCATGTAGCTCTACTTAGTTAGGTGGCCAAATATCTCGGCCCAGAATCTCCCTCACTTAAGTAGCTGCATGCTGTATTTTGTATGGATTTATATCTTAAAGGTTATGACAGTTATAATAATCACTCAAATTATCTGTGGTTTTGTATGGAAATTCCTTAGGGGTCTGCTTCCTAGGTGGTAGTTGGTGGGATCGGGCATATGTTTCACATATCATGCAACATGCAATAATATGTTCATTCATAGACGCAAGTCTAGTGAGGCACCACGCATATTACCATAATGAACTTAACTATATTTGACAGGTGAAATATTTATATCCTTAAAGTGTACACTTAATTAAATAAAATTTATTATTATTATTTCAAATCAGTTTTATTATCACAAAAGTATACAAAAAATTCTCAGCTCTATATAATACATTCATATAAAAAAATACAAAAACATTAAAACTAGCTTTAAAAATAAAAATAATAATATAAAATTTGAAACATATATAAACATATTACATAGAACTAAAAACTACCTATATACTATTGGGTGTCCCCCTCTCCCATGATGTGCACAAAAATGCACTTATCATGAGAGAGTTTTTAAGAGCTATAGAGAGAGAAACCTTCTAACAATCCTGCAAGATGATAGCAGGACAGCCTTCTGCATGGCGTATCGAAGCCCACCATGCAATCCAAGCTTCTCAAGATTTACTTTGAGACTCTTAGGAATGACACCATTTGTGGACATCACTATAGGAATGATGACAGTGGAAGGTGTTCTCCACATCTCCATAATTTCATGAGCAAGATCAAGATATTTGGTAATCTTATTATTATTATTATTGTTCAGCTCTATGGCCGGGTTTCCACCTCCAAGAAATTTCCGACAGTCTGTCAGACAGCAACTTGCGGGTGTAAAAAAGTTGCTGTCTGACATCTATCTGACAGACTGTCGGATACTTCTTGCAGAAGTTTTCTTGCAGGTGGAAACCCGGCTTAAGGTCACTCGCATACCAGTACATGTAATATATGCCAACAACTCGATAGAACGAGTATTGTGAGCCCAGGAGTTTCACGGTGGATCCCGCCGTGCAGCCTCTGTTCTGTCATGCCACGGATGTTGCTCTCCTTCAAGATGTTGTGAAGGACATCTTTGTATCGCTTACGCTGGCCACCCTGGTTTCTTCTTCCGTGCACGAGCTCCCCGAATAGGATGTTTTTTGGGAGCCTATTATCGTGCATACGGATGACGTGGCCTGACCAGCGCATAGTGTTTTGCGATAGCAATATTCCAACACTACAGCAATTTGCTCTTCTGAGAACTTCTGTGTTCGACACCTTGTGGAACCACCGTATTTTCAGGATTTGTCTTAGTTGGCGTTGTTGCAGTTTCTCTAAGGACTTGAATGTGTCTTCTGTAGGGTACCCAAGTTTCACAGCCGTACATCAGTGTTGGCATTATAACAGCTCTATATACCGATGTTTTGGTCTTCGTTGAGAGATTGTTATTATCAAAGACTCTTTTTCGTAACTTCCAGAAGGAATGTGAGGCTGCTCTTATTCTATTTTGAATTTCATCATCTATGTTGCATGCATCGTTTACAACGCTACCCAAATAATTGAACTTATTTACCTGTTCTATAGGTTGCCCATTTACAGAAAGGCTACATTGTGCTTGGCTGTGGGGAGCAGAGAGAAATGTAAACATGTAATATGTATGCACTGACTATCATTTAATTATAAAACGATGGAAAAAGTAGGCTAATGATTTTATAAGAAAACATAAACATATGAGTTTTATTCTCGCGATACTAAATGCCGCACCTCTCTACAGATGAATATTATGTTGTTTATTATACTCGTATAGTGTTTGTAATAAAATGCTTCCATAGCAGGAGCAGGTATTCCAATGCCAGTATTACGGCGTAGCTCCATACCTGATGCTTATGAATTATTTAAACTCCGTGTGCTGGAAGTGAGGGAGCCTGGAGCCTGGCGAGAGGGTGAGGTCACCTCGCCTCAGTAGGACCCGTGTAAGTATACCCCATAGTATACAATATACACTACTGAAGATAATCTCATCAGAGTATCATGTTAGGTGTATAGTGTAGTATGTATTAGCTCCCATAATCTGGAAAAATAAGTTATTTATTCTCAAACACACACAGGCATTAAATATACCTAAACCTACCTATATAAAAACAAAATGTTAGGCAGGTACAGTAGTTAATGCCTTAATCATTAGGTAGGTAGGTACTACATACGATCAGACAAATTGCTGAAAATATTTATATGTAGAAAAGCTCTTAAAATTATACATACCTACATACTAAATCATTTTATCATTCATCTTAAAAATGTACCTTCAATATTTAAAATTTCATATACGGAATTAGCTTGCGGGACAGAATGCGAAACGAGCGGATCAGAGACAAGACAAAGGTCACGGATGTAGCACATAGAACGGCATCATTAAAATGGAATTGGACTGATCACATCATAAGAATTACAGATGATAGATGGACCACGCGAACCCTAGAATGGCGAAAGAAAACTGGCTACAGAAATCCAGGCAAACCACAGGCGAGATGGTCTGATGACATCAGAAAGGTGGCAGGACAGCAGTGGCACAGAAAGGCAATGGACAGGTAAGTGTGGAAGTCGGTAAGGGAGGCCTATGTTCAACACTGGACGAGGGAGGACTGATGATGATGATACCGGATTAATAAATGCACATAATATACTAGGGTATGTAGTCTTGCCAGGGTGATACTGATTTTGATAAAAGATGAAAATGTTGAGATGAAATCGATGAACTGATGACACCTGTCTGACACATTGTCTATCATAAAATATAAAGTAGTTAGTGGAATTCCTGAAAATATATAGTGGAAACCTCATGATGTGGGGAACACAGAGGGTGGGGAAGTTATAATAAAGTGAAGTAGACTCTACAGTCAATGTGTTGTTAGTCTCATGAATATTTCATTGTCTCTCTAGAGATGTCTCATGTCTCCCATACTGTCTCACATCACATGCCATACTACATAGGTCCATACATCAGATACTATACAACTTTATTACACTACCTACACTACCTACCAGATACTACTTCATCCCTTCTTTGTCTAATCTTTCAGTTTACTAATCCCTTCCTCCAAATTCTCAATTTCTGAATTAGCTAATTAGCTAAAAACCTATGAAATTGTAGGATTATCAGTATTATAATTTAACAGTCTCTTTTAAAAGACGGAGACCGTGGCATGGACGAACCAAAAATGTGTGGGAAGACCACAGAAGAGATGGCTAGATGATGTGTGAGCAAGGCAAATGACAGAAAGGAGAGGAAATGTTTGGAAGAAGCCTATATCCAGCAGTGGAAAGATCAGGGCGAGATTACTGGCGAGTGATTTAACGAGTTATTATCTGATCTAATTCCATTAGTCCACTTGAGGAATAAATATTTACCTCTTCCATTCTTATTATATGTTATGTTAAGTACGTCGTATAGTAGGTCGTATAGTAGTAGCAGGTCGTATAGTAGGTCGTATAGTAGTAGCAGGGATTTGTTTGTAGATATGTAGTATAGTATACTGTAGAGGTACCGCACCTAATCCTAAGCAGTGAATTATCTACGCAACATTAGTGTGTAGTAAACATAGTGGCTGGTGGGATATCATATAGGTATAGTTATATATCACACGAGGAGGATAGATACCCCCTGCCCTCCTAGTGCCCCCCCAGTGCTAATCCACACAGACACTTCACACTCCAGTGGCTGGCTCTCCGTATTGATGTGTCACCACACATTATGTCACCAGCTCCCATCACACATCATCATGGAGTATGGACAACGGGAGACACCTTCCCCTTCCTTCCTACTCCCTCCCTGCTCTCCTCCCCTACCATATCCCGAGCCTCGTCCTTAAATCCCAGAGCATTTAGAAATAAAGACAGAGGAAAGATTTTTTGCCCAACACGTGTCCAATATTATTACCTGAATTTTCCAGATAACATCGCTACACAAACACAGCTTTTTTTTTAAAGAAGGTCAGGGGACCATTTGTCCTTTGTGTCACTGAGATGGAGATAGATATCTTGTCACAAACACACAGCTTACCAAATGATATCTCTTGTATTAACAAGGATAACAGGTTTACCTCGATATAAAATACTGAAGCGTTTTATTTGAATTAAATAGTGAGGTATGAATGTTTTCTATAATTTTACTGAAACGTGTGTTAGAGGTTGCATAATTTCAGGCGCCCGATAGTCTACGCTGAGATCTGAAGACGTAGCAACTAAACGTGAAAAACAGCGTCAGGAAATGGAAGATTACTCAGCTAATACTGAAGATATTATAAGACTTGAAACATAGATAAATGTTTTAATGATTGGTAGTTAGAAATTAGACTTCTCTAGTAGTTTGTTAGATATAGATATATAATTGTCAACCCCGATACAGGCCATAACCTAGTGGGGTTGATAATTATATACTATGCTGTGTACGTTTATGTATTGTTGTATGTATTGTTTGTGTACTTACAATGTTGAGAAATATAAAATAAAAAAAAAATAAAAAAAAAATATACAATAATGCTGTAATTTGGTTGATAAAATATTTAAGTTTAGAGGAAGTGACTCTAGCTACGGATGTTTATTTAATATTCGGTACGCACTACCCACTAGTAATACAGCGAGTAAACTAAAAGCTTGTGTTGTGAAGTGCAGACTGCAGAATACACTACATATAATACGATTGTAGGTATTATTTGTGAAATATGATAACACTTCCGAGTGTATTGCCTGAAGGTGACATTACAAAGTCTCTCTAATATTTATTTGTCTTACCCATTTACCATTTGTTGTAAGGACAATAAAGTAAATAAAATAAGAAACTAATAATTTGGAATGTAATATTTATATAATATGGCGTAATTTACTAGTATTATTTATATAGGTCAGGTACAGTAATGTGTGACGTCACACTGTCACAGTAACATTCACTGTGTAACATGAAGAACTGTTCTCAGTTAGTCCATTTGATAATTGTCTAAAACCAGAGACTGGAAAATTTCGCGATCGCGATAAACCGAATCTATTCGCGAATAAGGCGAATTTAGTGTTTTTTACACATATAATGCGGTTTTCAGCATTCTTTTCCGATAATAACGCGAATGTTCGAATATTTGACACGAATTTCGGCCTTTATTTTGAAAACATCGCAATGGAAAACATTGTTAAAGAACCACAATGAAAAAATCTTGCAAAAAGGCATTTTTTGTTTTTCTCAAATATTAATGTTTTAGAAATTTTTGTATAAAATATTGTTCACACGATTTTTTTATACATCCTTGTACCTATTAAAACCTGCAAAGTTGTCCACTTTAATGATATAAATGTATGAAAAATAACACCCCTTTTTGAAAAAATTAACGCCACATTTCCCGAAAAGTAAGACCGATTTTTTCCAGTCCCTCATTAACCAATACACTTTATATACCAACCAATACATTACTAATCTACATTATATTGCATGAATGGACGTAGTGGGTATATTGGGAGACGTATATAGGTGCCTACCTAAAACTTGCATCTAACTAGGTATACAATACTAGACACTAGACATAACAGTATGATGTCGTACAAACAAGACAATAGTATACACATTAGTGTTCAGTGTTGAAGGTATTGCCAAATCATAATTCTCACAAATATATTTCCGTCATCTAATTCTAATTCAGACCATAATAATATGAAACTGCCTAATAATATTTGCAACACTCTCGCAACTACTGCAATGTACTGAATCGAACATTTATATATTTTTTTATTAAATCTTCACTCTGTTTCCGGACTGGGGATATTTCGAATTAGTGTCGAAGGTTCTTTGACATTTTTCATGTTGTCCTTTAAAAGGGAAAACAAACTATTTCGACACTGTAACCTCTTGTCCACAGCCACAGCTCCAATGGAGAGATGACGTAGTGAAGCATGCCGGTGCAACATGGATGCAAGTGACCCAAGATCGTTTGGCATGGAAAGGGATGGAGGAGGCCTACGTCCAGGAGTGGATGGCTACGGGCTGGAGAAGAATCTCTTCTCATCCATGAAATATTCATTATAATTGAAAAATTCAATCTTGTCCGGCAATTTTACCAGTCGATTTTGTGAAATTAATGGAAAGATAAGTCCGTCGAGTTGTTCGAGCAAGTTCGTTCAAAGTTAAAACTGGTGACTGGAAATGTTTTTATTGATTTTATTTTATTTGCGATACTTAGTGTGTCCACTGCCCAGGCAGAAATTTAACTTTTCGTTTGTCTCTTCTGCAAAACGTTTATATTTAGCAGATTCACCATGTTGCAGTTGACATGAGTTACTATTATTAGGCAGTATGATTACATGATTAGTACGTACGTTTGTCCACCTGACTATAGATATTTATATTATAATAGAATGCACTATACCTACTATATGTAGTGTATGTATAATATGCATTTAGTATGTACAGCACTGTAGGGTAGTATACTACATATAGTATACTAGCTGTATTACCCGTGCTTCGCTACGGAAAAATTGTGTGGATCCCCCCCCCCTTCGTGCCCCCTTAGTGTCCCCCTCCTCGTACCCCCTACCACACTAAGAACATTCCCTGGGGCAAGCACAATAATTTTCCAAAGTTTCATCTCAATCGGATGAACGGTTTAGGTGTCTATAAAGGAGAAGGTGAAAAATGTTAGGTATATACCATAGGTACGAACTAAAATATTTATTATTGGGAATCATCACAATCTGTCATCTAAATTGTCTGAATTAATTAATACGTATCATCAAAATTTATATACCTACATTTTTTTCTGAAATTAACAAATTAACAAAATTACGAATATTATTTTACTTAAAAGTTTATATTTTGCAATTTAAATTTCGCGCCGTTGGTGTTCCAACGGGCGGGGTTAATAATATGTATTTCACAATCGATAAAACACACTATGCAATATATTATGTATGTAAAAACAGACTGATGACTGTGTGCCCACCTGTGTACATAAGTATAGACGTGTGTAGTACGGTAAAATATAGTATAGTCAGTCCAGCAAAATAACAACTACTACTTAATATTTGCGTTAAATATTCGCAAATGCCTTGCTATATGGAAACCAATACTGTGTGGTAGAAACTTCTGGAAATTGAGAACCTTCTGTGAATTTTTTTTGATGAGGGGATTCAAGGGTTGTGTGGAGCATGTGTGGTATGGTATGAAAGGGCGTTAGAAAAGAAATTCAAATCTTCAGAAAGTCATTTTTATGCGTCCTCAGACCATCGGGAGACACAGAGTGATCGAGAGAATCCAGTCACCACATACCACATTGTTTGGTGTCTCATAAAAGAGCTTCACAAGTAGAACTTGGCTAGACGGGCAATGCTGGGCAATACAGTTAGTACGGCTTATGAAAAAAATACAATTAACGAAATTGCAAATATTTTTTTACTCAGAGTCCATGCTTCACTGAGCGCATAACAATACACTTATTTCACCACCTATAAAAACGTGTATATATTCACGTATACAGGAGAGTACTTATATCAACTAACAACTATAAAAGTACCCTTTTCATGCCCTTATCCTCAATTTTTGATTAAACAATGTAAGACGAATTTTTTTCATTTTAAAAGAAGTATGCAACTGTTTAACTACAGCTTTGTAGCTTCAGTGTTTACCGAGATACGTTACTATCAAAGCAAATTTAATCCCACGCCCTAACCCTTAAGGATTGACTCTTTTTCTGGACAGAATATCATATTTTGACCCTTTCTTAGGAATCCATTTTTTGGAAATTCCTATAAAATTATTTTTTACCGTATTAAGAGGCATTTAAAAATCACCCCTTTTCTTTATGTCCTTTTTCATCCCTTTAAATAAAAATTAAAAAAAAACGGCGAAACAGCCTATTACTAATTTTAATAGTAGAATCTATGTGCCAAATTTCAACTTCGTACAATGTCTGGTTTCCGAGATATTCGCATACTCTGAAAAACTTTCAACCCTATTTTTCACCCCCTTAGGGGCGGAATTTCCAAAAATCGCTTCTTAGTGGAAGCTTTTGTATTAAAACCTATCTGCCTTCAAAATTCCACTTCTCTAGGATTAGCCAATTCGGCTCTGCGTTGATGAGTGAGTATGTCAGTCAGTCATTCAGTCAGTCATTCAGTCATTCATTCAGTCAGGCACTTTCGTTTATTATTAGAGATATAGTGTTATATTATGTCCTTGATATTAAATTGTTATGTTTTATTGTTACCTGTGGGTATATATAGTTATATAATATTAGGTAAGTACCTACCTATATCCACTTAACAACAACTTAATCCTATATAGAGCAGGACCTGTACATACTGCGAGTATATAATGCGGATACCTATTTACTACTTACACGTTTTATTACATTCCAATATTGCTAATTCACTTTAATAATAATTGCTTTACAAACATAACTATATATTATTACTGCTAACAATAAAAAATCATGAGTTGTTCAATATATTATAACAACATATCGTGTACGTATATTCTACTATTTCTTTCAGTCAACCTGCCGTCTCTCACTACATATACTAATTTGTCTATAAGTATACTAAATAGAATGAGTACAGATAATGTAACACTTGAGTTGATTCACTCTCATTACAATATTACCTGCCACTATTATACTTAGCAACTTATCTATTACCTTGATGACGTATACACTCCACTATAGACTAACTTAAATAATATAATACCTATACACTATACTATACTACTGTTCCTGCTTCACTTCACTTCACGTCATGCAGATATTATATTCACTATTCAGATTATTGCAAAGTAGACTATACTCACTTTGTGATAGTACTTATATTATTTGCCATGCAAACATTCATCCAAGGAAATGCAAGGGAACGTAAGGTGTGTGAATAAATCATGGATGATGCAGGAATAACCCTAAGACCGTGAGCTGTGTGGGAGATAAGGTACAGGCGACAGGGGAGGCCTACGTTCAGGAGTAGACTGCTACAGGCTGAAGAAGAGAATAGAGTTAGACAAAGCGTGTAGGTCCATGGGTATCGTCAGGGAGGGGGGCGCCCCCTATAGATTGGAATAGGTATATTCTTTTTCATTCAAAATGATAAAACCTCACAAAAAATCATATATTATTACAACACATTGTCTCACCATGTCATACATTTCCTAAAATTAGTATAAAAAATCCATCAAAATACAATTGTTCCGTAAAAAAATTCGCCTGCGGTGCTATTAACGCGTTTTTCATGCTATATCTTTTTTTTTTTTTGTTGCCCCCCCCCCCCCCCCCCTTACTCTAGTATGATTGATATGCTTATGTATGAAACAAAAATAAAATCACTAATGAGTTTATTTGGGTAATTCTAGCTGTGTAATATTTACACCTCGATGGTAATTCTCACCACATTACCTAACTAACTAACTACCTATATGTCTCTGTATTATTCTAGAACCTTGGATACTCCGCATTAGAATTATATTGTATTGTTGTTTTCCTACTCAGTGGTTTAATAAGAAGTGGATGATGGACCAACTGGACCGGAAAGATCAATAAGTAAATCATTGTATATGTAGGTTTATTATAGAAGTATACAAGTAACTAATCAAGCCGCACACTACAAACATTAAATACATATTTACTTGATTAATTGGTAAATCATTTACAACTACAGTATGTACAGAGTGACTCTCATTCAAAACAAAATTAAAGAAAAATACAGATTGGGCAGTGGAAATTCCTTGAGAGACCGGATAAGAAATGAAGAGATAAGACGACGGCCAAGGGTCTCAGACATTGGGGAGAGAGTAGGGACACTGAAATGGCAGTGAGCAGGTCATGTGGCAAGGCAGAAGGACGGCAGATGGACCCCCAGAGCCGGAGACCCTACGAAGTGTAGAGAGCCCACAAAGGAGATGGGCCGATGATATCATCGAGTCGGTGGGACATAGGCGTAGACAAAGCGCCCGAATCAGATAATTGTGAAGACACAGGAAAAGGTCTATATCCAGCAGTGGAGGGAAAGGAGCTGATAAGAGGAAGAAGAAGAAGAATGGAAATAATTTTGAGAAGAGGAGAATCTTACATCTATCTTTGCAATATTACTTTTATTCTCGAGTTTTTGAAGGTCGGTACATGGTGGATGTCCATTTTTAAGGTAAAATGAAAGACTAAATATTTAGTTTAAAATCCACAAAAATGACTTTAGATACGCGACTGATGATGAGGGTGCAAATCCTCGAACACTAGTCGCGTAATCTAAAGTCATTTTTGTGGATTTTAAACAAAATATTTAGTCTTTAATTACTTTTAAATGTTAATCATTAAGTTTAAGATTAGCTAAGTAATTAAGCATTAGTATTATAATTAGTGGAATTATACAAATGCTAATTATGTATCTATACAATTATACATAATGTTAAAGTCTGATTTTTGTAAGTGTTCGCATAACTCCCGGATTTCCCGATGCTGCGAAAATTTAGAATAACATTTGCGATAATATACTGTGTTCTAACGTCACTGGTTTTTGGAGAAAAGGCTTTTCCTAGGAGATGCCACGATGATGAGGGGATCCTCATCATCGTGGCATCTCCTGGCTGTGTGGGGTCGAGTGTGATATCGTATGAAAGGGCGTTGGAAAAGAAATTCAGATCTTAGGTCACATTTTATCCAGCTCAAGCCTAGAAAGTATGCCGGGTTGGTTTGTTGAATTTGCCGTCGCTAAGCACGGGTAACCCAGCTAGTATTGTATATTATATTGAAATAAAGTTATTAGTATTAAGTATAATAATATGTCAGTAGGTTATGTTGTCTATAACAATAAAATATGTGATATATTAGTTTAGTAGTTTAGTAGATATTATAATGTAGTGTAATGTAGTTTGGTGTTTGTTATATTGAGAGTAGTTGACATTGAGTTGGTGGGTGGTGCTGCTCAGTACTTTCTATATATCAACTATTAGTTTTATATACATATAACATACATACAATATATACTATACAGACATTGTCTGCCTGCTAACTGCTGACTGCTGGACAAACAATATGCAGAGAAAGGACAACTAACTATATCGCAGGCGCGAAGCTACCTAAGAACACCATTCCCATCGAGTTACCTTTTGGAAAAAATGATAGGTATATTAGTGTCTAATCTGACTTAACCCAATAAGAAATGTTAGCCCCGGCTTCCCTTCTGCAAAAGTCCATCCTTCGCCACTGCTATATCTACTCAATAATAGTTATTATTATAAAGTTTGGTAAGGTATGTACCCTGTATAGTGATACAGTGGTATACTGTATAGATAAAAGATAAATTTTATTGATCAATCTATACCTAACTATGCATTGCTTAGATATCTATACATAATATGTACAATATCAACTCCATTTCTATATCCTGCAAAATTGCAAAACGAAACGCGAAACACAATGTTTTAATACTCATAATCATAAATAAATAAGTCTTCATTAGCTACAGACCAAATATAAATAACAAATTAATCTTATTAGACACAGAAGTATGCCAAAGGGCGGACTTATTACAAAAGGAATGTCTTACAGTCAACCCGAACAATGTCGTCAATGTGAAAACTTTTAACAAGCCACTGGAAGGCAGGACACATTGAAAAGTCATCCTGGTGGCTACTCAATTATATTTTATTTTTAGGGACACAAACAGTATTTATTGTTGTAAGGTTTGCTGGTCACAGATGGATTGGAGTTGATGCATGCCGATTGATTTATTATTATTATTTTTTGATATTTCTATGAAATATGAATTATTATTATTAACTAGATATTTTATTGATTTGTTGTGTTGAAATGGTAATGTTTTTTGTATTTGATTAAGTATGTATTTAATATTAAGATTTGACACTGTGTACCATCAAGAAATTGTTAAAGGCTTTAGCCGTTGATGTGTAAATAAATAAATAAATAAATAAGGAATTGAATCGTACGAGACATATGCCAGTCTGTCCCTTAATAATATGTCCTCACCTCAGCATGCCATTGAATCATAGGAAATAATCATTAGGTATAATTGTACCCTTAGGTGTTGCATATAATATAACCTAACTATTGATATTAATTGTTTATATCTGCTCTATTTCATGGCTTACAATTTCCCCAGTCTCCTTTCCTCATTTGTTCCTGTGATTGGTACTTCCATAGTTGTTAGGTTTATGTTTTACTTGATTTTTATTAACTTAGTAATAAGTCTTACTTGTAATGATAATAATTGACCCTACATTTAATTTACTCTGTGTGCACAGTAATAGGGCATTGATTTGATTCTTTATATTGTATCAGTTTATTTTTACAGTGCCTGTCTGTATGCTTTGTGAAATAAATAAATAAACTAGATTACATTGCCTAATGCCTTCAGAGGAAACTTCAGGATTGAAAGAATAAGTTTGAGAAGCCTTGATCCCCTCTGTATATTATGTCCTCTGGTACATTAATAATTGATTAATTGAATTAATATGAAGGAATCTGTTAGGTAATCTGTAATGTACATACTAAGTTATCAATTATTATTTACCAGTACACAAAGGGCTGCTGAAATACGCGAATATTATTTGTGGACTGTAGTTTCGTTAGCGGTTAATGTTCTCCAGAGGATCGTCGGCTTGTGCAATTGTTTTGCACTGTTTTTTTTACATATTTTCCAATGTCCTGTAAGAGTGTCTATCTTTTACAACAAAGAGGTTCGCCACCAATTCAAAATGTCACACGCAGCATTCACTGGTTACCCTATTATTGGGATATACAGTACTGGTAGTTAGTAGTAGGTATGTAAGAAAGTATATACCTAATTATTCTCGAAAATTTGGGCTCCATTTAGCGACAGCACTGCGATAAGCTCGCCCTAGTGAACAAAGGTTTTGACATCTATTACAATTGTTATGTTAACACATTGATGTGCTTTGTTTGCTTAAAGTGTAAATAAATAAACATAATATTACTTAACAGGATCCTAAAGGAGAAATCTAAATAATTAAGAGGTTGAATAAAATTGAAAAGATTTCACCTTACGATTTTCTTCTTGGATAAGAGACACTTGCCCATTCCCACCAACTTTCACCTAGGAAGCAGACCCCTAAGGAATTTTCATACAAAACCACAGATAATTTGAGTGATTATTGTAACTGTCATAACCTTTAAGATATAAATCCATACAAAATACAGCATGCAGCTACTTAAGTGAGGGAGATTCTGGGCGGAGATATTTGGGCACCTAACTAAGTAGAGCTGCATGCTGTATTTTGTATGGATTTATATCTTAAAGGTTATGACAGTTATAATAATCACTCAAATTATCTGTGGTTTTGTATGAAAATTCCTTAGGGGTCTGCTTCCTAGGTGGTAGTTGGTGGGATCGGGCAACTGTAATATATTGTATGACTTTTGAATACGGAACACTTAGTAGGTAGGTAGGTGGATATTGATTTCTTGTACAAGAGGATACACAGGCAGTAAGTGTTTTATTATAATAGATGACAGTAGGTAGGTGTAGTTACATTATGCATATAATTATTGTACTGACACTAGAGCTTACAGGATTGTACACTCGGTGACATTGGTATTAATTAATTATTATTAATCAATTTATATTTTGCAATGATATGCCAATCCGGTACTGTTTATAATAACTCACATACTTTATTACCTGCACAACTCAGGTGTTCTATATAAATAAATATCATATTAACTTTAGTATCTGGTGCTAGATCTGCTGTATGTGTATAGCCTGCAGATTAAATAATGCAAACGATCTGACAAACAAATCACTATTATTTATTTAACTAATTTCCTTTGTCGTATTGCACTGTGACATACAACTATAGTAAATATTATCCAAATATCTCTCTGGTTTAGTACATGGAGGTTATGTTATGTTCGTTAAGTCTCACATACTAGCGGATACACAAATTAATAAGAATGTATTCTATTTCTAATAATAGTAAAACATAACACATGTTTTGTATTTTATATTTCTTCTGCATAGTCTACTCGATTTGACCAAATTCACACATGAACTGTATTATACCACATCACAATGCTGTCCAGGACAATAAGTCCAGTTTAGCATGGATCGCTATGTAAGGATGTTATTGGTGTTATTATCTTCATGGCGATATGCAAACTGAGCCCTGTACACTCTGTTTGCATTGATTCTACTTCTCTGGCACATTGCCACTGTTAATTGTTCAAAATTCTTTTTGATTGTTATAACTAATAACTATGTAAATTTGACGAGTCCAAGTGCCCGAAATTAGGGCCTAGGGACGATAATGAACAATTAACAATAAACATCAGACATTTTCCCCCTATCCAATTCCTTCTCCTTTCCCTTCCCCTCCTCCTCGCAGTCCCATTTCCTTCCAATCCTCCCATGCACATTGTATAATACATGTTATTATATTGTTCGCTATTTATATATAAGTTTAAGTTGGTGTTTATTGTATTGTTAACAGTACTGCTGTTGTTGTTTGTGTACAGATGTAATTGGTCTGCTTCAATAATAATTTTACTTTTATCTCTGTTACCTTACTTTGCTTCATGCAGCGCCCTCATGGGAAACCATCTCCTCCTTGAGAGACTGTACTGTGACTCACGTGACACCTGTATTCTAGAGAAATACCGACTAGCTAAAGCTATGTAAGTAATGCCTGGTAATGTTAGCATTCGATTAAACCTTAATTAATTATTGTGATTATCCATTTACTCTGCATAATGCGAGAATTATCTGCTGAATATTTACATAGTAATTATACACGCAGGTAGGCACTCGGCAGGTGTAATTAACCTACTAGTCAGTTAGTCAGTCAGTCAGTCAGTAGGATGAGAGACACTTATATATAAACACCTACTTATACTTCATAACAGTCATATAGCTCATCACCACAGCAGAAGGAATGCTAGAGGGCAGTCATGTGAGAGGTCGCCCAACAAGCAGTTGTATGGAGCAGATTATATTAAGAGCGTGCGCTGTAGCGTGGAGAGAAAGAACTAAAATACTTGGTACAAATCAATCTACATGATTGTAACCACATCATCATCACTTATACCTACCAACTGTTTGAGTCAGTGGCGTGTATAGGATTTCATTTCGGGGGGGGGGGGTCCGATCTAATATTTGACTTTAGGGGGTGGAGGCAACAAAAATTTGAAGATAGCCCAAGAAACCAAATTCGGTCGCGAAATTTGCAAATCGGTCACAAGTGGTCACATGTGGTTGCCGTGTCGACACTGTGTGCACACAAAAACCCGGTCACAAAACACACACATTGTGTACGCTTTGCGACCAGATTTGGTCGCAGAGTGTACACACTGTGTGGTGAATGTGTCCGAACAGAACTCGGTCACAAAGCGCACACATTGTGTACGCTTTGCGACCAGATTTGGTCGCAGAGTGTACACACTGTGTGGTGAATGTGTCCGAACAAATTTGGTTCAAATTGTTCGAAATATATTAGTCCACGCTATAAGTAGTTCTCAATCTGTTTCTTGTTCAGTCGTGTTTGTAGTGTTGAAGCGAATAGAATCCATGGCTTTTTCATATGTTGGAATATCTATAACTTTTATTCGGCATTTTATGCGCTTCCAACCACTTTCAGGCACACTGTCCTCGTTTCTCCTGGCATCTTCCAATATAGTTTTCCGTATAAATTTTGGCCAATACAAAAGACCCTCCTTCACCCAACCACTAGGAACAGCAGAAATCACAACTGCAGAATTTTCCTTTGTTGCGACGAGCGTATACGGCATTTTATACAAAGACTGAAGACGTTCTGACATGAGGAGCGGAAACTGTTTGAGAATAGTAGATCAAGAACTATGGCGGCTAGCTAATGAAAAGCATTGTGACCGCTTTTGGTTACATTCGGTCACAAAGCGGTCACAACTGGTTACAAGTGGTCATAAGTGGTCACATTTGCGACTACTCCATATTCTACGAAATTTTGATAATTATGTTCATTAAAATGCATGTTTAATCGTTTTACAGGATGAAATTTGTTTGGATTATAGCGTAATAGGTCAAAATTAAGGTTTCTGCGAAACAATGGACTTATTGGAAGTTGTATAGAATTTAATATAAATTAATATGACTATCACATAAATTTATTACTTGTTGTTAAAATTAATAATTAAAAGGCGCGTTAAAAATAAGCCACCTACTTCACTAAATTACACGATAAATTTTGTTTCGCAATGAAATTCGGATATTATTTAGCTATACCCGTCCGTTTTTATATTCATTAATATTATATCATGGCTGAAAAGTATTTTGGTGTTAAGAATTTTGTTGCGCATCCATGTTAAAATTATAAATATTATATATATTTATTTTTGCGGGAAACCGCAAATACGTACGCGCCAGCACCGGCGGGCCATTCAAGTGGTCACATTTTGGTTACAAATACGACCGAATGCGACCGGATTTGGTCGCATTTGTAACCAAAATGTGACCGAATGCGACCAGATTTAGTCACAAATGTTCCCCACTTTTGGTTGCGGTTTCGGAACTGTGTGCAGGGCCGTCTCTCCCATTAGCCACGGTGGGCACTTGCCCAGGGCCCCGCGATCCAAGGGGCCCTCCAAGCTAGTATATTGTATTATTTTACGAAAATCTAACAATTATTACTGACTAGGTATAAATTATAATTCTACTCAGATTTTTTGGTATTCTAATGAACAGGGGCCCCAACAAACAATGCCTGTCTTCCTCATTACGATATACCGCGGGGCCCCCTAATTCCTGCTAGATCACGAATTGATGATATTACTCATCAGATTTTTTGGTATTCTAATGGGGGCCCCAACAAGCAATGCCTGTCTTCCTTATTACGATATACCGCGGGGCCCCCTAATTCCTGCTAGATTACGAATTGATGATAATTACTCATCAGATTTTTTGGTATTCTAATGGGGGCCCCAACAAACAATGCCTGTATTTCTCATTACGATCCACGGGCTCCCCTAATTCCTGGCTAGATCACGAAATGATGATATTACTTATCAGCTCGGAAAAAAAAAATTCGCCTGCGGCGCAAATGTTGCGTTTGTATTATTACTTCACAGAATTTTTTAAAATAATTTACTGTGTGTTTCATATCGTTTCGTCCATTTTTCTGAAAAAATTTCGCCTGCGGCGCATTATTCCAGCCCTGTTGAATAATCTAAAATTTTGTTTTACTTGCGGCCCGTCTCTCATTTATAATTTCAAATGCCCCTTCATCCAAAAAGTTTGTCCGGCCTGCTATAGAAAGACAAGCAGTTTCATTATTTCACACATTTTCTAAAAAAAGTCGCCTGCGGCGCTATTCACATTCTGTGGGACACAATGTCATATTTCACCCCCCCCCCCCCCCCCCAACGACAGCTTTTCCTTGCCCGAGGTCAACAGTTTTTTAGTTTTTGTAATACGGCTCTGCATAGCGGCCCCATCAGAGTAAAGTGCCCAGGGCCCCCAGTAGGTTAAAGACGGCCCTGACTGTGTGCGAACAGCGACCGAATTTCCGATTAGTGTGCACACAGTAGTGTGCGAACGTGTGCGAACGGCGACCAAATTGCGACCGAAATGGTTTCTTGGGAGACATACAGTATAAAAATTATTATAGCGCCGCAGACATAATTTTTTCGTGAATTTAAGTGGAAAAGGTCGTGTTTTAGGTTGGTATTAATATTGCGTGCAGAAAACACAAAGAGGAATAGCGCCGCAGGCGAAATTTTTTTGACTAATGGGTGAAGTGATGAACTTGAGTAACTTTCATGTTTTAAAATAACGTTTTTTAAAGAATTGTTCAACATTTCGTGGGGGGCTTGCCCCCCCCCTATATACGCCACTGGTTTGAGTGTATTATATTATATGCCCAACTACTATTTACATAACTGAATGATAAAGAATATAGGTAATTCCTAGACAGTTAACATGATAAAGGCATGATATATGTTAATAGACTTTTTCAAGGAAATTGCCTAATTGTTAAATTTTCTTATTATAAATGTCGTCTAATGATAAATTAACATTATGTATGTAGATTTAGGGTAATTTATTTGAGTGCATTTGTGGAATATTCATATAATTTGATCACAAAACAGGAAAACATGGTGGCCTTGCAATCTGCATACATAATACTTCACAATGAATAATAATTAATAATATATTACCTAACCTAATGTATGACCAAGAGACATGGCCCTCTACCTAAGTACTTATAGTAAGTATTCAGGTACTATGATATTATATGGTAGGGTACCATTCGAACTTTAACTTTATATTATTAGCTGAAGTTTGAGGTATTATTCTTTAGCTATATCTTCCAGGTGCCAAGACTCCCGATGGACCAAAAATATATAATGGAATGCCGACCAAGAACAAGCCGAAGATGCGTCGGTAGATCCCAGGCAAGGTGGTCTGATGATATCAGGAAATGTGCCGGTGGTGGATGGATGCAGTGTGCCCAAGACAGGGAGCTGTGGAGGACTAAAGAGGAGGCCTATGTCCGACAATGGACCTAAGTAGCTGCACATGAAGAAGATATCTTATTTTCCAGTTTCAATCTTCCGGATTGGTTTGCATATATGCCTAGAGGTTATTCTGAGATGACCGCACTTTGTCACTGTTGATTCTCCCAACATGCCCAAACCATCTACGTTCATTAACATTCATGTGATTGCTTCTCATATCTCAAGTATTCTCAAGAATAATGGATACAACATAAAGTATAATGTGACGATATTCTGTAGAGTGATATAACGACTTACAAAGGTTATAGTTTGTTCTATAGTCTCATACAACATCAAGTTTATAAATAAGTATCTTTGCTATACTCTACCAAGTGTTGAAAGAGAAATATATGAGTTCAGCTTAAAAGTAGGCATATTAACACTTAAGAAATTTCAAAAAACGGGAAACCTTAGATCTCAACAACTTTACTAAATATACTTTGGAAAAAATTCGGTAGATACAATGAACCTTTATCTAGTAAATGACCGCAAAAGATTTTTTATATCTTGTACAGGTTTCTCAAAAAAAATATGAGAAAAACACTTCTGATCTTTTTTCTGAAAGACAGCAACTTGTTTCCCAAAGTCGTAGAGATTTTTTTTAATAGATAATATTATGCATTAAAATCAAGGGAATGACCCTAAAAGTTTTTTTGAATGAAGCGAAATTAACAACGCTAGTTTTAACATTTTATCACGCATTTGAACCTTATTACCGCGGGAGATGACCGTGACGTTATAGTTGGTTCCCTATCTTTAAGGGCTACCTACCTACCTAGAAGAGTTATATAAAACTAGTGGGTACCTACCCGTGAAAATTCACAGGGTTTAGAGGGTTGGTTAAATATGTTTTTGTGTAACCACTATTACTACTCCACCCTTCCTTCAAGTTCCTCGAGTAAACACAGGAAGATCACAGAACTCCGCTTTTCCTCGTCTCTCCAATATCGTCATGAAAGGCTGCGTAGCATCATTATTGTCCGTAAGACCAGATTTTTTAATTGGTACCTACCTACCCGTAAAAATTGGCAAAAGACAATTTTATAGTGTTGGTAAAAGACAATTTTTGTTAAATAACTATCGTAACAACTCCTTCATTCAATTTATTTATCGATTGGCAACGTCGAAGTATTGTCACATCGTTAAAGTCTGACATCCAGCGCCTCATAGCCATTGGAGGAATTCAGGGGACAGGCTGGCAGCACTGTCTATGGTACCGGGGTAAGCACGTATGGGGCAATCAGGCAAGATGTGCTGCATGGTTTACTTCAGGTGTCCACAGTGGAACATATCACAACCATGACCCGTCTTAAGCCTATTGCGTGCGGTCCACTGCCTGCGAGGAAGGTGGAAACCAGGCTGTTGGGGTGTGCGGCTTGTGACGAGTATGACGGAGTGCTCGGGCCTATAATTGCAGCTCCATTCATCTTGTAGATCGTACCGCAGTACCTGGTACTAATGTTCCTCGAGGAAACACAGTGAGATCACAAGGCACAAGGCTCCGTCTTATCCCGTGTCCATCTAAACCTTGATGTGCAATCTGACTTCACTGTATTGGTAGGAAGTGAACCGTGAAATGAAATAGGGTACATACCTACATACTGTCTACCTACATACATAGGTGCGTACTTTATAGAGTTCGATTTGCAATCTCTACGTATATTGTATAGGTACGTACCGTATAGTATATTATTTTGACGAAAGAAATATTTCAAAACTATTTTCATTCATCAGTAGGAACAATTCTAAATTAAGTAGGTATATACCTACCTAAAGTTACTGTATTCACCAAGTACCAATAATTCGAAATTTCAAAAAGTTTGAAATCACATTATTTCAAACGTATTGTTCAACCAACACTTTTCATCCGACGTAAAGCGCTAGTGTAGAGAATATTTTCAAAATTTCATAGATTCCATCCATTAGTTTGCATAATAATCACGGTACTATTTATTTTCGTCGCGCGCTGCGCACAGACAGACAGACATAGGACAATTATTGAAATTGATTGATATTGATAGTATATTATATTATGTATTAGGTACCTATTGAGTTATTGAGATGCAATATAATGGTAATAGAGTACCTAGTTAGTATATAGCGGCATTATATACTGCAGTAGTATTAGCATACAGCATCCTGATAGGAAGGTCATATCCTGACATCATATTTTATATAACTAACTATAGACTACCTATACAACCTCCTATAGACATACAGTCCCTAACTACCTTTGCTATAACCGAATGCCACGGACCTACCCATTGTCATGGGCTAGGGGGTAAGGGGGGGCAAAAAATATGAAATTTGGTATAGCATGAAAAACGCGTAAATAGCGCCGCAGCCGAATTTTTTTTGTGAGATATGTCTGTGAAGAAGTTCGTGATGTGGTTTGGTTTATTTGAAAATGTGTATGATATTTTGCACAATATATTATGCATGAAAAATAGTAAATCAATGCATTTTTTTATGAAACAATTGTATTTTGATGGATTTACAAACTCATTTTTAGAAAATGTATGATATGATGAGAAAACGCGTGGTGATAATGTGAGGTTTTATTATTTACTATGAAAAAATATATACCTATTCCAGCCTCTAGGGACAGCTGCCCCCCTTTGCCCCTCTGGACGACGCCCATGGACCTACCTACAATCACCATAGGAACTATATGGTGGCCAAAAAGAACGGAACGCCAGATTCCCTTACATCCACACACTTGACTACACACACTTCTCGATCCCATGTCAGATTCATACAAACTCTACGATTCACTTTGCTCAAAACGCGTTGGTCCTTGATCATCTGGTCGATATGTTCGAGCCAAGTGCTTCTGGGACGAGCGCTTCTTTAACCCACGTTATCTAAACATTATTCATTCTACGTGTCTTAACCATCATCTCATCTTGTCCACAATAAAACGAAATAGCATGGTTGCAAAAATATATAACATAACGCTTTTAATTAAAAAACTAAGAAGTCAAGTACTTACAATAATATCTCCTCTCATTAAATAATATAATACCCATTTGTCATATATTATATTTACCTGCAGTATTTTCTTTAGTTAACCAAGGAAAATATTATAACCTTTACTTCGGGCAGATATACATAAATCTACATAACATATAGAATCACAAAACACACAGTTTTTTAAGAAAACTAAGCTCTTAACAAAAAAATGTTCAATGATGATATTAGTCCATCAATATTAATTAGTAGGCACCCCTAGTTGGCAATATATACTCGTATGTCCGATTATTTAGGTTCAAGGTTGATAATATATTAGTGCCTACATTACATAAGAGTATGTATGAGATTACTTATTATATTGGCTATATACTTGCGGGTCAGTCGTAACAATTACATAAGTATTAAGAGTATATGCATACTGACATTTCACAAATTTATTAAAAAGTTATTAAATATGCTTTGTAAAAATACAGTAGATACTTTGAACCTTTATCTAGGGAATGAACGTAAAAAAGTTTTTATATCTCGCATAGATTTCTCAAAAAAAAAATGTGAAAAACACCTTTGATCTTTTTTTCGAAAAACAGAAACTCGTTTTCCTAACGTCGCGGAGAATTTTTTTTTGCATTGATAATATGCATTACAATCTAGGGAATAACCGTAAAAGTTATATGATAGACGCGAAATTAACCCCGAAAAATGGGAAAAACGCTATTTTTTCCATTTAACCATGCGATTTTAAACCTTAATGCCGTGGGAAATTACTTTGACGTCATAGTTACGTAGGTCGTGAGCTTTAAGCTGCTGATGTATTCCTATGAGTTACTTTCTAATAAACCAGGGTTTTGATTACCCCTACACAACCTGCATTAGCACATTCCCGCTAGGTTGTTCTTACAGTGAACACGTGCATCGTGTTGTCGTATCGTAGTAGTGTTTTGTGTTTCTTACAAGAATATACAAGTTGGAATCAACATTATTATTTTCGTATTTTAAAAATCATTAAGGGTGATTGGTATCCCCTATTTTTGTTTTTCCATTTTATTTTAATTTTTCTTTTTATATATTACCGTTTTATATTTTATATTATTAGTTTTGTACGACGGCTGAGTGGCGGGGGCGATGGAGGGTTCGTTGGAACCCCCCGACCCCAGAAAACGGGGGAGGCCGTGTGATGTGTCGGCGGAGGACCCCTCCGCACTTAAGAATCCAAGACCCAATCCGATTGCTGACTCGCTAAAATATAGTAATAGTTCTCCAGGACCGTACATCGTCTTCGTACAGAGCAATGTAGAGGCAAAGCCGCTACATTCTATGACCTTTGGCAGTATATTGTTTAAAAATAAGGTCGATGGAATTTCCCTGGGTGGAGTGCAAGCAGAGGGCCGCAACAAAATTTCTATAAAATTTAATTCACCTGCTTCAGCAAATAACTTTATTTCTTCTACTTTCATAATTGAAAATAATTTAAAAGCTTATGTGCCTTCATTTAAGGTTACAAAAATGGGTTTAATTAGAAATATCTCCACGGACTTCGAGGTGGAAGAGATATGCGCTAATCTGGCCGTTCCTGGAAATATGAAAGTGTTAAAAGTGCGAAGGTTAAATTATAAGGATTCCACGACTGGATCACCAGTGTGGAAACCTTCACGCTCCGTAGTGGTAATGTTTGAGGGACAAACCCTCCCTCAAAATGTTTACTTCTACCACAATTCACTTAAAGTTGAGCAGTACATATTTCCTACAATTTTATGTTACAACTGCTGCAGATACGGGCATACGAAGAATATGTGCCGTTCCACACCTCGTTGCTATAAATGTGGAGACTCTCACGCTAGCGAAACATGCTTAACAGTTAGTCGGTCCTGTGTAAATTGTAAGGGCAAACATGCAGCTTCAGACTTAAACTGCCCTGAGTTTACGAGGCAGAAAAACATCAAACATTCAATGGCGATGGATAACATTTCATATAAGCAAGCGTCTATTATTCACCCTCCTGCTATTGCAAGCTATGCCGAAAAAACTGCTTCAACCCCTGTCGTAGTCAGTTACTCTCGTCCAAGGTCCCGCTCTCCTCGTAAATCTCCTCCAACGACACCATCCATCGATTTGAAAAACCATAACGCACAACTTTTTTACACAAACGGTGAGATCCCACACTCAAAAAATGGATGTGCTCTCCCAGGTCCGTCTAATTCATTAGATGTACCTACTTCTTATTCCGAACCTTCGAGTGATATTCAATCCACCATAAATTTAATTACTCAACTTCTCCTACAAATTTTGTCCTCATCTAGCCTACCGTCCAACGCTGCATCAATTATTCCTTTGTTACAAAATTTAATTATTCAAAATGGCCCCTATCAATCTAAGTAACAAATTAACCGTACTTCAGTGGAACAGCAGGAGCGCTGTTGCACATAAAATCGAACTTCTTCATATCCTTAATTCTTATAAAGTATCAATTGCGGCTATCTCTGAGACATGGTTCGATCCTGGCTCCGAGTTTAGAGTCCCAGGGTATTCAGTTTTGCGCGATGATCGCGCAGATGGCTATGCTGGTGTCGCCTTACTAATCTCTTCTAACCTCCCTGTATCTCAAATACCCCTTCCTCAAAATAATAATTTTCAAATTGTTGCAGCCTTAATATCGAATACGATCTTCGTATCAGTGTATATCCCACCGAGAACAACAATCGATCTGAATTATTGGAATTCAATCTTGCCTCTATTTACCCATCCCTATTATATTCTTGGCGATTTTAACGCTCATTCCACTTCCTGGGGTAATCATCGCAATGATTCTTACGGCAATCGAGTGCTGGAATTTGTTGACGATAACAATTTGTGTATTTTGAACGACGGTTCCCCCACTCTTGTTCCTCTACCCAATCAACAACCTAGCGCAGTGGATTTATCTATATGTACTCCCGACCTTGCTCCACTCTCTCAATGGTCAGTCCTAGAGGACTCCCACTCTAGTAACCACTATCCAATTATTATGGTTGTTGATAGGAATATTGAAAAATTAACCTCTCGCTGGAGTCAAGTTAGGGGCTACAATACCAAACGAGCAGATTGGAGCCTCTTTGGGGCGCAAGTTGAGGAGGAATTGGATAATCTGTCTCTAAACGAATCCCAAAACTCAATCAATGAATTGCCTGAAGTCATATGTTCAATTTTTAAACGCTCCGCAGATGTTTCGATTCCAAAGAAAAGACCAGGTTTTAAAGTAGCCAACTCCCCTCCATGGTGGGATGAGGAGTGCTCTGAGGTTATAGTCAAAAGAAAAGAAGCAATGAGAACTTACAGAAGAGATATGAACCAGACGAATTACTTGAATGTCAAGAAGGCGCAAGCTAATGCGAAACGAACTCTAAGAAGAAAGAAAAGACAAGGTTGGAAGAATTTTTGCGAGTCACTGTCCCCTGCTGCTCCTATCGGTAGTGTCTGGGAATCCATAAAAAGATTTCGTAGATCATTGTCTTCAGTCGCGAGTCACTCTCAGCATAAATTATGGCTCGATGGGTTCGTGGACAGATTGGCACCTCCCTACGTGCCACATATCCGGGAATTACCATCTCCAGCATCTCTATCTCTTGGAATATCAGAAATAGAATCACCTTTTAGCTATGACGAACTTCTAGCGGCTATTAAATCCGCTGGAGACTCATCCCCTGGTATAGATGATATTCCTTACTCCTTCTTCCGCAACGCTCCAGAAAGACTTTTGTCATTACTATTGAAATTATATAACTCAGTTTTAAAATCTGGGTCAGTTCCACCAGAGTGGCGAAGACAACTGATCGTTTCTATCCCGAAACCAGGAAAAGATCCTGATCTAAGTTCATCATATCGACCTATAGCTCTCTCTTCGTGTTTCGTTAAAATTCTGGAACGAATGTTGAAGTTAAGACTGGAGTGGCATATGGAGGGTAATTCTTTGGCCCCACCATGGCAGTTCGGCTTTCGCAGGACATATTCATGTATGGACAATATCTCAACACTCGTATCTGACGTACGCTTGGCCCATACCAAGGGGTCAACGGTTGCATCGGCTTTTTTGGATATCGCAAGCGCGTATGATAATGTTTTACTTCCTACTCTTCAAAACAAATTACTAGATCTAAACATTCCGTGCTCGATTACCAGGCTGATCTTTAATATATTATGCGAAAGACAGATCGTGGTTCAGGATTCTTCTGGAACATATACAAGAACTATTTACAAAGGCCTTCCACAGGGATCAGTCCTAAGTCCTATATTGTTTAACATATACACCGTTGATATTCAAATATTTATCCCATCTAACTGCCAGATCCTACAATATGCGGACGACTTCGTTTTGTACTGTAGTCACAAGTCCATCACCACTGCTGTATTTGATTTAAAAAGAGCCATTCTAGCAATGAAATCATGGACCGAACACAATGGTTTGGACCTTTCCCCTTCCAAAAGCCAAATTGTGATCTTCTCCAGAAAACATAAAATCCCTGATATTTCAGTCGTAATTGATAACTCTGAAATTCCGATTCAGGATCATGTAAGGTTCCTCGGCGTCTTCTTACAGAGAAAATTGTCTTGGAACATACATATTGAGCACGTAATTAAAAAATGTGAAAAGGGAATTAATGTTCTTCGATCGAGAGTATGGTGGGGTTCCCACCCTTCAACAATGAAACTTCTGTATAATGCCCTTGTAAAAAGTCACCTAGATTACGCTGCTATCGTCTTGGAGCCCTTACCAAATTATCTTACTCTTAAGTTAGAGAGAATTCAGTCCAAGTGCCTTCGTCTTATTCTGGGTGCGATGCGTTCTTCACCCATCGTTTCTCTACAGATGGAATGCAACCAAATGCCTCTATCGCTTCGGAGAGAATATCTCTCTTACAATTATCTTCTAAAACGAATAAACAACCCAACTCATCCAATTAAAGCTATTCTTAATCGTCTTCTCATTTTATGTAATGAACATCGATTCTGGCGTAACAAAGCCCCGCCTACTTTGGTAAAATGTCTCTCATATTTCAATGCAAACTTTACCATCTCTTCAAACGCTGTCCCTCCTCTCTTCTCAATTTCATTCAATGCGGCAGTGGCTATTCCAACTATTCTCGAGTCCGTAGGACTAGGATTAGACAGATCTATAAAGTGGACTGACCCCTCCTTCGTGAATCAAAAATTTTGCTCAGAAATGGAGTCCAGATGGCCAAACCACATCCAAATTTTTACCGATGGTTCAAAGTATCAGGATAGATGTGGCGCCTCGTTCATTATTCCCTCCTTGGGAGTGGAAAAAAAAGTTAAATTGTCATGTGAATTTTCAATCTTCTCGGCCGAATGCGTCGCTCTGAGAGAAGCATTAACGGAAGTAATAAACAGATCTATTCCACAATCTATTATTCTGACAGATTCACTTAGTTTGGTCAAAAGACTTATGAATAACGGCAAGGCTTGTCCTTTGGACGATTTATATTCATCGATAAAGCACCTATTTTATATCGCAAAAAATCGTAATATTGAAATAGTTGTGGCCTGGATACCATCTCATGTTGGAATAAAGGGAAACGAAATTGTGGATTGCCTGGCCAAGGAGGCCTGTGACTCGGGATATACCATACCCACTCTCAGTCCGAGCTTCAACGACAGAAAACTAGTTATAATTAAGGAAATAAACAAAAGCTGGGAAGTCGCTTGGAGAGAATCGATTGCCGGATCCCATTATAGACGTATACAGTCAGAGTTTCCCGGAAAGCCTTGGTATGAAAGAAATGCGTATAAGAAAGTGGAGATATCTCAAGTGTGTAGAATGAGAATCGGCCACTGCTGTGTGGCAGTTCATCTGCACAGAATCAAAGTGTTTGCTTCCCCCATGTGCGAGTGTGGAGAGGAAGAGGAATCCCTCAATCATGTATTTTTCAACTGTCCGTTAATTGATAACTCTCTGTTTCTGGAGGAGATTAAGGAACATTGTACGACTTTTCCTTTGAGTATCGAATACTTATTATCCACAAACTCTCCTCGTATATACCACAGCATTGTCAACTGCCTTAAACATAATGACAGGAGAGTGTGAGTATATTATAGATAATGTAATAGGATGTTGCCCCGATTTAAATCTTTTAAACTTGTAGCATAATAGAATATCGTGTATGGCATAAGTCACTCGTTGACGGGTGGATTGCCGTTTAAAAAAAAAAAAAAAAAAAAAAACCTGCATTAGGTGTGAGGTGATAGTAGATCTGAATGTTTTATGACCTCCCCCTCCCCCCCTGTCACCTGTGGGGGTAGGAGGAGAGGGGGGAGGTCCTAAAACTAGATTTTATTGTTAGCAGGTAGTACTTCCACTATACTACTCCAAGGGTCACAATATTTTCATCTCATGTTTTATTGTCGGCAATAAAATGGACGAAACACCAAATAAAGCTTTGTATTATATAGAGTATGTTGTATTGTGTACAGAGGTCTCTCCCTATACTCCCTACCCAACACTCACTAGTGGAGGAAGGAAATCCTAAGCCGTGACATTCAAATAACATCACCATGGCAACCCCAACCTTGTCTCAGTGACAAACACTTGGTCTACGGAATATTTTCTCCCATACATTTCATACAATCTTTTGTGACGTCATCATCAGTCATCACCATATGGGACTTAGACCTGGCCTTCATGATAATATTACGAGGGCCTAGACAAATTCATGACCATAGTGAATGAATTTCATATTATGTAATTGCAAATTTTGAATTTTGTTATTTTGACTTCTTGAGTAGAAATAATCGACAGAATCTACCAGCAGAGTCAACAATAACAATCCATAGTGAAATAGTTTTGTAAATAACTACGAGCAGAGACTAATACTCGTAAGTAATAAGGTTCTACCAGCCACTTGTGTGTAAAATATATGAATGTTTGAAACTTTGACGTCATTTTTCTCAACATTTTGGTATCATCGTATCAGGTCACTGGACACTGGGTACTAGGCAGGCGGGTATAGCCTCCTGAGTGGTGAAAAATATTTTTGTTTTAATAGCAATAATTTTTGAGGAGTGAATTTTATAGTAACCAGAAAAATAATTTTAAAAAATCTCGGAAGTAATATGTGTATTTACCATACGTACTATATAAAGTACCATGGTATCCAACACCACCCAGATGTTAAACGGGGGATTTTTATTATTTTTTTAAGTACTATGTGTAGCACCAAATCACTCAGGACTCAGGAGGCTATAGGGGACCTTGTCACAATACAATACGTTCCTACGATATGTTATTACATTATTTGACCTTTCGTTTCCTCAACGAAAAAGTTAATGAAATCCACGATGAGGTACTGTACTAGTGTCACACTATACTATTACTATATACTATAATACTCATAATATAAGTATAGGGTTGTAGGTTCACAACTAATCATACATTACCTACGAGCTTTTACATGAAAAGTAACGAAAATATTTACAACCACTTTGCTACAAAAGTTGTCAGTAGTTATGAGAGTTGGCTCTTATTATCTTTACTACTTGGAAGTTAGTGAAAGTCTATAACGATAACATATTTATAGGTAGTAGTAAGTACCTCCATATATCACAGGATGGAAACTGTTTACCTATACTGACAGATTGTAAATTGCGTTTTATTTGTATTGAGAGTACTTACTCATATATAATATAATTTATAAGTAATAAAAAGGCCATTACAATCCGGGAGTTTTTTATAGCACAATCAAATGCGTTTCAGAATATTGTTTACAACACGTCTGTCTATACTCTATATCTATATTATGTATAGATTATATAGGTAGCTACCATACCATTAATCAATCTACACCACTGTCGGGGTATCCAGAGAGGACACTCTACTCTATTATCTACATCCCTCAAAGTGGCATTAGTGGAATTTCCTATATGCGTGTAATTTCAAATGTATGTTGTAGGTAGGCAGAAGGCGCGAAACTACCTAAGAACACGATTCCCATCGAGTTACATTTTGGAAAAAAATATCGGTATAATATAGTGTCTAATCTGATATTGTAATCCCATAAGAAATATTAGTCCCGGCTTCTCTTCTGCAGAAATCCACCCTTCGCCACTGGACTAGGTAGGTACTTATATATGTGTGTATAAATCATCATAGGAAATCAGGAATAAGCTTTCAAAATACATAAAATAACGTTAGACTAAAGTGTTCGAGCGTCTGTAGTCCTATAAGAGTAATCACGTGGCATTTCTACTTTTTATCTCAATCGGAGGAGTGTATGTGTGTAATAAACAAAGCAATACTCAGATAACTGGAATCAACTCATAGGATTACATTTTTTACAAAAAATGCGTTTCAAATTGAAATGTATACCTACATAGTACGTATGTAGGTATCTATGTGAATTTTGTATATTTAGACTGCGTCTGATTTTGAACAATTAACTATAACTTTAAAAAATGTGCTCTTTGTCCTCGTGGACTCTCTGGATCATAAAACATGCAATTTAAATTTTGCCATGTAATAATAAGCAACAAATAAACCTAATATAGGCTGTAAGTTTACATAGAACTTAATATCTGCATAATTTTTATAGGACCACGTTGCCATTAGGAGATAAAGAGATGAACCTTCATACAAACAGTTCTATAGTAGATGTTAGGAGAGGAGATACGTAGTACTAATTACTGAACCTTAACAAGGATTATACTCGTATAGCTAGCTAATCAAAATAATACTCTGTGGTCAACAAATAATATACTTAATGTATTGTGATGATACCTAACTCCATTATCTGAATATATAATACGTATATTATATGATGGACTCACCTGTTTTCAGAAAAGGTTCTTGAACTTTCAGGTTTCTGAAAGAAACTCTCCTCACTCGTGTCACTGAGGAATGCAATACACCTCACTGTGTCACACGGGACACTCCAACAAGTCAATCAGTTCGTTTGTAATGAGAAACTAAAATAATAAACCAGAGATTGTGTGGAAGTACAGGAGAGACACTAGACAGATCAATGGCGAGAGGAACTGAGTACTGCTGAGGAGTGGAGGTCCATACAGGGAGAGGGGCGCAGGCGCGAGGCTCCCGGACCAGAGCGCCCCTATGGAAGGGAGTGACAAGCTCTTGATTTTGTCCGCAGTGATGTAATAATAACATAGGGGGTGGTGTGGGGGCGCCTGCCCACTCCCCAGCCCCGCGGCCACCTGTAGGCGTCAGGAAGGACATTACTCACTCACTATCTGCCTCAGGTTCTCTCAACTAACTTTGCCCTTTCATTTTTCCATCCGAGAACACATGGAGACCACACCACCCAGAACAATTTTTTGTAATGAGTTTTACTTATGCCTTTATTCTAATCCAATATCTGTGCAGAGTAGTTGATTGGGAAGT
This sequence comes from Ceraclea dissimilis, assembly GCA_963576895.1. NCBI lineage: Eukaryota > Metazoa > Arthropoda > Insecta > Trichoptera > Leptoceridae > Ceraclea > Ceraclea dissimilis. The sequence continues at coordinate 81,490 of OY756379.1, read as the reverse complement.
TATAAGAGTGATCTTTATGAAGCAGGATGTATAACTCTTGGTAGAGTCTATATAGAATCTGTAGGATAGATGAGGCTTCATATACTTACAGCACAATACTACTTACTAAATAATACAAACATTTCCTCATAGAGATATTCAATAAACCCATCAACTGGTGGAGCTTATATTGTATGGCCCAGCGTAGCCCGGGACTTGTAACAAACATTTATCTATTCTATTAGGCAGTTGTGGATGAACTACTTGCATCGGGCTCATTGTAACTCGTCAAGGTGGGTTTAATATGATCACTTTACATATAACAACATTCACCGAATTTAAGAGTAATTTTAATATTAACATAAACTTTGGAGGTTCATCCTGCACTATATGATAGCAGTTATGTTTAAGTAACTAGAAATCACAATAATTTACAAAATGAATTGCTCTTAAAACAACGCTGTCAACTCTAGGACAATATGAGGAACTGGTAGGAAAATCATAAGGCCCCGCAATTCAGGGCATCAGTTTTGTGCAATGGGTATTTCCTCTAACCAAGTCATTCTGTTGAAAGTTAGCAATGCAAGTTTCTGATACTAATTACATTGATATAGATCGTATAGAGAATCTTAATTCTGATCTTACATACCCCCAATACTGTACATAGACATACATACAAACATTAAATATTTGGAATAACAATACCTACGATTCTCTACAGATGGTGGCTTATTCTAGACTCTAGAGGTATTATAGGTAAATTCAGTGTACGTATTATACGGTCAATGAATTCTGTAATATATCTATAGGTAGGTAGGTAGGTACTATAATGTAACAGAGTATTGTTATATTGTAAGTAGTCACTCGCTCAATCAATTCCTTGACATTGAGAAGGCAGTGGTGCCTGACTGCACTCAGTGGGGGTGGGGGTAGGAAGGATTGTATGAGGGATGTTGAGCTACCATGCCCACTGCACTGCAATACTTCAACTATTCTTCAGTCTTCATCTGTCTGCCAACTGAAGTAAGATCTGATCAGATATACCCAGTATTTCCATATCACCTGATATTATACAACAGGTGTAGAGTGAAAGAGTAATATTAGATTGTTCCCAGTGTTGTAATACTTTAACATTACATTAGTTAAATATGTTAATTAATTAGTTAGTGTTATGTATTGATATAATATTGTATAAGGACCAACAGAAAGGATTATTATAATAGAAATCATTCTCAAGGTCAAGTATGGATTTTTTACTTAATTTTTTGTTACTTTATATATCGGCAGATTGTGATTAAAGTTTTTTCGTATTCGGGAATTCTCATCCAAAACATTTAATACTGTTGTTAATTTACTCTACTCGTCTCGTACCACACACAAGGCAGGGCAGGAAGGCGAAGGTTGAATCAATAATGGCACGTATTCGAAAAACTTCTATAAGACAAATACAAACAAGTAAATAAAATCTTTATTGGATATAAAAACATTATTCCAAATGACCGTAGGCAATGTCTGCCAGCCAACCACTTGTGACATTCAAATAAGATTAATTGTACACGTACTTAGGAAAGTATGAAAACCAAAAAGAAAAGAAAAATAAATAAGTAGAAACAGTTCAACCTACAGAAACAATAAGAATGGAGCAAATATACCTACATATCTTTACATACATAAAGGAAATGTTCACTAAATGTTGTATTCTTACTTCCTATGCACACAGTTGCTGGTTAAGTGAGCAGAAGGTTTATGAAGACGTTTATTTTGTCTGCTGATAGAGAATTGAATGATGACAATCCCCAGCCCCCATATAAATATTCTCATATAATCTGTTACAGTTTTTATGTTAATCTCTCACTATGCAGAACTTGATACAACATTTGCTGGTTTATTTTTATAATAATAAACTTCAGAACAACAAGTGCTTTTTATACTTACAATTAATTATACCTACTCAGTAGGCACAATACAAGTATACACCAGGTAGCTAATGTATAGACGAGACGTAGAGCTAATGCTAATGAAGTTTAAGGTAAAAAAATAAATGTAGTTGAATATACGGAGAACTAGTAACAGGTAGGAGTTGTGATACTAGTGTTTAGTGTGAGATAGAGGTACACACATACAATGGAATAGGATACAGTTTCCTTGTATATTATATATTATATACTAAATTCTCACCTAAAAGTCCATGTGAAATATAGATACAAGCACTAGAAGTACATAGAACTCAGGTAGAAACATCAATGAAGATGTCTAATTATCTCTAAATTAGGAAGCTCGTAGGTATAGTCGTATCATATCAGTTGGTTATATTATTTTATTAAGATATACTTCATCAGGTCTAAACAACATAATTGTTATGTTGTCTGGTAGAGAATTAGATCTCAATACTTTAATGTAGGTAATAGGTACTAAGGCTAGGAGTATACATAGTACCCGCCTATTTAATTAAGCACCTACAAGTGTGTATTACGAATCAAAATATTATTGCCAATAAAAAACACTTGTGGTTTTTTATTCTGCCATATTTTTAAATGAATATTTTTTTGTATCTAGCTCAGGTATAATCCTCTACCAATCATTATAGTTAGTAGTTCCTCTTGTATACCTAACTACAGCCATGTTATAAATAAATAAAATAAATAAATAAATGTAGTGTATAATAAGTATGTTTATATGTTGCCTTACAGATTGTAATACAAGAGAGAAGATGTTTGGAGTCCAGGGGCAGCTGCTGGAGAGGCTCCGCAGCCTCCACTCGTCCTATGTGCTCGCCATCCTCTCCCTGGGGTACATCCTGGGGGAGCTGGGACACTACCTCATAGGTTGGTACCCTACCCTACACTACACTATACACCCCATACATTCCTGGCATCAACAATTAGTAGCACTTATGTAATGACATCGCACTTCTATAAATAGGGAGTATTTTTGTATGTGTTTACAATAAAATAACTATAGAAGTTTACCTAGTATGGGATATTAGTGAAGGGATGTGAAGTCTTTTATATTCATATACATAATCCTTTTTTTTTAATGAATCTGGGTTTATTTAAATAAACCCAAATACACATTTGTACACTTCACAGTAAGCTTGTGTCCTAAAGTGGAGTAGGTCGGCATCGGGGATCGAACCCTCTTCCACTAGATTAACAGTCGAGCGCGTTACCAACCAGGCTACCGATCACCTCAATAATCCATTATTAGATTTGAATAAAAAGCGAATGTTCGTTCGCTTTGGTTTCACGCTTGCACTCGTTTCTCTTAGCTTAGAATCACAACATTAATTTCATTAGAGTTTCACTTTAGAAGAGAAGAGAACATCTAACAATTGTTTGTATGGAATAGTGTGTCCAAATGATCTGCTACAGATGTCGACACACACGTCTCATATTTGGGTATACACGTCCAACTGAGAGGGCACAATGTCCCTCTTTATAATGAAGACACATTTGTTATTTACCTACCTATCTATACCTAGGGATTACTTTATAGTGAATGTGATTGTAATTAATATTTATTGGACAAGTCTATTAGGTTCATCTTGCCTCAGATACTTATTGATGTACCTACCTACATATAGTATATATAGATACATCTTATAGCACTGCTATCTAGGGGTATGGAGTATGGGGAGGTTTAATGATATAATAATCATCGATGGGGGTTTTCCCCAAGCCCCGACTGTGAATGTGGTCGCCGCCAGACGATGGGCCATATAGTTGAGTGTCCAATTTTTGGTTTCGAGCGCGGTCTAACTGAAATCCACGGGGTCGCTGCCAATTGGCTAAGAGATTTACCACTAAATTTGTAATTGCCGGGTCTTCGCCATATGCTTCTTCTTCTTCTTCTTGCCTCTTCCCAGTTTATCTGGGGTCGGCCCTTCTGGTACGTAGTCGCCAGACCTTACGATCCTGTGCCATCCCACTAGTAAGCTGTTGGTCCCTAAGCTCCTTTTCGATATTTGTCCACCAGGTGGCTTGTGGACGTCCTCTGGATCTGGACTGTGATGGTATGTCCAGTGCGAGCTTTACCACGTGATCGTTGTTACGTCTGCTCACGTGACCGTACCATCGGAGTCTTGTTTCTTTCAATTTCTCCGGAATTGGCGCGACCCCAAAACTACCCCGGATGTATTCGTTTTTAATTCTGTCTTCCCTTGTAACACCTCAGGACCACCTAAGCATCTTCATGTCTGTTGTATGTAATTTCTGCTCATGTTTTTTCTTATTGGCCCAGCATTCCGATCCGTAGAGCATAGCCGGGCGGACGGCTGTTTTGTATATTTTGCCCTTGGTTTTTATGGGCATCTTTGGATCGCACATAACACCCGTTAGGGCTCTCCACTTCATCCAGCCCGTATTTACGCGGTATGTTACATCTGCTTCTACGGAGGCATCTGGTGTCACAACGGATCCGAGGTATTTGAACTGGTTAACTGTTGGAAGAGGTGTGTCATCTATATATATGGTGGAGCTGCCCGTACTCCCATCGAAAATGCATGGCATGTACTCGGTCTTTGTTCTGCTTATTCTCAGGCCGTTGTCCTCCAGAGCAGCCACCCATCTATTCAGAGACTCCTGCAGAGCCATGGGGTCTCCATCTATCAACACAACGTCATCTGCGTATAGCATGCACCACGGTAGTCGTTTTTGGATATCTTTGGTTAGGTAGTCCATCACCATGTTGAATAGTAGGGGGCTCAGTGCTGAACCCTGATGGACTCCGACTCCTACTTTGAAATCCTTGCTATAGCCCGCAGGACCCCTGACCCTGGCGTTACATTCACTATACATGTCCTTCAGGAGGTCGATATACTGTTCGGGAACACCATGCGCTCTCGATGCATGCCATATTAGTCTGCGTGGGATCCTGTCGAACGCTTTCTCTAAATCAATGAACACCATATGCAGATTATCCCTATTTATTCGACTCTTCTCTAGTAGTATTCTTATAGTCTGTATTGGATCTGTAGTTGATCTTTCAGCTGTAAAACCAAACTGATTGGGAGATAATTGGAGTATCTTTTGCAGCCTCATGTTAACCACTCTTTCCCAGATTTTAAATGTGTGGGCTGTAAGTTTTATTGCACGGTAATTACCACATTGACTAACATCTCCTTTATTCTTATAGAATGGAATCAGTGTACTATGTCTCCAGGAGTTGGGAATCCCGCTACCATTCAAAATGAGATTGTACAGTCTTGTGAGCCATTTAATACCGACTGGGCCGAGTTTTTTAAGAAGATCTGTCGATATTTCATCGGGGCCCGTTGCCTTGTTGTTTTTCGTATTGGAGAGCGCTATTCTAACTTCAGACTCGGACACTTCATGAATGGGACCCATCGTAGGCTTCGCCATATGCATTAAAAAAAAATGATATAATATGATTAGGTATAATAAGTTGGCAATACAAGTATGTCCAGTTACTAAATAATTATTATGTATAAGTAACAAGGTCACCTCACTACCGCATCACCACACAGGCCCCCCTGTGCGGTGCTCTGCAGATCAATCAGGCGTTACATAAACCAATATACTAGAATATCATGAGCGTCGCCAGCTAAAGAATTTTAAAAAAATGATACAGTAAGAGAAAAGCGTAAATAGCGCCGCAGGCAAATTTTTTTTGTGAGGCATATAGACCGGTGAAGTTACATTAAAAAAGGGGGTATAGCGTAGATAATTGTCGGAAAGCTGGAAACTGTTTTAATCCCTTCATTAACATGCAAAGAAGGTTTCTTGAATTTTGCACCAATTTTCCGCTTGTGCTAAGTACAGGGTGACCCATAAACCGAAAAAATAATGTACTTTTTTCAGTTTTTCAGTAATAACTTCTAAACAATGCTTTCTAGGAAAATGGTGTCTTTTTATAAATTAAAGTACATAATATTCTGCGTCGTTTGAGTATAAATACTCATTTGTACCTCAAAAATTATTGTGATGCAGACACTGCCAAGTACATATTAATTTTCGGGACAAATTGAAATATTCGTATTTTTCACTTTTGTTGTTGAATAACTCCCCAACTCAGGTATTTACGGTAATATTTCACTAAAAATATTTAATTGTGGGTCAATCTTCTCAAACTTGTGATTAAAAGTTTAGACCTACGGCACACAGTTCAGGATGCACAGGTGCTTAAAGAGAGATGAGTGAAATAAAGAAATTTATTAAGTGATAGATTTAGAAATGTTAAAGGTAAGCTAATTTAAATTTTACGATTTCATTTTATTAATGTATAGATTTGTCACGTAAAATATGATTTTTAATACTGTTACAATACTGCCTAATATTTTATATCGAAAAGAGTATTTTTTTTACATTCATTGGTTTTATTAAAATATCTCCTAAACGGTTAGTGTTCGGAAAAAATATTTATATCGGAATTTATCTAAAATAATTTCTCTATATTATAATTCAAAAATAATTTATTCGACTTAAATACTAAGCGAGGTAGAATTGATTAAAAATGGTATAAAAAAAATAAGTTCATACATGCCGTCACTTTTTGTTAAATTGCTTCTATACCAAGCGGTGTAGCGTAAATCTATTAAATTGAATTTAAAGCGAAATAAATTTCCTATAAAATAAGTGTAATAAAATTAATTTGGGAGTTGTAATAAAAAAGTACTAGATGATCAATATCAATATTTTGTAAAATAATTCCACGCTTCCCATACAAAATGTTCCTGCATAGCAACGTGCCTCTACACAAAATCAACTTTGATCATCTAGTACTTTTTTATTATAAATCACAAATTAATTTTATTCTACTCATTTTATAGAAAATTTATTTAGCTTTAAATTAAATTAATTAATTTATACTGCACATCTTGGTTTAGGAGTAATTTAACAAAAAGTGACGACATGTATGAACTTATTTTTTATATACAATTTTTAATCAATTCTACTTCACTTAGTATTTAAGTCAAAGAAATTATTTTTTAATTTTAATATAGAGAAATTAATTTAGTTAAATTCCGATATAAATATTTCTTTCCGAACACTAACCGCTTAGGAGATATTTTAATAAAATTAATGAATGTAAAAAAAATACTCTTTTCGATATAAAATATTAGGCGGTGGCGTAACAGTATTAAAAATCAGATTTTACTTGACAAAACTATACATTAATGAAATGAAATCGTAAAATTTAAATTAGCTTACCTTTAACGTATCTAAATCTATCATTTAATAAATTTCTTTATTTCATTCGTCTCTCTTTAAACACCTGTGCATCCTGAACTGTATGCCGTAGGTCTAAACTTTTAATCACAAGTTTGAGAAAATTGACCCACAATTAAATATTTTTAGTTAAATATTACCGTAAATACCTGAGTTGAGGAGTTATTCAACAACAAAAGTGAAAAATACGAATATTTCAATTTGTTCCGAAAATTAATATGTATTTGGCAGTGTCTGTATCACAATAATTTTTGAGGTACAAATGAGTATTAATACTCAAACGACGCAGAATATTATGTACTTTAATTTATAAAAAGACACCATTTTCCTAGAAAGCATCGTTTAGAAGTTATTACTGAAAAACTGAAAAAAAGTACATTATTTTTTCGGTTTATGGGTCACCCTGTACTTAGCACAAGCGGAAAATTGGTGCAAACTTCAAGAAACCTTCTTTGCATGTTAATGAAGGGATTAAAACAGTTTCCAGCTTTCCGACAATTATCTACGCTACAAAGCTAAATTTCCTGGGCTAATAGTGAAGAAGGTCGTGATGTGCATTGGTTTACTTGAAAATTAATGTACATAATACTTTACACAATAATATGCATGAAAAATGTCTTTTATAAAAAAAAGCGACAAAAAATAGCGCTGATGCACGCAAGTTTTTTTAATGAATTAATGATATTTTGATGGATTTTCATGAAAATTTATGTTATGATGAGAAAACTTGTGGTAATAATGTGATTTTTTGTGAGCGTTTATCATTTAGTATGAAAAAATATATACCTATATTCCCAATCTCTAGGGGGAGGCAACTGCCCCTCCTGACGACGCCCATGTATAATATACATACTGTATTACATTACATAAGTATTAAACACATAATATAAACTTTATTATAGTGTGGCTTAATTAACTCTCTAATCAACCCTTAACATCCCACATCATCCGTTATAGGCCACTCAATATGGTGGACTCCTCCTTCTCAAAAATCATCACCCATTCAGTATCAGGAAATCCTCAATCTATATTGATAAATAGGAGTGCCTGTATATTAGTTTAGTGCTTGGAGTAGCCAAAGGAAGCACGATTTTTAGAAATTTTTGTCGGACAAAATATATTCCAAAGAACCTGAAATATCTACAGTAGTCAGGTTCATATACCCGTGCCTTATAATCCACGTGTGCATGTTGTATAAAATAGTCGGATTTGCAAACTCTATAATGTTATAGTAATAATGGGGGTGAGTTCTCACCCAGTGTGTCTATATCATGTTGCTAACTCACCATACTACATTGTGGTATTATAGGTAGGGAGTAGGGACTAACTATAGACATTAAAGCCTGCATGATCTGATCATATTGCAAAAGCTCTAATAACTTCCGATCAACCTGAATCACTTATTAATATTCCGCATGCAAATCAAGTCATCAGGTGACTTAGGATAATAATAAGTTCCTTCTCAATTTAATTATCATATTTACATCAGTATCTATATCTACCTTTATGTATGATACACATTACATATTCCTAATAATTCATGATTTATTATATTTACATTATACCATTATACATACATTAATTATCCTACAAGAGTTATTATATGTACATAAATGTATGCAAATATTAGGCGGCGATATATCCTTCTTACATCGGCGCTCCAACTTTTTTATGAGAGTGTGTGCGCAATATAAGAATGATGTGAGTATTACACAAAGGGGACCCAACATCAAAAAATATCCACTAGAGTCACTGCATCTTACCTTAAATATTTTATCAACCAAATTACAGCATTATATCTAACAAACTACAAGAATAATCTCAAGTTTCAGTCAGTTTCAGAGGTAACTTCGAAATTATTTTTAATCCGGAAAAAAATTACAAAAATCTAATTTTTAGGCGCTAGAGTGACGACTTGCAGCATATCTTACATTTATCCATGTTCCAAGTCTTAAGATCAGGATGATATGTTTAGTATTAGCTGAGTATTTGAGTAGGTACCTAATCAATATAATATTGAGACCTATAGTCAGATATGTAATTGGAATGGCTGTGTGTTTTACTAAATTAATATAATTATACAGTCTCTCTGTCTGTGTCTGTCTGTGTTTGTCGGTGTCTATCAATCAATTCAACTTATTACTAATTAGCTCAAATATTTCATATATATCTATCTACGTATTTGATTATTATATAATCCTAGCAGTAACCCATCAAACTGACGGATTTGTTCACGGAGTCTCCGTGAAAATTAACACAAACTTATTGATTTAAAATTGCCATAACGAAAGTGACTGATTTTTTTTCATAATGCTTTCGTATTAATGCTTTCGTATCAAATCAAAACTCATGAAAATGTCAATAGATTAAGTTCTTCACTAACTGGCAGAGTTTGTAGGTACATTTCAATTAGGTGCAATAGATATAATTACATAAGTACTTACTAATATTTATTTATCAATTATTATACATTGTCAACACAAATATGATGCAAAAAATAAGACAAATATAAATTGTGACAACAATAATAGGTAACGCATAAAAATGAAAAAACGCCAGAATTTCTATTTAATTATTTACTGTTTTTCGGTTATTTTTCAAATATTTTAGCCAACAGGGAACGTCAATAGTGATTAGGGAATAAATAAAACATTAATTTTTAAACATTGTATATTCCTAGGTTTCATTACTTCATAACGCAATGAATTACAAGAAACAAAGAAAACTGTAAAAACAGACATTTTACACGACTATCATTCACATTAGGTACCTACACTATGATCAAATAGTTACCGTTACAAACAAACGTAGTTACATGGAGGTGTATATATTATTATATTAATTATATGATTACTTATTAGGTATACTTGTCTAGGTCTAGTACGCCTGCTATATTATATTATATTATATATTATATATAATATAATACATAATATTGAATACCAAAGTCAAGGCCATTCACACTTGATTTAATATCTAGGTACTATAATATATATAATAATATATTTCTTCTAAAATATAAAGAATTGTAATTATTTCGAGTCACAGATTATTATTTATTAAATATATTTATTTATAATCATCCATAGGAATATTTTTATAAGCAATTATTCAAGTATTTAGTATATTTCTATAATAATTGTTCCATATTATAAGAAATAATGGATAAATAATATACTCGTACTTCTGAATAGATTTCCTGATCAAATCATGTGATTTTATATCTAATCACAATATATTCTCCGATTCATATTGTGATTTGATTGTCCTTCATTAGAGAGTTAGTGTGTGGTGGGGCACTCTAAAAGGAGCGTAGGAAGACCTCAAGTAAGACGGTCTGACGATGTGAAGCGAATCGCAGGGATAGAGATCTGTGGAAAGTCAAAGGGGAGGCCTATGTCCCCTTTGACTTTCCACTGGGAGAATTAAAACGACTTAGAAAGAAGAAAGAAGTGGCACTCTGTCCTCTCTGCCAATTAAGTGACTATAGATGTTTTGTTTTAAGATCTATCCACGTGACTCTCTCTACCTTTTTAAAATCCAAAGCTGATTTTAGAGAACCGCGAGTATCATCTCTATATACTCGTTCTATATTATACTCCTAGGCTAGGTAGCTTCCTATATATAGGCTATAAAATGCCTGTTTATGCTTGCAGGCACCACATCCAAGGCTACAGCCATGGATCTGCACTTCGGAGACATCACCTGTCAGTTCAACTCCACGGAGTTCTACACAACAGATGTTCCTGTGCAGTGCGAGAGAGCCAACTCCAGTGAGGTGTAAGTCAATTATATTCTATTATTGTACCTCTCTACACGAGTACCATACCGAATAATCCACCCAAGGGAGTTTGTGTAGATACCTCTGGGCTCTGTTCATCTGTTCATATAACTTATATGTGTTTTGTTTCCAGTTGCTTGTCCTTGGAGTATAACGGCACAGCATACTGCGAGTGGAACTACAATGGTCTGGGTATAGACTACCAGGTGCTGGCTGGCCCCGCCTACATGGCTGTCTTCACTGTGGCGGGAGTTGTTCTGGGAGTAGTGGCTGATAAGTTAGTATACCACACCACCGCCTAACTACACGCATACACATCAAGATATCTTATTCACATTCATTTACTTTACATCCTTATAGAGATATTCTCTAGGAATCTCCTCATTACTCTACCATCTTTGTCCATTTATCCTGAGCTTGATCTGGTGCTCAAAATCATCTGTGAATATTCGCCAAAGGCCCCTGTTTCATTCTGTTTCCAGGCTCTCTACTGGCCTCATCTCTCTTTGTATCATTCTTATTAAATCTTTCTGTCATCAGGTTCAATCGTGTTCGTGTCCTTGCTGTGTGTACATTAATCTTCTCTATCGCAATCATCCTCATGGGACTAGTGAAGGAGTACTGGCACCTGGTGGTCCTCAGGATGATCATGGCTGCTGGGTAATTTCCTTATACCTGTAACTAGTATTATATTATTCTAGTGAGTACAAGACCTATAAATAAATAACACGGTAATTCTGATTTTCTAGTGAATCTGCTTGCAATCCTCTGGCCACAGGAATCCTGTCTGATATCTTTCCCGAAGCTAAGAGAGCTCTGGTGCTGTCTATATTCAACTGGGGGATCTATGGAGGATATGGCATTGCATTCCCCGTGGGAAGATATATTCCTGTAAGAATAATTTAATATTCGGTGTAATACGAGTAAAACACAGATACTTCTGCACAGTGGCGTAACTAGCATTAGTGCCGCCCGGGGCGGACCCTGAAAATGCCGCCCCCTAAAGTACCTATACAAGTAAATGTGTAATTGTGTACCCAGGGTTGTATGCAGCTTTGAAGCTAGACGTGGCACAAAAAATCATATAAATAGCGCCGCAGGCGAAATTTTTCACAAAACTTAATGAAAATGAAGATCGTGTCGTAGTTTTGTTTACTTTCTTTAAGGTGACTGGAAAGACCAACTGCATAATTTAGGTACTTTTCGGAGGTCCATAGCGCCGTACTCTTAAAAGTTAGATCTCTAAAAAAAATATATGTTATTCCTTAATAATCTGGCTCTCAAGTAACCATTTTATTTTTTTTATATTTTACGTACCTTTTCCGCAAAATATTTTTAAAAAATACCTGTTTTTTTAGTTTTATCGCCCACAACTCAAAACCTATGAGGTTTAGAAGCATGGTTCTTTTTTTAAAATAAAGGTAATTAATAATTCTAATAAGTTACCATTTTAGTTTTTGCGTCATGTTTTTACTTTTCGTGTAAAATCAAATAAACCGTATTTTGCGTGATTCTAAAGAAGCTTCATTGAAATACACTGACTCGTACGCATTGGATTGTAATCCTTAGCGACGTACATTCTCATACAATAATTTCAAGGATTCCATTTACATTAGTTCAGTCCCGCCTTCGTCCTCGAGGTGGTCAGACGTGGAATCTGCGCCGAGTGTTTTTAGGTCTTTTATTGTGAAATACAGAGACGATGTACCTACTTACATAGTTATGCTTACTTTTTTTCATACGACTAGTAGCTGACTAGTAGTAGACCCGCTAATTTGTAATATAAAATATAATAATTACCTAACCTACTTTTATTTTAAAAAGTCCACTCTTCGCTGTATATCTGTTTAGATAAATACTTTTCATTCACCCACATCATTTAGAAAATCCGTCGCACCCTAAATAGAGACATTCAGAATAAATTAGTGATGCTTCAATGGAATAGTTTCGAAAAATAAAAAAAAAAACAAAATACATAATGCTAAACTTATGATTCTCATGAATTTCTCCAATACCTATTTTGATTAAGGTTATCTCCTATTCTAATCTAATATACCTATACGTATTACGTACCTAATAAAATCATTTATGAAAATGACCTACTAACATTGCAATACGTACTAGGTATATATGTAGGTAGATTAGAGAAAACAATTTTAAAGACCCATAAATATTACAGGATTCACCTTTGCCAAAGAATTCCCTATGCAAAAATCGAATTATCGCACAAAAATGAACCGACCACTCAACGAATTGTCATAGATTTAGGAATGGAGGAAATTTCTTGTTTATAATTATATTAATTATAATATTGGTGAACCATACAAAAGGGAATCGTGTAATACTAAAGATAGTAGAATAGTTTTATTATTAGTATAGATAGGGTTATTACTTATTATTATAATATAATAGATAATAGGTTGTTTAGTAATACCGTTGTTGTAGTTTATGATGGGTACCTATGGAAAAATATTGCAGTCAAGTGGTCTTATTCTATTATTGTCTTTTGTCGTATTGTCCCGCTAATTACCTTTTATCATTTTTTTGTTCTTTTGTAATTTTACTACACCTGAGTAGAAGATAATAATATGTAATAAAATAATTTGAACACTACGAACATTCATTCATGAAATCATGATTCATGAATTCTCTATGTACCTATGTATTTTATTTTCACATTGTACCTAAACTTTTGCAGACTAAAATATAGATACTACGTCTTTTTACATCATTTATGAATTTGTTTTTACATAAGTAGGATTGGTACCTACTTATGTAAAAACAAATTCGTAGGTATAGTAGTATCGCGAGGATAAAGGCCTTTTTTGTAGTGTTCGTGAAAGGACGGGCAATACGGGCATACCTGCCTAACGCATCTGTGTGCATTCTTGTTCATTGTGCGCTCACTAATACTACTATAACTCCGTGTACGGACTTGCGTGTAGTTACACTGTCTCACACTACAAAAAAGGCCTTTATCCTCGCGATACTACTATACCTAAGTTTTTTTTTAATTCTTGTGTCAACAGCAAAATCACCCATTTCCATATAAAAATATATACCTAAGCAGCACGTTTGTGATTCTTTATTTTGATCTTTCATTTTTTTTCCGTAAATAAATTTAACATCGATTAGGTACTAATAAACTATATGAACTATGTATGTAAAATCTATCTATCTATACCCTCACGCCACATCCCTTGCAGGGTAGGCAGAGAGGACAGAGCGTCAGAATATGTAGATCTTATTCTATGATGTAGATATTATGTCGTGGTTTACGTTCTTCGATATTGTCAAATATAGAAATACACAGAATACCTTAGATATCGTCATAACAGTCATAACAACATATAAGATAAGATAAGTCATAATAACAATAGCATTCTCAAAATAATATCGTATTTTTTATATACTTAATTTGATTAGTCGTCTACCAAAGTTTATGAAAGGTGCAATTGGTAAGAAATAAATGACTGATTTCATTATACATTATAATATAAAATCTAATTCTGGACATTAAAAATAATAAGTATCTTACCTACCTATAAGTATCATAGCATGTAAACACGACATAATAGATATTTTGAAAGGTGAAATATTTTTATTTGTTTGGTCATTAAAATCTTCTTTATGAATAAGGATTATGGATTATGGACTGTCAACGAAATTTTTATTTCTTTATTTTTTTATTATTTTTTTTGTAATACAAAATATACCTATTAATTACCTAACCCACTTTTCTTTTAAAAAGTCCACTCTTCGCTGTATATCTGTTTAGATAAATACTTTTCATTCACCCACATCATTCAGAAAATCCGTTGTTCTCACAAAAAGTACATTATGACATTCAGAAAAAAAAACTATTATTTGTTTGTTCGAGAAATCGACTAAAAATGTACATACGTACGAGTATGTATTCGTAATTCGTTTATCCTAATATTCCTAATAGTATGTATTATGAAATGTTCGGTGATTTAAATCTTCATTAGGTACGTACGTCGTACAATGTGCTATTTCATTTGTCGTATTTGTTTTTACAATTATGTATTACCTACTTGAATATCGATTATTTTTTATTGCCCTTAGAAATGCAATCACTGTATAGGTAGGTACATAATATGTACTTATTAATTACCTACATTGAAGGTAAGTACCTACTTATCTAGGTAATAGGTATACAGTATGCACTCGATTTTACCTGCTAATTTGGCTCTTTAGGTACATTATTTATCACTAATTAGAGCAGAATTTATAAATACCTCCAATATTTTGATTTGGTTGTCTCTTACTCCAGTATACCAAATACCTATTTATTAGGAATACCTACTTATAAAATTATCTATTAGGTATATGCTATATTTAATTATCTTGGCAATCAACCCGTAAAGAGTGATTTGTGGCAATACAAAAATAAATGAAATTAAATCAATGCAATTATTAGAATAATTTTGATAATTATAGGTAGATTTGTGAAAACAAACAAATTGAAAGTATTCCTTTTGTTATTGAAATTTTAATTTTTGATGGGTACCGCACCTATAGTAAAAATAATATTGTAGTGGTAACGCTGATAATGGAAGAATATACTATTATTGTTGTATTGTCCGGCTAATTGCCCAGCTGTAAAATTATTATATTTTGTTATTTTATAATCTACTACTTATTGACTATTGTACCTACACACTTGAGTACAAAATAATAATAGTACTATAATAAATAAAAAGTGTGAACATTCATTCATTCATGAGTATTTTATTTACGCATTGTCATTATTCATTATAATCATTCATTATACACTTTTGGAGACTGAAGGTTAGACGCTATTTTTTACAAATATGTATTATTTTTATATTATTTACTAATTTATACATACGTTTTGAACTGGGCATCTTGAAATTTATTGAAGTAGATACTAATTACATATCTAAATACGTACTCTCTCTCTCTCCCTCTTAGGGCAAAGCACCCGAGCTCGAGTGATACATGAAATTGATACCTAATAATTTTAATCCTATACAATATACCTACCTAGTACCTACTATTCTAAAAATTCATAGTATGAACTGTGTAGTAGCTCAGGACGAATATTATGAAATAAAAAAAATATGACATGTTATTTTATGTCCGAATTTTGTAAAGATTCTACCATAGAATTATTCTACATTACCTGACCGCTGTAGTATCTACTGATCTTAGATCTATTGTCTACAATATTATCTATTGTCAGAATACCGATAACGGCGATTACACTTACTGAGCACAGGTAGTTGCTATACAAAATAAACTTAGGACCGTAAACAATACAAAAGGGGAGGTCCTTTGGTGCGGTGTGAAGGGGTTCGAGGGGAATTTTTGTAATAGCCCCACCCATTTGCGAATTTTGTTTTGCTTTTCTATCTGCCTTAAACAAAGACATATAATATACAAGTACGTTTAACAAGGTAACGTTTAGAAGTGACAAAAAACGAGCGCCGCAGGCGAAATTTTTTAGACAAATGGGTGAATTGATGAACCTGGCTATCTTTCTATAGTAGGTAACACATATAGTTTTTTTTTCCTTTGTTAGGTCAGGGGACCGTATATCCCCTGCGTCACTGCGACCAGAGTAGATCTATTGTGACACAACACATATAGTTACAGGTATTGTAAATAGGGGAAGTGACCATGCAAGAAGTAACCAAATTTTAGTAATATAAGATATCGTAAATCTAGCTTACTTATCATGAAATAAAAAAAAACTTAGGCACCTA
This sequence comes from Ceraclea dissimilis, assembly GCA_963576895.1. Classification (NCBI taxonomy): domain Eukaryota; kingdom Metazoa; phylum Arthropoda; class Insecta; order Trichoptera; family Leptoceridae; genus Ceraclea; species Ceraclea dissimilis. The sequence goes on along the minus strand of OY756379.1, from coordinate 64,793 downwards.
ACACGCAAACAGGTTTTATTAGCGCCGCAGGCAATTTTTTTATACGAAATTTAATGTAATTTAACATATTTTCATAATAATTTAAGAAAATTCAGAGATTTTTTTTAATTTGTGTGTTTTATCAAGACGTTTTTTATATGTTGATCCATTTTGCCGCCCCCTGAAATCTGCCGCCCGGGGCGGACCGCCCCCCCCGCCCCACCCTAGTTACGCCACTGCTTCTGCAAGGAACTCCCACAATTCCGAGTGGAATTAAAAGTTAATATTGTGAATGACTTCATTACAGGACTGGCGCCACGCTTACTTCGGCGCTGGTGTAGTTGGTGTGATCCTAGCCATTCTCACAGCCTTGCTACAGGAGCCTCCTCGGCAGGCAATAGGGGAGGAGGGAGCCACGAGGACTGATGATGATGACCCGAAGAAGAAGATCACCATCTGGAGTGTCCTCATACAACCCAGGATTATACTCCTCTGTCTAGCGGCCTCCATCAGACAATGCGGTCAGTAAATCAAGTGTTTTGTTATTTCTGATAAGTGAGGCACCTGTCAGAACATTGGTAATTAGATGAAATCATTAGACTTATTATATGAAGCCGTTGCACTCTCCAATGAATGCAGAATTATACTCATACGCCACCATCATAATGTCATCCATATTAATGAACTCGTAGTGTCTATAGTCAATTTACATCACTTGGCACTAGGCAGAGTCAGTACTCAGTACTTGAAAGCATTATTGCACTACTTGACATTGAACTCCGGAATAAACCCTAAGCTTTCCTTAAACTCTATTCTTTAATAGTCTTACCTACACGTGGGACTACAGAGTATAGAGGTGCCCCACAGTGAATTATAAGTGTGGCTTGTATTACTAGAGATGGTCTGTCTGCAGCTGTGCTGAGAGCACACTGGGTTGGTTGTACTGTACATACATCAGGTACACTTTGTATAAGGTTACCCTTTAATACTTTCTGTTTGTAAACTATGTAAGAACATTAACTATACAAGTATTCTTCTTCTTCCTGGCACTCTTCTTCTTTGTCCTGCCCTTCTGTCCCGGTTCATCCCGGTTCATCCAGGGTCGGGCCTCCTCGTATGAAGGCACCAGGATCTCCTGTCCTGGGTTGTCACTGTTGGGATTCTTGTTGGGTTCTTCCTGGCGCTATCCCAATTTATTGCCGCTGAAGGCTATCCTCATCCTAAGGTTGTATAATGCATACTCTTCTATTCCCTATGTCATCTTCATCTAAGCCATTTCTCCGCAGGATCCTGTCGCATTGTGTCATCCAGCAGGTATTCTTTGGTCTTACTCTTGATATTAATGCGTCGAGGGAGATTCAATGAAATTACTTTGTTAACGATGTATTCCAGTGGTCTCCGCCTTATATGTCCTTACCGTCTTAGTTGCCTCTCTCTAGCTTATTATTTATGCCAGTAACAGCCATGCTACCACGAATGCGTGAACTTGTTATTGAATCTTTGAATGATACACACGCTGACCACCTGAGCATTCGCATCTCTGCGTTTCAGGTTGCCTGGTGAACGTGTTATAGACAGTCCAGCATTCGGAGCCATGTATACCTCTATACTCGTACATACCTACGAAGTCTAATTTTATTATGAGTGCATATTTTAGCAATAGGTACAGTTAACACCATAGTTAGTTCATGAATGATCTGGTGACATTGTGGTGAGAATTACCAGCCATCTATCAGTAGCCGCATTATATTATATTAGGTATACCGAATACCTTATATCCTGGTGTAGATATTTAACTTTATATATAGTCAGTCATATAAGATCCTAGTCGTCTCGCCTTATCTATATCCTCAATCCTGGTAACTAAAATAATACATGGACAGTGGACTCGCTTTTCTTTATGTTAAGTATCTGGAAACAGTGGCGGATCCAGGATTCAATTTTGGAGGGGGCTGAATGTTGTCACATGGTAAAAAGTACTGTCACTCAACGTTTTGGGGGGGGGCTGAGGGGCTGAAACCCCTAGATTTGTTGTATATAAAGTACTGTCACTAATGGTTTTGGAGGGAGCTTCAGCACTAGCCCCTAGCACCTAGCCCCCCCCCCCTGGATCCGCTAGTGTCTGGAAATATTGTAAAGATGAGAGGACAGCAATATGTCCTCATTGTGTGCATGTGTTATATTATGTAGGTACTGATATAACTTGCAGGTGGCATGTGCTTCGCCTACAACGCTGACCTCTACTACAGAGAGTACTTCCCCGACATAGACCTGAGCTGGTGGCTGTTTGCTGTCACTGTGGTCATAGGCTCCGTGGGGGTGGTCATAGGAGGGATCATATCAGACAAGTATGTCCCACTCTACTCTATACACAGTGATACCAAGCAGCTGTACCTAATAGACAGTCATCCGGCGCTCTTTCTCTCATCAATAAGAGTCTGAATAGAGCTGCACGCATAATTAATTAATTACATACTTACTTCTGATATTAATTAAAGATACAAGTATAAGGAATATCCATTAGGTAATACTCTCAGCTCTATATACTGTGAGAAACACATAATCAGCAATTCAATCTGATACTGCAGAGCTTCCCAAAGCGTGCGACGTGAAGCCCCGAGACGTGGCAAGTTTTATGTAAGTAGTGACTAGAGGTACTATATATCTAAAGAAATCACAAGATCACACTAATCAATTAATCCGCGGTTTATGTTTCAAAAGTTCTGATTGCTTATAATTTATATGTAATTAGAACCTTTTCCCGTTGAACCTATTGTTTATCATTATTCTACTACTTATTTTTCTGTCTCTCTGTTATTCATCATGCTAAATAATTTCCTGGATAAATCCTAAATCCTTACGGACGTCGTGAGCTGCGATAGTTTGGGAACTTCTGATGTAGTGGATATAATGTATAGTTTTATAAAGTATTGTATGTGTAGCATACATTGTGTACATTAATGTGTAAAATACGTGTAGTGACGTAGAATTCGCGATGTGAATGTATACACTGTACTGTATTGTATGGACTGTACATTGTGTTATATAACCGGTTGTCAGAGAGTAGTATATCTACGTAGCACCAGCCCTGGGGGTTTCAAACACGAGAGACCACAAGACGTCATCAGGTGAAATGACCAATGGTTAGGCATTATTATACGCAATACAATATAGACTGACTCATGTCACGTGACACAGTATACCTACACACTATACCCAATACTAGCTTTATATTAAGTATGTACCACAAAGCTTGATTCATGATCTTGTTTCCCAGTGGCTGATATAGTAGGTACATATAATATATACGCATGAATGTATCAGCTACGTTCATGTAAACATATTTCCCATATAATTTCCCAGAAACCAGTTAGTATGTGAATGCTCTATTAATATTTGTGTAAAATCCCCAATAATCTGATTCACCTGATGTTTTGTTAATAAGTGCTGCACTCTATATAAATACTATGTTGAGTGTTTCTCTCATAACTGTTCTATAAGCGTATATAATATCATAGATATTTCATCTATGGACCGCCAGTCTGAACATATGAAGGGTGGAAACATCGCATCAGCTGATCGTTGGCAGAAGCTTTATGGCGTTGTTTAGCTCAATATGTCTATGGTATAAACAGGAACCATCTATGGTCTTCACTCTTCATTCCATATTATTGTATGAGAAGTTACCATCAAATATTAATAAACTACTATGAAGGTAAAGGAAGCATTTCAATGTAAAGCAATTGATATAACTGGTGTTGGTTGATAATGTAATTGATAGAGATCACACAATACTAGTACTTCCTATCTAATTACAATCTAACTTAACCATAATGATAAGCGATATAATATAACCCTATCAATTGCAATACTGCGATGTATATTATGATTATATACTTTGTATCTATTTAGTCTGACCGCAATGTTTTTTCCATAATATCTATAAACGGAAGTACCTATAGTTTCATTTACAAACATAACAATCACCAAACCACTACAATCTCTAGGAGCTATGGTCCCTTCTCCCTGACATCCATACATCACATCGTATAGTACAGTGGCTCTTCCCCTCTATGGAGCGTATGATGTCATGATGTATAAAATAAATAAAATAAAATAAAATAAAATAATCTTTATTGTACTAAAAATTATCGTACAATGGGCGGACTTATTGCCAAATGGCAATTTCTGCCAGCCAACCCATAACAGAGATTAAATTGAGATACACCTAATTATAATAAGTACCAAAAGGGTACCTTAACTTAACAATAATTGAATACTAAATACATACACAGATAAACATATTATACATATATAAATATATACATAAATGGTATATATTTATATATGTATAATATGTTTAACGTCGAGAACTACAGGCCAATATGCATACAGTCTACCGCTGCTAAGGTTTTTGAAACAGTCATATTGAGTAGAGTTGCATTCGGGGTGGATTCGTATATTGCACAGGAACAGCATGGTTTTACAAACGGCAGATCCACCTTGACAAATCTTATGCTCTATAATGGCTACCTGTCTGATGCTCTTGCTGCAGGTTGTCAGGTGGACTCTGTCTATACAGATTTCTCTAAGGCATTCGACACGGTCAACCATGCTGTTCTGATAGGAAAGCTGAAACACATTATGGGCGACGATTGTGCTCTTGTACGGTGGCTGGAAAGTTACTTAACTGGGCGGTCGTTGATTGTTAGGGTGGGGAGTAGTCTATCTTTCGAGTTTCTGGCAACGAGTGGGGTACCCCAGGGATCACATCTTGGCCCGGTGTTATTCAATTTGTTCATTAATGACATAACTGGAATTTTTAGTGACGTTGGGTTCCTACTTTATGCTGACGATCTTAAGATATTTAGAGTCATACGCGGCCCGGATGATTGTGAGGTTCTGCAGAGAAACCTAAACGCTTTGCATTCATGGTGTTTGGAAAATGGATTGGTACTGAACGTTAAAAAGTGCAACAGTATTAGCTTCACTCGCTCTAGGACCAGAATATTATATACATACTCAATAGGCGGCTGTGGGTTGGAGATTTTGCGCGAGATCAGGGATCTTGGTATCTTGCTTGACGAAGGACTAAATTATATTGCACACATAAACAGGATCAGAGATAGCGCGTGTAGAATGCTTGGCCTTATTTTGAGAATGTCACGGGACTTCAAGGACTTAAAAACCATCAAAACTCTCTATGTGGCGTACGTACGTAGTCAACTGGAGTATGTGTCGACTGTTTGGTCGCCGTATTATGCCGTACATACCTTGGCGGTCGAGTCAATCCAGCGAAAGTTTCTGAGATACATGAATTACAGACTAGGGATTCCTATAGATGACATTGACTATAATTACCTTTTGCTGGAGACGAGACTACTTAGGCTATCTGACCGTAGAATCATTGCCGACATTTTGACATTGAAGAAAATTATAGATGGTTCCCTGAAATGCCCTGAACTCCTTGCCCTGATAAATTTTCATATCCCAGGTAGAAGCACAAGACAGGTAGCATTGTTCGCAATCGGGTACACACACACCAACATTCACTATAATGCCTCTTTAAATAGACTACATATTTTGGGCAATGAGTACCAGAATTGCATAGACATTTTTAATGACTCCCAATCTGCCATTAAGAAAGAGTTATTTTCGGTATTTACTACTAATTACTGTAACGAGACCGCCTGACCTTATAAGCCTGTGTCTATTCTGCTGATGGGTGTGTGAGGTCTGGTGTTGTTTTTCCTGGGTTGTGTTTTCTTTTCCTGGTTTGATTCATCCGTAAAACCAAACATTCCGGACACCAATCAGTAGAATTAAAGATAAACTCGATTACTGTTTTTTTTTTTTTTTTTTTTTTTTTTTTTTTTTTTTTTTTTTTTTTTTGTTTTTTGTTTTTTTTTTTTTTTTGTTGGTGCCTTGTTCTTGTCTCATTGCTATTATATATTATCATAATTTTTATTTATTGACTCGTTATAGATGTTTTAATTATTACATAATATTTTTATCAATGTTCAAATATGGTCTTGTCTTTTTGTTATATTTTTTTATCGATACTTGACTTATGCTGTTGTTTTTTATTGATGGATGAGGATTGACGCAAGTCCCGATCGTAGAGCGCATCTAAGCGGTTGTGTTAGTTGCGAGTATTTGCGATATTATTGTGAGAATACAGTATTTAATTTATTAAGTCCGAAGCAGCAAAACATCTAGAGTGGTTCAAAAATTTTTTTTCTTTTAATTTTTTTTTTTCCTTTTTCTTTTTTTTATTTAATTATTTAATTTTTTCAACCTTTTTGTAGATTCCATAGTGGAACAGGTTCCTCCAATATGGAGGTACCCCTGGTCCCTCCAGATCCTCCCGACCCGAGAAAGAGACCTCTTTCTCCGGATGTAGATATATCCATTTCTTCCCCTCCGTCTAAAGTTCCTGCCATATCTCCCAATCCTCCTCCTTCTCCCCAACTCCCTTACTCCCAACCTTTAACTTACAAATCCACGTCATTAGGGCCATTCTTGGTCTATGTCCAAAATGAAGATTCATCCAAACCAATACGTGCGCTGGATTTTGGTAAGTTGTTGTATTCTTTAAAAATTCAAGGTATCATCACCGGCTCAGTGAAGGCTGAGGGTAAATATAAAATATCTTTGACATTTTTGAACCCTAAATATGCAAACAACTTTTTGGATAGCCCGATAATAACTGAAAACAAATTAAAAGCGTATATCCCCACATTCAAGCTAACCAAACAAGGAGTAATTAGAGGAATTAGTGAGGATATCGATATGGAGGAATTAATAAAGTATTCTGAGCCCTCCCAATGGAAATTAATCAAGGCAAGGAGATTAAATAGGAAGATTCAGTCTAGTGAGGGAGCCACATGGAAGCCCTCACAAACCGTAGTTGTTACCTTCGAAGGGCAATCCCTTCCGGAGTTCGTATTTTTGTTCCACAATGCATTTAGGGTTGAGCAATATGTCTTTCCCACCATCCTGTGCTACAACTGTAGTAGGTACGGGCATACCAGAGCACAATGCCGATCATCGGCCCGTTGTTATAAATGTGGCGATGCTCATAATGGCGAAAATTGTCTGTCCCAAATTTTAAAGTGCATTAATTGTGGAGGGCAACACTCTGCTGCAAATCTATCTTGTCCTGAACTCAAAAGACAACAGGACGTAAAAAAAACTATGGCTACGAACAATGTATCTTACAAAGAGGCCCTCGCCGCCCATCCTCAAAAATTCTCTCTATATTCAGAAGCAATGTCCCAGGCCCTTCCTTCTTCATCAGTAAACTCAGCCTTGACAGATAATAATGTCCACCCCCCGACACCATCCAGTCATCGTAAGACTATTTTCAAATTCAAAACCCCTTCGCACCCCTCAGTACTACCTGGTTACAACCAACCTGATCACAATTCCCTTCTTTTTTGCCCAAATGGCAGTTCTTGGTCATCTGCTCCAAATGGATGTGCTCTCCCCAACAATCTTCCAGCCCCCGATCAATCTGAAAACTCCTCATCTTCTGGTTACCTCCAAAATAAATTTTCCTCTGGCAACAACAACTTTTTAAAAACAATGATTTCCATGTTAATAGAAATTCTCTCATCTCAAAATTCTTTACCGTCCAACGCAGCTCAACTGATTTCCATTCTTCAGACCTTTTTAACCGAAAATGGCTCCACAAACTTTTAGTTATAAAAACGTGTCATTTCTACAATGGAACAGCCGCAGCGCTGTATCAAATAGAGATGATATTTCATTCCTTTTAAGGAAATACAAAATAGATGTCGCTGCAATTTCGGAAACTTGGTTTTCCTCAGATTCCTTTGTATCGTTCCCAGGATATGACTGCCTTAGAGATGATCGCCCCGATGGTTACGGAGGGGCAGCTCTATTGATAAAAAAATCTTTCTCTTATGATCGTCTAATTCTTCCGACCTCCTCAAGAATGCAAATAGTCGCCGCAAAAATCATGGACATCACTGTGGTGTCGATGTACTCCCCGAGATCCCAGTTTGATACATTGTATTGGAACAGCATCGTCCCAATTTTCTCTTCTTCATATTTGATTATGGGTGATTTTAATGCACATTCCTCATCATGGGGCCCTCAAAAAACAGATTCAGCTGGCAAAGCGGTGCTGGATTGGGTCGACAACTTAAATTTATGTATCTTAAACGACGGCAGCCCCACTATAGTTCCTCCTCCACATCAGAATCCGACCGCGGTAGATTTAACGATTTGTACTGGTGAATTAGCTTCGCTGATCGCATGGGAAGTTCTCAAGGACCCTTTATCCAGCAATCACCTTCCTATAATAATAAGAATAAGATCCAACAATTCACAATCCAATTCGTCTCGTCATAAATCCGGATATAACACAAAGAGGGCTAACTGGAGTAAGTTTGGGGAGTCTATAGAGGGGGGTTTTATAGATCTCCCTTCTGATGATTCTATGAGTGATGTAAATATGGTTTCCGACAAGATTTCCCACCTCGTTCTTAGCGCAGCCGATGCTTCCATGCCTAGGAAGAGCTCTGTTGGACATCGTAGAGTATCTCCCCCCTGGTGGGACGAGGAATGTACGGCTATGGTTAGGCAACGTTCTGTGGCAATGAAAACCTACAGAAGGAACATGTCTCTTGAAAATTATCTCTCCCTTCGAAAGGTTCAGGCTCAAACCAAAAGAGTTCTTAGGAGTAAGAAAAGGCAGGGATGGTTCAGATTTTGTAGCTCTCTCTCTCCGGATACACCACCATCAGACGTCTGGAATTCCGTAAATGCTTTTAGAGGTGCCTATTCCCCAAGACCTAACACTTCAAAATGTACATCCTGGATTGATGGTTTTGTGCGGATTCTGGCTCCTGCGTATGCTCCCGGGGAGTTTGAGCTGCGGAAGGACTCTGTCTTCGCGCCCCAGCAATCATGTATTCTCTCTTCCCCTTTTTCCTTTAACGAACTGGATGTAGCAATTCAATCCGCAGGTGATTCTGCCCCTGGTCCAGACCAGATCCCATACTCCTTTATTCGACACTTTCCTAGACCCCTTCTTCTCAAACTTTTATCATTATTCAATGTGATTCTCACTACAGGTTCGGTCCCTTCATCATGGAAGCAACAATTTGTCGTACCAATTCCCAAGCCAGGTAAAGACTCGACGTTGGGATCCTCATACAGACCCATAGCTCTATCATGCTGCTTCCTAAAAATCCTCGAGCGGATGATAAAGGCTAGACTGGAGTGGTTCGTGGAGAGAGAAGCACTTCTGCCAGAGTGGCAATTTGGTTTCCGGAAGAGCCGATCGTGCCTAGACAACTTGAGCATTTTGGTGACTGATATTCATATTGCTAGAGCCCATAAGACGGATCTTATTGCGTGTTTTCTAGACATTCGTAGCGCTTACGATAATGTGTTGCTCCCAATATTGTTTGAAAAATTGTTATCTTTAGGTATTCCGGACATTATTTGCCGTCTGATTTTCAACATAATGTGCGAGAGGGAGCTCCTGATTAAGACTCCAGAGGGCGTGGTTGTGAGAAGAGTATATAAAGGACTACCGCAGGGGTCAGTCTTAAGCCCCCTACTCTTTAACGTCTACACTCAGGACATCCAGTCTCTGATTCCTACTTCTTGTAGTGTCTTGCAATATGCCGATGACTTTGTTGTTTACAGCGCTGAAAAATCCATTGCTCGATCGAGTGAGGTCATGGAGAGTACTCTCGAATCCCTTAGCGGCTGGTTTAAGAAAAATGGTCTTACTCTTTCGCCTAATAAAAGTAAAATTGTGTGTTTTTCAAACAAGCATAGAATTCCTAACATTGGTATCAAATTTGATAATATTCCGGTTCCTTCGGAAGATTCTGTTAAATTTCTTGGCATGACCCTGCACCGGAAGCTCTCATGGAACATTCATATCGAGAAGGTCATTGCAAAATGTGAAAAAAACATAAACATTCTCCGTGCGGTGGCAAGAGTGTGGTGGGGTTCTCACCCAACTACAATGCGAACCCTGTACGATGCTCTGATAAGAAGTGTTCTAGATTACGGTGCATTCTTGTTTGAGCCTCTGCCGAATTACCTTGCAGATAAACTGGAAAGAATGCAGAACAAGTCAATTAGAGTCATCTTAGGAGCTATGCGGTCTTCACCTATCGTGGCCTTACAGGCCGAATGTGTCGAAATGCCACTTTTTCTTAGAAGAAAATCCCTTGCATTAAAGTTTCTTGCGGCAAGGCTGGCTCAGGAGAATCATTTGATCTTTCCCAAATTACAGGTACTCATTCAGAGATGTCAGACCGTTCCTTACTGGCGTTCTAGAATATACCCATTGCTGTGCTCGTCCTATCATTATGTCTTAAACAGTTTCCCGGATTCATTTCATTCTCTTTTACCAATGTTCTCTCTTCCGTTTGAGGCTACAACATTTCGTCCAGATGTGCTCCGGCACATGGATATTGACAAGTCAGCTTCGACTATGGATCCTAGTTCAGTCAACAAACTTTTCTTAGAGAAAGTAGAGGAAAGGTGGCCCTCACATGCCAGGTTTTTCACTGACGGCTCGAAATCTCTAGAGGGCGACTGTGGGGCAGCCTTTTGTGCCCCATCTCTCGGTATAGAGAGACAATTCCAACTTCCACGGTCCGCATCCATCTTCACAGCGGAATGTATTGCCCTTCGGGAGGCGCTAACGGAGATCCTTTTGACTACCACCCCATACTCAATCATATTCACAGACTCTTTTAGCCTTGTAGATAACTTGTGTTCTGTTAAGAAATCATCAATAAATAATCACCTCATATATGATATTCTGAAATCTCTTTACGTGGCCTCTTCTCGTAAACTAGACATTACAGTCTGTTGGATTCCTTCCCATGTTGGTATAGCTGGAAACGAGCGTGCTGACGCTCTTGCTAAGCAGGCATGCAGCTGTAGTATTATCCCTCCTATGTTTGCTCTTCCTATTGCGGATTGCCAGAGAGTGACGAAACTTTCTGTCATGAGCGAGTGGAATGAGTGTTACTCCAATTCTACTACTGGTTCCCATTATAGGAGTATTCAACCGTCTGTTCCATCGCACCCATGGTTTAACAAAAGCAAACTTCCAAAGTTAAATGTGTCATTACTGTGCAGACTCAGAATTGGTCACGTCATCTTAGCCGCACACCTTTTCAAAATTAATGTCGTGAGCTCCCCACTATGTGAATGTGGAGAAGATGCTGAAACTGTTGACCACATATTCTTCGGTTGTCCCCTTTTGCCGAACGAGGAATTCCTGAAGGACATCAGCGGGGTGTGCAAGACCTTGCCTATTAACATTCAATCGCTGTTAGCTCTGAATTCTCCGAAAGTGAATAACTTCATTGTAAAACACTTGAAGAAATATGATAAAAAGGTGTAACCGAGTTTTGGAATCATAAGTGTAATTTGTATTAAAATCTACCAAACGTGTTTTAAAAACGGGTTACTTGAAATCGGGAAATAAAAAATCCTTTTCATAACATTGATTAAAAAAAAATAAAAAAAAAAAAAAAAAAAACATTTTGCCCGACTCTATATTCCATTAACTTTAATTTTGCCTGTAGTTCCTGGAATTGAATTGTATTTTTGAGTGTACCTACGGCCTGTATATAACTGTGCTGTGCGGTCAGAGAGATATTGTTGTATATATTCTGTGTTTGTCATACAATAGTTTTTTCATTGATGTTATATAAATAACATGTTTGTCGTACATGTTGAAGATATTGAAACATTTTATAACACTGCATTTAGTATTTGTTACCTAAATATAAAATACTATGATTCGTCACTCTCAGTGTAAGTAAATCAGTAAATAAACAAAACACTTGACAATGGCAAAATCACCCGCAGACGGGTGCGTGCCATATTTAAATAAGAAGAAGAAGAAGAGGATTGACGCATTCCTGATATTGACCCATTTGTTAATTTTTTTTTGTTGGAGATTTATTTTATCATTGTTTCTATTCTGTGAATTTTTGTTGAGATTTTGTTTGTTTACTATTTAAATGTTTTGCTTTTTGTTATTTATTCACAATTACGTTTTGTTTTTACCTTGAATTTTTGTCAACATTGGTTTGTTATTGTGATATTATAATGATTGCCTGTTTCTTTTTTTATATTGTAAAGGTGTAAACCGTATAAACTTTAATAAATAAAATAAATAAATATGGGATGGGATAGGGTAAGGGAGGGATGCTGGGTTCAGGAGGGACTGGTAGTGGGATTTGAAACAGAAAGGTAATGCTGCTTCAGTCTACTCTTGAAAGCGGAAATAGTTGGTGCGAGTCTGATTTATTTATTTATTTATTTATTTATTTATCTATGGTACAAATACAGTCACAACAGTACAATTAAACAGGAATATGTATTGACAAACCTGACCAATTACATTTGTACACAAATAGCAACACACAAACACAGTAACACAAACTTAGACCTATACATACATAGCAAAAACAACTTAACTAATAGATATTCTGATTATACAATATATGAATATATGAAAGGATAGGATGGGAATGGAATAGAATGAGGAGGAGGAGAGGGATTGGATTGGGGAGGAAATATCCCGTGAGGTACAATTCCACTCAAGTTTATATTAGATCAAATTATTATCGTTATGAAATGGAATACAATGCAAAAATATATTTATATACACATATTATACACATATTATATAAATACGCACACATACATACACACTAGGTGCAATATCTTCTCAATGAACTCTTGTATGTTGAAGGAGACGCATTAAATAAATCTGCGTGATTAATATTTCCCGAGAGTTTACGATTGTAATATGTACAAGACCTTTTAACAAATTCATTTTGATTGGAGTTGGTGTTAGAATCATGGACATAGAACAGGGTGTAGTGTCTGCCAATTCTACTGGGAACATGGAAATTTAATTGACGTAGTAAGTAGGATGAGTCGACTAAGGAATTTACAATTCTATACAGGAACATCTGATCAGCAATTAATCTACGATTCATAAGCTTTGGCAGGTGAAAATGTCGTTCGATCTCATCGTAAGATTTGAATGTATAGTATGACCTAAAGTTAATAAAGTTCATAAACTTCTCTTGTACCCTCTCAATCCTGTTAACATACACGATATACCGCGGATTCCACACCTGAGAACAATACTCAAGGTGAGGACGGACGAAAGAGTTGTAGAGGAGAACAAAAGTATTGAAATTGTTAAAGAATTTACATGTTCTCAGAATGAAGCCGAGGCACTTAGTTGCCTTGGATACAATATTATCTACGTGTTTTTCGTATGTCAGTTTACTGTCCAGTAATACTGATGGATAATGGAAGGTCATTCCACAATCGCGCAGCCTGTACGGTGAAAGAATTAGTGAAAAACGATGTATGATGGATAGGGATTAAAAGCGTACGTTGTGCACCAGAACGGAGTGGTAGACCATGAGATGCCAGTGGAGTATGTATGTATAATGATTTACTATTCCAGGTTCGTAGCAAAGCTTGGTATTCGCTCCAGGGTGGCTGTGCTGGCCATCTCTCAGTTGGTCTCCACACTTCCAGCATTTGGCTCCATTGCCTTCGGTCCACTGTGGGCCATCATTACTCTGGCTATTTCATACTTCTTTGGTAAGTTGTTGTGTTGTGTGGCTTACAGCAGGTCCTGCACAACTCTCTATAATAACTGAATGTGTGATTGTTCCAGCTGAGATGTGGTTTGGTATTGTGTTTGCCATCTTAGTGGAGATTGTCCCACTGCGGGTTCGCTCCACTACAGTAGGAGTGTTCCTGTTTGTAATGAATAACATAGGAGGGAATCTCCCCATCGTAGTGGAGCCTGTCTCCAAGGCTATTGGCTACAGAGAAGCTCTGATGATTTTCTACGCTGGATTCTATGGAATTAGTAAGGTTTTATTTGTATCTAGTATCATTTGAGTTTCCATAATCTCCACACCCTTTAACATATAGTCGTGAACATAAGTGCTTTGTTTTACAATAATGGGGTAATCAGTAAATGCTGTGCGTGTATACACTTTTTTTTGTGCAAGCAACCCTTAGATATACGGATTAGGTGGCGAGCTTGATAAGTGCTTCGTGAAGGCTTAACAAATAACTGATGCGACACTCGACATTCTGTATTCTACAATTCGGTAAATCCACTGAGACATCGACACTGAAATACCTTCCCAACTCAAGTAAACAAGTAATAAAACCAGACGCGTTAATAACTTATACTCGTAGTACGAGATGTTATGTTTGTTTGATGTATGTGTGAATAAGATTGCTTGTCTGAGTCCTGCACATAGGGACTTATAATAATATGGATAGGTATACCTGTACTTATTAAATATCAGAATGTATGGAGCCTAATTGTATATTCCATATATTTCAGGTTCCATAATGTTTCTACTAACAATGTTCCTGATGGAAGGCCCCAAGGCCACCGCAGGATCTCCAGGTGCTGAACCCTCCACTCCTAGAATAGAAGATGTTCACCATCCTAATCCTAATGGCAGCATCCCTCTCACTGAGATGAGTAGAATGTAGAATGTAATACACATGCAGCCCTATGCTTCCTCCTATTATAATAAGTATCTATAATGTTCTTGATAATTATAAATTTCATTAGGTACCTACACCTACCTATTATTATATATTATGTTATAAGACTGATTGATGAGTAATAAATTATGAACAAATCAATCTGCATGATTTTCTCATTCAGTAAATACTTAAACTACACGAAAATAACAAACAATGCGCTTGGTGTAAATGCCAATACTCCTTCTCTTGTTACAGTTCCAACTTCTAACATAGATACCTTCATTAGTCTATTATGTCCAAGTCCTGTGATGTAGATCTATTATTGTCAAAGAGTACTTGTGCTATACTAACTGCATGAGAGTATCTGGAGGGATAATATACCACAATGTGGTCTGTAACTCCCATACAGATTACACATCTGATGGAGAGGACCGCTGCGCTGGAGACACAGTGGATTGGAGGAAGATTCAAGGCTTTGCTGCCAACTAATCTCACAGCGCGTCTCAAAGAAGAAGACAGTGAAATATACTAACTTAGTATTGTCGACACCAAGACTCTAATCTACATATGACTTTATATTAATCAAATCCCACATAAATATTTCAGTTCGTACGTATGTTCGTATTTTTCTCACTTCCCGTTACACATCATCCCTCTCATGGGTTTCCATGGATACAAAAGTTTATCCATAGAATTACTACTGGTCCAGCGTACAACATACTTGAAACAGAGAATACTTCGTGTCCAATTTCCACAATTTCCTGTTAATTCATTCCGGGGTAATCTTTTATATGAAATAGTTTTGTGCGTTCATTAATTGAGTGGATTTAGTAAACATTTCCAAGATACACATAGGATATAAAAAAATTAATAATATGTAGTCTTGGATAAGATATTTCATTACACAAAACATCAAAATTCAAGGTTTTTCAAGAAAATTTCCACCATGTCGTGTCGCTTTTGAGATGTCAGTTTTTAAAATTATAAGTTATTTTTAAATTTATTGAAAGGTATTGTAAGGTTAAATTCATTGTGAAATGTGAAGTTGGTTTGTATTTAGATTTTGCCATTGAAATAAAACCATTCGTCAAATTAAAAAGTGAGACATACTGAAATACCTATAACATAATGCGTTCTGTAATAACAAAATTTCATATTTTTTATAACTACAGATATCAAATTCTAATGAGGGACATAAGGTTTTTTCTCTAAATATGATGAATTATGTC
Organism: Ceraclea dissimilis; assembly: GCA_963576895.1. Taxonomy (NCBI): domain Eukaryota; kingdom Metazoa; phylum Arthropoda; class Insecta; order Trichoptera; family Leptoceridae; genus Ceraclea; species Ceraclea dissimilis. The sequence goes on along the minus strand of OY756379.1, from coordinate 49,026 downwards.
TCATCTATAAATTTAACACTCAATCTATATTCAACGATGATACCAACTTGACATATTAAAAATTTGAAAATATTATTCATGGTAGGTACTAGGTAGGTACTAAAATTTCTATTGGATGAAGCAAAGTAGGTAGGTACATACCTAATTAGACACTGAATCCCACATAAATATTTTAATTCGTACCTACTCCTATGCTTCTAACATTTTTCACTATATCCGTTATGAAGAATTATGTCCCTACAACTGATGCAGGTATATTTATAAACGAAAATAGTCAACAATAATAGGTAATTGGAATATCAAATGTTTCCCAAAATCAGATAAATATAAGCAAGTTATTGAAAACAGAGTAATATTCTAATTTCAAACTTGACATACCTATTATACCTACCTAATTACACAGAAAACAGGTATTATTTATATGGTAGGTAGGTACCTAAATTTTTATTCAGTGATACAAGGTAGGTACTTTCCTAATTAAACGCTAATTATATAGCAATAAATAATTTATTATTCTATACAATACCTTTAAAAAACACAGGTGAATCTCTGAAATAATATCATATTTTGCATTATTCTGGATAATGAAGCACACTTTTTACTCAAGATTATTATCAAACAACACTAAGTAATCGTTTCATTAGGAATTACTTATAATTTAAACAACAATAATATTAAGACAATATAACGACATTCCAACAAAATTTGACGTTTGCAACGTAGAATTGGGTAGAAAAAAAACTAACAGGTACTAAATATTTGTTAACCGAAAGCGTTATTTGTAACAGGTATTTGATATAACAGTAAGGAGTATTTATTAAATATCTGTTTAAAAAAAAGCTAATGAACTTGGATTTAAACGAATTTACCTATATTTGTTTAGTAAAAAGGTATAACTATACGAGTATTAATACTTTTTTAAATTATTTATTAGGTTAGTAAATAACAGGCAAGGCTTGCAGCTACTGCGAAATAACAGTTTTGGGAGTAACAGTTTAAATTAGCTAACGCCCAACACTAATAAATGTCAACGAGAAGTTTTTTTTTAAAATCGCTTTGACAGTGATGAAAATTGTCTTTAGCCAGCAGCGATGAGTGTCATACACGTAGGTAATTTATTATTATTCAAGGTGTTATATTATGAAACTAAAATACCTACTATGAAAAATATTAATCTTTAAGAATTATACCTAATTTCAGTTTAAGACTACCAAATTACGTACGATTTTAGCGGTTCGATTATGGTGTAAACATAATATGAATATGGCAACACTGATTCCTTTTGTCAGATGCGTCTGTCAACTTCAAACAAATTACGATGTTTTGTTTAGTTTGGCGTTTACATGTAATGTGTTATTATAGGCAGGCAATAATTCTAACACAATTTGGTGTGGAGAATAATTAATGTGCTTACATGAAATGAGTTTATATAGTATTTGATAGTATTATAATAATACATGGAGTGTTGAGTAGCAAAATCTGTGTTCAGACATAACCTCAAAAATTTTTTATGGTAATTTTTTTTTTAAATACTTATGTTTAAATTCATTGTTATAATTAATACTACTTCTCTTTAGGAAATACAAGGAAGTTACAAGACTTCGTCACTCGGAGCCATTTTGTGGTGTGTTTTTAACTATCTGATACCATTAGTGTAGGCAGTACAATGGTCTATTTGGGTGTGTGGAATATGACATCCAGAAGTCAACTGCAAGTTTTTAATCTCAGTGTGAGGATACACTTAAAGGTTCATTAAGGTTGAACATTCATGATGATTTAAAATTCCAGGTACGAATCATGAAATTGTAATCTGGCACTGTGAAAATCATGGAGTTCTGGATAATTTTAATGTTCGGATCACAGAATTTGTAGGGAAATTCAAGGTGCGTACAATGTTTCAATATGCATTTACCTACTACATATTTCTCTATGACTGTGTTTATCTTACTTAGTAATTGTTGAAGGTTTTCACTGTGATTACTCGATATCATAGCGTTTTAGAGATGCACCCTATGTAACTTAACTTGATTGACGTTTCGACACTCCTACTGGTCTCACCGAAAAACTAAGCAACAATGTTTATCTTAGTTAACTAGGTAATTTATTTAAAATAGATCTGATTAATTCCTGTTTTAGTAACTCGGAAAGCTGTGGAGGGGTATTCCTATGGTGCCAAACCGTTGGACGAGCCGATGTACTGAATTGAAATTTATTATTTGGAAATATAAAAAAAATTGATGGACGTCAATGGCGATAGACGAGACATTCATAGATTGTCAAAGATCCATGAAATTAAAGTTGTTTGGTCGGCTGATGCCAATAATTCTGTAATGATGTTTAATATTATAAGTAATCCTTAAATCACATACAAAATAAGCATGTTTGGTATACCTAAACGTCCTATTATTATATTCATTCAACAGATGGCTAATAAATAAATGGAATATAAATATATACCTAAACTACATCTTTGCATTACATTACTTTTTAAGAACATAAATACTACCTACATTAAAACCTTTAATAATTTGATATTTATTTTTTTAATAATTTCATGTAGACAAATTAGTAGTACCTACCTATTAAAACATTTTGATTATCTTTGTATGTATTAAGTGTTTATAGGAAAATAAACACATCAATAATTTACATTATTTTATGAATCTTAACTTTCCATACATAATGTTTTGTTAAGTAATATACACAACTGCTTTTTGGAAATACTTGGCTCTGAGTTGTACAACACACTTTTATCCATGAACGTCAAAAAGTACTACTACAGGATGAGAAAAGTGGGTTTGTATGTCATAATTTTATAGTAATTTACCCCCATGAAATCTTTTTCAAGAACATGCAGTACTCATTGCAATTGACATATATATTTCATTACACTTCACCGTTTCTTACGAGTATATTGAACTATTCCAAACACAAGAGTTTGCCGTTGCGAAGCACGGGAAATGTACCCCTAATGCTTATATTACCTATACTTCCATAAGGATGAACTCAAAGGTTGCATACAAGGGGAATGAAACATCAGATAAAGGTTCTCTATCCAAGCCCATGATGTTAGAAGTTAAAGTAGTTGGGCAGTCTGAATGCATGCAGGCTCATGATTGGTATGTGTGAAAGTCACCAAGGGAGGCAAGTATTATGATGAGAGCAGCTATAACTCATTACTTTATGATGTGATAGATGGATGAATGTGTTTCGGGTCCCATTGCTGAACTACTCCTTCATCCAAACCCAACATTTGACCGTAGCGAAGCACGGGTTCTTACGCTAGTTACAAATAATATTTCAATTGACCTGTTATCCGCTGTGACCTATAAGGAGATTCACGAAGGTGCTTATACTTATACTGTAGGTAGGTATATCCTCGTATCACAGCTCAGTATAAAGTCAATAGTTGTCACTAATAATAAGATAGATGTTGTGTTTATAAGAACAGGTATTATATTCTGGTCCTACAAGATGATTACACATTGGAGTTTCCACCTAAATATTACCCATACCCAATGTATCTATACTATAAACAATACTATTCATATTAATTATTTCCTAAAACTAGTTAATAACAACTCTTATAGATCTCCTATACCTAGTGAGTGCTATCTATCTGGTGCTGGTGTATATAGTATAGTATATATAATATAATATAATAATGGCAAGCGGGCGGCAGGCTCTGGTGTAAAAACCAACTGTAGGAATTCCTTTCCAATTAATAATCAAATAGTACCATTAAATTATATCATAAACACTCAGGAAATAATAAGGTAGGTACATAATATGATCATTATATACCTACCTACATAATACCATATGTAATGTAGGTAGGTAAGTACATATATAAGACGCTTCAATATAATTATTAATTGAAATGCATTTTATAATATAGGTCTAGTAATGTATATGTATATATATATAATATGTAGGGCAATACTCAATCACATCACATGCTTATTATACTTAAGTAACTTATAACAATAGAACTATATATATAAGTAAATATATATCCTACTTATAGGAGGTACCTACCTATATACAGTCACACAGCAGCCTGGAGTGCTCGATAAGCAAGGATCATAAGAGAACTACACACAGGACAAGTGATTTTGAGGACCTGATATCAGAACTTTTCAGAAATATGTGACAGTGACTGCTCACTAGGGCGAAACTGTTGTGAAGTCATTGTTTCTACCAGTCAACCTTACATTTGTTCAAATATTTAATCAACCAACACCAATACCACATACCTAATGGTAAGCGCATCTAATTTTTATTAATAACTGAAAAACTTTTTGTTTAAAAAATAACTATTTAGCTATTCTTAAACTCCCTCTTTCGATATTGAAAACGAGCGATAATTCTGGGATTTGATTCCGGGATAGTGTGAATGAGTGATAATATCTCGACTTGTCACCCATTAAGTAAGCCATGCATTAAGGCTACTCGGCTAATATACGTACTACATAAGTAATGATACATTTATGCAGGCAGTCAGTGCAATGTTTCCAGAACCGGATGTTGTTGTTTATAAACCTATGTATACTATAGTATGTATGTATGTATAATATAGTAATGAATATATGTTTATATTTATTGTAGTGTAATCCGCTTTCTTCATGTTATCTATCTATCCGTTATGTTATAATATCACATGGACCTATATAACTATATGAGTATAATATCTATTGTGTCCGAGCAGTTTCCTTTCAGTCTCTAGTGTTTAGTGTAGTTCCTGTAAGACTAGTTGAGTGTATAGAGATAGTGTCTGTGTAGTATTGTGGTTAAGTTCAACTTTTTGTATTACGCTGTGTATAGTATATGTATGTAGTATAATATGGTGGTAGTACGTCATATTATATTAGCAAGCAGCGGGCAGCGGGCGAGGTGATGTAAGGGACGCTGTACTCCGAGTAGCTCAGACCTCAGCCAACAGTGAGCGCGGTCACTCCTCTACAATCTCCCCGCGCACAGGAAGGCTGCTCATACAACTTACCACCCATTGGATCTGCACTCATCCCTAACTTTGTTTACAACTTGTTGGTGTTAGTGTGTTTGGTTTATAATTCAGGTTTGATGAAGTTCCTGTGTGTACTCTATATATAGTCCTTACAGTGTGGTGTAGGTAGTGTGTATATCTATACAGTGTCTGGGATCTGCCTACTTATTACTTATTGCCCACAGTGCTCCTCATTTAATTATACCTAATACTTGTGTAGTGAATATCTTGTGAGAAGCAGGAGACAGGACAGCAACAAGGTAAGGATTTCACTCATCTTTATTGTAATCTTTCATCCAACCATCCAACTGTACTGAGGTATACTCCCATACTCTATAGTATAGTAGATTTCCTGAGTGTCTTCCATTACGCCTACAATTTCTGTAATATTTTTATCTTGCCCTAAGGATATCTAGTAAAAGTTTAGACAATTAATCTTACATGCATTATACACATTACACAGATCGTAAGGACTTAACTAGGTATTTTGGGATAAAATTATTCCTAGATAATTTGTACTAGAAATATATATTTATTGATAAAGAAGCTGTGTGAAACCTAATGAACATTTTCTGATTATTTAATGAGAAGGTACACAGTTTTCTTTCATTAGGAATATAATATACAATGCGCATGTCTGGATATAATTCGTATAAACAAAAGGTTTAGTGATCTATAAGGCTCTATGGCTGTGCAATATGCATGTACGAGTAGTAGAGGTATGTAAGAAAAGCTCAAACAATGCAATAGTTCATATAAAATGCATAACAATATTATGGTCTAGTTAATATAAGCTGCCAAGTCTGTTGTCTGATTTGCTGTTGGTCAGTAGACATTACAATTCAGCGCCCTAAACTTGCAAACTAAAGTTCATAGAAGCTTTTGAGTTCGGAAATACTATGTTTAAAAAAACGTTTTCTCTTTCATGAAATACAGAATATTCTCCATAGGCTATACAATTTTTTTTTAGTGCCTCATCCTCTCTGACTAACCTGCGAGAGATGTGGCGTTAAGGATAGACGAAGAGATGTTTTATATATTAACACTTTATAGTGTGGGTGCTCGGGTTGACTTTCAGATATTATTTTATTGCTTTTGCAGTAAGTCCGCCTTTTGGCACACTACCATTGTCTTGTTTTTGTAATTAGGTATGCATATTTATCTTTGGCCAATAAAGATTTATTTATTTATGAGATATAGGTAGGTACCTACGTGTTTGTCGTACGCAGTATTATAGATAATTTGTCTTTGCCCTCTGACGAATGTAGAGTATTATGCAAATCCTCTAATTCTAATAATTTTCTAAGTAGGTACATACTTATATTAGGTACGAGTAGGTATATAATGATTTATCACACGTAATACAAAGAATTATAATTAGATAATAATATACCTATGTACCAAACACTATAGGTACTATATACCTAGAGCTGTAGACACTACCAAAAATACTAATTTTGAGGTAATTATGTTATGTTAGATACATACATATACGAGTATACCTACCAATTGGAGCGCGGCAGCTCTAGAAGATGACATTTTTTAACTTAACTTTGTAGGACCGGCACTAATAAGTAATAACCTAATAACACCAAAAATTCAGAATTACCGGACCTTTTGCAAGGCAAATGTCTAATTTAGATGGGGTATTACTAGTAAAGAAACTACATGAGAATATATTGTGTGATAAAGAAATCAACGAGCGAGAGTATCGTACCTCATGTAATATTATTAGGTGAGGGAGTTAGGGCATATTGACTGACTGACTGACTGACACACACAGGGAATCAAGTGAAGGATTATACAGTGACACAGTTAGATGTAGGTACTACAGAGTAGGTCACTTGTTATATAATTACTAATTAATTTATTACTTATTGTTTATTGTTTATTGTTGTATATCGTCCTTAGACCCTATGTCGGGCACTTGGACTCGTCAGTTTTACATAATTATATATATAACAATTAAGGCAATAATAACAACAATAATGCACAATATCAATGCTAAAGAGTGTAAAGGGCTCTGTTAGCATTTCGTCAGTGACATAGTATGAGCAAGACAAAAGATTGTGAAAGCACAATAAACAATCATTGATATAGTTCAATGCTGAAGTGAATGTAAATGGTTCATTCCAGCATTTCGTCGACAGAGTAAAATGATTTATCAACGAGGTACGTTTTCACTGCTTCCCTAAATTTACTATCACTCAGAGACTTCATTTCTTCAGGCAACTTGTTGAACAGGCGCACACTGAGGCAAACAAAACTTTTTGACAGCTTTGCCAATCTGTGTTTTACGGGTCGTATTCTTCCCTTGGAGCGAGTGTTGTAGTCGTGATAGTCTGAGTTAAGAGGGGTGTTGGGCATATTCTTGCGTGCAAAGAGCAAGCATTCATAGATGTACATGCCAGGAAAAGTGAGTATACCGAGTTCTTTAAAACAATTCCTGCATGACTCCCTTGGCCCCATGCCTTTTAATGTTCTAATGGCACGTTTCTGGAGTATAAAGATTCTGCACCAATCAGCCCCTCCGCCCCAGAATAACACTCCATACGACATAATGCTCTGGAAGTAGGCAAAGTACACAGTCCTGGCTGCAGCCTCACCACAGGTTTCCTTTACCTTTTTTATGGCATAAATTGCCGAGCACAGTTTCTTGGATATTGCCTCAATGTGCGGTGTCCATTGCAGCCTTGCGTCAATTTTTACACCTAGAAATTTTATGTTGTCTACCACCTCCAGTTTTCGCTGGGAAAGGCCAGACATTACCGGATCATCCTCTAAGTTTCTCTTCAGAGAAAAGTGAACCGCACCCGTTTTCGTCACATTCAATGCGAGTCCGTTATCCCCGAACCACTCACCCACCCCATCCAGAGCTTTAAGGGTCAAGGCAAGGGCATTTTGCTTATTATATTTTTCTTTAATTACAATTGATGTGTCGTCTGCAAACATAATTACCTTTTGATCTTTGGAGACACACTCTGGCAGATCATTTACATATAATAAAAACAGTATTGGCCCTAATATGGATCCCTGAGGCACTCCACGACACACCCGTGCTTCATTGGACCGAGCACCATTGATTTCCGTTACCTGTTGTCGATTTTGGAGGTACGATTTGAAGAAACTACATGCATTACCGGTGATTCCATAATAGTTAAGCTTATTGACAAGAATGTCATGGTCGACGCAGTCGAATGCCTTGGAAAGGTCGCAGAATACTCCATAAGCATCCGACTTACCGTCCAGTGACTCAAGGATCGTTTGAACAAGAGATGCTACACCATCGGATGTGCTCTTCCCCTTCTGAAAACCGAACTGTTGGGGGTGTAATATACTATTTTCAACTAGATAGTGGGTGAGCTGCTCGGCGACAACCTTCTCAAATATTTTGCTTAATACAGGCAGTATTGAGATTGGTCTATAGTTACTGGGGTCTGCTTTGTCACCCTTCTTATATATTGGTATAACTTTTGACATTTTAAGCTTTTCAGGGAATACGCCCTGTTCCATACACTGATTGAGAATGTTGGTGATTGAAGGGGCGAGTCCGTTAATGATTAATTTCAGAAAGTGGGTGGACATATGCCATAGATCATCAGATTTTTTTGTTTTAATATTTTTACATAGTTTAATTATTTCTGACTCTGTGATATTTCTAAGTTTAAAAACAGTATTGGGTCTACGAGTTGGAGTTAGATGCTTCATTGCTTTTTCTGTTGACGTCTTATGTGTAATTGAGGATGCTATATTTACAAAGAAATCATTGAAGCTGTTGGCAGTTTTCAACTTATGGGATTCATTAAAACAGTTCAAGTTATCATCGTTAGTTCTATTATCTCTACCAGTTTCACATTTTATTATATCCCACGTGGTTTTAATAGGATTTTTTGATTTATTTATTTTATCTGCTAGATATTTTTTCTTGGCTTCACCACAGACCTTTCTGAACACCGCACTGTAAGTCCTAATCTTATGTTTCAATGTCTCAGAGTTGTCAAATTTTTTCCTGCTGTACAATTCAAACAATTTTCTTCTAGATACTACAATACCAGGAGTTGCCCAGCTATCAAATGACTTACTGGTCTTAACTTTTATCGTTTTAATTGGAAAATGATTATTTACTTCGAGCATTAAAGTTGAAAAAAAATCATCAAATTTCTTATCTGCAGAGCATTGTGGGTGGGTGGGATTTACACTTTTGATAGATTCTATAAACTGTTTAACTTTGTCTTCACTGTACGTACGTTTGGTGATAAGTTATTATTATATATTAAATTATATATTAAATTACCTACAAACAACACAACATTCAATAACTAATTCATTACAATTATTCCCTGCTTGTGTTATGTAGAGGTGCCTACTGCCTACCTACAGATATAGCTCTTATCTTATACAAGAGTTATGCCCAATCCCACCAACTTACACCTAGGAAGGAGACCCCTAAGAAATTTCCATACAAAAACAGAGATAATATTCTATTTATTAATTAAAGAACATCAGATTCCAGCACCACCACAGCCTAAATCCATATGAAATGCAACATGCAGCTCACCTGCCCTGGGCGGAGATATTTGGGCACCTAACGTAGGTGAGCTGCATGTTGCATTTCATATGGATTTAGGCTGTGGTGGTGCTGGAATCTGATGTTCTTTATTCAATAAATAGAATATTATCTCTATTTTTGTATGGAAAATTCTTAGGGCTCTCCTTCCTAGGTAAAAGTTGGTGGGATTGGGCATTAGAGTTGTATTCCCATGTGGCAAGTTATTGTGCCAATTAATATCACATGAAGTTCTGCATACATATATACTCTCTACATACCTACTATATGGCATATATCTGCACCGCATGTATTACAAGTACCTATCCGTGGGGAACAATGGATCTAGTACCTAGAGGATAACATTTTTATTGCATTATGTCAGTTGGGCATTAATTCAACATCCTCCTAAATCAACAAGGTAACTCGATGGGAATCGTATTCTTAGGTATCTTTGCGCCTGCTACCTATAGAACCTATAGAGCATTAGATGTTATAAGACAACTCGAAGTAGATAGACTCCTATTCCAGAGGTCGTCAACCTTCTAGTGAAGGAGTATTTGGCCTGTGAAATGTTGCAGAGTCACTCTGCGCCCGCGGTCCAAGTCAAGGTCATATTATAATGTACGTTACTCTCATGATCAGCGGTTTCCCATTCGCGCGGTTAAACATATTATCAACGAATACTCAACTTAACCCAGAACTTTTCTTTTAAACCTGATCCATGAAACTAGGTTTCGGAAATTCAAAAGAAAATAAAATATATGTATTGGTCCAAACCACACAAGGTACCTACCTCCATCAATAACATTAGAAATATAATATGGTATAACCAAGAGGTCTACCTGCTACCTTCCAACTTGCAATAAAGATTGTTACTAAGTTGCAGTCAATCCCTTATTCTTGCTGTTGAGTTCATATGCTACTACTAACATATGTGGCTGTACGTGTACACTGTACAGAGTACAATGCCAGTCATTCATACACTTATTTGCTGCACAAATGTTCAGCAGGTCCAGGAGCGCCCTCTACATAGTAATATCTTCCAGCTAACCCACCTGTCACTTGTTAGTGGTTACAGCTATACTCACTAGCTGTGTGGTGTGGTGATATGGATGGGCTGCATTAACATCTGTTAGTAGTTAGGCACATTGGCATGATGAGATGATGTCTCGTGATACAGAGAGTAGGGAGGGGCCTCGTGTATATTATACTCTCAGGGCAGTGCGGCGCCCATAGGTCATGGCACTTATAATATCTTACAGTCCAGTGGCGTGACTGCACATCTCCACTCTAACATGAAGCTTCATATCATTACTCTAGATACTATACAGGGTGCCCCAAAAGCGATATAATGCCCCACAGAAGCTCTACTGATACACTGTAGGGTGGAGTGGAGATACTAACCTCGGAATTAGATTACTATGGCGGTGTTTGTAAATTGTACGACATAACACAAAGCAATCTCTGGAATTAATAAATTTTACATAAATATACTCTTAGTTAGTTGTAGGTACCTCATATACTTTCCTACTTTTGTTTTATTGTTGGCCGTATGATTTCTAAATTTTTTTTTTTTTTTTTTTTTTTTTTTATTTTATTGAAATTCTGACATTAATAACAATACATTTTTTTAGGTTCTACAGTGATTATCTTAAATAAGTATAATTACATTATACCCTCCCTTAAAAAGTGACACTTGTGTAAAGGGAGGGGAGCATGAAACATATTCCTAATAATAATTCCAATAATTACAACTTATAAATACAACACTTCCAATCATATCAATTTTTAACAACATACATAAGCAATAGAAACTATAGCTAACATAATACAGTGCACAAGTACATTGCAACTACGTAGGTACTTTTTAAACAAAAGTCAAAAATCCATCCATTGAGACAGCATTTAGATACAACATATTTTTCAGTTCTACCGACAATACAATAAGTTAATAATGTTACAAAGTTATATCAAAGTTATTATTCAAAGTAGATACCATTGTACCGTGTAGGTACCTAGGTATATATATATCACAATACCAAATGTATTTTGTTCACTTAAATTAATATTAAATAATAATAATTAAATGCAATATAAACTATTCTAAATCTAAACAGAACCTCGCAACTGAAACTGTTGGGTTTGGTTCTCTGTTAACTTTTCTTCCCGCTTTTTTTTGAAAAAGGTTTTTATTTGTAATTTAAATCTATTTTTACACTTAATGTCTCTTATTTCATAAGGTAACTGATTATAAACTATTCGTCCTCTGTATGTGTAGTGGTGTTGCGCTGTAGTAGTTCTACATTTAAGTATTTTTAAACTATTCGCCGACCGTGGTCTGCCTGACACGTTAGCCGCATATATTTCCGGCTTTTGGACAATGTCTCTGTGCACCTGAATTAAGGCATTCCTGTCAAATAACTCCTCAATCTGAGGGACAGGGAAAATTGCAAAGAGGTCGCTTGTGGGAAATGTTCTCGGTTTTTTTAATAGTATTTTAATTACCAGCCTTTGCAATATTCTGACAGGTGCCAAACTTGTAGTATACGCCGCTCCCCATCCAATGATGCCATACTGCAAAATGGACTGGCACAGTGCATAATACACTGATTTTAAACTATTTATATGTAAAATGTTTCTCAGCCTCAGAAATATATATATCAATTTTCTGATTCTTTTAATAGTTATTTCAATCTGATATTTCCATTTTATATTTTCATCGATGTTTATTCCCAAATACTTTAATTGTTTTGAAGGGTTTAATGGCCGACATTGACACTGGGTATTTTTGGGGCAACAATTATGTACTATTATTTTCAGGCTGGTAGGTATGGGTTTGCTTGTTAGTGAAAAATTGATAAATGTGGTTTTTTCAGTGTTCATGGATAGCAGATTTTGATCAAACCACACCTTCAATTTATTGATATCTTCATTTGCAGAGTTTATAAGGCCGTCCAAACTTGGATCCCGGATTATAATAACCGTGTCGTCCGCGTACGAAATTATTTTTCCCCTTGTGGTTATTCTGAACATGTCATTGACGTAAATAATGAACAGAATGGGGCCAATCACGGTTCCTTGTGGGATTCCAAATTTGGACGTCCGAGGACTGCTAAAGTGATTACTTATATTTACACATTGAATGCGATCACTCAAATAACTTTTGAACCAGCTTAGGGCTTTGTCCATGACACCATAGTTTTTAAGTTTTGTTATTAATTTTTCATGAGAAATGCTATCAAAAGCTTTGCGCAAGTCAATAAATATACCGCAGCATTTATCTCCCTCATCTAGAGCCTCCATTACTAAACGTGTCACCTCAGCCATTGCGTCACCCGTACTGCACCCGGGTCTAAAACCGAACTGATTTTCATTTAAGATACTATTCTGGGTTAGGTATTCAACGAGTTGTTTTTTCACAATCTTTTCAAATACTTTTGAAACATTTGAAACCAAGGATATAGGGCGATAATTGACGACATTTTCTTTTTTTCCCGATTTGTATATCGGTGTAACTAGAGTTTTTTTATAAATATTTGGGAAGGAGCCCGTTGCAAAGCTTATATTAATGATGTGTGCTAGAGGTGATGATATGAGATCTTTCGTAGCTTTCAGTATTTCGACCGTAATTTTATCATATCCTGGGGCTGTTCCACCACCCATGCCCACTATTATATTTTTTACATCCGTATCCGTAATGTTCCTAAAAAGCGAAATGCCATTTGCAACTACATTATTGTTTTCACCGTTCAAAATTTCCGGTTCAGTTTGGGAACTAGACTCTATCATCCGCGCCAGCGATTGTCCAACATCGACAAAATATTCATTAAAAACATTTGCGCACTCAACCGGTTGAACTTTTGGATCGATTAGATGGTCATTGCAGTTGATGAGCGGCAAATTAGTCGACTGTTTATTTTTTTTATCTATTATTTGCTTTATAGTACGCCACGTTTCTTTTGGATTACCCTCACTAGAATCTATTTTTACTTTATAATATTGTTCCTTTGTGTATCTTATTAGTTTTGTTAAATTATTTCTGTACAATATGTAATATTTTTTCAGTTTGTCATCTGTAGGATTTACTTTAGTTTGGTGAAATATTATTTGTTTCTGTCTTATTGATGCCAATAGGCCATTTGTAACCCAGGGCTTTAGTTTACGTTTTTTACACTTTATAATCTTAGTTGATGAGCTAGTACAAGAAAGTATGTGGGCCGATAAGATATTTTCAAAAGCTTCTGAACATTCATCGCTATTCGTTGAGTTAAATACACTAGTCCATATTTCTCGTGATAAATTATCGACAAGCATTTCAATATTTATTCGATTACATATTTTAGGAGTAGATTCGTGGCAGTTTCGAATATTTTCCATATGATAGCCAAATATGCAGGTATGGTGATCAGTAAGATTGGTTTTCCATATGACAGATGTGATATCGGCTGTGTTATCGGTGTTACACCATATATGGTCTATGCACGTCGGGGTTTGGTTAGGTACCTCACGCGTAAAATTATTGATACAAGATTTATAGTTGTACTGGATCATCATATTTATGTACTCGTCTCTCACATTTGTCATTCTACAGTTTTCTGAAGTATCCAAATTTATATCCCCAGCCACGACTGTAAACAAATTTCGACTATCTTTAATTATATTTTCCAGCGCAGTTATAAAGTTAAGTGGATTAGACTCGTGCGTTCGGTAAAGCGCGATAATTTGAGAAATATTTTTGTTATTAGAATCTGGACATATCCTCACTTTCAAACAATTTACTCGATCTATAGAAATGATTTCATTAACATCAATAATATTATAATCCTGTCTAACAAACACCGCAACTCCAGAACATTTATTAATAAAATGTTTTGTAGCAATACATTGGTGGTACGTAGGTATACTGAAATTAACATCACCATTTGTTTGCGTTTCTGTCAACACTATAACAACCGGCCTCACAATCAAATCATTTAAATGAACTATGAAATCATCAAAATTTTTATTAATACCACGTATATTAAAGTTGAGAACACTGAAACCGGACACACAATTAGACAATACACCATTACATTCTGCAAATGTAATACAATTATTTTCATTTATTTGACAACTTTGATCTATGTTATTTATTATTGTTGAAAAATCTTCCATGTTTTTTTTTTTTTTATTTACAGTGTTATTATTTTTAATCCTCGTAGTTGATTGCTTGTTTTGCTCTTCTCATCATCTGACTTCTAACTGCACATTCCTCGCTGTCTGCTCTGTGGTCCGTGCTGTGTTGGAGCGCTTTGAAACGTTGGTTTCTTGAGGTGCAATTGATACATTTTGGTGGTTCCATCCTATGGGGGCACTCCGCAACTTTGTGCTCCTCTGCACAGTGTGCGCATCGAGGGCCGTTCATAATATTGGCACACCTTCTTGATGTGTGCCCGTAATTAAGACAATGGAAGCACTGCATCAGCGGGTTACAATCCTCCACTTTGATCTTATAAAATCCCAGGTTGACTCGTTGTTTGTTTAGTAGTACTTTTCTCATATCTGGTCCAGTCTCGACAATCACATTCTTCAGGTTTCTTTTAGTTTTGATTTCACTTTTTATGATTAGTGCGTTTTGT
Organism: Ceraclea dissimilis; assembly: GCA_963576895.1. Classification (NCBI taxonomy): domain Eukaryota; kingdom Metazoa; phylum Arthropoda; class Insecta; order Trichoptera; family Leptoceridae; genus Ceraclea; species Ceraclea dissimilis. Next base: position 33,854 of record OY756379.1, on the reverse strand, counting down.
TTGTTTTGTTCTGTAAAATATTTTATCTCTTCATTCTGAAGCAGTATGTCGTTCATAAATTCTTCTTTAGTATAATTGGGTTCTAGGCCTTTGAAAATCATGCATGGGTTCTTTCTTGGTATTTCCTTAGCTTCTAATTCTTTTGCGGATTTGTTTATTTCGGTTAAGAGCTTATTTGCGTCTTCTCTCTTTGAGCATGACATTATTAGTCTGTTTTTAGATATAGTTTTCATATATTCGACTCCAATCCCCAGCTTAGATATTTTGATGTTCCTTTGTATATTTAGTTTTATGTCCTCTCCTTCTTTATTACTATTTACAAGAATCTTGTATGACGGTTTGGGATCGCGGGGTCCCAGTTTTGTTTCGTTCTTGGTAACCATAGCATACGTCTGCTGTGTATTGGGTTTATTCATTTCCTTTAGTTTTCCATTTTCAGCCAGTAGTTTTTCACGTTCTTCCTTCAGTTCTTTAATCAGTTCTGTGTTTTGTTTGTCTTTTTCTAATATTTTTGTGACATCTATTGCCACGTGAGATATTTGTTCTAAGAATTTGTTTGTTTTTGTCACTAATTTTATTTGTATTTCTTTTGTTATTTTTATTTGATTTTCTTCTAGAGTTCTCAAGAGGCCCTGGACATCGGTCCTGGCCCGCTCAATGTATGCGTGAGGGTCAATCCCCATCACGTCTTTTTTTTTTTTTTTTAACTATTCTTCTTTTTAAAATGGTTGTTTGGTCGCACAAGTGTTAAAGTTATTATCAATTTTGTTTGTTGAATACGTCTATTATTGTTGTAAGCCAACAAGACACTGATATGTAAATGTATAAATGGATATATAAATGATGAGTGAGTGAGAATTATAGAGCTTCGTATTAGACTGAGGTCTCATCGGCTGGACACAACTACTTGCGTTGGGACACCCTGTATGTCTATAGCATGATGTCTGGTCAATGTCATCATAGCTAATTGTCACCCAGTTCTCATGGGCTATTGTCTAGTCACTGTGCAGTGTGCGCACTGTATAGTATACCTATAGTGTGTACTCCTCTCAGTAGAACATGGAGCGTGTAATGCAATGAGGTGCTCTATCAATATGATGAGATAATAAACATCATGAAGAGTATAATTAATTAATATTAATCACTAATCACACACAATATTGATTGATTCATGCTAATAAAATACATAGTATACCTACACCTACATAATATGCATGCTAAATATTATACCTATACTACATAGTACACCGCGGCGTGTTGTATATTTCAGTATAACGTAAAAAAATAATGAAATATCCTAAGATGTGTATCTTAACGTGTGTGTTGCGCACCTATAGTGTGCACCTATAGTGTGCAGTGTGCACCCATAACCACTCGTTACTAGTCCAGTGGCGTAGCCTCCAACCGAGCAGAAGATACTGCGCACCTCCAAATAATTCAGCTCAAAATAGTGAAATAATCCCATAAAAATGTGAAGAAATGTTAGTCATTGCCTAACAAAAACTATCGACTCCTTACAACAGGCTTTGCTAAAGATAAACTCGCTTGCTCCCAATGTTACATTACGGTTGAATTTCTTAATGAATAATGAATCTACAGCCTCTTATAATAATACAAGTATTCAGTCATTTTAAACTTGCTTCTAATCCGCAGAATATAAGAATGAATTTATTAAGTTAGGCACACAATATTGTAACTTTCCTGTATTTATATAATGTGATGGTGTCTATACTATACTATACTGTCTACTGCCTACACACACCATGTAGTCTCGTAGTACTAATCGCAGTGCGTGTGTCTGCTAACTGCTACAGTAGCAGTTAATAATTAACTGCTACACTATATAGTCTCTTACTTGGGCAAGGGACATTGCTAAATCAGGGTTGAATGCTGTGGAAATGAGAGATAGTATTAGTTCAGATGGTTTGAGCATGATTGTTGAGAGGATAACTATAAAGGCGTATTGTTGTGGATAAAGTTATATTATGGGTACAGTAATAAATAAATAAGTGAGTCGCTCCTCTCCATAGCAACACCATCATCTTGTATATAATATAATATATTGTATATAGGACTATGTAATAATATACCGCGAGTATCTGGGCAGATATTGTATGTAGGTAGCAGTAGGTTCTATATAATCAATATATAATTGATTAATAATATTGAATCACATAATATTTTATTTCCATCACGGAGTTCTCTTCATTTACACATTATTTCATAATTAATTAGTATTGTATAATTATATACCTAGTACCTACCTACCTAGTACCTATATACAGTATGGGTTTATGATATAGACACTAATATAATGATTCATCTGCATTTCACCCATAATGTATCATGTATTGTATAATGTATGGAGGAGTATGGTAGATTATAATCTAATAATATAATAACCTAAGTATTAAACTAACCTAAGTATATAATATAACGCATACAGTCTTATAACTAATTGTTTAGTCTTCCTATTAGGGTCACTGGTCCTCACTCCTCACACGTCTAGGTAACATTATATAATATCTACTTAGATAGATCTTAGATCTACCACATTTGCATACACCTTGCGTTGTATATAATGTATTATATGCATGCATACTTATATACTTACCTACTTATTAAATATTATATGTACATAACTACTTATAATTGAGAGGTTATGTAGCACCCAATACAACCTTATAATGTACCATATTATATACCTGTGGGGAGGTATGTACCTACCTACCTATATACTATATAGGGACACAGTGTGGTGATCATAGGATCACGATCTTACAATAAATAATGTATCAATTGTTATATAATCTAGTACCTACCCACCCACACCGCCTTTTATAATATTAATTCATTAGGTAATTATATATAGGTGTACCTATATACGTCCAGACAAGGATACACATAGATAGAAGTTATAGGTATAAAACATTTCATTTTATCTGAAAGGAAAATGGCTAATTCAAAATAACTAAGTGCAATGGAACTATACATTGCGAGATATAGCGGTGGCGAAGCTTTCTGCTGAAAAATATGAAAAACGTCTTATGAACATGTCTACCTAATTCTTACAAGACACTCGATGTACTAATATATGAACCAGAGCGGGGGGCCGGGGGGGTTATTTATTGAAAAAAATAGCGCAAAACCATTAAACTTATTTATAGGAGAGGAGAGGACTCAATAACATGTTTTATGAGTTGTACCTTTACCTCTATACTGTATACTGTGTTATATAGAAGATATACTCGTATAGAAGATTAGGTATATTCACATAAAATATAAATAAACATGAAGAATTTCTTCATCCAAAATAAACAGGTTTCCTTGCCTTGGATTTTATAATAATAATAATAATAAACAATAATGATAATGCTTATTGCTTAGTGGCCCACAGCAGGAGAAATACATTACCCATCCCATATCCCATAAGAGATGCAATAATCATTCCACTAATTCAATGACATACTAATTATAAAAATACCAAATACATGAGATTATATAATACCTACTGCTACTTACATATATATAGGTACTAATTCTATATTAGATACAAGTTGAATAATATAGTAATTATGTTATTGGCATACATTGTGTATATATGTACAGTACACTATACAGGGATCTGATCTGAAGATGTTACTTCATATAAAACTGGTAGTTGTACTTAGTATGTAGTATGTAGGCACTAGGCAGGATCCTTTGGGTATAATATGTAGTTAGGTAATACCTAAGTATAGCATGTAATCGACCTTGAGGTGGTCCTAAGTCTCTACATTGAGTCCTCTAGTCTCTAGAGTGTAGATAGTCGTGTGTCCTGTACAGTGTACCTGTAGCAAGCCATGATATAGGATATTGTGTGTAGTATATAGGTAGTAGGTACTCACTAGGTGTAGTATTCAGGTGTTCACTTGATAGTAAGCAGAAGGTATAATATTATACACTATACAGTATGCAGGTAGGCAGTACACTATACAGAGTGTGTGCTAGAGTGACCCCCTTACACACGGAGTGGATTTCCCACAAGTTTTCTCGGAATCTCTTCTCTCCACGCATTGCACGCAGTGTAGTATAGTAGATACAGTATAGTACAGTATAGTATAGTTAGTATAGTAAGCAGAAGGTATAATATTATACACTATACACTATACAGGTAGGCAGTACACTATACAGAGTGTGTGGTAGAGTGACCCCCTTACACACGGAGTGGATTTCCCACAAGTTTTCTCGGAATCTCTTCTCTCCACGCATTGCACGCAGTGTAGTGTGTATAGTAGATACAGTATAGTACAGTATAGTATAGTTAGTATAGTAAGCAGAAGGTATAATATTATACACTATACACTATACACTATACAGGTAGGCAGTACACTATACAGAGTGTGTGGTAGAGTGACCCCCTTACACACGGAGTGGATTTCCCACAAGTTTTCTCGGAATCTCTTCTCTCCACGCATTGCACGCAGTGTAGTGTGTATAGTAGATACAGTATAGTACAGTATAGTATAGTTAGTATAGTAAGCAGAAGGTATAATATTATACACTATACACTATACAGGTAGGCAGTACACTATACAGAGTGTGTGGTAGAGTGACCCCCTTACACACGGAGTGGATTTCCCACAAGTTTTCTCGGAATCTCTTCTCTCCACGCATTGCACGCAGTGTAGTGTGTATAGTAGATACAGTATAGTACAGTATAGTATAGTTAGTATAGTAAGCAGAAGGTATAATATTATACACTATACACTATACAGGTAGGCAGTACACTATACAGAGTGTGTGGTAGAGTGACCCCCTTACACACGGAGTGGATTTCCCACAAGTTTTCTCGGAATCTCTTCTCTCCACGCATTGCACGCAGTGTAGTGTGTATAGTAGATACAGTATAGTACAGTATAGTATAGTTAGTATAGTAAGCAGAAGGTATAATATTATACACTATACACTATACACTATACAGGTAGGCAGTACACTATACAGAGTGTGTGGTAGAGTGACCCCCTTACACACGGAGTGGATTTCCCACAAGTTTTCTCGGAATCTCTTCTCTCCACGCATTGCACGCAGTGTAGTGTGTATAGTAGATACAGTATAGTATAGTTAGTATAGTAAGCAGAAGATATAATATTATACACTATACAGTATGCAGGTAGGCAGTACACTATACAGAGTGTGTGGTAGAGTGACCCCCTTACACACGGAGTGGATTTCCCACAAGTTTTCTCGGAATCTCTTCTCTCCACGCATTGCACGCAGTGTAGTGTGTATAGTAGATACAGTATAGTATAGTATAGTATAGTATGGTACTCTATAATATAATATGATGGCAGGCTATCTCACTACACCCACACCTACACATTATATTAACCAGTGGCGTTATAGGATTTCATTTCGGGGGGTGGGGGGGCGATCTAATATTTGATTTTGGGGGGATGGAGGCAACAAAAATTTGAACGTAGACGTACAGTATAAAAATGATAATAGCGCCGCAGGTAAAAAATTTTCGTGAATGTAAGTGAAAAAGGTAGTATTTTAGGTTGGTTTTAATATTGTGTGCAGAAAATACAAAGAAGAATAGCGCCGCAGGCGAAATTTTTTTGAATAATGGGTGAAATGATGAACTTGAGTAACATTCATGTTTTAAAATAACGTTTTTTAAAGAATTGTCCAACATTTCGGAGGGGGGCCCGGGCCCCCTCGCCCCCCCCCCCTATATACGCCACTGATTTTAGCCAACATCTATATTCATTCATTACTTACTTATTACACTCACTATTATATATTACCTACTCTTACATAACCTAGGCCTATAGACTCTCATCTTCTGAAATCTGAATCACTAAAGTACCTACCCTCTAACATTAGGTAAAGCAGGACTAGGACCTCCCTACATAGTGACATTGCATAGTGAACACTAGACAAGTTACTATACCATCTGTTGTAATTTGTCTGGATGCAATGCCTGAAATTTCCCGCAAAAAACGTTGTCGTTCTATTTCAAAAGTGAAACTTATATGAAACTTTGCAATTAATTCTAGTCTAGAGAGTAGAGTACAATTATGTATATAGCATGAAAGTGATAATCTTGTTATTATATTATGTAGGTAGTATAGGTACCTACTCCTAGGTATACCTAATTATAAGATGAAATTATCATCAATTAATTTATATTGAAATTATTTAAGTCACACATAAATATGATAATTCTGTTACTCCTGTATTTATGCAAACTTTATAGCACTTTATAATCATTGAAATAATTTGAAGACTGTCCTGTGAGAGACTGTGTGTAGGTATGTGCGATGTGCGTATAATCTGGAAGATGGATTGCCTGGAGTAAACTGACTGCATGAATATTCAGATATAATTATATAGCAGCGTCCAGTATAAGATGTACCGCGGAGTTTTGATTATTGTTCTTGGAAGTGAATTTAAGAGGCAGGTACCTAATTATGTATATGGCGTGTCAAGTAGTGGACTGTATAGCAGTTTAGTATTATATACTCCTATAGAGCTATAATATATAGGTACCTGTACCTAATATAAGAGATTCTCTCCCTGATTTACTATAAGATGAGATGATTGGAGATAAGATGAGATGCATTGAGGATATTATATTCCTTGCAGTGAGCTAACTCCAGCGGGATTATATATAGGCACCTGCCTGCCCTGTTTAGTGTAGATTTATTCCGGCCCTGCTCCTGGTCCTCCATTCACTCATGTCACACAAGTCTGTTCTCACCTACATTCCACTACATAATATATACCTAGTGCTACACGACAATACGCTAAATATACAGAGGTCCTTCCTTACGGAGTAGTATAGTGGAGTATTACATTGGGAAGTACCTACCTAGATAGATAAGAATTACTTGGTCACGCATGGATAACTGAATGGAGTCAAAGAAACAATAATATTACCTATAGTATCCTATACTACTCACTGAGATATTATATACTTACTGTACCTACCTATATTATCTGGTCATGCCGTCAGCCGTGTGATGTGTAGCGTGGCCATTGTGCAAAAACCTGCTAACCTTGAGACCTCACCTCACCTTACCTTGTGCGTGGTGTGGCGTGGTGTAGAGGGTGTCCTGTCCATTGTCCAACCTACATATAGGTGGATATTATATTATATATACCCGCAGCTATATAGCGTTAGTGTAGTCTAATCCTAATCACGTATACCTATCCAGTCTCTAATAATAGCATACCTACATTTATATCTTATGGATACATTCAATAGGTACCTATAGTTATTCCTCTCCTAGCAGTGATGAGAGTGGCTAGTGGGGAGTGAGGAGTCCCTATACAATACATACATACAGTCCTAGTAGGATGTTGCCATCAGCCATCATTCCTCAGGCTATACTACAATCCGTTTCGCGTTAGAAGTCCCCTGGTGCAAACTTGGTTTAGTGTTGCTTGATGTGATATGGTTAAATTTTTTCGCTACTTTCAAATTATATTTCAGAACTGTTGTTTAAAACATTTTGCCAATTTTCGAATTGTTAGAATAAACTGGCAACATTGTTTTTCTAACTTGTGGTGGCGGCTTGAAGGGATTATTGGAGTATTTTTTCTTTTTCCAACTCGCAAAACTATCTTTTCTTTAAAATGATTTCTCTAGCGGCGTTTTGTAATATTTTCGACATTGTAGGTTACTTGTAAAAGATACAATGTGAGATTATTGGGAACCTTTGACAGCTCTTACGACAAGATTCGACAAGCAGGGATACCAACAATACAATCTAAACTCCACTTGCAGGTAACGTCAGAACGGTGGTCAAGACGGATGGTACAGATCACAGAACACATATACTCTCTGTACAGATAATAAACTATAATCATCCAGATGTTTACAAAAATTATCATGTAATAAGCCTAAGATCACTCGCAAACGAGTGGAGGGCCTTAAATAGAATAAATAATGTAGCAGGCACCTCTTAGTAGGTACCCAACTGTTTAATCAACTAATATATAAGAATCAATAACAAGGAAATATCTCCACAATTATATTAATATTATTTGTTACAATAAATCTACATAAATGCATATAATCCTGCATACTATATTACATTACATACATACAGATCGTGTCATTAATTACTTAAATGTAATTAAAATAACGTTTAATCAATTGTAATATCTTTATATCCTAATGTACCACTATACATATATACATACTACTAAGTGTACCTGCAGACATTACAATATCAACTAGGAATACATTTATTAATATATATGTAAATAGTCCTGTAAATACAAACTGCAATGCCTACAATAAGACATGATACTCTCTCACATGACTAGACTAGAGACTAGACAGTACTAGGAGCAGAGCAGATAGAATGTATTGGTTGTGTTTCTACCTACCTCTAACTATTATCTCTCTAACTCACATTACATTACATAAAGTATATCGACCTTCATTATATCAATACAGGCTTCACTTCCTTCTTTCCAACTGATATTACCTACCTATACCTACCAATATCTGCACATACTACACACACACACACACACACACCTCTGTATGTAACACCACTGCACACAGCACCTGGACCACCCCTGCCCTGATGTGATATTCTTACTAAGCAGCCCACAACATTACTATACTCATGTCACTATACATTGATTGTCCACAGCACAGACAGACTGGCAGAGTGCAGTATAACTCCCCTACTCGTGTACTGAGAGACAGGGAGCCATGGCACTGGACCTGCTGAGGAAGCTCTCTGAGAAGATACCTTCCCTCTACTCCTGCTACGTGCTGGCTGTGCTCTCTGTGGGGTACATCCTGGGGGAGCTGGGCCACTACCTCATAGGTTGGTACACTACACCTGTACTCAGCTAGTTACACTATACACTAGGTACACTATGTATTATATTATTATATGCCCTGTCCAGGTACCACCTCCAAGGTGACTGCAGTAGACTTGGACTATGGAGATATATCCTGCCAGTTCAACTCCACTACATTCCACACCACGGATGTCCCCATACAATGTCACGCGGCTAACACTAGTGAGATGTGAGTACAATATATTCATATAATCTCTCTCTCTTGTATAGTACACTCACCACACACCACTCACCATGTCATATGATTCCAGATGTCTCTCTCTAGTACACAATGGCACAGTGTACTGCGAGTGGAACTACAATGGTCTGGGTATAGACTACCAGGTGCTGGCTGGCCCCGCCTACATGGCTGTCTTCACTGTGGCGGGAGTTATTCTGGGAGTAGTGGCTGATAAGTTAGTATACCACTTGATCTCTCTATGATCCACACTCCATGTATATCTCTGTATCTATGAATGATTTACTTTCAGATATAATCGTGTTCGCGTCCTGACTGTGTGCACATTTGTGTTCACTATTTCTATTATCCTCATGGGATCAGTGAAGGAGTACTGGCACTTGGTGTTACTCAGGATGCTCATGGCTGCTGGGTAAATATTATCATTATTATAAATCATATAATATAAGTATAGGATATACAGGATCTAGAATAATGAGCATGTGTGTGTGTGTGTGTGTTACAGTGAAGCAGGCTGCAATCCTCTCGCTACAGGAATCCTGTCTGACATCTTCCCTGCAGAGAAGAGAGCTCTGGTGCTGTCTATATTCAACTGGGGGATCTATGGAGGATATGGCATTGCATTCCCAGTGGGGAGATATATTCCTGACCTGAATGCATGGGGACTGGTGAGAAATGATTTCTCCTCTGCGATTGTATAATACTCTGTAGTGTGTTGTACAGTCATTATACTGGTGTGATTTGTTACAGAGTTGGCGCGTGTGTTATTACGGCGCAGGCATTGTGGGTCTGGTGATCACAGTCCTGACAGCCTTCCTCAAGGAGCCTGAGCGACAAGTCATTGGAGAAGAGTCTGGCCCTAAGGATTCCAAGGAGTCTAAGGAAGGAATATGGAGTGTGCTCATGCAACCCCGAGTGATCCTCCTGTGCCTGGCAGCTTCAATAAGGCATTGTGGTGAGTGTGTATGTGTGTATTATATTATGTAAGTTAGGATATACAGTGTATAACATGTATTGATTGATCCCCAGGTGGTATGTGCTTTGCATACAACTCAGATCTCTACTACAGAGATTACTTCCCAGATGTAGATCTAGGCTGGTGGCTGTTTGCTGTCACTGTAGGCATTGGATCTGTAGGAGTTGTAGTGGGAGGAGTTGTATCAGACAAGTAAGTCAACTTCATTGTGTATAACCTAACCTAACCTAACATAATATAACCTAACCTAACCTAACATAACATAACCTAACCTAACATGACTACATATAATATGTAATGTTTTAGGTTTGTAGCTAAGATGGGTGTTCGCTCCAGAGTATTTATTCTAGCCATCTCCCAACTGATCTCAACTCTCCCAGCTTTTGGTTCCGTGGCATTTGATCCTTTATGGGCAATGATTACTCTGGCTATTTCGTATTTCTTTGGTAAGTACTGCTGAGAACTACATTATTATAATGAGGACATGAGTTTCACTCTTTCCTTCTACAAAACACTACTCTAATAGCTCTTGCCTAATGTAAGTAATTTAAATAGAATCATTATTAACTGAATGTGTGATTGTTCCAGCTGAGATGTGGTTTGGTATAGTGTTTGCCATCTTAGTGGAGATTGTCCCACTGCGGGTTCGCTCCACTACAGTAGGAGTGTTCCTGTTTGTAATGAATAACATAGGAGGGAATCTCCCCATCGTAGTGGAGCCTGTCTCCAAGGCTATTGGCTACAGAGAGTCCATCATGATCTTCTACGCTGGCTTCTATGGAATAAGTAAGTCTATATTATATTAGAGTATGGTGTGGTGTGGTGTGACAGTACTGCCTACTGCCTACAGGATGCAGGATGTATGACAATACAACATAATGTATGGATGCTTCCAGGTTCCATAATGTTCTTCCTCACAATGTTCCTAATGGACGGCCCTAAGCCCGCGGAGGAAGCTCCGGCACAACTAGCAAAGGCGGAGTTGGGAGGCCACGACAACACGGCCTTCACACACGAGGATCCCAAAGCCATGAGACTGTCTGAGATGAGCCGACTGTAGTAGACTCTCCTACCTCCTAGTGTATAGGGTGTATAGGAAGTACTTAATACCATGTGATGATATTATAGCTACTAATATATGTTAATACAGGGTACACAGAGAGGAATGCTGCCGCTGTTCTCAGGAGGGAGTTAGATATATAGGATATTATGTTATAGTAGGTGGTAGGTACCTACCCCTCCCTATGTCGGGTCAGATTGACTAGACTTGTTGAGATATATAGGAAGGTATATGAATGATTGTACTTAGTGATTAGTATGGAGCAGCCACCAGTACAAGGAATGTAATGCTCCCTGCCTCTATATGATATTGTATGGAAGTGTGTACTATTACAGCTGTATGGTGTGTGTGTTAGGACAGGTCTGTAGAGACACTAGACCCCTGCCCCCGTATGTCTGTATGTTAGCCACTAGTTATATAAAACAATAGGTTGTAATGTTATGTAAATAAATGTTTTTAATTTAATATAAAACCTTCACAAAGTCTATTTATATTATTACTATGTTGTCACCTGCCCCCCCCCCTCTATACAGTGGGTGATGTTCTCCCTCCGCCTGCTCCTCCAGTGCTTGGTGCCCCCCCCACTGAGCACATACTCGGGGGACACTGCCACCCCCTCCAGCCCCCTCTCCTCCTCCTCCTCCCCCTCCCCCTCCAGCCTCCTCCTCTTGATCTTCTTCCTCTTCCTCTTGCAGAGCGCCACCTCCTGTGGAGCCTCTGTGGTGAGGAAGTTCCTGGAGTCCCTGAGCAGCCTGACCCCTCCCTGTGCGTGTGTGTCCTCCCTCTCCCCCCTGCTGCCCCCCACCTCCACATACTCCACCATGGTGTGTATGAGGCTGGCCAGCTTCCCCGCCACGTGCCTCTGCAGCTCCGCACTCACCCGCACATCCACTGGCTGCTCCTCCCCGGGGAGGCTGCGGAGGGACGTGGGCCCTGGGACCACCACTCCTGCAATATATTACACATACATTGTATTGTAATGGAATATGGAGGATGTATAGGCAGTGGCTACATGCAGCAGGACTACCACTGCTTACTGCATCGTGTGAGACGAGACTTCCATATATTACTACACCTAATACTTCATCCATAAGTACCTACTCGATAGGACACACATCCCGAACATAAATATACCTACAATTTTGTTGGCAAATTACTAATGGGGCCATAAGGTATGAGCCTACTGCCTTAGGGAACTAATATTATGATATCTGATTAGGCACCTACCCACTAATGTAATACTACCACTAACGTTATGGCAACATTTGTTCTGTGTGGAGTTCACTCGAAGTGGAAACAAATAAATAAAAATAGGTAATTAGACAAATGTTTACTATTAATAATGTAGTCTGAATAGTTGTCCACTACTCATGCAGTACATTACTTGTAGTTAGTTAGTAGTAGAAATACACAATACAGACACATACTTACCTGGTTTATTCTTTTTATTGAGGTTTCTGAACATATCATCTGTGAAGAAGGCTCCATCCACAGCCTGCCTCAGTTGCTCAGCCACAATGTCATCCTCCTCAGACGAGGAGGAAGCTCCTGCCTCTTGTTTATCTTTTCTCTTCATCTCGGTGTAGAGTTGAGGTTATGTTATGTTGATACACCAACACTACTAACCAACAATCACTTAATGATGAACAAACACTACACCATAATGTTATTCACTCAACATGATTTATAATAACAGCAACCACACAAAATAGAGTTACATGGTATTATTGTAATATAACTATAAAACCATCACAATGTTCCCGGTAAACAATACGCAAATGTTGACAGATAAAATGACAGCTGTGATTGGAAGAAGTAGGAAAGAGAGGCATATTTAAGCCGTAAAGAGTATTCTGTTGCTATCTTCTTTTAACTGCTAACAACGCAGCGTTTTTTTCTCTATGGTTTATTTATTTGTTCTATGGATCTCTAGCTGTCATTATCAAACGTCAATGTCAAATGGCGAGGTTTAAGGATTTGTAAACAATTTGTTGTGGTTTATAGAGTAATTTTCGTTGAATATTGTTTTATTTCCGTTTGTCTACATCGGGAACAGAATGTCTAAACGTCGAGAGTAAGTGAACCTGTATATTATTATTATATTAGACTCGCACTGCGCTACAGAGTGTAGAGATATACATAATGTCACATTGTAATGTATTACAGTGTCAACTTCACTAGAGAAGAGACAGACAAGTTGATGGAACTGGTGCAGCAATATTTAGATATAATTCTCAACAACAAGTGCACATCAGACGTCAACAAACAGAAGGAAGATGCGTGGAATCTCATAGCCGAGGAGTTCAACAGCTTCACAACCAATCACAGGACGGCCAAACAACTCAAACATAAACTAGAAAACCTCAAGAGGAGAAATGAATTGGTAAGCAAATAGTGATACAGTTGTATACAAACTTCAATAATATTCCTACATTTGTGGGGAGGTACTTCCTCCTTGTTCTCCACACATACAACAATATAGAGTGTATTCCTCAAGCAGGGAAGCTTAGAGTTAGATTACACCTACTGATATATTATTCCCTTGTATTGTTGGCACCTGGTGTTTAGTACGACTGTCAGTTGAACATCTTCTCCACTGTATATTACACCCTGCATATTGTATGTTATACAGAGGGAACTGCAGCAACAGATGCAGAGTGGTAAACTCAACACAGAGGGGGAGGGGGAGGGGGACGAGCACAGCAGGTGGCTGCGCAGGCTGCAGGAGGGCAAGGGGGGCGGGGACTGGGAGGACAGTGACGACTGGGGGGGGAGAGACGCTGAGGAGGCCAACACTAAAGGTAACCACCTGTACTGTACTCATATATGTATAGTATACTACCTACCATCATGTGATCTAACCTATGTGTGTGTGTGTGTTACAGAGGTCCCACCACATAAGAAGCTTAAAATACAAACTATATACGTGAAGCCCCTCCCCACCCTGCACTGTGGCAGGGAGGAGCCCCAGCCCCCCAAGGCCAGGGAGAGGGACAGCAGGGTGGTGTACTCCGCAGCTCAGGTGGCGGAGCTCTTCAGGCTGGAGGTGAGACACAAGCAGGAGAGGCACGCCCAGCAGATGGAGTACGACAGGAAGCTGCAGGAAGCACAGCTCAACAAGTTGGCTCTGGAGGCGAGGATCTACGAGGCGCAACTCAGCAGGACCAACCTGGAGGTCAGGCAACTCAGCAGGAGGCTGGAGAGAGAGGAGGAGGTGCACGGGGTGAGGATGAGGAGGGAGGGGGAGCGCTCCTCTGCTGAGCCTGCCTCTGTTAAGGAGAGCTTCACATAGCTCCACACTGTATGCTGTACTGCTGTATACTGTATGCTGTATGTTGTATCACACAATACAATACAACACACAGTAAGGCTAGTTGATATAACAGGAGAGAGTGAGGTATAAATCATGTGAAGTGAGTTAGTATACACTGTATGTCCTATAGGACTATGTACTATACTAGAGGAATGTTGTTATTATGAGTTCGAAGGCTTTCACGGCCGGAGTCACAATGTTCTTTGCTTTCCGGGCTATATGGCCGTGGTCTAAGGGGTTTCATTATTGTACCCGACGTTTCGCCACACGCTTTGGTGGGCATCTTCAGGGGGAATTCGGTGATGTTATTCCATGTTGTGTGTTTTGTGTGTATTGGTGTTGTTTTGTGTCATCCTGATGCGGTGTGGTAGTGGGCGTAGAGTTCTTGTGTATTGCTGAGTGGTGTGTGTTGTAGGTATGATGTGTAGTGGCTCCGTCGCGGCTGTAGGCGAGCGCGGTTGTGATGACTGTGACGTGCGTTGTGTAGAAGTGCTGTGGTGAACTAGTGGGAGGTGTTCGCTGCGCGGCGTCTCGGCTGAGACTGAACGCGAACGCTGTTGCGTATGTGTATTTATAGTCTGAGTGTGTGTTGTAGCGGGTTGTAGTGGAGGGGGGGGATGTGTGTTGTGTGGCGGCCCGTTCGCGACTGCTCGCGCGCGCGCCTGAGTGTCCGTATTTATAATCGTTGTAGAACTTGAATCGGCTGGGTTGGATGGTGTAAGTATACGTTTTTTGTGTAGCACTTGCGTCCATGTTTTGTTCAGTTTTAGGCCTTCTTCTTTCTTATTGAAGTTGTTCGGATGCTTGTAGATTTCTATGGCCTCCATTTGTAGTCTAGCATGATAGTGTTTGTTGGTTGATAAGACTTTTGTGTTTTCAAAGCTCGGCTGGTGGTCTTCTTCACTATAAACATGTTCGGCTATCGCGGATTTTTCAATCTCTCCCCGCCGGCAGTTTCCTTTATGTTCTTTAATCCGTGTGTTGATTGAACGCTTCGTAGTTCCCACGTATACTTTTCCGCAGGAGCATGGTATTGAGTAAACGCCTGGATTACTTAGGGGGTCCCGCTTATCTTTAGCAGATCTCAGTGATTGAAATATTTTCTTTGTTGGGATGTGTATTGGTTTTATTTTGTGTTTTTCAAGCAGTTTTCCGATCCTGTCTGTGACTCCTTTTACAAAAGGGAGGAAAGCCTTTCCTGTGTACTTTGGCGGTTCGGGTGGCTGATCTTGACCTCTTCTTTTGTGTGTTGCTCTTCTGATTTCTTGTGTGGAATAACCGTTACTACGTAAAGCTTGTTCGAGATGTATGGTTTCTTCTTTTAGATGTTCTGGTTGACAAATCCGTTCAGCACGGTCGAACAGAGTCTTTATCACTCCTCGTTTCTGTCTAGGGTGGTGATTCGAATCGCTGTGTAGATAACGGTCTGTGTGGGTTGGTTTTCTGTATACCCGGTGTCCTAGTCTTCCGTTCCCCTGTTTTATAACGAGTACATCAAGAAATGCGATTTTTCCTTCGTTTTCTTTCTCCATTGTAAACTGTATACGTGGATTAATTCCGTTGAGGTGTTGTAGGAATTTTTCCAGTTCTTGTTCTCCGTGGCTCCATATGACGAATGTATCATCCACGTAGCGGTACCAACATTTAGGCTTCTTCGGTGCGGTGTCAAGTGCTCGTTTTTCAAATTGTTCCATGTAGTAGTTGGCAACCGCCGGGCTCAGAGGACTACCCATTGCAACTCCATCTAGTTGTTCATAATAGTTGCCATCGTATTGGAAGTAGGTTGTCGTAAGTACGTGGTTGAAGAGATTGGCTATGTCGCCTGGTAGAGTTTCTTTGATGTAGAGTAAAGCGTCGGTTACCGGTACCATCGTGAATAGAGAGACGACGTCGAAGCTGATGAGAATATCCGTGGGGTCACACGTAATGGTTTGTAGTTTTTCTACGAAGTGGGTAGAATCCTTCACGTAGCTGTCCGTCTTCCCGATGTGAGGTTGTAGTAATGAAGTTAGGTATTTGGCGATGGGATATGTCGGGGATCCTATAGCTCTACAAGGTACAATAGTTCTACAACGATTATAAATACGGACACTCAGGCGCGCGCGCGAGCAGTCGCGAACGGGCCGCCACACAACACACATCCCCCCCCTCCACTACAACCCGCTACAACACACACTCAGACTATAAATACACATACGCAACAGCGTTCGCGTTCAGTCTCAGCCGAGACGCCGCGCAGCGAACACCTCCCACTAGTTCACCACAGCACTTCTACACAACGCACGTCACAGTCATCACAACCGCGCTCGCCTACAGCCGCGACGGAGCCACTACACATCATACCTACAACACACACCACTCAGCAATACACAAGAACTCTACGCCCACTACCACACCGCATCAGGATGACACAAAACAACACCAATACACACAAAACACACAACATGGAATAACATCACCGAATTCCCCCTGAAGATGCCCACCAAAGCGTGTGGCGAAACGTCGGGTACAATAATGAAACCCCTTAGACCACGGCCATATAGCCCGGAAAGCAAAGAACAATGTTGTTATTACTACATACTGTAGTGTATTACTGTGCCATACTGTGTAGGTAACATAAGATAATATAATGTAAGGGCAGGACATGGCTTGTATGAATAAATACATACATCATGTAATATTGTTTCATTTCAGTATTTAGTTATAGTACAATATTGTAGCAGTACAATCACCCTCAGTGTGGATAGAACCAACATGAAACCTTATGGACTAATGGAGATTAGAAGAGAAATATGGTTGCCTCTTTTAAAATCTTTATGTCTGGCATTCTAATATTTCCCATTATACCACAAGACATTGCATATACTCGTATAGTTGGAGTAGTCTAGTCCTAGTACTAACATAAGTACTACATTCTTACAGCAGTGTAGTTGCTTGACTATGTTCCTATATACTCTTCAGTGTACTACTCTATAATAATACTAAACATATTTCACTACATTAATGTTATTCACAGGTAGGGATGCAACATCGTTCTTATAAACATCGATGTTTAAAAACATCAATGCTCCCGTGGCTAACATCGATGTTTAACATCGGCAATAAGAATGATACATCGATGTTTTTCCGATGTTTCAATTATCTCATACATCACACAAATTGTTATACCAATCTAACCAAATCAATCAAACTAGAAATCTTAAAAATAAAACACATTTTCTCAGTTGAACTGATTTAGGCATTTATTTGAACGTAACAATTTTGAAATGGAGTAAGTAGGTATCTAGTTATAATTGGACGTACGAAAACCTTATAAAATGTACGACGTATCAGCGATGTATCATTGTCATACCATGTCGATGTATCGGTGATGTATCGTTCATCGAAACATCGATGTTGATGTATCGTTTGCATCCCTATTCACAGGCCACAGCAATATTGCTTATTGATATAAGTCCTTTGGTATTTAGATATTTTACAACACAACATGTAATAGGTACATGATATGTTTGTGATATAGTATAGTGTAGGTACCTACCTAGCAGCTATCCATATCTCCTGTGACTGATTAGTGATTAGTATTATAATATTATACAGATTAGATAAGGTGTACTAGATACTCCACTGGTGTTAGTGCATAGACACCACATCACTACATTATTATATACAGATCAGTCATCTACTTAGTGCTTGTCTCTCTATCTCCTCACCTTGTACCTACTGCAATGTAATGTAATATAATGGATATTAAGGTGTGTTTCACATGTAAGAGGAAGCGTAGGTTCCTGAGTGACTATAAGGAATGTATTGCGTGCAAGCAGTGGTTTTGTTTGGCGTGTATTATGCGGGTGTGGGGGCGGGTGCAGACGCAGAGTAAGGACGCCTGGGTGCGCATATGCCCGCCATGCGCAGTGAAGCATTGTGTTGACAATCCACGGACTTTGTATAAATTATTGAATGACAGTAGATGGGACAAGCTGTCACTACGTAACAAGAAGTATTTATATAAGCATGTTGTTCCACCATCAGCCTCAGCACAACCACCAGGTGAGTAGTGAGTGAATATATATACACTAGTGTGGCTCTCTCCTGTCTCACTATACATTACATACAATCACTGTCTGATATTATGTATTGTAATCATTTCCTATACCAAGTCAGTTTTTATTAACCCAAAAGTATGCAATAAATTCTTAGCTATAATAAATCCATTTTATAAAATAAAACAAAAAATAAGGCAATCAGGTTCATCGTTCCACCCAGTTTTCTAATTATTCTAAAAAATTAAAATTAAATTAAATTTTAGTTCCTCCCCACCCCCGTTTGCTTCGAAGCTGGCGATGCTCCTGGTCTAACATCGTCAGAGTTCATAAAATTATTATAGTTAAATGAAATGTTTTTTTTAAATTGCATTATCTGTATTTTTAATATAAATAGGGAGAAGGTGTTAATAATTTAGTAGTTGGACCCCGGGAGCCGAGGCAAACCCTCGGTACGCCACTGTAAATTAGATAATATTATTATAATGTTGATTTATTATTATGTACATATTGTTACAGATGTTTCTGAAAGTTTTATGAAAAGTCAGGTAATGAGATATTTATTGCATTATTATAAACAACATGTCTCTATACCAATACCATCAAATACTGAACAATCTAATGACAATGTCAGAGTCACAGATGGAGAGCAACCTGGAAGGAGTAAATATAAAATAAAAGGTAGTCAACATGACTCTGTGCCACCAAATACTGGACAATCTAATGACAATGTCAGAGTCACACATGGAGAGCAACCTAGAGGGAGTATAAATCAAATGGAAGTAAATCAAGATGACCCTATGCCACCAAATACTGAACAATCTAATGACAATGTCAGAGTCACAGATGTAGAGCAACCTGGTGGGAGTAAATATAAAATAAAAGGTAGTCAACATGACTCTGTGCCACCAAATACTGGACAATCTAATGACAATGTCAGAGTCACACATGGAGAGCAACCTGGAGGGAGTATAAATCAAATGGAAGTAAATCAAGATGACTCTATACCATCAAATACTGAACAATCTAATGACAATGTCAGAGTCACAGATGGAGAGCAACCTGGTGGGAGTAAATATAAAATAAAAGGTAGTCAACATGACTCTGTGCCACCAAATACTGGACAATCTAATGACAATGTTAGAGTCACACGTAAAGAACAACCTAGAGGGAGTATAAATCAAATGGAAGTAAATCAAGATGACTCTATACCATCAAATACTGAGCAATCTAATGACAATGTCAGAGTCACACGTGAAGTCCAACCTGGTGGGAGTAAATATGAAATAAAATGTAGTCAACATGACCCTATGCCATCAAATACTGAACAATCTAATGACAATGTCAGAGTCACACATGGAGAGCAACCTAGAGGGAGTATAAATCAAATAGAAGTAAATCAAGATGATTCTATACCACCAAATACTGAACAATCTAATGACAATGTCAGAGTCACAGATGGAGAGCAACCTGGAGGAAGTAAATATATAATAGAAGCTCGTGACTGTAAAAATAATAGTAATATTAATAATAATATTCATACCATAGTAATAAATATATATAAATAACTACATGTAAGTACCTGTAGTTTTCTTAAGTTCAGGTTATGTATTAATGAGAATTTATAATATGAACAACCAACTTGTTTTATTTACTTAAAGGTACCAACCCATTTTCTATCCTAGCGCAATACCAATACATGCTGGCCATATAAGCTATACTATATCACAAGACACACGTGGGGGGAGCTTAACTGAACAAGGAAGGCAATGTCTCCTAGAGTATTGTGAAGTTTACTGGGAAGAGCACAGAGTCCTACACATATTATACAATAATAATATACAGGGTGTTTGGCAGAACGTTATAGACAAACTGATATGGTATATAGAGCGTTTGGTTTTTTTACTTTAGGTATGTTATACACTTTTGGTGTATACCGTATAAAAGAGGATATTTCAGAGAACTTTTTAGGAGATTTGAAGAACACAATCTATTTTCTGTATATTTTGTAAAAGTGACATAGAAATGAAGTTAATTTTCTTCTCTATCCGTTCTTGGGACTTTGTTAAGCCATATTTTTACTGACCGCCACTTTCTGGAACAAATATATATATTTATAAAAGGCATACATCTGAGATAAAATCAAAATTTACTTGGATCTGATTGGTCGGTAAATAGAAAAGTTATAGAGGATAACATATAATCATTGGGAATTCTAGAAAAAAAAAATTAATGAGCACTCTATATAATTTCTTAGGTTAGGTTAGGTTAGGTTAGGTTACCCGTGTGGGGTTTTCGGTCCCCCATCGGGCGCGTCCTCAGGTGGTGGATAGAGGAACGGCTTCACGGGAACATTCCTGTGGTGCTACCAGGGAAATAAAATACCTACTGGCGCGAACCAAAACCGAAACTGTCCCAAGCTAAGGTGTGAGATTCCGTGCCGAAGGCTGAATGGCACTGGGGACAGACCATCAATCCCAGTGTCGCGAACGGATCCCTGGGGGCACCAGGCGACAGCCCCTTGTAACATAGCCCTCCATGCATAAGAGGCTCTGTGTGTGGCGACTTTATTTTTCCTCATGACTCGTGGGAACAAAAATGGAAAGAAATATTAATACCGAAAATGGAAGCGGAAATGGAAATGGTGATGAAAGCGGAACGGCCACGGATACGATTAAACATCCATTTAGCGTGAATACTGACGACATCGGAACGACTATGGACTTGACTAAGGATTACAAAACGGCGGATAGGAACGTATCAGAAGAGAGGAGGATATTTGCACGCAGGGATTCCCTACGTAGAACCCCACCCCCAGGCTCACCAGTAAGCCGGAAATGTCAGGGGCCTGACGAAGACACGGAAGAAGATAAACGGGTTACCGTCCCTGAGTCGGACGAAGACGCAGTAGCCCTGTGCGCGGAAGAGCTCTCTGAAGATCCTGTAACAGACAGAAAGACAAAGAAAAGAAAGATGGCACCCAGTCCACACAAATCTGTCCAGATCACTACGGAGAGGGGAAAAGAATTACTAAAGCTGAAAGGCAAAATTCAAGAACTGGCCCAGTTTATAGACGCGAACAAGAACGTCCACAGAGACATCAAACGAATATCATCACAGCTAAATGGGTTGCTGGTGCAGTTTACCACATACAAGGAATCGGAAGAGAGACAGATACTGGAGGAGCGCATAGATCTGACCTCAAAGTTAGCTGAGCAAGAGCAAAGGATATCTATCCTCGAAGAGGCACTTCTCGATTACAAAAAGACAGATCAGACGAGCTGCCTCAAATGCAGGGACAAAGAAAAATTGGAGCCATTCGATCCGAGCTCGTGCGACGAGCTGGACTTCCCGGCACTGATGATTAAAGTGAGAGAAAAATGGACCGAGGAAAGCCTGAAGAGTGTACAAATAAAGATAGAGGATTTGCTCAAAGCATACAATGGAAGACTCGTATACGTGCATGGCGAGGAAGACAATAACAGTGACAGCACGAAAATATTCGACAGATATCCAGAAATCTTGGAAAGTCGAAAAACAGCGTGCCAAAATGGCAACTGCGCGCATATCACGCAGGCAATCACTTACGACTCTGACAGCTCACCAGTGACTATTAAAAGGAGTGTCTCAGTGTTTTTCGCGGCTACTCCCCTGGAAGATGAAAAAGGACTCTCTGACTTCTATGACTTTTTATGTCAACTAAGAGAATTAACTCTTAAAGAAAAGGAGACAAATATCACAATAGTGGCCCCAAAATCAGTCAAAATAAATACTCTTAGGAAATTGGTAGCGGCTATCTTTCTAAAAATGGAGTGCGCAATTGACTTAAGGATAACTCATCGCAATCCAAAAGCAGAGACACGTGAAAAGCGACTCGAATCGCTGGAAGGTGACACAATATTAATCGAGACAAACGAGGCATCATACGCGGACGTGGCCCGGAAGTTGAAGGATGGTCTACGTAACAAAGAAGATGCAGAAAATATCAACAATATAAGAAAAACTAGAAAAGGAGGGATAATCCTCAAAACATCTAAGGAAGCAAAGAACCTGTCAGAAAACATCAAAAGTATTCTTAATGAAAGCAAAGTTAGAATTCTTCCAAAGGTCAAAAAGAAGGTCCTGCACATAAAAAATATAGACCCTTCGGCCGATACCGAAGATATCAAGAGGTCCCTGCAGAAGATTGGTATCGCACATCCAGATCTATGCGAAGTCAGATCTTTAAGACCAATTGGAGAGGAAAATCAAGCTTGCACAATAATTATGGAAAAGGGTGATGGAGATAAAATTTTGCAACACAGAAGACTTAGAATCGGTTTCTCAACTTGCACAGTGCGAGAGAGAACACACATCCAACAGTGCTATCGATGCTGGAATTTTGGACATAAGGCGTCATCGTGTGCGGAAAAGGACCGGTCCAATCTATGCAGAAAGTGCGCACAAAAAGGCCACAGCGCAAAAGAATGCACAAACCAACCATTCTGCTCGCTGTGCGAGGTAGCAGGACACGCGGCGGGGTCAAACCGATGCGCCGTTCTAAAAAAGGCGATTGAGGAGAATCAAAGAGCAGGAAAAAAGACGGACCATAGTTCAAATAGAAATAAAAGAGAAACAAAACAGACAGCTCGAGATAATAATATACATGAAGGACACATTTAACATCTTGCAAATAAACACGGGCAGAAGTCTGGCATCGCATGACATGGCTCAGATAGTGGCCAGAAACACACAGGCGGACATACTGGTTATAAGCGAACCAAACCTGAGTGCGTATCTGATGCAGAGGGACGCACTGCTACGCAAACGAAAAAAAGGACGTTCTTATACAAAACATTAGCAAAAAATGTAACATAACAAAATATAAATCTATTGACGGGGCAGTTAGAGTAGAAATCGAAGATATTGTCATATACAAGGTATACTTGAGCCCAAATACTTGCACGATACAGGACTTTGAAAAACAGCTCCACGAAATACAAACGGATATGGCCGACAAAACACACAAAAGGCTGATAATACTTGGAGATTTTAACGCAAAGCATCCAGCATGGGGGGGAGACAAGACGAATAAAAAGGGTGTGTGCCTGTTAGAATGGGCAAACAGTCTTAACCTTAATATACTAAATGATGGCAAAAAACCCACCTTTGTTGGACATAACGGCATATCATACATAGATATCACATTAGTAAACACGCAAGCCATGAAAGATACCACATGGGAGGTCCTGGAGGACGAGCCTTTAAGTGAACATCGGTTTGTATTGACAAAATTGGGACATGGAAAAACCAAACTAAAACGCAAATACATATACGGAGCCACAAATCCGACAACTCTGTGCGATGAATTCAAAAGAATTACGATAAATAAAGAAATAAACGCAGAAGAGTGCGAAAGGGCAATGGTAGAAGCTTTCAAACGAAGTACAGCAAAAATAAGAGCTAACGATGAAGGGAAGATGCCCTACTGGTGGACAGCAGAAATACAGGACCAAATAAAAGAAACGCGAAAGAAGAGGAAGAAATTCCAGAAGTGCCAAAATAACTCCGAAAGAATGATCTTAAAAAAGGAATACAAAGACTCAAAGGACGCCCTTAAAAAGGCTATAGTAACATCAAAGAGGAGAAACTGGGACCAGCTATGCACAAAACTGAATGAGGATATCTTCGGGGACGCGTATCAAATAATAAAAAATCAGCTACGCAGACCAAGTCCTAGGACTCAACTCCAAAAAGAAGAAAAAGAAGAGGTGTTTAAGCAATTATTCATGACAAAACCGGCTAAGCTCCTACCCAAAGTCTATGGCCCAGAAACGTCAGACGTCTGGAGGACGGTTTCCGAAAGAGAAATGAGAGAAGCCATAAGAAAAATCAAGCCAGGCAAAGCCCCAGGTCCGGACACAATCCCACCGGACGTCGTGAAATTATTAGTGTTAAAGAACATGGAATATTTCAAGGTACTGTTTGAAGACCTTATAAGAAATCAAAAATTTCCCAAGTCATGGAAAACCGCCAGACTGGTTCTCATCGAAAAACCTAAAAAGTCAAACGCAGAGGAAACAAAATACAGGCCGATATGCCTGCTGAATGTTCTTGGAAAACTTTTTGAAAGTGTGATCAATAACAGACTAATAGCGGAACTCGGTGAATCCGGCTTGAATGAAAATCAGTACGGTTTCAGGAAAGGAAGATCCACAATTGATGCTATAAATAAGATAATACGAGCTCAGAAGGGAGCTAAACGAGTACAAAATAACCCAAAATATAAGAATCAGTAAGCTTGAGGAGGAGCTCAAGGCTCAGAAATGTGCCCCAACGACTCCGACACGGCCTGCAGGAAAAATTGATGTTGTATGCAAGGAGTGCTCGAGGAGATGCCTTCCCGAAACATACTCCCAAAGGACAAACGAAGCAATATTTGATCCGAGAAGTCACGTCTTCCTGGATTACGAAGACTTCAAAAACTGCGAAAACCTCTAATGGAACGAGGAATATCTACATGAAGTAACTATTGATACCGGAGACATAGTAGGCCCGCACAAAGGAAGGCTTATACACTTCCTCTCTGAAAACAAAAATGAAGATGTGAATGTAAGGGTACTAAACAGATACCCAGAACTAGAAGAGTGCGAGATGAAGGAATGGGAAGGAGGAGGACTCTCTGAAGTCACTCAGACGTTCTCATACCGCACGGGGGGAGGGGAGAGAACAAAAAGAAAGCACATAACAGTCTTCTATCCACCCCCCTCCCTGGAGGAGAGTGGGAAAACGGCCTGGATATACAGATGCCTGAGCAGTATAGCCGATACAGCTGCAAACGAGGGAGAAGACTACATAGACATTATTCAGCCGAAAACCATAGGCCTGGACCTCCTTAGCAGGATCACTTTCGCGACCCTGCACCGAACTAAAAGCAGAGTTACTATAAGACGCACAAACAAATAGAAGGGAACCCCAAGGATGAACTATAGGGAGGCCCTCCTGGTGGGGGGCGGTCCGGATTCGTACGTCGGTACACTCAGATCTATTAGAGAGCACCTAGGGCAGGAAGACATAAACGCCATGACCTCCATAAGGAAAACGAAGAGAGGCCAGGTGCTGATTGGCATCAGAGGAGATGCACCGACCATAAAGGAGAAAATCTCTGCGGCGCTGGAGGGGAGAGAGGTTAAACACATGAGGAACAAGAAAAAAATTATACACATAAACAATATCGAGGCATCAGTTAGTTCTGAAGAACTAAAACAAGCTATAATACAACAATGTCCTCTTAAACATCCTGATCTCCTGGAGGTAAGACCGTTGAGACCCACTAGAAACGGCGGGAACCAAGCAGGGACAATCCTCTTGGAGGCGCAGGATGCTAACAAACTGACGTCCCTAAAAAGAATAAGAGTGGACCTCGGAATTAGCAACCTGAGAAAACGCATCGAAGTGGTAAAGTGCTACAGATGTTGGGGATATGGACATCTGAGCATAAACTGCAAGGGGACCGATAGAAGTAATAGTTGCCGCAGGTGCTCTGGAGAGGGCCATATAGCAACGGAGTGCAGAAAGGAGGAGTACTGCCCGCTCTGTGAAAGAGAGGGCCACCTGGCGGGATCGTACAGATGCGGCGCATTCCAAGGAGCAATGGAAGAGGCTAAAGAAAAGCAGAAGAAAGCAGGAGCGAAACGGGCCACCACTGCCCCCACAACAGCGAGAGCGCCTCAAGAGACTCCCCAAACCACCAAAAAATGACCCTAACGGTGATGCAAATAAATGTGGGCAGAAGCATAGCAGCGCACGACATGGCCAGTGTAGTAGCAATAAGGGAAAAATGCGACTTTGCGGCAATAAACGAGCCAAACATTAACAAAACTCGAAAAAGGAACTGCTATACCAGCGAAGACAGCGGAGCGATGATAGTCTGCCTAAGTAAAAGACAAAAAGTACAGGACTACCGAGTCTTCAAAAGCGCCGTCGCAATAGAAACTGAAGATATGGTCCTGTACTGCACATACATAAGCCCGAACAAATGCACACAAGAGGACTTCGAGAGGCAGCTCCACGATATACAGATGGACATGAGGACCAAAACAAACAAATCAGTCCTGATAACAGGAGATTTTAACGCCAAACACCCGAGCTGGGGTGGAAAGTCCACAAACAAGAGAGGACTTACCATTCTCGAATGGCTGCACTCTCAGGACCTGGTGCTGCTAAATGACGGCGTGAAGCCAACATGCATCAGACCTAATGGCAAATCATATATAGACCTTACAATGATCAACGAAAATGCAACTCGCATGGGTTTCTCGTGGAAAGTACTAGACGACACAACACTCAGAGACCATCAATATACCCTTACAAAACTACACTCAACAAAGAAGGATAGACCAATATACATACAAGGCATAACAGACCCTGAAAAAATGACACGCCTTTTTAAAGAAGCCATTAACAATAGGGATGTAAACGCGGAAACATGCGAAGCGGCCATGAGAGATGCATATAGAAGAAGCACACCGAGGATAAGAGCAAATGCAGACAACAAAATGCCTTTCTGGTGGACGATGGAGATCCAAAGAAAAATAATACAAACAAACAGCCTTAGGAAAATATACCAAAGAAGTAAAAGAGAAGATATTAGGACAATAAGACTCCAAAAATACAAAGAATCAAAACTGGAACTTAAAAAAATAATTGCAACATCTAAGAGGAGATCATGGGACACACTGTGTCACAACCTAAATGAAGACATATTCGGAGACGCATACCAAATCATAAAGAACCAACTTCAGGTAACAAGCCCAAGATGCGAACTGCCCCTGGAGAAAAAAACTACAATCTTCAAAGATCTGTTTATTACACAAAAGGACAGAGATCTGACTAAAGAACAAGGACCAGAAATGGAAAACGAATGGGAAAACATCAGCAACGCTGAAATCAGCAAGGCAATTTCAAGAATAAAACCGCGAAAGTCACCCGGCCCCGACGGCATCCCACCCGAAGTGATAAAGAACCTAACTGCGAAAAATGTGGAATACTTCAAAACTCTTTTTGGAAAGCTAATAAAAAACGGGTCTTTCCCAAAAAACTGGAAGTGTGCAAAACTTGTCCTTATAGAAAAATTCAATAAGAATCCCAACGAACAGAAAAAATACAGGCCCATATGTCTGCTCAATGTTATGGCTAAATTGTTCGAAACAATAATAAATGAAAGACTCCTACAGGAGCTAGAGGAGAAAAATGGTATAGATGATAACCAATTCGGATTCAGAAAGGGAAGATCAACGGTGGATGCAGTAAATAAAGTAGTGGCCATGGCAAGAGAGGCGAAAGAGAAGGGGATGTACAATGTACTGGTTCTAGTCGACGTGCAAAACGCCTTCAACACGGCGTCATGGCCACTGATTGTCGAAAAACTTAGAGAGAAAAACATAAGCCTGTATCTAACAAATATAATCACTGAGTACCTCACAGACCGCAAAACAAGCATAGAGCGAAACAATGATATGGAGACCTACGGAGGAGCCCCACGCTCTGGAACATACTCTATGACAGTGTTATGACCCTGGAAGTGCCAAACGGTGTAAGTCTCGTATGCTACGCAGATGACCTGGCGATCTCAGTGGCAGCCAAAACCAAAACAGACCTCATAGCAAAAACGGAGACCACATTGCACAACATAGGCATCTGGATGGAAAAAAATAGACTAAAAATAGCACCACAAAAGACCGTGG
The DNA here is from genome assembly GCA_963576895.1 of Ceraclea dissimilis. Taxonomy (NCBI): domain Eukaryota; kingdom Metazoa; phylum Arthropoda; class Insecta; order Trichoptera; family Leptoceridae; genus Ceraclea; species Ceraclea dissimilis. The sequence continues at coordinate 5,691 of OY756379.1, read as the reverse complement.
CAATAATGCTCAGCGGTAACAGAAGAGCAAAAAACATTGTCTTCCAACATGAGGAAAGCGAAATTCCCCTATCGTCAGAGGCAAAATACCTTGGGGTGATACTTGACCCAGAATTAAGCTACAATAAACATATAAGACATGCTTGCGAGAAGGCCCAAAGGGTGGCGAGGAGTTTTTCGGCAATCCTGCCAAACATTAAGGGCCCTAGACCAAATAAAAGAAAGACCCTAGCAACGGCCATGCAGTCCGTCGTCCTATACGCGGCCTCAGTATGGTCAGAGGCACTGAAACGCAGAAGCAACAGAGAAATGGTCCTAAGAACTCAAAGAGCAATGGCACTGAGGATATGCTGTGCATACAGGACCACGTCCACTGATGCGGCACTAGTGATCGCGGGACTTATACCCTTAAACCTCCTGGCAGAGGAGAGGAAAAGGTCCTACGAAAGCAGCGTACCCACAGACGCCGAAACCAAGAAAATACAGAGAGAGAGGACACTCCAGACCTGGCAGGAGTCGTGGGACGCATCAGAGAGGGGTAGGTGGACACACAGACTAATAAGAAATGTAAAAACATGGATTGAAAGACCCCACGGTGAGGTGAATTTTCGCCTCACCCAAATACTCACTGGACATGGGGCTTTCATGAAGTATGTGCACAGCATTGGCAAAAGAAGGGACCCAAAGTGTCTATACTGCGAGGAGGAGGACGATGCAGAGCACACTCTGATACGGTGTACAAGATGGGTGACAGAGCGCGAGGAGCTAAGTCGAGCCCTGGGCGAAAGAATTACAGTGGAGGGCCTGGTAAGCGCAATGACACGAAACAGGGAGAGCTGGAAAGCAGTGGTAGATACTCTCGAGACTATAATGACCACAAAAGAGACCGACGAGACCCGACTCCAACTCAACGAAATTGACTGAAGAAAGCAATAAGTAAAAAAAAGTAAAAAAAAAAAAAATTAGGTTAGGTTAGGTTAGGTTAGGTTAGGTTAGGTTAGGTTAGGTTAGGTTAGGTTAGGTTAGGTTAGGTATTGTTAGGTTCTGTTTGGTTAAAAATGGTTAATTTTGGGAAATAAATGGTTAATTTTGGGAATAAATGGTTAGGTTTGGTTAAAAATGGTCAGGTTTGGTTATAAATGGTCAGGTTTGGTTATAAATGGTCAGGTATGGTTTAAATGGTTAGGTTTGGTTAGGTTAGGTCAGGTTTGGTTAGGTTTGGTTAGGTTTGGTTAAGTTAGGTTAGGTTTTGTTAGGTTTTTTGGTTATAAATGGTTAATTTTGGTTATAAATGGTCAGGTTTTGTTATAAATTTTCAGGTTTTGTTAGGTTTTTTGGTTAATTTTGGTTAAAAATGGTTAAAAATGGTCAGGTTTGGTTATAAATGGTTAGGTTTGGTTAGGTTAGGTTAGGTTTGGTTAGGTTTGGTCAGGTTTGGTTAGGTTTGGTTAGGTTTGGTTAGGTTTGGTTAGGTTTGGTTAGGTTTGGTTAGGTTTGGTCAGTTTTTTTTGGTTAATTTTGGTTAAAAATGGTTAAAATGGTTAGGTTTGGTTAGGTTAGGTTAGGTTAGGTTAGGTTAGGTTAGGTTAGGTTAGGTTAGGTTAGGTTAGGTTAGGTTAGGTTAGGTTAGGTTAGGTTAGGTTAGGTTAGGTTAGGTTAGGTTAGGTTAGGTTAGGTTAGGTTAGGTTAGGTTAGGTTAGGTTAGGTTAGGTTAGGTTAGGTTAGGTTAGGTTAGGTTAGGTTAGGTTAGGTTAGGTTAGGTTAGGTTAGGTTAGGTTAGGTTAGGTTAGGTTAGGTTAGGTTAGGTTAGGTTAGGTTAGGTTAGGTTAGGTTAGGTTAGGTTAGGTTAGGTTAGGTTAGGTTAGGTTAGGTTAGGTTAGGTTAGGTTAGGTTAGGTTAGGTTAGGTTAGGTTAGGTTAGGTTAGGTTAGGTTAGGTTAGGTTAGGTTAGGTTAGGTTAGGTTAGGTTAGGTTAGGTTAGGTTAGGTTAGGTTAGGTTAGGTTAGGTTAGGTTAGGTTAGGTTAGGTTAGGTTAGGTTAGGTTAGGTTAGGTTAGGTTAGGTTAGGTTAGGTTAGGTTAGGTTAGGTTAGGTTAGGTTAGGTTAGGTTAGGTTAGGTTAGGTTAGGTTAGGTTAGGTTAGGTTAGGTTAGGTTAGGTTAGGTTAGGTTAGGTTAGGTTAGGTTAGGTTAGGTTAGGTTAGGTTAGGTTAGGTTAGGTTAGGTTAGGTTAGGTTAGGTTAGGTTAGGTTAGGTTAGGTTAGGTTAGGTTAGGTTAGGTTAGGTTAGGTTAGGTTAGGTTAGGTTAGGTTAGGTTAGGTTAGGTTAGGTTAGGTTAGGTTAGGTTAGGTTAGGTTAGGTTAGGTTAGGTTAGGTTAGGTTAGGTTAGGTTAGGTTAGGTTAGGTTAGGTTAGGTTAGGTTAGGTTAGGTTAGGTTAGGTTAGGTTAGGTTAGGTTAGGTTAGGTTAGGTTAGGTTAGGTTAGGTTAGGTTAGGTTAGGTTAGGTTAGGTTAGGTTAGGTTAGGTTAGGTTAGGTTAGGTTAGGTTAGGTTAGGTTAGGTTAGGTTAGGTTAGGTTAGGTTAGGTTAGGTTAGGTTAGGTTAGGTTAGGTTAGGTTAGGTTAGGTTAGGTTAGGTTAGGTTAGGTTAGGTTAGGTTAGGTTAGGTTAGGTTAGGTTAGGTTAGGTTAGGTTAGGTTAGGTTAGGTTAGGTTAGGTTAGGTTAGGTTAGGTTAGGTTAGGTTAGGTTAGGTTAGGTTAGGTTAGGTTAGGTTAGGTTAGGTTAGGTTAGGTTAGGTTAGGTTAGGTTAGGTTAGGTTAGGTTAGGTTAGGTTAGGTTAGGTTAGGTTAGGTTAGGTTAGGTTAGGTTAGGTTAGGTTAGGTTAGGTTAGGTTAGGTTAGGTTAGGTTAGGTTAGGTTAGGTTAGGTTAGGTTAGGTTAGGTTAGGTTAGGTTAGGTTAGGTTAGGTTAGGTTAGGTTAGGTTAGGTTAGGTTAGGTTAGGTTAGGTTAGGTTAGGTTAGGTTAGGTTAGGTTAGGTTAGGTTAGGTTAGGTTAGGTTAGGTTAGGTTAGGTTAGGTTAGGTTAGGTTAGGTTAGGTTAGGTTAGGTTAGGTTAGGTTAGGTTAGGTTAGGTTAGGTTAGGTTAGGTTAGGTTAGGTTAGGTTAGGTTAGGTTAGGTTAGGTTAGGTTAGGTTAGGT